>CM062817.1:171567152-172770329 GCA_031772625.1 Pinus tabuliformis | reverse complement strand
ATATCCCACATTGCACTAATTTCCCTCAAGGTTTTGAAAATATATTTCTACGTATGCTTGATTTCGATTGTTTGAATGATCAAAATGTGTATGTGCATATTCCCGTAGATGTGATGATTATAATTCAATTCATATGTGTTGTTTTACACTTTCTTATGAACATTTATTTAATTTATGAAATTCATTGCATAAATCAAAATTGCTAAAAGGATTTACTAAAAAATTATGTTTACTTCCATGCTTTGATCCCTTTAGTATTCTTATCACTTAATTCAATTTAGCAAGAACAACATCTATGCAAATTACCCATTGGTAATGGGTTGGGTGGCAAAGATATCATGCAAAACAAATATGTTTCGCTTAATGTCTCCCACCACCCCATCCTCATAATATGAGGATGAGGGTGAAGGTGGAGGTAGGGGGAATATTATGCAAAACAAATATGTTTCACATAATATTTTCCCCCCAACCCAACCCTCATAATATGAGGGCAGAATACGAGGGTGGGGTTGGTGGAAGATATCATGCACTACATGGGATGGGGGGAGATATTGTGCAAAACATATTTGTTTTGCATAATATCTTGATAATATCTCACCCTGCCCCTACCTTCATATGGGTTGGGGTGGGGGAAAATATTATACAAAGCATATTTTCTTTGTATAATAAATCCTTGTACCCCATGTTTCTCTTAATATCTCCTCACACCCCACCTCACGTTCGAGGGTGCAAGATATATGATGAAAAACATGGGTGGAGAGAGATATTGTGTGAAAAGTATTTGTTTTGCATAATATCCCTCATCATCCCTTGCATAATATCGCCCACCAACCCCATATTTTTCATCATATCTTCCCTAGCCCTAAACAATTCAAGGAAGATAGTTATAAACAAAACATTGTTTATGTTTTATTTACATAGAAAATTGACCCTGTTATAATGGGGCCTTTGAAATGAAAATAAACAAACTCACAAAGGAAAAATAAAATAAAAATAGTTAGATTGTAATGAACAATTTTCTTTCTTTTAGAATAACACTATAGACATTCATTGTTTACAAACTTCTCAATTTTTATATTTACATTTGATTTTATTTAATGTATACATACCCCATAATTATCATTATAATTGAACACTTAAAAAGTTGGTAAATATATATTTGGTATTAAAGTTTGCAATCACCCAAACTGTTAAATATATATACTAGGTATTAAAGTTTGCAATCACCCAAAATGTTTAGAAGAAAATTCTACTAGAACAGTTATTGTAAAAGCAAAAATTTAACTCATTTATTTTTTATAAAAAAATTAAAAAACAAACCAGTTGGGGATAATAAATTTAGTATAATGAATGTAGAAATATCATAGAATAAATATCAACTAATAAGAAGTACGAGGAGAAAACAACATATGTAATGCAAAAAATAAACAAACTTGCAAGTTGGGATATATATGAGAATGGATCCATACTAGTGAAATTGATCTACCAAAGAGTTCAAATATTCAAAAATAAAATCAAGAAATCTGGAAATATCTCTCACATCCAACCGCAACCTAATTCTTTAAGCCATGCTTCTCATTTCAAAATGTTTTCGGTTTTCCAATCCCAATCTCAATATATCTTGTATTAGCTCTCCAAATGGTACCTTAATTTCATGATCTTAATTGGATCATTATATTTTTTTCATCCATCTCGATGCATTTGGAGTGGAAAAGGTGGAAGAATCAACTCACAAGACCGTTTTTACTAGCGGGACCCAGTTTGGCGAAACTGGGTTTGAAACCTTCCTGGAGCGTTTTGAGGCATAAAACGACATTTTTTAGGGGTAAAAATGTTCTTCTTAAATGTAGCACCTTTTCATGCTATTGTACACAGAGAAATGTTTCCAATGGCGCAAGAATCACGTCAATCAGAGTCTGTATGCAAAAGTTATGCCACTCAAAAGTTGACCTTCCTGTTTTCACAACTATAGTTCAGGCAAATGTCGTGTTAGACCCCATTATTCATGGAAAAGGGGCTAGCCACGTGTTTTTGATGTAAAAGAATCTATAAGAGTCTATTTTGTAACTCTAGTTAAGAGTTGATGTAGTCAAACTTAACCACTAGTAGGCTATCGGGTTGTATTATAACCGAGTCATTAGGAGGAAGAGGCATTCCATTCTTTCGAGAGTATTTTGTTCCATGGTTGAGAAAAGATAGCCACGAGAGATAGGAGGCTGTGAACATAGAGAGGATATGTGCACTGTAGTAGCACGGGCCACAGACATTACTTCTTTGTATCTGCAACCATATTTCCAGACAGAGAAAGAGAGCGAAGCGACCTCACCTTCCAGCTGGGTTTTCTTCGAAAGGGTTTCCTAGAGAGCATATATTGTGTATTATGTGTGTGTTGGCTTATTTTGTCATTCTCTACTTTTCTGCTTGATTTATGTTTACATGCATGCACTAATTACAGTTAATTTTACAGATCTAGAAATTAAATAAAATTGTAATAGTGTAGAATCTCATATTTTTAATATAATATTTTCAGATCCTTTGTGACGAACTATGCAGTGGAATATCCACGACAGTTTACGGATCATTTCAAGGGTTCTTTTTGAGCTTGATGATTAGTGGTTGGGCTATCAACCTAAAAAATCAAAAAATAGTAAAAAGGAAAGATTGGTCTTCGAAAAAGATCCATGTGATGTTATCTATTGATTGAAATCGAGTTTATGTGATAATCACGAGGATGGTTGCATGATCTCCTATGCCACATGTGTTATTTTACTAATAGCTATGTATTCACATGAAAGGTTTACGAATTAGGTTTTTAGGATCATTTCTAAATAAAGTGCATTCACAAAAATATGCTACGTAAGTGAATTACTTCATATTGGGAGTAAGAGGCAAGATGTCCCGTATTGACCATGCACGGAGTGAAAATTCCCTGGGGCCACCTACTCTTTGAGCCTAATCAATATAGGCTAAGCATGTCATTTCAGGGAGTTAACAATCCACCTCAACCACTCGGTCTACCCTTACTTGACAATTAGCTTCAAAGTTGCCATTGAAACACTTTTTTTTCAAAAACAACACATAATAAGGAAATGTTGATGCAAAAATGATGTGGTTTTAATAATTTATATGGACATGAGCTAACCAATATTCTCCTAAAGTACATGGAATTAATATGAAGCAACTAATATTAATATAAAGCAACTAGTATTCTTCTAAAATACATAGAATTGATATAAAATAATGATATCGATACAACTATTATGGGAAATCACAATGAAGGTCTTCCATTGTTCCTATATTTGATGTTACAATCAATCCATTGATATGTTTAATTGGTTGTTTGTTGATAGACTAATGTTACTTGATGGATTTTGAATCAATATGTTCAATTGGTCATTCATTAATGTTACTTAATGGATTATGAATAGGGTTAGAGAGATGGAAATTGGAAATAAGGCTAGGAAGCTAGAAAATAATTCATGGGGTTACCTGGTTACACCAATTTAAGGATTGGTATGGCTACATAGGTAAGAGGCTCTCTACTAAATGCAAGGCCATAATTATATTAATGCTCGCATGCATAGAGACACAAGGATGAAATTATTAGGAGAGTGTTATCCCCTTAGAAACTATTGAGACAATGTAAAACCTGATTTCCTTGACCAATTTTTTGAACACCCAAATCCCCTTGGATCAATGATTCTACATTCATAAATCATGGCACTATAACAATTTCAATGTATGTGTCACCCCTTCAATTAAGAAGGAATGTCATTCAAAATAGGTATTATCCTTCCCTTGGGGTATTTCCAGCCAAGTTTCCATTTCCCAACCATGATAAGGGGCATAGATTTATTTCATATACTTAAAATGTAATAAAATACAAGCCAAAGAATATGGATCCATTTTGTCAACAAGTCCCATGTGGTGTCCCATAACAAACAATTAAGGAGTTTGAAATGTTGAAAATCCACGAGGAACCGAGATAAGGAGCAAATCCCTTAGCCAAATTGCAATCAAAGTGGTCAACTACACTCTCATATACATCTTGATTCTGTAACCTTATCATTAGTGCATGTTTTAAATTTTCTACCTACATCACACATATCCAAAGTCATTTTTATCACATAATAAGCTTCATCACTTGTTAATAGAACTAGGAAACCCCTAGAACATAAATCTATTAATTTTCATATAGCTTGGCATTATAGTATGTCCCTTAAAGATTTAGTAATTGATATTGACAATATTGATCCAATTTTTATTTTTCGTTATGTGCTAGTTGAGGGTTTATCCATGGAATTCTATGATGTTTGACGTTGTTGAGGAGGATGAGAAGAAAATTGATGCAGGAGCATCAATCCCAAGTCATCCATTTTGATTAGGCCTACTCGGGTCATGTGATATCTAAAGATAGAAACATTTCCCTCCAATCCGATTTGTACAAAATTAGGAAATTTGATGTAAACACAAGTGTCCATATTCTAGAATAATCTGGTTGGTTAGGTTGTTTTGGTGAGTTGGTGTTTCGTCCAAATGGGCCTTTGTCAAAATTACAAGTGTTAGGTTGATGTGTCTGTAGAGTTGGTATAGATGTCTGAACATTTGGTTCTGTTAATATATTTTCTCATTTGTAAAAAGTATACAAGTGTAATATATGTGTAGTTGTAGGAGGGGATTTTAGGTGCAGAGAAAATAAGAGTTAGTAGGGGAGAATAGAGCACACAAAGCTCGAGGAGGAGCACAAGAACCCCTACATAATGTGAATGTAAACTATGTAATCCTTAATGTTATTAATGTTTAATGAATGATAATTGAAACTGAGTTCGTATCAAGAACGAGTGATTCTCTTGGTATCATGTTTGGGTTATGATTACAAATGTATCTTTGCCAATGGTTTATCCATGGATATTAATTCTCTTTTGCAGTAACACCCTTAGGGGATTGAGAAGTGACTAGAGAGAAATTGAAACCAGCCAAAATATTTGAATAAATTCCTCGTGGAGGAGAGAGTGATCCAAGGAGCAGAGATTAAAGAGACTACTTGTGGAGGAGTCAAAGAATGTGCCCATCTCATGGTTAAAATCGGTAAAGAGGTAAAAATTGCTACACTTAGATCCTGAGATGGCTGGTAAGTTAACCATTGAACAAACTTTGTTAGAATGGTGATTTAGTGTGTAGTCAAATGGTGAAATTTTGATTGAGTTGTTGAATAAACAACCTCACAATTTCAATCTCTGTAATCTAAACTATATATGTTGCTCATATGATAAATTCAATACTTAAAGGTAGGAGTTTTGAGATTTAGTTACAGGTTCTTAAATCATGTAAGCAGACCTCTTCTTTAATGAAGTCAAGGTCCAAATTCGGAATGAATCTAAGTGTATTAGAGTCTATCATGTGATAGGATGATGAGCCTGTCATATATTTGCATGAGTAACAACTGGAAATGTAGTTTGTGTGATAAATTATAGTTGAGTATAACAAGAAATGCTTTGTGTTATTAGTTATAGGAATTTTTAATTTCCTGTAACCACATACTAAGGGAGTTTATGGCAAGCGAAGGTTGTTGGTAGTATTAGAACATTACAAGCAGAAAAAGGAATTAGAACCTTAGAATGGGGATTGGGGAAAGAACCAAAATCTAGAGGAAGTGGAATAACGCAAATTAAGGATATTCCTAGCCAAGCAATAAGAATATTTGGAGGAGTGCATCCCAAGCATAATAGAGCACTAAATGAAGAAGAATCGTGGATCTCAGTGTTGAGGAGACTTGACAAGTAAACCTGGTCTTTTGGTTTTATTTTAACCTAGTGAAGAAGTTGACAACTGCAGGTAGCAGTAGTGGAAGAAAATATGGTGGCATTGACTACAATTAGAAGAGATATAATAGAGAACAAGTGATGTTATTAAGGATCATGGAAAATAACATTAACAAGTTCCAAATGAGGTTGGAAAGGAGGAGGACAAGTGAATTTCTTAAGAGGTGGGTAGTAGGTGTAGAATCCCATAAGATAAAGGAGTGATTAGGAGGTTCTAGAGGAGATAACTACATGAATACTAAAAAGCTAAGCTATAGGGAAGGCTTGGTGAGGTATTGGGGTAACAGGTTAATGGAGAATACTTGTTACCGGAACTTGATTGTGACTCACGGTGAGCCATGGGAAGTTCACAGATGAGGAATAAAAATGGTTATCAATGGTGTTTACAAAGGTTCAAGTGCATGCCACAACAGAGGAAAATAAGACACCAAAGCACATGGCATAAGGGGAAGGATGAATCAAGAGTAATTTGACAATGAATTTGTTGAGTTAAAGGAAAGGCTTAGCATAGTGATGTAGTTGCTACAAGAAATTGAAGGGGACCAGAGACATGGTTGGGTGTTAAGGAGGAAAAAGGTCAAATGGATTATTTTGCAAGAGAAGCTAAAGCACAGTTTGAGTGTCTCATTAGAAAATAAAGAACTCAGGAAAATTGAGTATGAGGTTTCGAATGTGTGCCTCTGTGAACCAGAACAAGGAGCATTTCTGGGCGAAAATGATGGTGAAGATGAGTAGAGGAGATTGATGGAATATCTCATGGATTGTGTGAAAAATGCAGAACAATAGAAAAAGCTATTGATAGAGGATGACACTAGACAACCTTGCAATTTTAAATTTGACAAGGTTTTTGTGAATGCAGGCTTTGTTAATAATGAAGGAGGAAATTCATTAAAGTTGTCACAAAGAAGAAGATAAGGCAGAATTGTCTCTAAGAGACAAAGCCAAGGAGGATTGAGTGAATGAAATGAAGGGCAGTAGATTTGTGATAGTGAAAGGGAATGTGATTCCCAGTGAACATGCAAGGAAGGAAGTTGTAGATGCTAAGGTAATGGGTTTACCTTTAGTAGATAAGACTTTGCTTGATGAATAATGAAGTATGTTGACGGGTGGGGAGTAAAAGCTTATCTCGTATGACAACAACAGAGCTCAATAAGAAAACAAGGTTAAGGAAGCCTTCACCAACATTTCAAACCCAAATTATGAACATGGTAAAGGAGCATCGAGTGCGTATTATGTTTTTCCAAAGAGGCACAAAACTTTCAATTGAGAAAGTTCCCACATAGGAAAATTCATATGATAATAAACCAAATATAATACTGAAGCAGGAGGTATTGATGAGTCAGGAAAAGACCTATGTTATTTGGAATTTTGTCACTAGAGATGAACTATTTGATAATTTTTTCATCAACAATGGATCAGTGAAACTGAGGCACACATATATTTCCAACAACTTATTAATGATGTTGATTACTTTTATAGTAAGGGTGTTTACCATATGGATTTAAATCTTGAGAATATTCTCCTCAATTCACAGGGAAACTTGAAAATATTAGATTTTGGATTAAGTGCCTTACCCCAACAATTAATGGAAGATGGACTCTTGCACATTATTGGTGGAAAACCAAATTCTATGGCACTTGAGGCTTTTAGCCATAAGGGATATGATGGTACATTAGCTAAGGTTTGTTCTTGTGGAGTTATGTTAATTGTGTGACTTCTTCCATTTGACAAAGATGGCCTAACAAGTCTATATAGAAAGATCACTGAGACATATTTCTCAAGCCCAACATGGTTTTCCCCTAGTACCCTGATTGGTGAAAAGGAAATCTGGAGGAAACAATGCAACTACATAATTGATGGGGAAATAAACATTTTAAAAATTTACATGAAGCAAGAAAATATTCAAAGAGGGAGGAACAAAAGTCCAACTCCCTAAGGAAACGAGGAAGAAGGCATTAGATATGGTAGAATATTCTTTCATTGGCATATTGAAGGAAGAAACAATCTAAGGAAGGACAATTAAAGAGAAGGGCAGAGAGAAGACTTTAGAAATAGAACAACCATTTGAAGGCAACCTGAACTGGTGCAAAACATACAGGGTCCTAAAAGAGGATGTGAACCCCTACATTGAAGCAAAGATACAACTTATCAAACAAGAAAGGACAGTTTAGGAAAATGGCAGTGAAGGAGCACCCAATCAATGGTGCATAATCATAGTGAAGTTTTTGCAAAAAGAATATGTGACAATGATGCTTTTCCAAGGTCCCATGAGTTGTAAAACTAAAATCATAGTTGATATAATTTTTTTAAAACATATGGAAGAGCATAAATTAGTAGTAGATTGGATATATTATGTTTTGGTTAAAAAAAAACCTTTATAGAATGGTGGCAAAGTGGGAACAATAATGACCAAAGAAAAGGTCATAATACTCCAAGGGAAGGAGGTAAAAAATAGAAGAATAGAGATATATGTAAAGGATTTATCAAACAAAGTGACAATACCACGACAAAACATGGTATGCGAACCTATAACATTAAAGATAACAACATAATAATTGGAACAAGCCCATGACTAGGAACAACACAAAGTATGGTATCAAATAATACTACAACAAATATGACGACATATGACCAAGAGGTCATTAAATTTCCACCTAGGGAGTCTAATGTAGGAGCATCAACACCAGACAATCCATTTTGATTAGGCCCAAGGGGGTCGTGTAATCTTGAAAGGGAAAAACATTTCCCTCCAATTTAATTTGTACAAAATTAGGAAATTTGATGTAAATGAAAGTGTCCATATTCTAGAAGAATCTGGGTGGTTAGTTTGTTTTGGTGAGCTAGTACTTTGTCAAAATGATAAGTGTTAGGTTGATGTGTCTGTAGTGTTGGGATAGATGCCCAAACATTTTTTTTTCTTCTATCTGGATATTTTCTAATATATACAAAGTATGCATGTGTAATATATGTGTGGTGGTAGGAGGGGTTTTTAGGAGCAGAAAAGAAGAGGTAGTACGGGAGAACACAGCACACAGAGCTCAAGGAGGAACATGAGAGCTCCTACACATTGTGAATAAACTATGCAATCCTCATTGTTATTAATGTTTAATGAATGACAATTGAAAATAAGCTCTTATTAAGATACTAGTGATTATCTGGGTATCATGTTTGGGTTGTGATTGTAGATGTGTTTCTACCATTGGTTTATTTCGATGGATCTTAGTTCTCTTTTGTAGGAACCCAAACATAGGCATTGTGGTTGTAGATTAGTTTTGATTATAGTTTTGTAGCACAAGAATTGGAATACAAATCATGTCAACTACATCCAAGCATGTACACCAAGCATTCGTGCCATATTGAAACCCAACCACAAAGGCAGGGCTGTAAGTATCCCCATATAAGAAGAGTTCAAGTGAGGATCATTGTACAAGTGATTTGTCATGACGCAAGGAAAGGATCAAGTGTGTATCATTGCATAAGTGTTTTACCATTCCATGAGGAATACTTTGGAGTGTACGATTGATCAAAGGCTCTAATGAGTAGAAATTGTTGATTCGATTAACAACTTATATCCATTGCAGACGCCCCCTTTCACTAATGTTACAGAGGGAGCCCCCTTGAAATTCACAAGAGTTGTGGGATTATACCAGGGATTCTATGTTGTTCAATTAATCAACTAGAACTTCGAGTTGGAACCATGATTGTGGACCCTCCCCCACTCCCTGTTTTGGTTGATGTCACATGGCAACCCCTCGCAATTCACAGTCGTTGTTTATATCTGGCAATTCACAATGATTTTTTATTGAATAAAAAACCCATAAATCCATATAGGTACTTATAAATCCATATAGACTCCTTTACTAAAAATACCTTAATACATTTTAAAAAAACAGTGCAGAATTTCAAATCCAAACTACTCCATTTATAATTGGAATTTTAATATGGAAATTTGAGAAGTAACTGGATTTTTATATCAAACTCCTCAAACACATAAATAACATAACAAATACATAACTACAGGGAAAAAATAGATATACATAATAGGAAGTTGTAGGGGAAATGGTAAATTTATACATGGAAAACAATACAAATTTGGTTATGGAAACGTGTTTTTTTAATCACTTTAGGATGGAATTTATTTTTAAAGTGTAGAAATTTTGACAAATTTTACTAATATTTAATATGCAAGTAAATATAGGTCTATTAGGGTTTCATTGTGCTAGGGTTACGTTGTGCACGGGTCTGTACCTGCTGCCCATGTTCTACAGTGCCCAATTTCTTGCTCGCACACATCTCTATCGCTTTCCCTGACATCGCCTTTTGATTTTTCGGTCCCATGTGAAGCCCTCCCAGGGGAGGGTGATTAGCTTCCTCCTTCAATGCCATTTTAACCAGTGTCCATTACTCAAATGCAGGTTCCTCAACAAGCACATAAAATGCTAAAGGCAAACAACCTCAATCATTGGTGTTGGGAACCCAATGGCAAACGTGCTTGAAAGGTCAATGTCTCACTAACGCCACAAAAAATCCCCGAGTAGTGATCATGAATCATCGCCTAGAGAAATCTAGGTAGTTCATGCAAGATCATTCCATCATTTGCAAATTCATGGGAATTTGGCCCTGAGAAGTAGACATACTCTATTGGATCCAACTCCAATGGCAGTTGAAAGCCCCATTTGAACTCCACCTCTAAGCAAAGGGCTTCTATATAGTCATCTTTGAAGACCTGGAGGACCACAAGCACATTCTAGACAATGGGCCTTATTTTATGAATAGTTATGGCCTCTTTATGCGGCTCCCACTTGGGTGCGACTGTATTATCTATGAGAGGACTTCTAGGAAATGGACATTTTGGAATCGATTGGAAACTCAATCAATGATTTTGTTCAAGTCTCAAAGATCACTCAGCATCAGAGGTTCTCTTCTTATGCCTGCATCTACGTGTACATTAATATATCCCAACCCCTACCAGAATCTATAGAAATAAAGTACCAAGATGAAATCTAGTCTCAACCTTTAGACTATGAGCATGTTCCCTTCAAATGTAGACTATATCACGAGTATGGACACCTGTTTCATGATTTCCCCCACCAAGTCGTTGATCTGCCCCGATTCCCTACCATGATGGCTTTAAGGAAGTCCCTAGGCAACATCCTCCACTCAGAAAAGGACCTCCTTCCCAAGTGCCATCAGGCCCAGCTCAGAACGCATTGGTACCTTAGGTGTCGACCCCTAATCGCCCCCCTAGCAACCGCTTCTCCACATTAGCTAGTCCGAGCATGAAAGAGCAGCCAACATCACTTATAGAAGTACGTCCACCCCAAGTAGTAATGGAGGTTGAGGTTGGTCCAGAAAACCCTAAGTAGAAGCAGCCAACTAAACGTAAGTCCCCGAATGCATAAACAACAGGCAAAGAAATATAGCAGGTCCTCGCCAAAGTTCTCTATGCATTGAGCATGATGTAAAATTGGACCAGCTCAAATCTGATGAACGGGTAATGGTTTCCTATCTTCGCAGTTGGGCTAATGATGCATTAGCATAAATTCCCCAGGACTAGCTGGATCAATTCCACCAAATATACAAGGACTGGGAGCAATGCCAATCTCAACTGGATCCCCCCCCCCTTAGACGACCCTTTCCATTCGGGAAGGTGATGCATCTAGCAGAAGGGTGAAATCTGGGTCGAATTCTAGGAAGAAAGGGAGGCAACTCACTAGCGAGGTGATTCAGGAAGTAGGGGCGATCTTAGTCAACTTAGGATAGGCCAACATCCTGACAGAGTACTACCAACGCTCTATCCCATCCCTTCCTCAATGAAGTTAGTCTCTTGGAACATAAGAGGACTCAACTCTAAGGGTAAGTTGAGTTACTTTGAAGATCAGATCCAGAAAAAAAAAACCAGATATCATCATACTTCAGGAAACGAAAGTAACATGGGAAAATCTTAGTGAAATCACAAGAAAAACCTAGCCCACGGTGGAATGTTTGGCATTAGATGCAAGGGGTTGTGTCGGCGATCTGGGAATCCTCTGGATTCCATATTTATTTCCTTCCAGAACTAGATGGCCTCCCACAACGCCCTTTGAGGTCAGTTTGAACGCATCGGCTCTGCTGACAAAATATGACTTACTGATGTTTATGGCCTGACGCTGCCAGGGGCAAAGATGGGTTTCTTAGGAAACTTGAGGTACCTAAAAGATCTGTTGGGAAGTGCTAGTTGGATTCTAGCGGCGATTTCAACTTGATCAAGGACCTCGAAGAAAAGAAGGGAGGATTCAGAAGGCTGGACCAAATCTCCTTATCTTTCCAAGAGACAATCCAATATTTGGGCATTAAGGATGCAAACTTTGTGAATGGAACCTACACATGGAACAATCGGCGGGGAAGTAAGCACTATATTGCTTCACAACTAGATCATTTTCTCATTTTTGATGATATTCTTCAGCATGATCTCTTTTTCCAAGCCTCAATCCTCCCCTATCTTGGATCAGATCACTGGCCTATTTGTTTGGAGATCGATTTACGAATGGCCCCTCGTAATCATCCTTTCTGATTCGAGTCTTTTGGTTGGATAGGCTGGATTTCATGACTAAAATGGAAGAATTGTGGAAATAAATTAGAGTAAGAGGAAGGTTTTAAAGGAAACTTCACAACTCAAACTGAAGGAACTAAAAGGGAAAATCAAGGAATGGAATTGCCTAGATTTTGGTAATATACATCAGGAAAAAACAAGGTTGTAAAACTCCATGCGGTCAATCCAACAACGAATCATTCAAGAAAGGTGCTCGAAGGACCTGGCTGCCCAAGAGGGGGAGGTTCTAAATGACCTTGAACAACGACGAAAGCAGGAGGAAATCCTGTGGAGGAAAAATCCAAGGTTCAATGGCTCAAGGTGGGGGAGTGCAATACAAAATTATTTCATAGAACTATGATAAAACATAGACAGTTCAACCAAATATTTTCTCTCAATGGATCTCATGGAAGGAGACTTGTGTAGCACAAGGAGATAACGGACGAGTTGATTGGGTATTTTCAAAACCTGTTTATGAAGTCGGTCATCGACATAAGTGATTCCAT
This sequence comes from Pinus tabuliformis, assembly GCA_031772625.1. NCBI lineage: Eukaryota > Viridiplantae > Streptophyta > Pinopsida > Pinales > Pinaceae > Pinus > Pinus tabuliformis. The sequence goes on along the minus strand of CM062817.1, from coordinate 172,757,430 downwards.
GGATCACATCAAGCAATGCATCATGAAATTAATCTCAGAGGATCAGAATGAGGCCCTCATGTGAGAGGTTTCCTACGCTGAAGTGGAGGAAGTACTTTGGGCTCTCCCCTTGAACAAGGCTCCAAGCCTGAATGGGTTCACTTCTAATTCCTTCAAAGTAGGTTGGCACTTCTATGGTCTAGAAATCCATGTGTTGGGAGAAGACTCACGTCACTCTCAAAAGATCTGGTTGGGGCTCACTGCTACATTTATCACACTTATCCCAAAGAAAGGTACGTCCATGGATCCCAGGGTGTTCCGTCCTATCGCCCCGTGCAACATGATATACAAAATTATCTCAAGTATTCTGGTCTGATGGCTAAAGACTCTCCTAAAAGAGATCATAAAGCTAGAGCAGTCAGGTTTTGTGGAGGGTCATCAGATAATGGATGGCATCCTGGTTGTGCACCAAGCCGTTCACTCCTTGTCCACTTAAAAATCCCAAGCATGTTGATTAAATTATATATATCAAAATCTTATGATCACCTGAATTGGAGCTATCTTTTGTTAATCCTGGAAGCTTTTGGATTCTCCTCCTTGTGGATTAACTGGGTTAGGTCCATGAATGAAACCCCTTTCTACTCCATTATCATGAACGGGGTTCCTTTACGCCCCTTTAGAGGATTTTTGGGTTTGAGACAGGGGGACGATATCTCCCCCTTACTTTCCATCATTGTAGCAGAAGGCTTGAGCAGACTTATAAAGGAAGCGGTGGAGTCCCAATCCCTTCGAGCTCTAAAACTCTATCGGGCAGCACCTCCAATCACTCACGAGCAATTTGTTGATGACAACATGTTGTTTGGAAAGCCAACCCTAAGGGAAGCCAAAAAATATGGATCTATTATGGAGGACTTTCAACAAGCATTTAGGACATTGATCAATGGGGACAAATCTGATATTTTCTTTATCAACACTCGCCCTCGTGTGCAGAGTCACCTGGCTCGATCTCTTGGTTTCAAAATTGGATCTCTTCTAAGCACTTATCTCGGAGTCTCTTTGGTGGATAACTCTTTGAAAGTATCGCATTGAAAGGATATGTTAAGATGTATCGACCGAAAGCTCTCCAGTTGGACCTTGCAAGTCTTATATTCTCCTGGGTGGTTAGTTCTTCTGAAAGTTGTTCTCCAAGCTATCCTCATTTATTAGCTCTCTACCCTTCTGGCTCCACGTAGTATATACAAAGATATCAAAGCAAAATTCTAGAATTTCCTGTGGACTGGTCCACAAATCAGTTGAAAATGGGCCCTGGTAGCATTGGACAAATTATGCATACTAAAGGTGTATGATGGACTTGGTCTAAAGGATCTGAAAATTTTGTCCCAAACTCTCAGCGTTAAGGTCTAGTGGCAGTGGTTGCAAGACAAACAGGAGATCTAGAAGCTAGTGTGGTCCTTTAAATATGGCACGGATGCTTGGCAAGACCCCCTAAAATCTCATATCAACTTGTCAAGTGGATCCTCCATCTGGAATAGGGCCAAAGACAATCGGGCACTGATTCAGGACCATGGTTTCTGGGAGACCAGAAATGGTAGTAAAGCTAGATTTTGGGAGGAGGCATAGATGCAGCACCCCAGACATAATTTGGAGGAAATTCTATGCAATATTCAAACCTTTACCACCCATCTGGGTACAGAGAAAGTTAGAGACTTTTGGAAAGACTCCAATGCATTAACAAAGTGGAGAGTTTGTAAGTCTCTGGATCATTGGCCAGTGCGGGACCCACCCCTAGATTGGGAATTCCTCACCCTGATCCTGCGTCAGCGTCCTCTTCTGAACAACGGAAAACCAAACAAGCTCTGTGGTGAACCTTACAAAAGGTATGTTCTCTCTTAAATAATTTTATTCGATTCTTTCTGCCTCATCTAACCGGGTTCCTAACCCATTATGGAAATGGATTTGGTACTCAAAGTTGTGGCCCAAGATTTCATTTTTTCTTTGGCTTATCGAGCTTGGATAGCTCCTTATGTGGGATTAAATCAGAAAAAAAGGATTTTATGGCCCCTCTCAGTGCCCCTTGTGCACAAGAAAGGAGGAATCAATGGACCACTTACTAAACTTTTGCTCCAAATCTCATGAGATTTGGGATTGGCATGCTTCAATGTTCGGGGTAAGTGACCGATAGGACAGTAGTCTGAAGGAATCATTAGAACAATGGCGATGAAAACTCTTCAGGAAACCCATTGTTAACAGAGCATGGTGTATCTCATAGGTATTTGTCCTCTAGAACATTTGGAAAACTAGAAATAAGGCAATATTCCACTCAGAGAGCATCCAGATTGACCAGGTCTGGAAAACGATGATGAGAAACATCAAGGAAACTATTTTAATCTCTCGTTGGTCGAATGAGGATTGGAAGGCAGAAGACAGGGAAAGGGAAATATTTCTCTCACTAGATATTAACCCGAACTCTTCCACCTCTAGTCTTGCAGGGCCAAGTTTAATGAAAGTCCACTCTGGCAATTATTTCAGTTTCCCGCCATGGGGCTTCCTCAAATTGAACTTCGATGGAGCCTCCAAGGGAAACCCGGGTCCGGCTAGCCTCGGGGGATTACTCCGAATGACAAAGGGAAAGCAGTGAAAGTTTATGTAGCCTCATGTGGCAACACCATCAACAATGTGGCCAAGTTTCTGGCATTGGAAAAACGGTTACAAGTTGCAGCGGAACTAGGGGTAACTAAGTTGCAGGTCATGGGAGATTCTCAAATAGCGATAGCCATGCTGCATAAATTGATAAATGGGTCCCCCCCAGACTAGGTGATTAAGAGTTGGAGGCTAAACTTATATGTGAACATATTCTCTCGAGGTTATCTTCTTTTGAATATGTAATCACCGAGCATGTTGACTGAGAGGGAAATAAAGTGGAAGACAATTTAGCAAATTGGGGCAGTGATCATCTGGACCAGGAAATCATTAGGGACTGGCCTCCACCCCTGTAGGATGAAACTCTTGAGGATCTCAGTAGGATTGTGGCCTTGGAAGAGGCCTCCCCGATGGGGGTGAGAAGCGGAGAGGATGGCATTCCTAAGGGAATGCATGGGCATTCATGTTAGGCATGTGGCCTCAGGTGGGCGGGCTAGCCTCCCTGCCCTCCCATAACACCTTGAGTATGGGAGAGAGTAAATTCCGGCGTGTGAGGTTTCATGTCGCCTAGGGTCTCAAGGGTGGTGGTGAGTGTTTGAACGTTATGAGGGTGGTATGGGTGTTCATTGGGCATTCTGCATATGTGTGAATATTTGTGTCTGTGGTGTGAGCATTGTGGGAAGAAGTGGGAGTTGCAAAGGTTCCCCTGTTTAGTCGAGGGGATGACATCGCCATCAGTATTTCCTCCCTTGATTTCGAGTGTGCGTCATTGTTAATTTCCGAATTGGGCTTCGTCACTGTGAGTGTTCAAGGAAATCATGGCACGATTGTTTGTTTAGGGTGGTATTCTATTATTTTTGTTTCATCTTGCGCAATTTCATTCTGGGTTGAGTGGGAACTAGTTTTTTCTAGAATGGGCGAGTAGTAGTGGTCCTCTTCAGTCCATTTACAGGCTTCTGAGTTGTTGGGTGGAGCCATTGGAGTGACAATCTCAGGCTCTAGTTAGTGGGGCTTATGGGTGGTCACTTCAGGGGAGGTGCATATTTTTGGCTCACAGTGGGTGGTTGTTTTGTGTATTGCATGTTCTTGGTGCCATGGGGTGTTGAGTGTGACAACCCTGGTGCAATTTGCATGTAATAAAAGTTAATAAAGGAAAAATAATAACCACGGTTGGTGGGACACTTGTTCCAAGATGAATGTTGGGCAAGACATCCTAGTGTGGGTGTTCATTGGTTTATTATGGCTAAGGAAATTGGAAAAGGCAATGGCTAAGGCTTTGGAAAGGAAAAATGGCATTGTTGGTACATTTAATTATGAAAATAATGGAAATTAGGAGAAAAGGAAGGTGAAATGTCACAAGTTGCATGTGAGGAGGAAAATGAAGGAAAATAATGGAAAATTAAGAAAATATAGACCTAATTAATAAAAAGGCTTCTGAGGACCAGCTTGTAACCTTTTGTTAGTTCAGTTTTGGAGCTCTCTCATTATTCTCTATCTCTCTCTCTCTCATACTCTTGGACACTTAGAGTTTCTTGGAGCACTTTTGCATTGGAGCAAGAAAGGCAAAGCAGTAAAGAGGAACGAAGGAGCAAGCAAGGAAGAGCAAGATCAAGAAGCTACAACAAGATTCTTTGTAGGTATTTATTTTCATGTGTGTTTGCCTTGCTAGATTTGGAATGCATGGTATTGCATGTGGTTATTTTCTATCATGGCATGGGTTTTCGAGGTGTGATAGTGTTTTCAGCCTAGCCTTCCCATTTCTAGATAGCCTTGATGAGATGGGTTCTCATACTTCGATTGGTCTAGATTGTTAGATGGATTTCAAGCTGAGTGAGGTGGATATCCTAAATGACAAACACATGGCCTAGTGGTCCCTGAACCGAACTGTGGATCACGATAAAGCCACTAGCCTAGTAACCCCTGAGCCAGACTATGGTTGTGGTAAACCCAAGATTGTGTGCCTCAGTGGCCCTAGGAATCCTTGTCGATGAATGGTGGGATATACGGTAAAGCCAAGAGGTGGATTTCTCTTCATTGGGACTAGTATTCCTAGGATGGGATGTACGATAAAGCCTAGAGAGTGAGTCTCGGTATAGGGCCTAGTTATCCTTGCATTGGACTGTGGATTACGGTAAAGCATGAGAGACTAGGAGGCACTAAAATTCCTCATGATGTAGGTGGAGAGCTCTGGTAGCATCCATGCTTGTTTGGTTCTTTTTTCTTGGTTATAAGTCCCACATTCATGCTTGGAATATGGCATGGGGTGATTGGCTGAAGAGAGATTTGGCTCAGCCAATCTATGGTCGAGTGGAACGTGGTAGTCCCATCCCCGGTTGGTTTATACATTCATTAATGAGAAATTCATTCCCTTGGTTTTTCATGTGTAAATGTAATCATTATGATTATGCTTATAAAGTATTTAAATTAATTTTCTTCTTGTGAGAAAGTTGAGGCCCTTGACAGGTACAGGCGGGGAGGTAAGGGAAAATTTTATGACGAGTAAGAACAAGTGGATTCAAATGACCTCTTTACTCACCTCAAGGATGATTATGAAAATACAGTCAGAGGCAGATATTATAGGACAAGGGTCATTAAACACCACCCAGGTGAATACTTTCGAACCTCACGCCTTCAGAATTGACGTATAGCCTCGGGCTCTGTAGCCCTGGTGCTGTCGGCGAGCCTACGTCAGCTCCCAAAAATCCATTTGAATCTAAAGTCAACCTTATAAAATGAGGAAAATCAAGCGGTGGAAGAGGTAAAATTGGCCCAACATTGCCACTAGATGTCACTAGCAGTGACATAATAATGGGTAAATTGTGCAAACATCATTCTCACCAAATTAAATAACGATAAGAATAATAGACAAATCAAAACATGGAAGAAAACATAAAAGTTATAGTAAGTCTTTCATTAACACTTTTAATTTATGCCATAAATTCATAGATCAAATAAATAATCAATAGGGACACACTTTGTTTTATGTCCTAAATTTCATAAATCAAATAAGCCTTCAATAAGAAAGTGTGAAAACACTCTGTGCATTGATATATCAACATGTCTTTAGAAATATTGACATGTATATTTTGATCACTCAAACAATGGAAATCATGCATATGTCAAAAGAGGTTTTTCTAAAACTAAGGGAAACTAGTGAAAAATGGGAAATTTGTTCCAGTAGAGTGATCCTTGGAAATGTCAAGATGCAACAGAAATTTCACAATGAATTTAAACTTGGAGTAAATCAAAGCGGGATAAGGAGAAATCCATAATTTTAAATTAGAAATTAGAAATTAATCATAATCTACCTATTCATAATTGAGTGTTAGATTTTTTGCCTCTACAAGTATGTATCATTCCCTTTTGTTTGGATCTTCAATCTCTAAAAATATGCATCATCCCCTTTTGTTCATATTTTCAAGTTATGCATGTATGCATTGTCCCCTTCCATTAAGATCTTTGCGCTATGCATGTAATCATCCTCCCCTTTTAAGTATTAGGCTTTTTGCCTCTACAAGTATGTAACCTTCCCTCTTGTCTGGATCTTCAATCTCTGCACATATGCATCATCCCCTTTTGTTCATATTTTAAAGCTATGCGTGTATGCATTGTCCCCTTCCATTTAGATCTTTGAGCTATGCATGTAAGCATCCTCCCCTTTTAAGTATTAGGCTTTTTGCCTCTACAAGTATGTATCCTTCCCTTTTGTTTGGATCTTCAATCTCTACATATATGCATCATCCCCTTTTGTTCATATTTTCAAGCTATGCATGTATGCATTGTCCCCTTCCATTTATATCTTGAAGCTATGCATGTAAGCATCCTCCCCTTTACGTCATTTCTTCAAGTTTTATACATATGCATCCTCCCCAACCATTAAGTTGAACAACTAAGAGAAAATAAAAAGTGGATGAATAGGTAGCTTTATCTTTTCTAGAGGGATGAACATATCACACTTTAGAAGAAATCACTGTCTCCCATTACAAGAGGTTATCTGAAAGTGTTTGCTTGAATAATATGTGTCTCATTCATCATTTATTTTTTTCTAAATAGGTGATAAGGTGGTAAACATGGAGTCACTTCTTAAAATTATTTAATACATTGTTATGCACTTTATATTTTTTTCCCAATTCTAGGCTGAGCTTAGGCTAGAGCCAACCCACATGTCGGATTGAAGAATGCTTTGCCCAATAAAGGGTTGTTGTCACTAAGATTATGCAAAACTCAATCGAGCTTAAATGCCCCTTAAGACATTGCAACCCACATAAATGACTTCCACTCTCAACTCTTCCCCATAAGATTTAATCTCATAAATTAATATGAACTGAACTACACAAGTCAACTTGTATACACCTCATTTGTTACATTTTAATACATCATTAATAATAATATATTTTCTAAAAACAACAAAATAATATAAATGATATAATTTTTTGAATATTTATATTTATAATTAAATTTATTAATTAACAAGTCTATCTAATAAATTAATCAAATCATGAAATTTAAACCAAACATAATATAAAAAATCGCATTTTAATATTAATATCTATATATATATAACCTTTTACAAACTTTAAAAAGTAATAAAGTATTAAAAATTTTAATCTGCATTTTAATATATATATATAAATAACCTTTTACAAACTTTTGGAAAAAGGTATAAAGTATTAAAAATCTTATAGTCTTTGTGATCCAAAAACTATAATAAAAAGCATCATCGAAACTTCGTTCTCCCTTCGCGAAAGGGTAAAAGAGGACAACATTCGGTTTTTGGTATGGATTGGATGCTTGAATTTCTCTTGGCGTGGGGAGGAAGACACCGACAAAATGAATGTTTGCTCTTTCATCCTAAGCTTCCATTTGATGAATTTGTTATTATTGTTTTCAATATGTACCTTCCACTTTATGGATTTGTTATTATTGTTTTCAATGGGATTTGTACTGAATGTTAAAATATATATAAATATTATTTTATTTATTAAAAAAATTTAAAATATAATAATGATAATTATTAATATTTACTAAAATCAATATGGTTTATGAGTAAAAAAGGTAAGAGATTAATTTTTTTTTTTTATAATTTTAGTTAAGAAATTTGGTAGTGTAGCACAAAAAATTGAAAATTAAAATGGATGTAAGAATTAAACAATTCAAAAGAAAATATTTTTCATCTTTAATACTTTAATATTATTTTTAAAATAAAATATGTTTTTCATATTTATAAAATGATGATAATGATGATGATGATGATTAACATCCACTACGACCAATGATGTAAGACCTTCGTTGTGATGCGATGGGTGAGCGCCGGGCGACCGAGAGCGCGTGCACGGGCAAGCATTGTGCGGTGCGACGGATAGACGAGCACGCGCGTTCACTCCATCGCGAAACTAAACGAAAACAGAAATGCGAGCTCCAACAAAGCACAAGTATATAGTGCGATGGGTTGGCACTCCGTTTTTATAGTGTAGGCTGGGCAAAGCGAACAAGGGCAGGCCGACGCGTTGGAGGGGTGTTTGGATGACTGTTCGGGGCGCTGGCTACACGATGGTGAGGTCGGCTGGATGATGGACGACGTTCATGTTTGGAGCGTATATACACATAGAGTATGCGCTCATTTGGACAACACTTCTTGGCATCTCTCCTTCGCACATTTGGAAGTGTGCACAAAAGGAAGAGCGAAGTCTACCGCAGGTCGCATAAGGTATGTGCCCACCGAGACGGGCGACGGAGTTGTGCAGCGCGGTTGTAGTGTGAAATGGTGGTGCGCAAGGGCGCCCACCCGCCAAGGTATACACGGAAGTTTGGTTTGGGTTGGGCACGGGTCGTGCACGGGTGCGCCCGCCCATTCAACGAAAGAACTTGTGTATGTTGTATTCTATATCCGGTTAAGGTTGAGGCAGACTGCCGTGCGCTCTTGCACGGGCGGGCGCCCGCTTTGTTTATGAACGTCGGTGGAGCGCGGCTCACGGTCATTGTAAAATTTCTCCTACATAATAAAACAAAGATTATATCTTGTATATTCTTGTTGGGTTATTATTGTTCTTGTATTATTGATGGATTCCACACATTAATAATGTTAATTCATGATTATTATGAATTGTTGAAGGCGTAGTTCCTAAAGTTAATTAACGGTGGATAAAGTTATTAACTTAGGCGGTGCCGCACCCAACCAATTTAAGGAAAAAAGAATTGGGGGCGTGACAGTTGGTATCAGAGCAGTTGATTCAGGGTATTGAAGGTTGAAGCTGCTACACAACTTCACCAAAGTAAATTTGGTATCAGAGCTCGTGTTCGGGTTGATGATGAAGTGCTGATCCCACTGCACTATCGTGACAGTTGGTATCAGAGCAGATTTAGGGTTGAAGAAGCTTGACGAAAAGCTGATACCAACCTTGACAGTTGGTATCAGAGCAGCTGATTCAGGGTATTGAAGGTTGAAGCTGCTACACAACTTCACCGAAGTAAAGTTGGTATCAGAGCTAGTCTGAAGACTTGGAGGAGTCTTGCAGGAAGCTGGGTGAAGTAGGTGCATATACACTTGACAGTTGATATTTGAGCAAGGTTGCTCGTGACAGTGGAAGCAGGTACTTGCAGGTGAAGGAAGCTAGTTTCACATACAAGTGGAACAAGGGTCGGTTCAGGGTTGCAGGGAACTTGGTGAAGCTGGTAAGGGTTGGAACTGGGTGTCGTAGAGTTGGGCAGGCGGTACTACGTACTGGTCATACGATTTGGGCACTTGTCAGGTGGGCAAGTGGGACTGCGTGTGGGCAGGTATACACGGTTTGGGCGTCTGTGGACCGAATGAAGTACGAACCAGGGAAGATGAAGTACAAGGCATGGCAGGTTTGGAAGAATGTGAAGGGAAGCTCTTGCTTACCTTATACAGGTTGAGGAGGTTGAAAGAAGAGAACCCCCGGATTCGAAAGGAACTTGAAGTCTTGGAAAAGAATGTTGGAGACAAACTTCTTCAACTTGGATGGGCAATGGAGCAAGGTGAAGTTGAAGATTGTGCAGACAAGGAAGAGGAAGTCGTGATAGTCGAAGATGTTGCAGACATGATCATGATGGAGGACGAGCTTGAGAATGATCAAGTTGGACCAGGATCGTGCAGTTTGCAGACATGGATGAATGAGGAAGAGCCTCATGATGATGAAGTAAGTATTTGGTGGGTGGACCGTATGCAGGGAAGGGCAAAGCCAGTTTGACGATGCTAGGGAGAATCTTACCATGGATGTTCATGATGAGACCCTGTATGGAGAGGCAAGGATTGTTGATTGTTGCAGGACTTGTTGGGGTTATTTGTGACCTTATGGTAGAAGGTACAAAGGCTCGTGACAAGGGAGGCACATGATGATCGTTGTGGAGGATTGGGTCATGCTTTAGCCATATGGAGAATTGGCTAAGTGCCCGGCATGACACATGGACAGGTTGAAGGGCACACACTTGAGTTGCTTGGGTGGACTTTTCATGGCCGAGACCAAGAGATGATCTTGGTCGAACCTTTGGTGGAGGAGCTATGATGGAGAGACTCATGTGATGATGATATGGTTGGATGATCGAGTTCACTAGACCGAAGATTGAAGACTTGGATGAGGATGATCGATTGTTGTGATGGGTCTACTTGGTTAGATTACATGGGCAACATAGTCATGGACATCAGGTTGGAGACATGAAGCATGGTAGTCTTATGCAGGGACATTATGTGGAGCACTTGTAGAGGTGTCACTTATGGGCATCCAATGAGGAGTGCCAAAGTAGGGATGATGTGCAGATGGATTTGCTAGTGTGACATGGATTTGCTAGTGTGACATGGAGACTATTACTTATGAGCCTATGGAGAGGTTGTACACTCTTGTGCAACAAGACCATGGACTTGGATGGAGTTGTGAGCAGACTATGGGGCATTCTTACTACATGGAGCGCTGAGGCATCTTGTAGAGACCTTTGGGCCGAGACTTGTATGCTTGCTAGAGTGTTGGTTGGGGATGACTTATGGAGCTCATGATGACATGAGATTATTGTGACTTTTGGGGACTTCATATATGGTGGACTTAGAGGATCTGATGCATTGAGGAGCTGAGGTCAGAGACTTTGATGTAGAATGGGGTGCATACTTTCAAGTACATGTATGGGAATGGCTTGGAAGAGTGACTTGATCTAGAGGATCGATATGAGACACTTTGGAGTGATGGAGTTACGATGATGATGATGCCTTGGTGGCAACACTTGGGCATGAGTTGAGTCGAGACTCAACTATCTTTTACACATGGGAGCTGATTGATCTATGGTCATGGGCAGCACATGGATAGATGAGGCAGATGTATACTTGTTTCTATGGAGACTTGAGGGTTGACACATTGCAGATGTGATGGAGGTAGCTTCATGGACTTGGATGTGGCATACTGAGAGTTGGAGTTTGATGAGATGGTCTCTTCTTATGGAGGAGACACACATATGGATGATGTTGGGATAAATGTGGCTAATTTCATGTAGCACATTGACACCAAACATCATGGACAACATGTTGTAGATGAGATGAGGACTACTTCATGGACCTGAGCATGGTTTACTTATATGGATGGATTCTTGATCGAGTTCAGGATGTGACAGGATGTTTTGAGAACCGACTGATGGTGGCATGAGGATGTGCATTCTCATGGTTTGAGCGTGACAGTTGGACTGATCACCCGACTAGTTCAAACATGGGGACTAGTAGTGTACAGAGATATGTTGGCATTGTGTTGGAGTATCATGGCAGCAGTTCACATGAGGATGACACATGATGAGGTCGACACGATATGTTGCAGTGAGCATGTAGCTTGAGATGGAGGGACCAGCCTTCCACGATGGAGCAGCATGTGGAGATTGTGACATGGTGGTTGATGATCATGGATTGAGATGACTTCCGATATATGACATATTGTTGAGATGAGATGTTGGCACATGGTTGAGGTGTGTTAGCACTTGTTGACATATCATGGGTAGTTTTGCACATGGTGGTGATGACATGATGAATTTTGACACATTGTTGTGGTGGACATGTAGCTTGAGTTGGAGGGATCAACCTTCCATGGTGGGGAACAGCATGGGGAGGTTGTGACAAGGTGGTCGATGATCATGGACATTTGAGGTATGAAATACATTGGTATGGAGTATCTTGGTGACAGTTGGTTGCTAAGATGAGACATGATGGAGACGGTGGTTCTACATATGTTGCGATGATGGTAGCAGTATGTGGAGGAGTTGACATCATGGATATTGACGCTTGGAGGATGCTATGTTGTCAAGGACGACAATGACTTCAGGTGGAGAAGAATGTAAGACCTTCGTTGTGATGCGATGGGCGAGCGCTGGGCGACTGAGAGCGCATGCACGGGCAAGCATTGTGCGGTGCGACGGATAGACGAGCGCGCGCGTTCATTCCATCGCGAAACTAAACGAAAACACAAATGCGAGCTCTAACAAAGCGCAAGTATATAGTGCGATGGGTTGGCGCTCCTTTTTTATAGTGTAGGCTGGGCAAAGCGAACAAGGGCAGGCCAACGCGTTGGAGGGGCGTTTGGATTACTGTTTGGGGTGCTGGCTACACGATGGTGAGGTCAGCTGGATGATGGACGACGTTCATGTTTGGAGCGTATATACACATAGAGTATGCGCTCATTTGGACAACACTTCTTGGCATCTCTCCTTCGCACATTTGGAAGTGCGCACAAAAGGAAGAGCGAAGTCTACCGCAGATCACATAAGGTATGTGCCCGCCGAGACGGGCGACGGAGTTGTGCAGCGCGGTTGTAGTGTGAAATGGTGGTGCGCAAGGGCGCTCACCCGCCAAGGTATACATGGAAGTTTGGTTTGGGTTCGGCACGGGTCGTGCACGGGTGCGCTTGCCCATTCAACGAACGAACTTGTGTATGTTGTATTCTATATCCAGTTAAGGTTGAGGCAGACCGTTGTGCGCTCTTGCATGGGCGAGTGCCCGCTTTGTTTATGAACGCCGGTGGAGCGCGGCTCCCGGTCATTATAAAATTTCTCCTACATAATAAAACAAAGATTATATCTTGTATATTCTTGTTGGGTTATTATTGTTCTTGTATTATTGATGGATTCCGCACATTAATAATGTTAATTCATGATTATTATGAATTGTTGAAGGCGTAGTTCGTAAAGTTAATTAACGGTGGATAAAGTTATTAACTTAGGCGGTGCCGCACCCGGCCAATTTAAGGAAAAAAGAATTGGGGGCGTGACAAATGTGGTCTATCGGACCTCAAGAAAAGAGAGTATAATTGTCATTCTTCAAAATCTTGTTTATGTGATCAAGGAGCAGGGAAAACAGCTTTCCAACATCGCTATAGTTGGGTTGGCTTAATAAGTCACGAAGATTGGAGGTGTGGCTGATGATAGGGAAATGAGAGCGAATGTGGGCAAGAGCCGGGCAGTCTAAAAGGAAGTGCTTTTCATCTTCCACCTTCTTAGTATCACAAATCTAACAAATTCTATCGTCCCAGGGAATCTTGGGAGTAGACCACCACCCGATCTCACTCCGAAGCTCATGAGAGTTAGTTCTAATCCTAGCGATGTTCATTTTCTTCTTAGTGCTAGTCAACATAGAGAGATAATTATGATTATCAAGGGTGGGGTTGATCACCTCCTTATAGTACCTTAGCTTCCTTTTACCCTCCAGCTCCTTAGCATTCCACATATTGTCCTTAGAGCTAGACGTAATAATTTCTTTGATAGTGTCCTCTCTTCCCATGATGGTCTCCTCCTTAATCCCCCAAAGGTTAAGGCAAGACTGAGCATCGTCATGCCACCCACGCTTGAGGCGTAGGTGGGAGTTTTGACTAAAGTTAGAAGCAATTTTTGGGAGCCTCTTGGATTACATATTTTTGAAGCTTCTTCTTATACATCAAATATCTAAACATAGGCGCACTTTCAATGGGGGACAGGCCAACTTCGATCAAGAGGATGAGATAGGGATTATTTCACTTGATCTTGAGGTTATAGGTTATGAATTGTTTTTGGATCATCTCAATATTTCTCCACGACTCCCTAGATATATTGCACCCCCAAACGTCACATTCGTATAAGATAACAGGGGTGATGAGAGTCTCAAAGAGGAAACTTTTTTTACTCCAAATGTATAGGTCAGCTGACTTACAATTATTTTCAAGCTCACGATAAGCTTTCCAACCTCCAATAATTATTTTCTTGATGTTGTAATTCCAGTTGAGATGAAGAGGAAAGTCAATACCCAAATATTTATAAGAAGAAACCTGCTCAAGACATTGGTTATCATAGATGACACTGCCATAGGTAATTTTTTTGGATTTAATGATCATGACTTTAGTCTTGTCGGTATTTACAGTCATACCCATCTTGGAGCAGTAGACATGAAGAGTCTTAAGTTGCTCGTTTAGGTCATCATGGCTCATTGCAAGAAGAACGATATCATCAGCATAAAGGAGAAGAGTAATGAGAATACCAGCAAGCTCGGTGCCTTTGCAGCTCACAGTTTCGAGACACTCTAATTTATCGATGTAAATACCAAAAAGGGTAGGGGAAAGGGGACAACCTTGCTTAACCCCAATATTACATTTAATATGTTTAGACCATCCTTCATTGGTCTTAATCTTGGCAATGACAATCTCGTAGAGGCAGATCATAACAATCCTCAGTTCAGGGGGAACCATGATCTCTTCAAGCCTCTCCCAGAGCGTATCTCGAGGGATAGTGTCAAAAGCTTTTCTAATGTCCACAAAACAACAGAAGATATCGGTTTTACTATTACAACATTCCTTTCCGATGATTCTAAGGGTGAAAAGGTGGTCGATGGTCGAGTGATGTCTCTGAAAACCAATGTGCCCTTTAGCTCTTTTACCCTGGTTCTGAAGCCAAAGGCTAAGCTTTTTTTCTAGAATGAGCCCATAAAGCTTGGCTAGGATGTGGCTAATCATAATGGTCGTATAGTTAGAGAGAATGCTTTTGTCCCCAGTTTTGAAGATAGGCACAATAAGGCTTTGTGTCCAAAGCTTAGGGAGGCCATGCTTTACAGCTGAGAAGCTTGTGGAGATGAAGAATGATGATAGATTTTCTCATTTTAAAGATCTCAGCTTGGTAACCTTCAATATCTTTGGCTTTCCCATTAGCGAGCTTATTAATCCCAAACTCAATGTCTTCCATAGAAAAAATATCATCCTTAATACGAGTGTTTAAGATGGTGCTCATGGTGTCCGGAGAGTCATACAACTTCTTAAGATAGTCATCTCAATTTTCTAAGAGATAGAATGATTATCTTATGTTAAATAATATTAATTTATATTAATATTTAAAAAAATAATTAGATATTAAATTACATAGAATTAGTATATAATATTTAACTTGTAATAGGGCCTGGAGTATGCCCTAAAACTGCTTCTGCTTGGCTAAGAGCTCGTCTTCCTCGGACGTAAGGAAACAGGTTAACGGCCCAAGACCCAGAGGCATCTGGCAGGGGTGAAAGTCTGCTCCCTTACGGACCACCAGCGGGTTATTTCAGGTGGCGTGGTTTTCCTTGATAACAGTGATGTGTCAACTGACATTCGCGGATAGCAGCCAGAGATGGCTGTCCTCAATGTTGGTTTGACAAACTGAGTTTGATAGGTTTTTCCACCTTTTGAAAAAAAAAAAAAAAAAAAATATTTAACTTGTAATTTCCACCATTAAAATATATATTCAATATTATTTATCTATATTTATATTAAAATATCACCACAGCCATATTATAACGAAAAATTAAAATCAAATGTTATGATATTAGACTTGTAATTTCCAAAATTAACATCAATCATACTTCATATTTAGATTTTATGGAATCTTTTCCTCTCACACAGTGTTAAATAAAAAAAATTATTTTATTTTAATTTATAAAAAAAATTAATAATAATACTATATAAATTATATTTATTTTAAATTTAAATTCATTAAAATTAAAATTTATTTAAAAAAAAAATCAAAATTTTTAATATGTAAAATTTCTATTAATTTTATTGTTATATATTAATTCTTCTATGTTAAAAGAATTTACACTTAAACAAATTTTATCTAATCTAAATTTAACTTCTTAGATTTCATCCGAATTTAACTTCTTCCTTGTATAAGTGAAAATGAAAGATTTGATGGGTGAAACATGTCGTCATGGATGTAATTGGTGAGCACATTCACCAACATATTTATTTTCTCATTATGCACTAGTTTATTCATTAGACTCGTGTGGATTTCCCGGCGGTTCCAGTATTGCGGATTCCCCGACTCCAAGCACTTTATGTTTTCATAATCGGTCAAAATTAACAAAAGTCAATGTTGCTCAAACTATTGAAATATGTTTAATTTTTAAAATTTTAGCTCTGGCTTTTTTTTGACTTCCTAAGATTTCGGCCCTTAAAATTTTGGGCTTGCAATTTTTCAGAAAATATTCCTCGAATTAGGGCTAAAATTTCTTCATCTTCTCTCTTTTTACCTCTTTTTTCCTTCAATTTTGTTAGTTTTCCTTCTTATCTTGGCACAAAAATCCATGTAGAGAATGAGTAAATGAATGGTCTCAAAATGGTAGAGTTGCTCTCTATATATACACATATAGGAGGTTGAATAGGTGGCTTTGGGAATCTAGGCCAAATTGTTTTCAAGGAGGGCCCACTTAGTCTTATTCTGACATTTTAGACTCTTTTGACTCAAAATAAAATATTTTTCCTTTCTTACAACAAGTCCAAATGAGACTTTGACTCAAATACATTTGCTTGACTCATGACAAATTTTCTTTTAACTCAAATAACCCTACAAGCATCAAGAACATGCTTTCACTAATAATAATAATAATAATAATAATAATAATATTTTTTCTTCATTTATTTTTACAAAAAATATAAATTGATACAAGTACAATGATAATTATGAAGATCATGCCTAGTTACATTTTCCAACATATAAATGTCATCAAGCTTTATACATGCAATTTTCTGCGATGGTGGTATTCTCTATCATGTCAGATTTTATATGTTTTAACATGGAGCTACATGGTTAATATAAATACTTTATTAACACAATCATGGACCTACCTACTTTATAAGATTAATAAATTAATTTATTAAAAAGATCCCTTCTAAATTCCTTCTCCCAAATGAAAAATAAATAAAAAATGAGAAGTTTAACATAACACAATCATTACATAGGAGACAGTTTTGCCCACCAACTATCTAAGGGAGGTATAAAACTAAACAGAAGGCACATGAGGGAGGATGGAAAATGCGAGTGAGGAGAGGCATGCATAAGTTTTGAAAGTTGTATTTGTCCTATGATTCATTTATTCTAGAGTAGTAAGGCTTACCTGTTTTCGTGGCAACAAAAATCCATTCAAGAGTGACAAGGAGAAAGTGAGCTCATCAAATTTCTGCTTCTTTATTAAAAATTGTTTTTCATTTATTGCATTAATTAGTGTTGTTAGAAGGTCTGATATTTCGTCATATTAGTGCTAATTGGTACACTTTTTGCAAAAAACATTGTTGTTCCAATCTTATCGAAAGAGTCTATTCTTGGTGTCTATGTATGAATTTTGTTTCAACTTAGACATTTTAAAGTGATTTATGGTCCTAATTTTCACAGAATTCGATCAAAATATCATGTTGTATTCTCATTTTTATTAATAAATCTGTGTTTTTGATGGCTAATATTTTTTTACATATTTTCTCCAATGAGTTTGTTTTATATTTTTTATTTTTTAGAGCATATTTTTCTAATAATAACAATTGAAATTATTATTTGATTTATATTAGATTGTATAAACATACTTGTGCAATCCTGTGACTAGTAGGGTATGATTTTTTAAAGAATATTCCTAAAAATTAATCCATTAGTTTACTGTTAATTTGTTTTAATTTCAGTAAATTGATTTTCATCAATGCATATAAATTTTATATGACTGTTTTAATTTTTATTTCAACATTGTAAGGAGTCTTCCTTCATTTTATTATACAAATATGCTATAAATAATTTTCCTTTGTTTCAATATAAAAAATTGTTATAAATAAATGTAACTTAATTATGGGCATTAAACCTTGAGCCTAATGCAACTATCCAAACCATTGAGATTCAGAAGTGCTAACAACAAAGCATAAAAACTTCCCTCGTCAACACATTACATATAATTTTTTCCAAACCCTTTCATCTTTTTTTTTTTTTAATTTTCATGTTGGAAACCCAAGATTAACCATATGAACCTCAGAAAGCACCCTTTAAAATAAAGTACCATTCTGAGAGCTAATACAAGACCTCTTAAGAATGACACACCATAAACAATTATAAATAAAGAGCATTGATTAAAGAATTATGTTTCCATTGGATATGAGAGGTATCTATAACTTTCCTATTTTTATTTTTGAATATTTGGGCTATTTTGAAATTAGTTTTAGTAATATGGATCCACTCTCATATATTGTAATTTGTAAACTTGTCTAGTCTTTGCATTGCTAATGTTGTTTCTCCTCTTAGTAAAGGACTTTTTATTTTTTATTCATAATAAAATACTTTTTAGTTGATATTATTTATATGTTGTTTTTACATTGATATTAGTAAATTTGTTCTTTGGTAGGGTTTCCTTGATATTAGTAAATTTAAATTACATTAATTATAATATATTTTTATTTTGAAAATATTAATTTTTTATAATTTTTTATTTATAAAATAAAAAATTATTAATTGATGCATGATATTAAATTTTGCATTCAATAAAACTATGCATAAATATAAAATGAGTTATTTTAATTAGGCGGATCATTTTTAAAAAAACACCTTTCTCACTTCATATCATTCAAATATGTAATTTCAATAAAGTTTTATTTATTTTTTTAAATAAAAATAACTTAAAGTTATATCAAAATATAAAAAGATAAAAATTTAAACTACCATTTAAAATATGCCTTTCACCACTCAAATTTTTATAACATTTTCTGTTTAAAAAACATTTTCATACAACCATATGAGAAGTAATAAATATTGAAAATTCAGCAAACTCCATCATCATCTTTTTGTTGGTTAAGTTTAAATCCGAAAGAAAACACTTTTAATTATCCAACCCAACCATCACATTAATTTATAAAGATTTGAGATTAACTTGTGTATTATAGTAGCAAGGATGCATGGGTGACGATCCCTGACGCTTCGTTCAAATATATTTAAATTAAAGTAAAAAATAATAAATATATAATGGGACAAAGCCGTTAACTATTGCGTGCAAAATTGGTGCATTTTACCCAGAGAATCTATCATGCAGTTAACTGTACCATTGAATTTATTGAGTATGAGTGGACCGGGTAGATTGACTATTGTGAGTATGAGTGGATCGAGACCCCTATGCTTAAATTTGTTGTTTACACCTGTAGATTACATATTTGTGATATGTTTGACGAAATGTCTATCATGGCTAGTAGGGGTTCAATTAAGGGCTTGTTCAAGTATTTTCATTTACATCATTGTTTCCATGTTATCTTTCTATTATGAAGGTGTCATTTAATTCTGGGTAGTAACCTGGGCTTTGGGCCTGAAAAAGTGGCTCAAATCCCAGGGACGTTGGCACAACACTGAGAAAAATAATCTTTGGATGCTGGCATGCCTTGTCATGAGACCGTCCAGAGCCTCTTGGACGTTGTTAGGCCCATAGCGTGGGAGCATCCAGAGGTCAAGTGGTTTAAAACCTTAATGGGACCCAAGCACTAGCTACCTAAGTGGTTGGGATGGCTCCTTGGAGTCATGTAGTTGATGTGGAAGGTCTGTATGTTGTGTTTCTGTCGATTCCACTTCCTTAAGGTCACATAGGAGGTTGAATCCAATCATAGTAGCCTCTCATCACATGCTTACCCCAGTTGGCCGGTTACTTATGTAGATGTGGAGGAGGGTGTTACAGAGTGGTATTAGAGCATGGTTCACCCCTCAGACTAGATGGGTAGTGTGTTGGTCATGCATTCATGTTGTTTGCACGTGTGTTAATCATTCTCGTGATCTATGTGCTTGTTTCATATGCATGGTGTCAGTCATGGTTGTAGTGATGTCATCATGTGAAAGAGAATGTTGTTGTTGTAAAGTGTGTCTTCATGATTGTATGATTTGCTACATATTTTTCATGCTTGTGTACTATCGGTGTACATTTCTATGGTTGTGTTGTCATGCATGAGGTCATGGTATGTGTAGTTAATATGGTCATGCATTAATGAATGGACTCTAGCTAGATTGATGGTTACATGGTTATGTGCTTATGTATTAGATGTATATATGCTCTCATGATTATGTTATACATGTAGTACGATGATTGGTTGATCTTGCAGATGAGATATCCTCCCCGAATTATGCTAAGGTATGTTGGTTTATTGTGATTTAGTTTAGCTGGCATATTAAGCCTTGCAGAAGAAATAGATCAAAATGAATAGAAATATGGTAGATACAAAAACTCTCCCTATGAATCAGATGAGCATCGTGGTGGGCACTCTTCTGATTAATTGGCAGGCACATTGAGAAGCTTGAAGGAAGAAATAAGGAGTTGTAAGTCAGATAATGACAGGATCCTGCAGGCACAAGAGAACCAAGCAGAGGTTAATGCAATACTTCTTCAAAGCTTGTTAGAATTGCAACGAAAAGGGCCACTTCATATCAGCCATGGACAAGAGGACAAAATTAATGGGGCATATGGAAGTAGGCCTCTTGGTAGACAAATGTCATATAGAGCTGACATGGTTAGAGATGGCAGACTGGCAGATTGTTGGACACTCTAGATAGGAGGGGCAATGAGTACAGGTATTCTTCTAGTTTTGGTTTGGATAGACATCATGATCGTAATCATTATCATCCATATAGGAGAAGTGATAGGGGATACTTGCTTGATGAGTTTAAGAAAGAAAAACCACCTACTTTGATGGAGATGTGAAGAAACTAGAAGATGCTAAGGCTTGGATAATTGGGATGAAAAAATTATTTTAGTTGCATAAGTACACAGATAGTACGAAGGCCAGAATCACTATCTTCAACCTGAAAGGTAAAGAAGACATTTGGTGGGAAGATGTGAAGCAGGTTAGAGACATCAAGACAAAGGACTTGAGTTGGCATGAGTTCAATAGGATTTTCATGAATAAATACTTGTCAGAAAGGTACTATGACAATAAGGCCAAATAATTTTATGAGCTAAATATGGGGTCAATGACAGATGAAAAGTACATGACCAAGTTTCTGGAACTATTGAGGTATGTATCGTATCTTGAATATGAGAAGGCTAAATTTTAGTGATTTGTTAGTGGTTTTCCATTAGAATTTGTTGGGTGTGGAGCCTGATTATCTTCTATATTCAAATGTATCGCCACATTGGACCCCAGTTTGAAGCCGCCCGTAAAATATTCGCTGCAGGGGGGGGTCCAGGGGGGGCGGCTGCGACCTTTGGGAGCCCCCCCCTGGCGGGTGGTTTCGTGGGCAACACCCCCGAAGCTAAAAACATATGTAAAATTGCCTTGTAAAAGTATACTAATTTCTAGTCAATTTGGTCTGTTTATTAGGCGGATGATCTGACGGTAGAACTTATGTTTAGTTTAGGGTTTTTTTCCCTAGAAGGCAACCCCTCTCTTTGTATGAGGGTATTGTATTTGAGGCTGTGAGATAGATGTGTATTCTCTGAGCGAGAAACAGAGAGGTGAGACTGTGAGAGAAAATAGAGGATATTACAGCAGATTTGTTGTAGGTTGTGTCTCTTCATTTTGCTGGATAATAGAAAGGAAGGACTGGCCGTTCGAGGTGGACATAGCCCAAACTCGGTGAAACACGTATATCTATGTCTCTCTTGTTTTATTCATTTTCTATGTTTATATTTCTGCAATATTTTATGTGTTCCATTGCTCCGTAATATATAATTTTCTAACAATTGGTATTAGAGCCGAAGGTCTATTTGGCTGATAAACTCGCAGGAAAGAAGGGTTCCTTGTTTGAGTGGGAGAAATGGAGGAAGATGGTAAGTTTAGGGTCGAGAAATTTAACGGCCAAAACTTCTTGCTATGGAAGATGCAGATGGAAGATTATCTATATTAGAAAGATCTGTACCTACCATTGAGCGGAAAAACAAAGAAGCCGACGACTATGACAGATGAAGAATGGAACCTTCTCGATAGAAAGGCACTCGGAACAATACGGTTGTGCCTCGCTGCGTCAGTCGCCTTCAACATTTCAAAGGAAACAACGACAGAGGGTTTGATTCAGGCGTTGTCGAAACTATATGAAAAACCCTCAGCCTCAAACAAGGTATTTCTTATGAAACGGTTATTTAATATGAAGATGTCGGAAGGTGGATCTGTTGCAGATCATTTAAATGATTTTAATATAGTTACAAGTCAGTTAAGTTTTGTAGGGGTAAACTTTTAAGATGAAGTTAGAGCTCTGTTATTCTTGTGCTCATTGCCAGAAAGTTGGAACGGTTTAGTAATGGAAATTAGTAACTCTGTCTCTAGATCTAGTACTTTAAAGTTTGATGATGTTGTTGGTGCTATCCTTAGCAAGGAAATGTGACGGAAAAGCTCCGGTGAGACATCGGGTCATGCTTTGAGTGCAGAGTCTAGGGGAAGAAAAATGGAAAGAGGAAAGAGCTCAGGATATCGCAGTAAATCAAGGAAAGGCAGATCCAAGTTCAGATCGGGGATAGTGTGCTGGAAATGTGGAAAGAAAGGACACCTAAAGAAAGACTGTAGATCTCGGAAGGGAAAAGAAGGAGATGCACAACAAGAAAAAAATCATGAAGCAAATGTGACAGGTGAGGTGTTACAAGATGCTTTGATTCTTTCTTTCGAAAATATTACTGATTCCTGGGTGGTAGATTCAGGGGCCTCATTCCATGCCACACCTGATAAGAAATACTTTCATGACTATGTTCAAGGAGATTTTGGACAAGTTCGTCTGGGTGATGATAAACCCTGTAAAATTGTTGGAATGGGTAAAGTTCTTGTAAAACAGTAGAATGGAAACCAATGGCTACTAAAGGAGGTAAGGCATGTTCTAGATCTAAAGAAAAATCTAATTTCAACAAGGCAGTTAGGCGGTGAAGGTTGTGTGACAACTTTCACAGATAAAGCTTGGAAGGTCACCAAAGGAGACCTGGTAATAGCAAAAGGCGAAAAGGTTGGTACATTGTATTTATGCAATGGTATTTCTAACTCTGTTAATGCTTTAACTTCCAAAGGAGCAAATACAGCGTTATGGCATCATAGGCTTGGACACATGAAGAATGTTGCCAGGTTTGAAGAATGTTGATTTGGACTTCTGTGAGAACTGCATTTATGGAAAACAAAAGAGAGTCAGATTTCTCAGAGTTGGGAAAGAAAAGAAGAGCGAAAAATTAGAGCTTATGCATACAGACATATGGGGACCTGCTCAGGTATCATCTCTCGGTGGCTCTCGTTATTATGTTACCTTTATTGATGATGCAACTAGAAAAACTTGGATTTATTGTATTAAGAATAAATCTGATGTATTTGATACTTTCAAGAAATGGAAAGCTTTGGTTGAGATTGAGACAGGAAAGAAATTGAAGTGTCTTAGATCAGACAATGGAGGTGAATATTGCAGCAAAGAGTTTGATAGGTACTGTTCAGAGCATGGAATTCGTAGAGAGAAGACAGTTCCAAGAACACCACAAGAAAATGGTGTGTCAGAAAGGATGAACAGAACAATCATGGAGCGTGCAAGGTGCATGAGATTGCATGCAGGATTGCCTTTACAGTTTTGGGCAGATGCTGTAGATACTGTTGTTTATCTAATAAACAGAGGGCCTTCAAGTTCCTTGGATGGTGGTGTTCCAGAGGAAGCATGGACAGGTAAAAAGGTAAACTACTCTATTTTAAAGCCTTTTGGTTGTGAGGCATTTGTCCATATTGATAAAGAAAATAGAACAAAGCTTGAGGCAAAGTCAAAGAAATGTACCTTTATTGGATATGGTGTTAAAGATTTTGGTTATCGCTTATATGATTACGAAAATCACAAAAGCATTAGGAGCAAAGATGTAATATTCAATGAAAAGGTCTCGTATCAGAATCAGTTGCAGGAAAAGAAACAAGAAAAGGAAAACAAGGAATACGCAGTTCTTGATGAAATCACTGAAAAAGTAAAGGTGCCTGAAAATAATAATAATCAACAACCACAACAACAACAACCACCACAACAACAACAGGCACCCCAAACCCCTGAAAGTGGTGTTAGAAGATCTACCAGGATAAGTAGACCCCCTGAACGATACTCTCCTTCATTATATTATTTATTGTTGACTGATTCCGGTGAACCCGAATGTTATGAAGAAGCAATGCAGGTTGAAAGCAGGAAGAAGTGGGAGGTAGCCATGGAAGAAGAGATGGACTCCTTAATGCATAACCAGACTTGGGATTTAGTCAGGTTGCCTGCAGGAAAAACTACATTGAAGAATAAATGAGTTTACAGGGTGAAGGAAGAATATGGAGGAAAACAGAGGTACAAAGCTAGGCTTGTGGTGAAGGGGTTTGCACAGAAGAAAGGTATTGATTTTGATGAAATATTTTCTCCTGTTGTTAAAATGACTTCAATCAGAACTATTTTAAGTCTTGTAGCAGCTGAAGATTTGCATCTTGAGCAGTTAGATGTAAAGACAACCTTTCTCCATGGGGATTTGGAGGAAGAGATATATATGCAGCAGCCACAAGGATATGAGGTGAAAGGGAAGGAGAAACTAGTGTGCAGGTTGAAGAAGAGCTTGTATGGCTTAAAACAGGCTCCAAGGCAGTGGTATCTAAAATTTGACAAGTTTATGTTTGAACAAGGTTATACTAGATGTCACTCTGATCATTGTATTTATCTGAAAAAGAAAAATGATGGCAACTATATTATATTGTTATTGTATGTAGATGACATGCTTGTTGCAGGGTATAACATGCAGGAAATAAATGTGCTCAAAAGAAAATTGGCAAATTCATTTGCAATGAAGGATTTGGGAGCTGCAAAACAAATCCTTGGTATGAGAATAACTAGAGACAGGAAAAATCGCAAATTAACATTGTCTCAGAATGTGTACATACAAAAGGTGTTGAAAAGATTTAATATGCACAATGCAAAACCAGTTAGTACACCTTTCGCTAGCCATTTCAAACTTAGTAAGGAAATGTGCCCAAAGACCCAAGAATACATGGATTATATGTCTAAAGTTCCATATGCATCAGCAGTTGGAAGCTTAATGTATGTAATGGTCTGCACAAGGCTTGATATTGCACATGCAGTGGGAGTTGTAAGCAGGTACATGAACAATCCAGGAAAGGAACATTGGATGGCAGTGAAATGGATTCTCAGATATTTGAAAGGTACCAAAAATCAAGCATTATGCTTTGGTGGTTCAAACATTTCTCTACAGGGATATGTTGATGCAAATATGGCAGGTGATAGAGATAATAGGAGGAGCACTACAGGATATGTATTTACTGTTGGTGGAACAACTGTCAGTTGGGTTTCAAAAATCCAAAGTGTTGTTGCACTTTCAACAATAGAAGCAGAGTATGTTGTTGCTACAGAGGCTAGTAAAGAAATGATTTGGTTACAAAGGTTTATGGGTGAATTGGGTAAGGAGCATGATATGGGAAAATTATACAGTGATAGTCAAAGTGCCATTCATCTTGCAAAGAACTCAGCATTTCATTCCAGGACTAAACACATACAGCTCAAGTACCATTTCATACGATCAGTGTTGGAAGATGGAGAGTTGAAGCTGGAAAAGATACACACTAGCCAGAACCCTACAGATATGCTAACAAAAGTTGTAACCAGGGAGAAACTGAGAATATGCTCAGTTTCAATTGGTCTTCAAGGATGACGATGAAGATGAGAAACAGCCAGGTCCAAAGAGGAGTCATTGTCCAGCAAATGGAGCAGCGGTGGAGTTGCTACAATCAGTCTCCAAGTGGTAGATTATTGGGTGTGGAGCCTGATTATCTTCTATATTCAAATGTATCGCCACATTGGACCCAAGTTCGAAATGGGGGCGACAACGCCACCTGTAAAATATTCGCTATAGGGGGGGTCCAGGGGGGGGTAGCTATGACCTTTGGGAGCCCCCCCTGGTGGGGGGTTTCGGGGGCAATGCCCCCGAAGCTAAAAACAGATGTAAAATTTCCTTGTAAAAGTATAGTAATTTCTAGTCAATCTGGGCCATTCATTAGGCGGATGATCTGACGGTAGAACTTATGTTTAGTTTAGGGTTTTTTGCCCTAGAAGGCAACCTCTCTCTTTGTATGAGGGTATTGTATTTGAGGCTATGAGATAGATGTGTATTCTCTGAGCGAGAAACAGAGAGGTGAGACTGTGAGAGAACAAAGGATATTACAGCAAATTTGCTGTAGGTTGTGTCTCTTCATTTTGCTGGATAATAGAAAGGAAGGACGAGTTGTTCGGGGTGGACGTAGCCCAAACTAGGTGAACCACGTATATCTGTGTCTCTCTTGTTTTATGCGTTTTCTGTGTTTATATTTCTACAATATTTTATGTGTTCCATTGCTCCGTAATATAATTTTCTAATAGAATTTAGAGATCGGATTGAGTATGATGAGCCTCGGTCACTTGAGGATGTCATTGGGAAATTGAAGCATTGCCATGAACAATCAAAGCGTAGGAATGAATCTCATCAAGGTTGGAAAGAGAAAGTAAAAGGTAAAGGTAAATGGCAGCCTAAGAGAACAAGGCCTCAAAATGTAGAGGAGAAAGAAAATGTGGCACCTCAAAAGAAGTTTAATGCAACTAGACAGGGACATGGATCGCAACAGCAGCATAGAGGTAATGGTACTGGATAGTTGGAGTGTTGGACATGTAGTGAGGAACAACTTAGTATTGATTGTATGTAGAATCAAGGTGGTTGGCCTAAGATATTTAGTGCATAGGAGGCGCAAACTGTTGTGGATGTTGGGAAGAAAGTTCCTCATAGTTATGCAGTTCTGGACAATAAACAGGCACAGCACCAAGCATCTATCATTGAGATGGATGGTAAGACTTGTGATCAAGTTATTTCTATTTTGATTAACCCTGGATCTAATTATAGCTACGTTAGTCCTGACTTGGTGGATAAGTGTGGTTTGAGAAAGGAAATTCATGTAGAATATTGGCTAGTGCAGTTGGCTATAGGTACAAAGAAGTGAGTTCATCATTGGGTAAGAGCTTGTGCATTTGATTTGAATGGTATGCCTACCGCAAAACATTTCAATGTGTTACCATCAGGATCATACAACATGTTATTTTGCATGGATTGTTTGTACCTTCATAGGACCAAGGTGGATTGTTATGACAAAACCATTGAGTGTGTGGATGGAAATGGGGAACCGAGAGTCTTTCAGGGAAGTAAAAAAGCCACATTAGTTAGGACGGTGACAACTATGCAAGAAAAACGTAGTCGCAAAAAAGGGTGTATGTTATTCAGAATGCACATTTCTAGTGACCAAGGTAAGGAAGTTGAGGATGCAGATGTTTTGAGAAGGTAGCTAGTTCCACAAAAATTTTAGGATGTATTTCCTGAGAACATTTCAGAGTTGCCACCTCACAGGGAGGTATACTTTTCTATTGAGTTAGTGCCAAGGGCATCTCCAACATCAAAAGCACCTTACAAGATGAGCACACCTAAATTGGTAGAGTTGAAGTTGCAATTGAAGGAAATGTTGGACAAGGGATACATTAGGCCAAGTGTATCACCTTGGGTTGCACTGGTATTTTTTTTGAAGAAGAACAATGGTTATATCATATTATGCATTGACTATAGGAAGTTGAACAAAGTGACTATCAAGAACATATATCCATTTCTAAGGATTGATGACTTGTTCGATCAGTTGAAGGGAGCAACAATGTTCGCGAAGATTGATTTGAGATCAGGATACCACTGAGTGTGCATCAAAGAGGGGTACATTTACAAGACAACTTTCTAGACTAGGTATGTGCAATATGAGTTTGTTGTAGTTCCATTCGGTTTTACTAATGCCCCAACTACATTTATGTGCTTGATGAATAGTGTGTTGCATCCGTATTTGGATAAGTTTGTTATTGTATTCATTGATGACATATTGGTATATTCTAAAAATGAGGAAGAGCATGATGAGAATTTGGAAGAAATGTTGAGGCTGTTGAGAGAGCATCAGTTGTATGCTAAGCTCAACAAGTGTAGTTTATTTCATAATGAGGTACACTACTTTGGACATGTTGTTTCCAAGGATGGCATAGCAGTGGATCCAGAAAAGATAAGTGACACCATGGAGTGGGCAGCTCCTAGGAATGTGGATGAGGTGAGATCTTTCATGGGGTTGGGAGGCTATTACAGAAGGTTCATCAGGAACTTCTCGCAGATTTCTTATCTTATTGCATAATTGTAGAGAAAATGTAAGAAGCTTGAATGGACATAGGAATGTGAGGCCAATTTTGAGAAGCTTAAGCAGTTGTTGACACATGATCTAGTGTTAAATATTGCGAATCCGGACAAGGAGTTTGTTGTATGCACAAACAAGAAAGTATCTGGATCGTCTAAGGTCATGCCATGGAAGTGAGGAAGAGAAAAGTGGCGTATGTTTTTCATCTTGGCATCCCCATTGGTTTCTTTAATGGGAAAAGCACCCTCAATTCTTTCTCTATCTCCTCTATCATTTCTATTTTCAGCCATTAGGTCAGTTGGAATGGGTTCTCCTTCTTCTTCTCCCCCTGTAGGCTCTTCAAAAATCTCTGGTTGTTCGCCTAAGGGGTCCTCCAATTCACAACCACCGAAGAAGAGGGAAGGTTGGTTGTTTGAAGTGGTGGGGGTATTTGGTAGAAATTTCCCTAAGTTATCCCTATTCCTACAAGGCATGAAAGAAGTGTTTTTGTTTTGTTTTGTTTTTCAAGCTTTAAGACTAATTGCAGAATTGAAATAACAAACTGAATGGAAACTAACTGTTGAATGAAATCTTACTTGCAGAATGGAAAGGAAAGCAAACCAACTTACAATTACTTTTGCAGAAATGAAGCTAATAGCGAATGAAAGAGATAATAAATGGAAGAAAGAAATAAGAAATCACATCTTACTCAGACACCTCCCCGGCAACGGTGCCAAAAAGTGATGAGCACCAGTATTGCAGCAAGAATGTTGCAACTCCTGGGCTACCAACTTTACTTTATCAACCCGAGGTTCGTACAAACTTGGAGGTGACAGTGTTGTATACACAAGAAGATGCGATGGGTCCACTCTTTGTCACTGCTGAGCTGGCGATAGACCACTATGGTTTCTCAAACCAACCTTCTATTGATTCAGAAGAAGTTTGATTACCAATGAAGAAAGGGGAATTTTACCCTAATTGGAAGAATGGAAATATTGTCTACTGCAGTAATGAAATACTGAAATAAATGCTTTAAACACACCACTCATCTAAATATTTGTTAAGATATCTTGCTTTAGAAGAATTCTAAGCTAACATGTGTGTAATCCTAACTATCCTAGGCATGCAATCTGAAATAACCAAAAATTTTACTGTTGTGCATATGAATGAACACAATAACTCTTTTTTTCCTTTTTGTCCTTTTTTTTGTGAAAATGTGAATGCTAAATATTCTTGGGGATATCGCAGGTGGGTTAGAGATGGTTGTGAAAGTTCAGATGGCTTAAGAGGAAAGTGAGGGTGTTCTCCTATCTTCCTGTATGTTTTTTCCACAAATCAGCCTCAAACCTGCCACTACAGGTCGTCCTACATGATGTCCTAATGCTTCCTACTAGAGTCCTAATGCTCCTACAAGATCCGGCCGAGAGAAATAGGAGTGATTTGGAAGGTGTTATAGGGCCTAGGGAAGGTTAATGATGGAAGAAATAAGGCAAGGGAGTGGCTAGGACTTCCTCAGAGCTCAAACCACAATTTGTAAGATGGTTAGATTTTCTCAACAAACCTAGAATGTTGTTCTTATGGAATGATCAATTGGTTGATGGACTTAGTGGCTTTTGGTGATCATGGATAGATAGGCTGAGGCTGCTGACATGAGATCTCCTTGCATTATTCAAGGTTCCTGTAATACATACATCACTGGCATTTACCCATGAATCATGTCAAACAAGGAAGATTTCTAATCAACATAAGAAATAGAATTCCATTATTCAGTTGACTAGTTCATGCATGGAAATACTTGAAGAATATTGTGAAACACCATGAGATCTAATACAAAGCTGGAAATATCATAAATAACAACTAAAACCTATTCTTGAAAACTAAACAGATGTTGGCCTAAGTAACAGAAACCCTAAATTCCATAAGAAATCACATTTCTATCTTTTTGGGGTTGAATAGGATTTTTTCCTCAAACCATGGTCCCTGAAGGGAGGAGTGAGCCCAAATCCACCTGCTATCACCCCTTTTAGTATTCTTTTATCTCTCTAAAGCTATTTCTAAAGCTATGCTCAAATGGAAGCAAACTAATTAACTTCACCACTATTTGCAATGAAACAATGCTAAAATCAATTCAAAAATTAATCTATGAAATAACCTAAGCATACAAGTACAAAAAGAGGAGCCTTTGCTGCTAGGGTTGGGCCCTAACCCAAGAGCTTAATCCCTCTGAGTCAACTTAGTGTTGGATCAAGGAAATGCTCATTCTTATTATCATATAAAAAATTAGATAACAGTGTTTTTCCACACAACTTTGATCCTAAAATGCTTAGTGTTTGTTGAGTCCTATTTTTTCTCATTTTTTATAATATTTATGAGGCCTTAACCCCCTTATTTTGAAACCTTCTTATCCTTAAAAACACTCTTTTATTACATTATGTGTGTTTTGACCAAGAGGGTGTTGTGAACTCGAAAGAATGCAAATTATTCTAAAATGTATAATTTTACTTTAATTCCTAAGTATTTTTGAAGTTAAAATGTTATCTAATCGAATCACCTACGATGTCAAAGAAGTTGACCACATATTGTGCGGAACAACCATTTTCTAAAGCAATTCCAAGATTCCTGCAACTACTCCACGATTTCCTGCGGTAGCCGATTTCCTGTAAATACAAATATTTCTGCAAAGTTCACCATTTTCCTATAGATGCTGAGATTTCCTGTAACCGCCCTGATTTCCTGCAACTGCTTCACAATTT
Organism: Pinus tabuliformis; assembly: GCA_031772625.1. Taxonomy (NCBI): domain Eukaryota; kingdom Viridiplantae; phylum Streptophyta; class Pinopsida; order Pinales; family Pinaceae; genus Pinus; species Pinus tabuliformis. Next base: position 172,726,667 of record CM062817.1, on the reverse strand, counting down.
CTGGCAACTTTGCCGATTTCCTATAGACGTCGAGATTTCCTGTAACCACCCCTATTTCCTGCAGTGATATCCATGGTTGTGCATGTTTCGGTTAGCCTCGAGGAGAATGAAGACATGGGTTTTGTAGAGAAAGACACTACTATGGATGTTGTCCTATTAGTCACCTCATAACTGCCATTGAAACTTCCCATATCTTCATTCCCTTTTTATATGTTCGTATTAAGAGGCAGTTCTTGTAGCTTTACGAAATTTGTTCGATCCATGCTTTCAGTGATGGGTCGACATCATCATGCTTATTAGTTGTAGGGTGTTAGATTTTCTAACTTGAGGCAAGTTATGCCCATGTATTTGTGTAAAAGAACTTTATGTTTATTCGGATGGGGGGGAGAGGATCTGGAGAGAAGAAGGATAGATTGAATATATTAGACCTGTATGACTGTATATTTTCCAGATTAATATCATACTTTATGTTTTGCTGAATTTCATTGAGTAACTCATTTCGTAGTTGAAGGGGTTGTGAGTAAGGAAGGGCCCCCTTTACTCACAACTCTTGTAGCTGCAAATTTATTTTATTTTTATTTATTTTTTTCATGCATTACTAGAATTAGTACCGAGTTTGCAGTTCTCTTTTCTAATTTGTAACAGCTTGTGAATGATGGTTAAAAGTGAGCTCATTTGATGAAGGATTTGGAATTTTGAATATGCTTTCATTTCTGTTATGCAAAGTGTGAATTGAGTTAATTGTTGTTGTTTGGGTTTGCATCTTTTTTGGATCTGCATCAACAATTCTAGGTGATGTAGATAGATGAGTTATCTACTCCATATCCATTGCTGCTAAGCGTTGATGAAGAAAAGATTTCTTGAAGGAATTGAGTTAATTGTTGTTTTTTGAGTTTGTATCTTTTCTAGATCTCCATCAGCAATTTTAGGTGTTGTAGAGAGATGAATTATCTACTCCATATCCTTTGCTGCTAAGTGTTTATAATGAAAAGAGTTCTTGAAGCTCTGTGTGTGTGACTTTACTTAGAAAAACACTTACGGTATTAGCCTGCATATATTTTGCACAACATCTCACAACGTTACCTACCCCTAGTTGATAATATATGTCTGTCAAATTATAGGTCTATAATTTGCCCCAACATTTTGGCATCATTGCCAGGGAGGTTCTAAGGGATGATACTAGAAGTGTTTTAGTATGATTTCTTTTGTTTTAATTTTTCAGGACTGATGGAGTCGAAGTGGTAAGATGTGGGGTAATGCCTATTGTTATCGGGAAATCTAGTGTCTATGCAGAGCTACTAGTCCCACTAAGGCTAGTAGCTACCTTAGAAACAAACAAACTAAAACTAATTTCGTTTTCCTTTATGAGAGATAGATGAGAGGGGAAAGAAGGAGACCAACCTCTATCTTGCGCTTGGTTCCTTGCTTGATTCCTCTCCGTTCTGGTAGATCTTTGCCACTTGCTTCCTCATTTACCCAGCTTCAAAGAGTACCCGTAGAATCAAAGCAGAATAACACTATACAAGAATAGAGATCTACTATCATAAATAATATAGGACCAGATATATATTGACCACACAAATGCATATATCATCAATCATAAAAGAATGTGGAGGAAAACTCGAATAGCTTTATTAATAATCAAGAATAGCAAAGAGGATTACAACCAATTGTTCTGGCCTAGCATCATCCTCTCAGCAAGAAAGCCCTTCTTCACCTCATGAAAAGCTTAGATCACCCAACACTATGATGTTACACCAAGAAACCAGCAGCACTTCCTTACAAGATACAAAATTCCAGCCTCTAACCTCTGGATCTCTGGGATGAGAGATCTATATATAGATATTTGCAGAGGTGTGAGTCAGCTCTGGGTTTTTGATTAGTGTCTTCTCTCTGATATTTCTTGATTCCACTTGGAGATCTCATTGATCTCTTACTCATCCTTGGGCGATTCTGAGAGGCAAGTGTCACAGGAGAAGTTTCTGGAAGATTCCATGATCATCCACCTCGCAAATTGTCTCCGCCACTTGTCTATTCTCGTCCATCGCACCCTATAGAAGGGATTTTCAGTATGCATCGCACCTCCCGTGTGCATTAGGTGGGATGCATCGCACTTTGACCATGGAGCAGGTGAGATGGTCCAGTTTTGACCAGTTCTGAGTAGTTTTTTATGGAGAACTTCTGGGAGATGATGTAATCAGCTGACCTTGTTCTTTTAGGGGTTGGAACAACACTTTTAGGGACTTAGGAGCCCTTGGTTTATGGACATTTATGATTGGGGTTGCAGTGCCAAAAAATGTCTATAACAGTTGCCCCCTAAAGCATGAGGTCGTTAATCTTTTGATGTCGGGTGAAATGCTTTATCATGAGGATCCAAAGTTTTTTCAAGCTGGAAGGCGACCTGTAATAAGATACAATACAATACATTATCTTCATAATATTTTCATGATCTAGCTGAGGCGGGCATTCCCATGCTCAGCTTTATAAATTCATTTTCATGTACATAAGACAGACAATCGTCTGGGTGCAGACTGGTGATTCTGGTAGAGCCATCATCCCTTGGATTGGATGATTATCTGTGGAGTAATGATGTACATTTGATGTCTTTATTTTCCTGAATATATATCGCAGTCCGGATGGATGAAACTAGATCTGGGGTCTTCAATCTCGTTCGATCTTCACTCAAAGTACAAGTCGATCCATGTGAGAGATGTTCTAGAGTCGAACATGGAAAGACATCGCCTGATTACCAGCCAATGATGTAAGTTGTTAACAGTCGTGAGAGGAATCACCGATAATGATGATGACCCTCAAGGTACTACAGTACAATTCACGTGGTGTGAATAAGGGACTTGGCGTCGAACACCACGCAAAATCTTTCGGTCGAAGGCCATTGATGTAAACCTGTTGCCGGATGTGAGAAACTTGCCATTGAGGCATGCAAGCTTCAAAGTACTGAAAGGGGTGTTCCTAGATCAACTTCTTGGATAATTAGCTAATGTCAACAAGAAGCGATCCATCATAGGAGGGCCTTAATGAATCCCACATCTACGACACAGAACAGAGAAAATGATTTTAATGGAGGTGAAAACGATCTGATGATATAAGGTTCAGGGTGGCGGTCATGAAAGAATGGAGCGTAAATGTATTGCAGTGGATGAGACACAGGTGAATTCTCTGAGCAACTTCTCTTGAACATATCGGCAACATGGACATGATGGATTGGTAGCATTAACCCCAAATGTGGATGGTGTGACGGACCCATGGTGATATGACCAGTGAACGGAACAACCCAACCTGACTCGGATGTGGAGTGAAAGTGTCATGTTCAAGAGCGACTTGCTACCATAAAGTTTTTTCAAGTTTTCTTCCCAATTTTTCCCCAGTCATACTGACCAATACCTCTTTATTTTTGTCAAGCTTGAGGAGGATAACATATGCTTGTTCTATAATTTACCCTTCGGGCAAACCCGTCGCTATGTTTTAACTTGCCTAGTGATAGTGAAACTTGTTCTTCTCTGATGGACAAGTTTGTCGCTATTCTGTTTTAACGAGTTTAACGACAAAGATAACTTGGTCCTTTTCTCTTTTAGAGAGTCTGAAAAGGGACGTAAAGAAAACTCCAATAATCCTTTTTCGTCATATAATCCCTTGAGTCCGAAAAAGTATAAAACAATATGAAAGGGATGAATTTTCGATACTTTTAACGAGCCGAACAAAACAAGCACTCGATCTTTTTGTGTAATAATCCCTCAAGTCCAAAAAGATTAAAATCTAAAGGAGGGATAGCATTTCTGGTCATTTTAACGAGCTGGAGAGGCTAATTACTCGGCAATGTTTTCATATTTTACGAGTCAGTTGAAAAGAGCTTAAAGGAGACTCGTTTTTTGAGGAACGAGTGATAAATTTGGGTAGCAGCTAATTCCAGGTAAGGTTTGGAATTTTCCAATCACAACAGTGTCACAAGGATGGCTAACAGGATCACTCTTCGCAGCTGTTCCTCAAAAAGGGTAAACAATCAAATGGAGGTGAATGATCGGCCAAAATAGAGTGGAGGTGATGATGAGAACACGACCAAGGCTTCAAAAGCTGATGATAATACATTCATGATGGTTATTTACTGGAAATTGGTTCATTTTTTAATGAGTTTAAACTCTGGGGGAACATTTGCTCATTGCTTATGTTTATTTTTTAACGAGCTTGAATTCCGCGTTAAAACTGCTCGATGCGGGTTTATTTTTTAATGAGCTTGAACCCTGCGGTAACACTGCTCATGATAAGTTTGCATGCCCCCAGCATAATAACGCAAATCGAGGTGCATGCCCTCCAAGCTTCATTACATTCATCTCGGTGGTTGGAATGAAGGTTTACCTTCGAGATCTTCGAAAGACTCGACTTTGATTTTACGAGATCGTAATCAAAGACTCGATTTGGAAAGGGAGTCGTTTCATTTTTTAATGAGGTTGACATAGTAAAAGAACTATCCTCATGACTCCTTGTTTCATTTTTTAATGAGGTCGACACGAGATAAGAACCATCCTCGAAATCCACCGTATTTACAATATTTGATAGAAAATCAAAAACTGAAGGATGATTAAGGTTGTTGGAATAATCTTCGTGGTAATCTGGAAGATCAGAGCGATGGTGGTAATCTTCCCATGGTGCCTCTCCTATCATCATTGATTGAATGATTCCTTTGTCTGTAGAATGTACATGCGACCAAGGATCTGAAGAGGTGCCATATTCCTTAGACCTATCTATCGAAACACTCGATGAGCGTTGATTTGGGTTTGCCCCCCAGGCCAAGAAAATTGATTGCTACAATATTTCTAAAATGGCGATGATCCATGCTATCAAAATGTTTAGGAATCTTCCGAACCCATTAGATATAGAGGATTTCATGTTGCAGGTTTCCACTGTGGCCACTTCCGCCAGATTACTCGGAGGAGGTAGGGAAAAAGTACCCATTAAGGCAGGGTCTTTTAGGAGGCCTACTCCAATATTTTGAAGCGAATGCTTCCATGGATCATTGGAATGCTTCCCGTAACTTGTGAACTATTGGGGAGAAATGTTTGTTTGTAGACGATTGTAATTCCTCCTTGGAAGGGAAATGCAATATTCCTGAAGTAGGTCGACAAAACTGCGGCCATGACATATATCCAGGGTCTTCCCAGTAGGATGTTGTAATTGAGGTTTCTGTCGATTACTTCAACATCAATTTCTACTGTTTTGCCCCCAAGTTCAACTTGCAAGTTACTTAAAATCCCGTATGGAGTGTATGATCGTCCATCAAATGATTTTAACATCGTTGACGATCGCGACAAGGGTGGTGAGCCTAAATTTTTCCAGCAACTCATCAACATAGTACATGTAGATGCCCCCTCATCAATAATTGTTCGATGAACAGTTTTTTTGAGGGCTTTCACTTGAATAAGGAAAGCTAGTTGAGCTGGTAACTGAGGGTCATATCCTTTGTGATTAAGGATACAAGATAGGAATCCTTTGGGTCAATCCCACCTATTATTGATAATAGATCCTGCTTTTGGGAGGGGCAATTTTGCGGTACCTCAAGTGTCGATATAGCAGATGGCGATTGGGCCAGGTCCTCTACTATATTATAATTCTGTGCTACTTTGGCACGAGGATTAAATGTCGATTTGTGTACTACTCCCTTTGTCGGCTTTATCATTGGTTTAGGAATGATGGGTGGCACAACTTCAGTCAAAGTTGTTGTCGAACTACTAGGTTGTTCATTAGCCTTTTTATTCGACAGTTGTGGATTCCCGTAATCTTTATTCCTTGTCAAAGCATCATTTTGCTGCTTTGAGATAGACAACATAAGCACTTGGGATCGGGAAGCATTTTGATTAGCAACCAGTTTGGTTCCCGGGTTTGGAAACAGATCAGTCAATACTGCTGACGTTTTTGAACTCTTAAAGAGTTTCATAACTTCAGCTTTATGTGGACAATCTCTCGTCCGATGATCCTCATCGCATATCTGACACCCCGCAGGGGGTTTCCTTTGCCCATAAGGGTTTGCAGAAGGTTTTTCGGGTGATGATTCCTCGTTTTTCTTCTTCTTCCCTTTGTTTTTCTTCTTGCCTCCTGGTTGCTTGGTTTCTTTGCCTTTATCAATTGAGACGGCATTTACTTCCGAGGCGAGAAGTTCTTCTTTTGCATTTTGACTAGAAATCTTACGGGCCTTTTTAGATGTAGCCTTTGTTGATTTCGTGTCTGTCGTACCAATCACGCCATCGCCGGCATGAGAGTCATTGTTTGATTTAGGAGGAGGAGGAACAGAAAATTCCGGTCTAGGAGCGTCAGGGATTTTATTGTAGAGCGTGCCAGACTGAGTATAAATCAAGTCTAAATATTGCGCACGAGCAATAACTTGCTCTTTGGTGACGACTCCTCCTTTTGCCACATCTTCTGTAATGGAAGGTAATAATGACTTAATAAACCATTCAGCTAAAAGTTGATCAGGAACATACGTTTTTACCATTCTATGACGACGTCGCCACTCATGAATATGATCGGATATGTGAGTGGTCATCGTTTGTTTGAAATTGGTAAGGAGTTCTGTTCCTGTTTCGTACCTTATGGGTAACTGAAAATGGGTTAAAAAGGTTGTGGCTGGGGTACTGAAGTTATCAAACGAAACTCTAGGTAATTCGATATACTATTTTGCTGCCGAACCAGTTAACGTTCTCTAAAAAAGGCGAAGCCTAATCGAATCATCGTTTAGGGTGTTTGATGAAAACCACAGATGAAAGGTCATCACATGTTTCGATGGGTCTTCACCCAGATTTCCATTAAATTTAGGAATATCTGACGGAATTTTATGCGGAATCGCTAGCCACCAAGGGGCGTAAGCAATTGGATTGTTCGTTAGCCGATTTAGATCCGGTAACTCTAAAGTTGCCACGAAGGGTAACTGTTGATTCAGGTTTGGCGAAGCATACCAGGATAAGATGGAATTGCCTGAGCAGTTGATCTTCGCATACTAGCATAATGCATTTGATGTTGGTAACTTTGGTAAGGTTGATGGGCATAACCATTGTAGAATGGTTGATTTTGACCGTTTTGAATATACGACTACCCATCATTTGCAAAGATTTGTTTCTCGGATCCTTGGTAAACTTGTTGGAATTGCGGTTGTTGATATTACACCAGCCATGGTTGTGAAGCCATGTGATGTTGTCCAATACTGGCTGTTTGACCAAGATGAGGGGTAATTGTACCCGTTTGGGCCTGTTTCATTCCACTAGTTGGCGATTGTGGTTGAGTCGTAGGGACAAGAGGCTGTTGCATTACAACCTGAGAACCCTGAGGTTGGCATACAATAGGCAATGCTTGTACTTGCGATGCAGTCACCATAGCAAGTATAGTGGGAATATTCGACACAGGGTGGACTGGTTGCATTGAACATACAACCCTTGGTTGCTGAGGCAGTATTGGTACCCAATCGTTGGATGTAATTCCAGTTTGACCTGAACTTTGTTGTAAACTCCCATATGATTATTCTCCGGGAGGGAACAATGAAAAGGCATACTGCCCTCCATACGGTGGCAATCCAGTACTTAAAGGGTAGATTGGCCTTTGAACACATATTGGATCAATTTGTTGAGTTTCAACATAAGAAATACCAGATGATAATACGGATGAAGAAATAGGAACTGACCATGTCGTCGAAACAGTCCCTCATTGGACTCTGGCTTGTTGTTGATAACTTGCCAGGATAGATGGTATACCGGCAAACATCGTTGGAGTAGCAGCAGGAGGCTCTGCCGCTGCTGCATCAGATGGCACAATCCTGGATGTCGACGGTTGTTCAGACATATCTAGTCTATCCAAAAGATTTTCTAGCGATTTTGATTGACTTTCTTCCACGATTGCGGATTACTCGATCAACTCAAAATAAAGGGGAAATGTGTTTCCGAATTAAATGAATTTTAGACGCTTTGACACAACTTGTTTTTTCAATTTTTAAGAGTCAAGAAAAAACAAAAGATGACTCTAGTCGCCTTCGATTTTTAATGAGCTTGAAGTGACAACTGCTCAGATGGACCTTTTCCTTTAAGGAGTCTGAAAAGGAACGAAAGAGATTACTCTGGAAATCTAGACATAGGGATTACCAAACCAATCGCAAAAATGCAGAATACTTTTTACGGTACGGCAATCAATCTTCCCGAATGCTGTGTTCAGTGCATTGCGATCAATAGGGCGGCAGACATGGCTTCCTATGGATAAAGGATATAGCCTATTGTGGTCTCCAAATATATACTCGAGGGTACGTGGGAGCACAAGTCCGTACTGGCACTTGTCATCTCAAAGTGGAGGAATCACCCAACCAGCAATGAGAACAACAGTTACCAGGCTTTACGACGCCGGAATACGTCTCTAGCCTAGACTTCTAAATGTTGTGTGTTAGGTTCCAAAGCATTTTTAGATTCATTAGATTTATTTTACTGTTGATCTTGCTTAAGAAATTTGCCTTTCAGGTTCACCACGTGATGTAGATATACAATTCCTAAAATGCAATCTAAGATGATAAACAATCGTTTAATCTTCTTTTTGCAATGAAAATCCTAGCTACTAAGGAAAGAGAGATGATATTCTTTCAACATAGAGCAGAGACCACACACTATATGCACTGTCCTAAATCAAACCAACAAACAGTCTAAATGGAAATGCATATGCATGTATTTGTTTTCAGCCTTCTTAATGTGTGAATGATAAAAAGAAAGCTAAGCACAAATTTGAATTATTTTTCAAAGCGACATTACTAACAAGTTTCTTTTCAAGACAAAATGAAGACAATGACGACACTTTGTGATTTGGATTTGAAAACTTGCTTTCGACACTTGAAAAACTATTAATTCAAATCAAATACAAGAGTAACAGTAATCGACTATTAAGAACAATCTGATTCTCTTCTATGACTGAAAACGACACTTGCGACACTTCCAAATCAAGAAACGACAGTTCAATTACGCTACTTCTTTGTAAAAGAGAACTGAAAATGGCTCATAATACATAAAAACATTTACAGTTCTTTGCAAAATGGAGGCAGAATAATGGCAAGGAAGGGGGTTTCCAACAGAGGTATACTGACTACAGACAACAAAACTCCTTAATAGAGCTGAAAAGAGTGAAAAACCAAAGTTTGAAGGCAAAATTAGCCCTTTCTGATCAGTGCACCTATTACACAGGGATTTCAGTATGCATCCCACCTACAGCACATGGGAAGTGCGATGCATACTGATAACTGTGAAGGGAGGGTGCGATGGTACAGTGAGAGACTTTTGATCCAGTTCTTGATCACAGTTTGCAGCACAGTTTAGGGATTTTGGTCGAGCAAGTGATAATCAGTAAATAAATCACAAGGGTAGATCTAAGGAGGTTACTAGAGCCACCACAAGGGCAATTAGAGAGCTTGTAAATCGATTGTTCAGTTCATAAACAAAACCCAGAGATAGACTGAAGCAGCATTGATCTACTTTGCACTTGCATAGCAAATGCAGTTCAAAGGCTAGCTGGCTTGACTTCAGGCTCCGTCTGTAAGTTTATAAAGCAAACAAATATAGACAAACAAACAATCTATTCGCTCCCCAGCGGAGTCGCCATTTTGTTATCGGGAAATCTAGTGTCTATGCAGAGCTTCTAGTCCCACTAAGGCTGGTAGCTACCTTAGAAACAAACAAACTAAAACCACTTTCGTTTTCCTTTATGAGAGATAGATGAGAGGGGAAAGAAGGAGACCAACATCTGTCTTACGCTTGGTTCCTTGCTTGATTCCTCTCCCTTCTGGTAGATCTTTGCCACTTGCTTCCTCGTTTACCCAGCTTCAAAGATTACCTGTAGAATCAAAGCAGCATAACACTATCCAAGAACAGAGATCTACTATCATAAAAATATAGGACCAGATATATATTGACCACACAAATGCATATATCATAAATCATACAAGAATGTGGAGGAAAACTCGAATAGCTTTATTAATAATCAAGAATAGCAAAGAGGATTACAACCAATTTTTCTGACCCAGCGTCATCCTCTCAGCAAGAAAGCCCTTCTTAACCTCATGAAAAGCTTAGATCACCCAACACTATGATGTTACACCAAGAAACCAGTAGCACTTCCTTACAAGATACAAAATTCTAGCCTCTAACCTCTGGATCTCTAGGATGAGAGATCTATATATAGATATTTGCAGAGGTGTGAGTCAGCTCTGGGTTTTTGATTGGTGTCTTCTCTATGATATTTCTTGATTCCAATTGGAGATCTCATTGATCTCTTACTCATCCTTAGGCAATTCTGAGAGGCAAGTGTCATAGGAGAAGTTTCTGGAAGATTCCATGATCATCCACCTCGCAAATTGTCTCCACCAGTTGTCTATTCTTGTCCATCGCACCCTATAGAAGGGCTTTTCAGTATGCATCACACCTCCCGTGTGAATTAGGTGGGATGCATCGCACTTTGACCATGGAGCAGGTGAGATGGTCTAGTTTTGACCAGTTTTGAGTAGTTTTTTATGGAGAACTTCCGAGAGATGATGTAATCAGCTGACCTTGTTCTTTTAGGGGTTGGAACAAAACTTTTAGGGCCTTAGGAGCCCTTGGTTTATGGACATTTATGATTGGGGTTGCAGTGCCCAAAAATGTCTATAACACCTATGCACCTGCAGAGATCAGAATTCGCCAAAGTCGTGCCCTGATTGTTTGGTAAGTAGAAGTTTTTAAATTTTCTGCATAATATATGAATAGGGTCCAATATTTTCAAATATTTTTAGTGGTTATTATAGGCTTTATGGGCCCTGACCCAGGTTCAGCATTAGTCAGCCAAACAAATACCTACACTACTGGCCCTTTCGGCATCAGCCTGTGAAGCAAGGACCGAAGTATCACCCAAAGCAGTATGGGAGGATGTTGGAACCAAGTTCCCACACCCTAAGATGGTCGTGATGTCATTTTATAGTTCTTACCCCTTCCTTCACGCATGTCGCTAAGCCCTTCGGTTCTATTAATCTACCTCTTATACCATCCTTCAATCCCTTCACGAAGGTATGCGACTGACCTTCGCGCAGCCTTAACTCAGAATTCCTCTACTTTCGCAGCTCTATGACAATATATTGTATAATTTCCTTAGTTATCTTAGTTGTTACTTATCCTACAGCGGATTACAATTATTGTTGCGTAAATAGATATTTCTACTTACATTCCATCAACAGATATAATTACATACATTCGTGCATCAAAACATCATAATATAAACTCAGATCATAACACAACAAAATCAGATGCATTAATAGAGACTAAATACACAATAATTTGTAGAATACTTCTCTTTATTGATATATTCAGTGTAATATAAACTCTATCCACCCTGCACACACAGCTACAGGGGCCCGTACACTTAGCTACGGACTTCAACTCTAGCCCTCTGCGCACTCAGCTACAAAGCCTTTCCCCTATGCTACGACTCTCACTCTTAGCTCTCACAGACTCCTTACATCCAAAATCTATCCAGACTGCACCCCAAAAGCTACTTAGAGCTTACTTACTTAGCTCTTTTTATACAATCCCATGGTCTGCAGACTATGGGTAGATCTTCTAAAGCTGACATAACACTTTACAAAATAAGGGCGGACAACCCTTTATGACTCTTGACACCTTCACACTCCATGACCACAAAATGCAAAGACTTTAGAACTTTATTAAAAAATTGCCCAAAACATGGGCTTTTAGCCCCAAAACTTCTCTTGGGGGAACCCGTTCCCAACAGGCCCCCAACACAAACATGTTGACTTGCCCTCGAGTCACTCTATGGGCATGGAGATCTTGGCGCGAAGACCTCCCAGCTTGACCTATATGATAACAACGTCGGCTGTGCACTGTGCAGCTGCCTTCTTCACTTCTTCAACCAATTGCTCTATTGCTGGTCCTGAACTGTCAGCCTAAAGCTTCTGTTGAGTTGCTTCCAAACTAGAAAGCTTGCCTTCAATGGAGGTCATGATCGAATAAGCTTCATCCAACTACCTCTTTGTGTTGTGCTGTATTTACCTGTTCCTTCGATGTTTTGGCCTCTTGCAGCTTCGCTAGTCTCTGTGTGAGAGCGACAGTGTGCGTTGTTCCTTTCACCTCATCATAGCGCTGCTGCAGTTCTCACGCCTCTGTCTCCAGCCGTTGTACATTAGGATCCTCCTGTAGACTCATCAGGACCTTGAAGGATTGTTCAAAAAGCCTTGTGCAGTCTGCTACTGCACTGTCTACTGCCGCTATCGCCTCTGTGATAGTGGTTACGTGTTTCTCCTTGACTTCGGGCAGAGTTGAAGGCTAGGCCTTCAACTGTAACTCTGAAATCTGGAGGTTTATTTCCAGTTGAACCTTAGCCAACTCTATGCGAGTGTCACACACCCCTGTAGCAAGTTTACAAACATGTTTATCTACCTTCGCATCCTCAGGAATGGCCAATTCGGAGACCATTCAGCGAGCTTCCTTCATGGCTGAACCCATGCACATATTTGTGTTAGTAAGTTCCACCATGGAAGTGAGGGAGGTGTCTCACTGCAGGGCCATTTATACATTATTAATCTTCTACTCACTGATTACCTGTAAAGCTCGTTGTTCGCGAGCCCTCAACTCCGCAACCACCCCATCGTGCAATAGGTGAAGTCCCTCGGCAGGAAGTGCTGCCAAGTTCAGCCTTACTCCCTTGAGGGCGCTGACAGCGGGCTTGTCAGCATCTTTCTTTGTGGCCAGTGCGTCTTCTGACAACATTATCACTCAGGAGTCCTTCTCACGCAGCATCTCGGAAGCTTATGAGGTACCAATTGCGAGGCTAGTGGAAAACATGCCAGCCTGTGATGCGTGGATCTGCAGCTCCTGCAGACTTGTCTGGATGGCCCCCAATGCTTTTCGTTGTTGCTATTCGAACTGCTATAGGACCTTCACGGTGGCATCCCGCACAGTATCCCCGATGTCATCCGAATCTCCCTCTGTGAGAGTGATTGGGTCCAGCAACATCTTACCTACCTTGGATTTCTTTCGTAGCCCCACTTTTTCATGTTCTCTTGGACGTTTGATGTGGTGCGACGTCGTCTGCAAGTCCATTCCACGTTGCTCTATCTGCTTGTCTGTTTCTTCCTCTATTTCTGGCTAAGGTGATCACGCACCTTCATCAGAGTCGTGCCCTGTTCCACCTGTCTTCTTTTTCGCCTGTTGTGCAACATCGTGCTCCGCCTGGGCCTTGTCATCTGCCTCCTTCCTTCTCTTCTCAGCTAGCGGCACCATCTTGATCTTGGCCTCCTCCTCTTTGCATTACGTGACGGACTTGCTCGAGCCCACCGTCGAGTCTAAGGCAGTGCACCATTCTGTCAGCAAGCGATCTAGAAATGCATCAATCACGTCATCGGTTGTCAAATAAGGCAAGTCATGCCACTTCTGCTCAGCGTCCTTCCATGCCCTGATCGATACGTGGTGAAAATATGCTTTGAACTCTACGTACTCCTGCAGGTTTTAAAACACCGTAGGTGAGAATCGTGGTTTGTGGTTGATGGCAATGCAGATATTCATCTGCATCAAGATCCAAAAGATCTTGCCATCCTTGATCTGGTGAGCATCCTTGGTCACCCATAGCGAAGCATACTTCACTTCTTCTAGCAAGTCCAGCGCAATTGAGGGGAATTGACTATCTTCAGGTAGCTCCTAGGATACCAACACAATAGACAGCAAGAGCCACACATAGTGGAAGGTCTTGCTGAGCTCCTGCGCCTCGCGACAGTTCATGAGGAACTCACTACAGAGATAGCACGACCAATTAAACTTAACTCCTTCTACGCATTGGGCCGCTAGAGTAATGATAGGTGTCGACACTTCATCTGTGCAACACTTCCGCGTAACTTTCCCTACCAAGATCTATGTGGCCACCTTGACCACAGGGTCACAGATACTCGAGATGGCATATCCTCGCAGCTTCTTCGCGAGCTTGAATTTCTCCTTCATGGTCTCCGTGAGGGTTTGCTCGCCCCCTTTTCTGCCAAACACCATGGCCGAATTTTCCACTGTATATGGGAGTTGTGTGATCCGATGGATCAACATGTCTGTGATGGGTATCGGCTCCTCCAGTCATAGGCACCCATCGTGCACCAAGCATAGCAGCTTCTTGATTACCAACAATGTAATGGGTGTGCGATTATAGTGCGACACCCATAGTAGGTTGAGCAGACTGACCTTGTCTACTCCTCTGAGCCACTTCCGCGGTTCTAATATTGTCATCTCGGTAGTTGTGTGAACAACGTGGTGTATCAACTATTCTATCACCAAGTGCAGGAACTTCTCAGTGTCAACTAAGTCCCAATCTTTGAGTTTCAATAGCGGAACCCGCCCCAAGCGTGGTCCTTCAAAAACAATCTCGTCTGATAACAGAGGTATGTGCAGGGCGACCTTGCTTTCATCGATGTCTTTTGGCACCTTGGTCTTTCCTTTACATGGAGGGACGTATTTGGGCAACTTAGTGACAGGATCAGATCCGTCAACTTCAACGTCCTACACTTCCACCCCCAATTCCTCATCATCCTTTGGGATGTCCTCAATCTCTTCCTCCTTCGGCTCCAAGTTAATGGCCTTTCCCATTTCCTATGCGGTGGGCTTATCCTTCAATGGATTTCTTCTATGCGACGTGCGCACTAGTATCATATCCTATTTTCCCTTCTTATCCTTCACACTCTCCTTGGTCGGGGTAGGCTTTGGTCTAGGCATCCTTCGTGGCTTGGAGACTTCATCTAATACCTCGGCAACCTCTGAAGCAACTTTCTCTACCTCCATAACAACCTTTGGTACAACCCCCTCGGCGGTCACTGCTTCGGCGTCCATAGCTCCTAATCCTCGAATAATGTCATGGAAGAGATTACGGTTACATTTTGGAAATCGATCGAACACTGGGCTATCAAGCAGTTCTTCAAAGAATGCGCAATTCATGCATGACTGAGAGCTCACCAATGCAATACTCAAAAGTCCAAGTGTTTCTCGTTGGACAGCCACCTATAATTTATAGGCCATTTTGAATTCAAATCCGACCGTCCCCCCCACATTTGGTTCACTATTTCCGAATTGGCGGCATATTTCTGAGGATATTACCCATAAATTTTGTCTTAAATGTCGGTCGCCCGCTCCATTTGGCCGCATTCCTATCATCAAATCATGAACAATGACTTTAACAGTCACTTTCCAGCTGACCTGCGTGATTTTTACCTAGGTAGCGTAGCTCACTCTACGCTGTTGCGAACCCTGTGACACCTCTTCATTCTGCGCAGTCCCCCAATCGTGCAGTTCCCAAACCCAAGTAGTGTAGTTTATAGTCCCATGCCTCCTTTTAGCTGCCTGGAGCACTAATACTATGCTACCTTCATATAGTCACATGGCCGAATCACTGGTGTATGATTTCAATCGGCTGCCATTCACCTTTCCGAGGAAGGGATCTCCATTCAATTTAACCAATTGAACTGCTCCACCGTCAATAATCTCTTTGATGACATAGGGCCCCAGCCAATGCATCCTAAATTTCCCTGGAAATTTATCCAACTTGTTGTCATATAACAAAACCAGATCATTTACCTTACAAGTGCATAGTTTAATGTGTCGATCATGCCATTCTTTTTCGCGCTTCTTTTGCACCTATTGGTGAGATCCAGCTAGAAACCTTTCTTCCTCAAGCTCATCAAGCTGCACGAGCCTCTCTTCCATGGCTCCATGATCCTCCATACCTGTGAATACCGTAATGCGCAGACTAGGCACAATGTATTCTAGCGGCATCACTGCTTCAACACCATATACAACCCTGAAGGGTGTTTGTCTAGTCAACGTTTTGCATGTCGTTTGATAGGCCCATAGTACTGTGGGTATGTGTAGGTCCCAATAATTTCACTAAGCGTTGCAAAGCTTGGTCAGCGCATTCTCCAATACCTTATTGAATGCTTCCACCATACCATTAGCATGTGGGTGATAAGGCATGATTTTCTGGTGATATACTTGGAATTCCTCTATCAGCGCGCTGATCATTTCGTTTAGAAAGTGTGTACCGTGATCAATCATAAAAACCTTTGGACACCCAAATCGCGTTAGTACATACTCAAAGAGGAAATTCACAGATGTCGCACCTGTGCAGTCCTTCATAGGCTGTGCCTCTGCCCATCGAGTTAAATACATCGTCGTAGTGATAATGTACCGTGCACCTGTCTTCTTTTGTTGAGGCTGAATGGGTCCCACAAAATCTATTGCCCATTTCTCAAAAGGTTATAACGTCATCTACGGGTTCATAGGTAGCTCATCTCTTTGTGAGGGCCTGCTAGTCCTTTAACACACGTCGCACGCCCTGCAATAGGCTTTTGAATCCTTGTGGAGGGTTGGCCACCACAACCCTGCATGTAGAATCTTCTGCGTGGTCGCCTTACCTGCGTAATGCCCTCCTGCAGCACCCCCGTGAGAATTTGTGAGGATACTTCTTATTTCAAACTCTGGTACATATTGCTACAATACTTCATCAGACCCAAATTTGTACAGATGTCTGGCAATGACATAAAATTCTGTAGTGTGCACCACTAACTCCTTTTTCGTTGGGTGGTATATCCTTCAGGGGAAGTTCCTATCATGAGGAAGTGTATGATGTCTTCAAATGACCATCCGTGATGTGCACCACAAATAGCTACGCGTTAGGCAATCCTTCCTCCAAATTCATGGGCTCTTCCCCCGTTTCGATGTGCGACAGATGATCTGGTCCCACGTTCAGTCATCTAGGCTTCACAATAACTTCAAAATCATACTTCTAGAATAATAACAACCACCTGCAGATTCTCCCCCCCAACATAGGCTTATTGACTAGGTACTTCAATGCAGAATGATCTGTTTACATCTTAAATCATCCACCCAGCAAGTAGTTCCTAAAATTCTGGAGCACGTATACCATGGCTAATCCTTCGCGCTCAGTGGTGGAATAGTTCTTCTCAGCCTTGGATAGCTTCCTACTTGAGAATACAATAGGATGGTCCAATTCTCCTTCGCGAGCCTGTGTCGGTACTACTCCCAATGCTATACATGAAGCGTCTACATGTACATGAAACTCCTTCCCCTAATCTGGGAAGACTAGAATCGGCGCAATGACCATTTTTCCTTTCAGCACATCCAAGCTCTTTTAAATTCCTCGTTCAAATAGAATGTGACATCCTTTTGCAACAACTTCTCCATAGGCGTGGTGATCTGGGCATAGCCCTTGATAAACTTCCTATAGTACCGAGTATGCCCTAGTGTTGCGCGCAGCTGTTTCGCGCTCCTTGGTGCCTCCAGGTTAATTATCATTGTGATCTTCATGGGGTCTACCATCAATCCCTGTCTGCATACTACATGAACTAGCAATATCCCAAAAGGGAAAGAAAACAAACATTTTTTCAGATTGAGCGCAATCGGTGCCTCCAACAGGTATCTAGCATCAAGCGTAAACTTGCCAAATGGTGTTTTACCAATCCAAATATAGTCCAGTCATCAAAGTCAACCTCTAGAAACTTATGAATGAAGTCTTTGAATGCAGCAATGACTACGTGCGAAAAAATCACAGGCGCATTTTTTAATCTGAAAGGAATTACGGTGTACTGGAAATATCCCCATTCTGCCACGAAGGTCGTCTTACTTCTATCTTTAGGCATGATTTTGATCTGATGGTACCCATAGAACCCATTAGTGAAGGAGTACACTTTCTGACCACCTACATTATCCAATACCTCATCAGTGAAAGGAGTTAGGAAAGGATCATGCACACAAGCGTCATTCAACTCCCTGAGATCTACACATATCCTTATTTCATCCTACTGCTTCTTTTCCTGTACCACCATTGGGCTCACCCAATCAGATTCCTCTATGGGCTCAATGATGTGTGCTGCGAGCATCTTATCTAACTCCAAGTGGACCTTCTCCTTATACTTTGGATTGAGATGGTAAGGTCTTTTCTTAACTGGCTTCGTGTCAGGTTTTAGCATGATCTTCATAACGCCCAAGTCTCCTATTATCCCCTTTAACTCTATAAACTTGGTAGGGAACAAATCATGGTACTCACGGAGCAATTCGGCGACCTTATCTACTGTCGCGTCATCCAGTAATCTCCAATCTTCGTGAATTTGGGCTAAGTTGTTGTGCCAATATTTATCTGTTTAGTCTTCAGCGGCACGGTTATTTTAGGATTCTCGATCGACGGTCCCTTGACCTCGTGGTGTCCCTCGGTTTCAGGAATTTTAATCTTTCGGGGGTCCTCATCTTCTTCTTCAACAGTCACATTATAGCATTTGAGCGCACGGCTCAGCTAAGTAGTCCAATCGGGTTGAATCAAACCTAAAGGATCATGTGGTACCCTAAAGATCGTTGCTTTAACTTCTTGTAGTGCTTCATCAATACAATCAAAGCCGTCTTCGAAGCTAAACATCATTATGAACCCTTCATTCTCCTATGTCGTAGCGGAGCTCTGTCTCCAAGTACCAATTCATCAGGATGACATCCAGGGTGTGACAGAACAAGTGCACCCATTTAGGTTGGGGCTTCACTCCATAAGCCTTAGCCCATTTGGCCAGATGTTCGCACAGATCATCTTTCCTGTCATACTTGTATGTCATTCGTACCTTTAGCTTCCCAAAGGGTGTTCTCATCATCCTTCTATATTCACTCCAGTCATCAAAACTACCCTTGTGAGTACCCCAACATCTCACAGGCGTCGCGCACAGTACCTAGTCCAAAGCCTGGAAGAGCTGCTTCTCTAGTAATTCCCTCTCAAATGCATCCAGAAAGACATCCACATTGTTCAAGCCATCATGCATGGGCATATTTCTTATTTCCAATGACACACAACGCAGCGACTTGGTCATCATGTTACATCACAACATGTTTACTTCATGTTGCCAATTCTGCCAGCGCTTTAATTCTTCATCAGAGTCTGAGGTGCAGGAACTCTTGTGATCCCATGTAATTCATCCATCAGCCATTGGATTCACCCTATCTTGGTCTCACGTTGTTATCTTATATATGCAGTCCAAATCATCATCGCTTTTTAATTGTGAACTGGTTCTGTATAGCGCGATCCTTCCGCAGGATCTAGGGGTATTACTACGCGAAGCGATTTCTTTTCAAATGTCATCTTCCGATTCTTTAGGTTGATTACCCCATTCATGTCAGTAGCCTAATCAATGCCAAGGAGCGCAGGGTAGGGGTTGTTGTCATCCATAATTTCTATTACTTCAAAATCAACCAATGTGCTCACCCCTTCAATATCTACAGTTACTCCCTGCAACCATCCCATGGCGATGATCTTCTGTTGGTTCGCCATCCTTAACTGAATTGGACACCACTGTAGCACGGGTCTCCCCATCCGCTCCCAAGGCTGCTTTGGCAGGAAATTCACGTCTGACCCCAAATCTAGAATAACTTGATCCATTTCGTAGTCTCCTATCTACGTAGTGAGTCTCATCTCACATCCTGTCCTTGCCTTATGCTTACCAATCTTCTGTACAACATGTGGTTCACCGGGAGTACTTCTAGCACATCTATTTATGAGTTCATGTAACCCCTTTATAGCCTTGCTATTGCACAAGAGATTCATGCAGGTTTCTAGAAAGTTCGTAAGCATAGAAGGGTACACTTCTTTAACAGGGTTATCCTGGCTTCCTGAAGTAGAGGCCTCAGCAAAGTTCTTCTTTGCTTCCATGAACGTTTTGCACACACACTCCAAATCAAATCTAGCGCCCTTCTCTGGATCTTTATGAACCCCGCACTATCCTAAGGTTGTTTCCCCTTATTGTCGCCTATTGAAATTCCACTTTGTAGCACTATATTCACGTTCGGATCTTCTTCGCGAGGCTCAGCCCTCATCATCTATAGGTTTTGAGTCGGCGTTGGAGGTAGCACCCCTTTGTCGCATATCCTTGCTATCAATGTGGGGTAGTCCTCAGTCCCATGATCAAAGTGAGTACAATATTTTCACAACAAATGCATTGGGTTAGTGCACTCGAGGGAATAGTGCCCTGGTCCCCCACAATTGTAACAAATCAGTTGTCCCCGACCTCTGCCAGGTCCTCCTCCGCCTCGGCCTCATCCGCGCCACTAAAATCCTCTCCACACCATCTCCGCAGCCTAGTCAGGAGGTCACATTTCTGCTTGAACTCTATAGGCAGATGTTCTATCCATCATCAATTCGTAACTCCCGCAATTGTGCTCATCATGCCCTACCGACTTACAAAAGTTGCAGAATAGTTGTTGTGATGTTTGTACAAGCTTCTGCAGCGGATGATAATTATCAGTCATATCTTTCCCTGCTACCTGACATATGGTGCACCATAATGCAGGCCCCGCACTCGATCCTGCTTGGGCTTCTAGTCTTAAAGGCATCAATCCTCCTCCTGCAATATTTTTCGCAAAGATTGGGTAGTGGTCTTTGTCATGCCCCTGACCTTTACATTTCAGGCATCATAACTCCTCGCGCACCTCAGGCAAAACTGTTCTTTCCTGCTTCAAACTCTGCATCTCTAGGTAAATGTTTTTCAACTCTGCATGGATCTATTGAACCCACAGACTCAGATCTTGCATTGGTGTTTCATGCATTCTTATTGAAATTTCCAAGGCCTTTGCCTAATTGTAATCTTTTGTTGTGACAACGCCACCCTTAAGTGAGGTATGAGCGAAGCCATGAACCATTTGCGGTGCTACCCATCTGTTAAATTCATGTTAGCTTCGTGGATCATACATTTTAACCTCTGATCCAACTCCCAAGGTGTCTCACTTACTTTCATCACGATTTCCTTGAATCCTATAATCGACTGTGCTTGGATTTAGGCCTACTGAACTCTTTATTTAGTGTTGTCTAGACTTCGGCCAACTCGGTGTTTGGGTTATCACTAGAGTACTTGATGTACTAGGTTAGCACGTGATCCTGCAAAGCACTAACCAACGTCGCCTTCTTCATGTGATCATCCGTGACGCCCTGAGCTTCCCGTACAGCTTTTATGACGAACCAGAATTGGTCCGGGTCCTCATTCACTAATCCCTTAAATAATGACACCTTTACTGAATTTTCATGTTGAACTGCAGTGGAGGCGGTGGTGGTGTGGGTGAAGTCGTAGGCATCGGTGGTGAGGGCGGAGGTGGTGTAGGTGGAGGTGGTATTCACGGGAACCCCTATTTTATTAACTGAACTGCACTTCGTGGAGAAGCCTGTGCTACTCCTTCATCGTCGATCAGAGGAGGTGAAATCAATGGGCTATATTCAGGACCCCTTCTTCCTTCGTTCCAATAAGTTTTTCCACTTAGCATAGCTCCCAACGTCAAGGTAACTCCATAACCCGCTTTTCACACAACAACGTCTTAATCCAAGTATTTAAAGACTTCAAGTACTTACCTCATGGGCCCTAGAAGAAGCGTCGCTCTGACTCGTTGTAACTGACTGAGGTGTTGACCACGAATTTAGTCACAAACCCTCCTAGGATACGATTAAGCCAATGATCGACAGCGCAAGAGATCTTATCCTCAGAGGCTTCCAGTCGTCATACTAACTCTAGGCTCCAGATAATAGGACTGTCGAACCTCCACTTTCCTTGGCTATCCACTAGCTTTGTGATCCACTCGTATAACTCAACTAGGAAGGAGCAGAAAAAGATCTCATGGATTTCTGTATATAGGTACCTGTCTAGCCACTGTTCCTTTGTCAGTCGTGGATTTCTATTCTCTTGCGCCATGAATTTGAAGATCCTTCTATACAACCAGCCTTCGATCTCTTTCTTAGTTGGATTCCAGTGATATGACATCACACATATTTTATGCAGATACTGGTCCCAGCAACAAAACCATTTGTTGGCTTTGTGGGCCCTCACCCGGGTTCAGCATTAGTCAGCCAAACAAATACCTACACTATTGGCCCTTTTAGCATCAGCCTGTGGAGCACAGACCGAAGTCTCACTCGAAGCAGTATGGGAGGATTCTGGAACCAATTTTCCACACCCTGAGATGGTCGTGATGTCATTTTATAGTTCTTATCCCTGCCTTCGCACAGGTCGCTAAGCCCTTAGGTTATGTCAATCTACCTCTTATCCCGTCCTCCAGTCCCTTTGTGAAGGTATGCGACTGACCTTCACGAAGCCTTAACCCGCGGTTCCTCTACTTTCGCGACTCTATGACGATATATTGTATAAGTTCCTTAGTTATCTTAGTCATTACTTATCCTACAGTCGATTACAATTATTGTTGTGTAAACAAATATTGCTACTTGCATTCCATCAATAGATATAATTACATACATTCACGCATAAAAACTTCATAATATAAACCCAGATCATAACACAATAGAATCAGATGCATTAACAGAGACTAAATACAAAGTAATTTGCAGAATACTTCTCTTTATTGATATCTTCAATGTAATACAGACTCCAACCACCCTGCGCACACAGTTGCAGGGGTACACCTCTACGCACTCAACTGCGGAGCCTATCCCCTATGCTAAGACCCTCACTCTTAGCTCTCACAGACTCCTTACATCCAAAATCTATCCATACTTCACCCCAAAATCTACTTAGAGCTTACTTACTTAGCTCTTTTTATACAATCCCATGGTCTGTGGACCATGGATAGATCTCCTAAAGCTGACATAACACTTTACAAAATAAGAGTGGACAACCCTTTATGACTCTTGACACCTTCACACTCCACGACCACAAAATGTGGAGACTTTACAACTTTATTACAAAATTGCCCCAAAACATGGGTTTTTAGCCCCAAAAATGCTCTTGGGGGAACATGTTCCCAACAATGATGTGAGCACCACTTCATCCAGTAATAAACTAGTAAGGGAGAGGAAGTTTGTAAAGAAAAAGGCAAAGGAAACAGAGGAATCCAATAGGAGGTTTACAACAGAGTTTGATAGTTGATCATAAGTGGACTAATAATCCCACAACAACTTCCTCTACCAGAAAATCCTCTGTTGCTTCTCATTCAGAATTTGCAATGGCACCTCAAAGGCCATGGCAACCTTGTCCTACAGGTATGTTACAACAACATTTTCAATTTCCTTATGCCCAGAATTGGATGTGGAACATTCTAATGCCTTGGCAACCCTAGTCTTGACAAGGGAATTTCCCTTACCCCGCTGCACCAAATTATTCCCCTCAAAATCTTTATTTACAACAAATGGTACAGAAACAACTTCCTGCCCATCCAGTATCAAATCTCAACAATAAATCCATCCAATCTACTCACAATATTGGAATTGTAATTTATCCCACCTACCTACCGATTACATTTCACCTCGGCCTCTACAGGACATTAAACTAAGGTTAGGAAAAGTGGTGATCCAACCAAAAAATATTGAAAAATTATAGAGGAAGAAACCCCTGATACACCTAAAATAGGAAATGTACAAGAAACAATAGAACAAAACATTCTAAGATCACAAGAACCTTCCTTATATCAAATTGTCCAACCTCCTTTTCTTGAGATGTTGGGGGTGGAAGAAATGACAAAACAACCTGAATTTGATCTAGTATCCAAGTTAAGAAATTTATGCATCAAGTTTCCTTTACAACAAGAGATTATGAATATTCAAATCTATGGTAAAATAGTTATGGAACTCTGTATCAAAAAGCTGGGGAGACAAAAGAAAGAACCCTCTACAATTCAAGTAGGTGGGGAAATTGCAAGCCTTGTGTCTACCAGATTTTCCATTGGAAAATATGCAGACCCTGATGTTCTTTAGCCTAGGACTAATTTAGGGAGGTGTCCTTTGATCTTAGGGAGACATTGGTTGGCCACAATGGATGCCTTCATTAAGTGTAGGTCGGGGAACATGACCATCACTCATAAGGATGAAATTAAGCATATCAATCTATATCCCCCTCCTAAACCCCTCTTGAAATCAAAAAAGATTCATTACGCTAAGGAAGAACTTAATTCAGAAATTATTCAACTAGTTTTGACAATATTCCAAGCTATGGGCCTTAAGGGAAACACTGGGGATAATTTAGTTGATTTCTCTATTTCAAACCTTGATTTTTTCTAGCACTTAGAGGGGCATTCAAGTCATGAGATAAATGTCATTGCTGAGCATAACTTCCAAGACCATAGTATAGTAGTTGAATTAAATTCATCGCTCCTATCTGTATTTCCTGCAAAATCAACGACTGAAGGTGGAAGTAAGGTAATTGAGATATTTCCCAGAAAAAATTTAATTATCAATTCATCCCTAACTTATAAATAGGGAAATCGATTAACTCAGATATTGAAATATTTTTCAGAAACATTTGCTTGGGAATATGCAGATACAGATATGATGCTTGGTATATTCCCTGATCTTTTATATGATTGCATAGAGGTTTATATGAATGATCTTATGGTGGTGGGTGATACTTTTGAAGAGGCTTTACTTAATCTTAGGAAGGTTTTGAAAATATGTAAAGAGACTAATATTTCATAAAGTACTGAAAAATGTTTTGTAATCATGACTGAAGGCATTGTCTTAGATCATCATGTTTCTACTTCAAGAATTAAAGTTGACCCAACAAAAATCGAAGTGATTTTGAAGAAGAAAGAGTTGGAAATGGTGGGAAAGGGGGTCATTCCTTTCACTACCTCTTCTTGATCTTCTGCTACAATAAATTGAGCTTACTTTGTTCCTTCTTGTGCTCATTAAACCATGAGTGAAACGTCTATTGGGTGTAGATTTATTCATTTTTCCAGACCCAACAGACTAATTATGGAAAAGGAGACCCCCCAAAGTCTTCCTTTCCAAGTGTTTCAAACTTTCTAAAATTGAAATCTGGTGAGCATGGACTTCCCTAGGCTCGTTAAAATTACATGTCAGTAGGTCCTTTAGCATCCTTTCAATAAATTTTGTTTTCAGTTAATCTTGGATTTCTCGTGTTGGACTGATGTGGGATTTCTTAATGCCCTCCTTCCAACAATCTTGGCCCATCGATATCAGTAAGTTATCTGGGTGCAAGATCAGAGTCTTATGATGCCTTGAAGCTTGTACGCCCTAATGAAAGGCTATCTTGCCAGTAGCAATGGGGAATCACTATGGCTCCTTGACTGCCGAATCCAACAGAGGGTTCAACATTAGCTCATACTTTCACACCTGATAGGATGCATCAGATGTACCTTGGTCCTCACTCTCATCATCGGTGATGGGCCTCACATTGGTTAACAACTGACCTTAAGGGCTGGTAATCCACTGAGTCCACTTGTAGTGAACTGTACAAGAGGGGGAGAATATCGTTTCTTGCAGATCGACTTCCTCTAGAGCACTCTAGTAGCAACATTTCTGCAGAAAAAATAATTATTTCCTAAAGAACGAATTTCAAGCAGAGCATATTCTACAAAATCTGAAAAGTATCAATTATCATCATTGTTATTTGAGGCCACGTAGCTATATGATCTTCCATATAATATGATTTCAAAGTGGTTCATAATTTCAAACTAAGTACAGGCGTCATCAAATGTATTAACAGTTGTAACGTAAGATCGAAGGTATGTTTTGACATCAGAATACTTAGGGTAAGAAAATTAATGGTACTAAATTTTTTAAATTTGCATGAATTTAAGTCATGGCTACCTTTGTGGAAAAGACGTCCTTGACCATCGGTATCTTACACAAATTCCCATTCCCGCCTATTATCTGATTTGCACGATGTTATCTTCCTAATGTTTATTTGGTATAACGGATCATGATGACAATAATGATCGCATTCCCCCATAACTCAAATTTTCCCATTACTCCCGAATCTTTTCGAATTAAACCTTCTTGTTTTCATTTGGTTCGAATTATTTCCACCTAGTTTTAGTAACAGGGGAAACTGTTGGGCGAAACCTGAAGCCGAAAGGGCACCCTCGCACCTATTGAACACTTTACGAGGATCTAGGCCGTAAGGATGGTGATTAAATAACCTTCACAGGAAAGGGCACAAGCCATCAAGATTGAGGAACCAAGTCTTCCACATTTCTCCTAGGGATAACACGATGATGAGGGGACCTCTAAGGAATTAATGAGCTCATCATTTCTGAACGGGTGCTCTGGAAAAAAGGAAAATAAAAAAAACTTGAAGGAGAATAGCTTGTGATTGCAGAAAGAGGTGGAAGAATGGAAAGCAAAAACATCATAAGGCATGTCGTATTATGAAGAAACATCAAGTTTAGATTGGTCATTCGCAGAAGAAGAATGAAGAGTATTCGAACAGGGTACAGAAATAAGAATCTAGCAAGGCACACCTATACCATCTTGTTGCAATAGCTGCGGCCTAGAACAAGGACTGAATTTTCCTCCTAGAGGAACATTTTTGCTTGCATAAGGGACATGCAAGAAGCTAGGTGTAGGGGATATGTTGAGTCCCAATTTTTCTTATTTTTTATAATATTTCTAACGCCTTAACCCCCTTATTTTAAACCCTTATTATCCTTAAAAACCCTCTTTTACTACATTTTGTGTGTTTTGACCAAGAGGCTGTTGTGAACTTGAAAGTATGAAAATTATTCTAAAATGTATCATTTTACTTTAATTCCTAAGTATTTTTGAAGTCAAAATGTTATCTAATCGAATCACCTACAATTTCAAAGAAGTTGACCACATCTTGTGCGGATCAACCATTTTTTGAAACGGTTCCAAGATTCCTTCAACTACTCCCCGATTTCCTATTGTCACTGGTTTCCTGTAAATAAAAAGATTTTCACAAAGTTCACCGATTTCTTGTAGACGAGGAGATTTCCTGTAACCACCTCGATTTCCTGCAGCGATATCCATGGTTGAGCATGTTCCGGTTAGCCTCAAGGAGAATGAAGACATGGGTTTCGTTGACAAAGACACTAATATGGATGTTGTCCTATTGGTCGCCTCAGAACTACCATTGAAACTTCCCATATCTTAATTCTTTTTTCAGATGGCCGTATTAAGAGGCAATTCTTACAGCTTCACGAAATCTGTTCGATCCATACTTTCAGTCATGGATCGACCTCATCATGCTTATTTCTGCTATCTTTATCATCTATTGTTAGTTATTAGTTGTAGGGTGTTATATTTTCTAACTTGAGGCAATTTATGCCCATGTATTTGTATAAAAGAACTTTATGTTTATTTGGATGGGGGGAGAGGATTTGGAGAGAAGAAGGACAGATTGAATATATCAGACCTGTATGACTGTATATTTTCTAGATTAATATAATAATTTATGTTCTGTTGAATTTCATTGAGTAACTCTTTTCATAGTTGAAGGGTTTCTGAGTAAGGGGCCCTCACAACTCCTGTAGCTGCAAATTTGTTTTATTTTTATTTATTTTTGTCATGAATTACTAGAATTAGTACACAGTTTGCAGTTCTCTTTTCTAATTTCTAACGGCTTGTGAATGATGGTTAAAAGTGAGCTCATTTGATAAATGATTTGGAATTGTTGAATATGCTTTCATTTCTATTATGCAAAGTGTGAATTGAGTTAATTGTTGTTGCTTGGGTTTGTATCTTTTTTGGATCTGCATCAGCAATTCTAGGTGATGTAGAGAGATGAGTTATCTACTCCATATCCATTGCTGCTAATTGTTGATGAAGAAAAAAGTTCTTGAAGGAATTGAGTTAATTGTTGTTGTTTGGGTTTGTATCTTTTTTGGATCTCCATCAGCAATTCTAGGTGTTGTATAGAGATGAATTATCTACTCCATATCCTTTGATGCTAAGTGTTGATAAAGAAAAGAGTTCTTGAAGCTGTGTGTGTGTGATTTTACTTAGAACAACACTTACGGTATTAGCCTGCATATATTCTTCACAGCATCTCACAAGCTTACCTACCCCTGGTTGATAATTTATGTCTATCAAATTATAAGTCTATAATTTTACCCAACAATGCTCTTACATAAAAAATATGAATCCTAATGAGGCTCTAGGCCTCCTTATTTATACTACCGAAGTCTCTAACAACTTCCTTAAATATAGGGAGGCTTGGCTCCCAAACTCAAGATGAATTGGTTCTTAATTGTCACTGGCTCGGTTGCCAATGATCTCCATGACTCAGATGCTTGCAACTCCAAGCTAATGTGATTTGATTGAGGAATATTTGAATGAGTGAGGATTTAATGAGGAGTATCTATCTCCTATAATCTCTCCTCCTTGTCTCATTCGAGTTCCTACCCTTAACTAGCCAAAATTGCCATGATTTTCTCCTAAAAACTTGCGATCAATGCACATTAGACCACAAGACATAACATCTTACTTTTACTCATCTCAATAAGCAAAATATAATTAAAACATGTAAGGAATTATGAGAATATTTTATTTTATTAAGCTTGGAGATGTATTAAGGTCCATATAGTTACCCAATGATGACGCTCATAAATCCACCACAAGCTTGCTCTCGAGTTTTATGGACCCTATAAGGTCCTCAAATGTATTGGGCTAATGACATACAAATTAGAATTCCATGAAACTATAAAATTCTTTCAATCTTTCACATATACTAATTAAGTCAAGTGTCAAGAATAATTTTCATATTCAAACTAACATTTGAAAACTAGATGAAAAATGTTTCATTTCGTTACCACTAGATTCCATCCTTGAAAAAGAGAGTTCCATCTCTACTAGTGCACTATCTAAAATATCTTGATATAGCAGAATGATGCACCATCTAAGGATGCCAAACGACTAAAGAGATCCTTCAGTGTTTCTCTCATCTTGATCCTTGACGACAATGCTACTTTATAGTGGGTGGCATGTTAAGGTTCAAACCAACCCCCTAAGCAGATAGATAGCTTGCTATGTATCGAGACCTTGATAGTAAATAAGGCCCATGTAATACTAAAAGAAATAATTGTAAAGGGGATTTTTATAAAGTTTTGCCTACTAAAAATTTCCTTGTCTAGAATGTTCCTAGGAGGTGGATAATACTATATAAATAAATATAAAAATGTAATATGATGTCTAGTGAAGTAGATTGTAATCAAATCTATACTCATTAGAGGTTTCCCCTTTAAAGAAGCACGTGAAAATTTCACTCATCAATAAAGGTATAATATTTTCTGGTATTTTAGTTCCCTTATTTCCTACTGATGTTGTAACCTATCACTTCATTGTTATTTTGGGTTAATTTTATATTTCTACTCTGCATCTTCCAATTTAGTAGTAAAAGCCACCACATCTTAGCTTACATGGGTATACACAAACAAATTAAGAAATTCACTAAATGCAAAACCAATACAATGCCAAAAGATATTTTGGTTTCAATTATGACTTTGGTATGTCACCATCAGTGGAGGTGAATTGCACTTTTTCTTCTTTCCTTCTTCTATCAAGTCCTCCTTTTGAGATTATAGTGGAGTCATAGCTTCTATGTGATCTTGTTCCTTTTAAGTGACCTATTTCATCACTTCCTTAATTGGATTTGAATGGGGGTTTTGTAGTCTCCAATGTTATTTATTCTTCTACTACTAGTCAGCCTAACTCGTCTTATATTGAGGAGTGATTACAGTAGGTTTGTCTTCATCTTTTGCTTTAAGAGTTTAGACCTAGAGTGTCATAGACGGAGGAAAATTTTTTCTTCTTACTTAAATGGAGTTCACTTTAAGCAAGAGCCGTTAGCAAAGGAGGTACCTATGTGATTACTTGATAGACTAGGGCTAGTGTGATCAATCAAGAGTCCTTGCCAATCAAATGGTATGCCTCCATTACTCCAACCCACTAGGTGGAATTTTGATAACATTCCTTGAACACTTAGTGTTTGAGAGATTGATGCAATCAATAATGATGTGACCTATTTCAAATCATGCTTTGCATCTAAATGTTACTTGTTCATAATCCAACTTTTGAAACATAGTTACCAACTTAACAAGAACTCTCTAGAGTTATTGTTTTTAAGACATTGCATTTGATGGATCTTTTTACCTCTATTTTAAAAAATGGTGCTAATGGTAGCACCATTTTTTATCAAACATAAATTTCCAAATTTTGCAACTATTATCTATAACGTTGAAAAATTAAAAACCTTAAATCGACGCCCCAAGACAAAAAGCAATGCAACTAGTAACAACTTGTTTTTTTGCAAGGTTGTTTGAAATTGTGGCCTTGACAATTGGTACCATTGTGAACAAATACCTTAAAATTGATCTATGAATAAAAAAATGGTGCTCCTAATCGCACCCACTTTTTTATTTCAAGGTTAAAATTGTAACATGTTTAATATAATAACCATGACAACCAATGCCACTATGATCCAAACTTTAAATTACGACTCAAATCACAATGTGATGCTACTTGTGACACCTTTTTCTTTTTAATGTTTTCAAACTTAAATTGTTTTGTATGATGGTTGACATTACCCTTTCACCAATGCCTTACTTTTTTATGAGAATTATTCATTCATAATTATTGTTTTGCATATGGTTTAATTAATAAATGTTTTTGTTTTTTTTCCCTTTAAAATATGGCAATGTAATGTCACGTGAAATTGTAATTTCTTATTATTCAAAATGTATTTTAGAATATGTAAATAAATTCTAATATTCAAAAATTCATTAAAGTACTCAAATTTCATAGATTACACAAATCAAGTTTACAATTTTAAAAAATATTTGCTAAATTTCAAACAAACTTTAAATGTCTATTAATTAGGCTATATTATTTCTTTATAAAATTATAAAAAAGAAATATAACCATTATTTTTAAATAGATATTTATTTCATAATAATCATTATTATTGTACTCGTTGGAAAAAAAAATATGGCCACAAAATAAAATCATATAGATGTTTTATTTATTTAAATTCATTCCCCATACCTCTGTGTGTGGGCACGCGTTAAAAAAGTCAATATATGTGTGTGATGATGTTAGGTCCCTATACTACTAGTGTAACCCCTTATTGTTATTAGTGCAATGCCTTTATTATATTGTTGTGCCCTGTAGTCCCCATATTGTTATTATTGTGCCCCATAGAAGCCCACTATTGTTATTATTGTGCCCTTACATTATTATTGTTTTGTCGGCTCTAATTACATTATGACCCATTAGACTCCTATATATAGAAAGGAGGTATTGTCATTTGTATCATCCAAGAATTGTTCTTTTGTGTAATGTAAAGGAGGTTGCCCCCTCAAAGAGGCTTATTTCTAAGGCGTTGATCTATATTTTCTATCTTTTTGTGAGCTGGTTTCATAACATTTGGTATCAGAGCTTTGGATTTGAGGGTTTCACTACTCCAAATATGTCATTGTGGAATTTTGACTATAACATTTTTTCGGCGATGTTTCAAAAGCTAAAAACAAAACCATTTGAGGCGAAATCTCGGTGAACCTCGGGTCCGGATTTTAGATCTTGTCTTGCTATATTTTCGGATATATGGTCTTTGGAAGTTAGGGTTTTGGTAAGATCCATAATTCCATCTCAAACAGGTCATCGTGAAATTATCGCTATAATGGTTTTTCTACAAAGTTTTAGACTATGAAATTAAAACCTGTTTGAGCCAGAAACTTGGTGAAGGTTGGGCCCTAATTTCAGATCTTTTTTCGCTATATTTTCGGAGATACAGTCCACGAAATTTAGGGTGTCTACAGGCTCCCGAATTACATCCCAAACAGGTGACCTGGGGAAAATCGTGATAACTGTCTCTCTGAGCATCAGATTTCAATTTCGTAAGAAGTTACAGAAAGAGGACAAATTGTAACTTTCTTTGTATATTTTTCAGATCTGAAGGTTGAACTAGTGACATGTGGAATTTCGTACAAGTTCGATCTTATAAAAAGGTATATAATCAGGTCACCTTGGGAGATTGTGCATAACCTTTTCTTGGAGAATCCAATTTCAAGAAGACTGGTGGAATTGGAAAGAGAACACAGAGTGCTAACACAAGTCGCAATTTCGGAACTGGGAGATCCAAAATTACAGAGTTACATTTGTTTCAAGATCGATCTCCTAAAATCAAGAAAAGGCGATATGAGGAAGTTTGATGGAAAGGATCCGGTAAATTGGATACTACAGATGGAGCAATATTTTGATCTACATGAGGTGCACCTGTTACAAAAGGTACGTATTGCATTGTTATATTTAGAATCGAATCAATTTTTATGGTATGAAGGGCTTTGTTCTTGTAAACCACTTGTCACGTGGCCAATTTTCACAGAGGAAATGATAGCACATTATGAGGATACAAAGAGAAACACCCTCTTTAGCTAATTGATAAATATTAAACAAAAGGGTTCAATGACATAGCACATTGAGGACTTTCAAAAATTGAATATAAGGGTAAATGATATTCCAGAGAGGCAATGGATTGATGTCTTCATAGGTACTTTAAAGGATAACATTCAACATGAGTTTTGTCTTTGGGAACCTAATTCATTGGAGAAGGCATTCAGGTGGGAAAGAAAAATTAAAAGCGAAATTATGGAAACAAGGAATCCCACCACTCAAGACTATAATTATGGAAGTGTTTTTTCTCCTAGCCTTCCACAACCTACAAGGTTTACACCACAACAATTGGAAGAAGAAAGAGAAAAAGGGCTTTGTTACAATTGTGATAGAAAATGCACTAAAGGGCATAAGTGTGCTGAGAAGAAATTATTTTACATAGATTATAAAGAGGAGTAAGAAAAGGATCAACAAACATCAAAAGAATAGGATATACACCAGGAACCAACCCCAGAGAAAGAAGAAATGAATCCAACCATATCTTGTAAACCATTGGCAAGAATTACCACTCCTCAAACTCTCAAGATAGAAGTAAATACCAAGAAGAAAAAGGTTAAAGAAGTGAAATATCACATCAAGAAAGAAAAATGAGGCATCATTTCACAATTATGTTCGCCAGAGGTTCCCACATCGAAATCATTTATTTCTCCAAATCTCCAAAAAGTCTTGAACAATCATTCCAAGGTATTGGAGACTCCTAAAGGCCTCCCACCTATTCATGATCATGATCATTCTATTCATTTGATTCCAGGAAGTGTTCCTCCAAATATCCCTATGCCCAAAAGAGTGAAATTAAACGTATGGTTGCAGAAATGCTAGAGGCTGGTATAATTCAACCTAGTCAAATTTCTTTCTCTACTCCAGTAGTATTGATGCAGAAGAAGGATGGGTCATGGAGCATGTGTCTGGATTATAGAGAGCTCAACAAACTCACTATTAAAGATAAATTTCCCATTCTTGTCATTGATGAATGATTGGATGAATTGCATGGATTAATTTACATCACCAAGTTCGATCTTCGTTCAGGATATCATCAAATAAGAATGAAGACTGAAGACATTCTGAAAACAACATTATTGAAGAAAGATGCATTTTCATGGACTCCAGAAGCAACGAAGGCCTTTAAACATCTTAAAGAGACAATGTGCCAAGCACCGATCTTAGCTACGCTAGACTTCACAAAAACCTTTATTGTGGAATATGACGCATCAGGAAACGGAATTGGTGATGTTTTAATGGAAGAAGAAAGACCCATTGCTTTCGAAAGTCATCCAATCAAAGGAAAGTATTTACACAAAGCTATTTATGAGAAGGAAGTGTTGGCAAGACTACATGCACTTAAGAAATGGTGACCTTACATAATGAAAAGATCCCAGTTCAAAAAATATTGCCAGAACTTGACGAGGAAGGAAAAATCATATTGGAACTTGGAGCAGTCATAGAAACAAGAACCGAACATCGACGAAATCAATCAATTTCAGCGTATCTCATCAAGTGGAATAACTTACCCGCTGAAGATTCCACATGGGAGGACAATAATTTTATACAGAAGCATCGAGAACTACTCAATCATTGAGGAAAACACTTTTTGAAGGAGAGGGGCATGTTAGGTCCCTATACTACTAGTGTAACCCCTTATTGTTATTAGTGCAACCCCCTTATTATATTTTTGTGCCCATGTAGTCCCCATATTGTTATTATTGTGCCCCATAGAAGCCCATTATTGTTATTATTGTGCCCTTACACTATTATTGTTATGTCGGCTCTGATTATATTATGGCCTCTTAGACTCCTATATATAGAAAGGAGGTATTGTCATTTGTATCATCCAAGAATTATTCTTGTGTGTAATGTAAAGGAGGTTGCCCCTTGAAGAGGATTATTTTTGAGGCGTTGATATATATTTTTTATCTTTTTGTGAGCTGGTTTCATAACAGATGCATTAAAATGTTGAATTTGACTGATATAAACTTCAGCTCATGTTAGATTCAAATTTAGTTGAGTGGGATGAAATGGGGGTGTTCGATGGTGGAAAGGCTATGATCAGTTGTCTTTTTTTCATTTGTATTTTGATTTTTTAATTATTGAGTAATTTGTTTATTTCAGAAATTAACAATTGGGTCAGGTTCATATTCACGAGACATGAGGTTGATTTCAACCACCTATGTCACAAGGTTCATCGAACCTTAACTTTGAGGTTTGAATTTTGGCGAACCTTGAAAAAAATTGAAGGTTCGACAAACCTCATCGAACGTCATAACCATTGACCAAGTCCATAGATCAAAACTCATAGCCTCATGTCACAACTCAAGCTTGTAATTTATCCTTGCAGTTTCCATGTCTATGATAACAATTTTTATTTTTATTGATGGTGATGTTTTACTATTTAATCCTATAATTCATTATATATATAGACGAACCTAATGCCAACCTCATCTGAACCTCATAAAAAAATTCAAACTCAGACTGAACCTAATCATTGTCGAACCTGAACTCGAACCCAAACCATTTGACATTACTGACCACTACAAATATAACTATGGGGCCTTTGACAATCCCCCTCTTCGTAAACTACTCTAGGGGGATTTGAATCTTGGATATTGTAGTTTACACAATAATTCATATCATGGTGATCGCCAATTAAACTTCCCCTCGACATTTTTTAATCAAATAATTAATATTTAAATTATTTTTTTTAATTATAATTTTTTATTTATTTATTTTGTTTTATAAAAAAGAAATTGCATGAAGCAAAGGGATATATATATATACTTTTTATATTTGAAATGTATTTTATGTTCTTTTTCCCCTTTTTCTTTTTATGATTTTGTTTACAAAATTAAGGCTTCTATGTTATGGTTTAAAATTTGTTGTAATTTTAAGTTCAAAAAATAGAGGGAGGTGTTATTGGTAGTGCAATTTTCCATTTCAATGGTTGATTTTAATATTTGTTGTAAAAGTATTGGTATCAAGTATGTGGGTCTCAAAAATGTTACAATTTTGATGATGGACAAATATGTGAAAAACTGTTTGGAGTGCCATTGTTTGACTCTAGGGTTGATTTTAAGCTTTTTGACATAACAGTGCAAGTTTTTAAGGTTATCCTTTCAAATATGTAATTTTGACCTCAAAAAGAAAATGTGATTTTATTGGTGTAAAATTTTTATTTAGCGGTTGGTTTTAATGTCTTTGTTGGTGATAATATGAAGTTCATAGGAGTATGGTTGCACACGATGGTGTTATTAGAAGCACCATTTTTTCATTTGAATGTTGAAGTCGCTACTTTTGACCCAAACTTAAGGGATTTTAGAGTTACAAATCTCATTTTGAGGTCATAGTTCTCATCAAGTCAATAACCATATTTTGAATCTTTATATAGTTTTTGACAAATAAATTGCTTTGTTTTTCCAAAAATTCCTTAGTAAAATCCATGTCCACATATTTGTGATATGTCAATGCTCTATTATTTCACTTCTAAGACAAAAAATTCCTAGAGCGTTTCCAATATAACTTAGGGAATAATAATCCTATAAATATAAAGGAATGTTAGATAATCTTTATCCATATAGATGTTGAAAATAGTGAGTCCTAAGAGGGATCATATGTTGGAGTCCAAGGCTTCATACAGAGTTCAAATATTCCCCAAAACCAATGACTAAAGTTGATGACCCTATCTTTATCCTTTGTTAGGTCAATTATTACTATGACGAAGCCTTTAACAGAAGGATAGATTCTAAGATTATTCCTTAATATTTAGCTTCTAAGAGCATAAAATCACTAAAATATCCACTAATGGCGATTTGTAAGCTTAGACCAAAGACCAATGAATTTGCATATGAAACCAATATCTCTTTATAATGTTGCTTGCTCTATTGGTCCTTAGTTATAGCAATAGATAGGACTAAAGTTTCATTGACCATGTGAAGTGGAGAGGGTTGGAGTTCATTAGGTCCCCCCTTCAAAACAACTTTACAATAAATTTTAAAGGCCACGGGGGCTTCACCTTGTTGACCAATATCTTATCACATTCATTTATAAAGGGGGTTTTTAAATTGTGAAAAATAGAATCAATATATTATCAAAGACTATAAAAATGGGTATCCAGTGAAAATAGGGAATATACATTCAAAATAAGAGTTATTTTTATTAGAGACATGTATTAGGAAAGGGTCCAACAAAAATATTTTGGGAAGCTTTTATCAATATTTAGTGCGATTAGAGATATTTTTTAATATTCCATGAACACAAGTGTAAGTTTAACTAAGTAGAGACCTTATAAAACAAACTTGCTTTATTGCTAACCAAAATAATCTTGGATGATATGAAAGCTATAAACAACTTTTGGAATAAAAAAAACAACTTTACTATTATTAAGGAGATGATCTATAAAGTTACAATAACTAATGCACTGGAAGAGAAAAAAATAAAAATATCACTTTAAACTAATATCAAACATATCATTCTTTCTTAATAATAATAATAATAATTTAATTTTAATGTTACTGTTTCTATGCAATGATTTTTTTATTAAATTTTGTAGATGTAGAAAGGAAGCAAGTGCTCGTAACTTGGTTGTATTGAAAACATTTGGGGTTTCTTGTATATTAGGTGGGTGTAAACAAAATAGAGTATATAGTAGGTGCATTTAATAGTTAGAAACAAGTGTTAGTTTCCTAAAAGTCATATGTCAAATTTGGAAGGAGTAAGGTACATATCCTTCTTTAGGTTAAATATATTTGAATTGTTACGTGAATGGGGTTGTGAGACCATATGTTTTTATCTTGAGAAAATGGAGTCCTCTCGTAGTCACTAAGATAGTTTAGGCTTTCATAAGCAAAGTAGGTGCTTTGCATTAATATGTGAACATTTTATTTTAAACATTGTGATAATGTGGTTTCAACAAGGTATTAAAAGAGGGAACAAGCATGCACATTTGGGATGCTAGTTTCATGTTCTGCTTGAGGCATGCGTGCATGTCTAAGAAGACACTAACAGGCTTGAAGAGGTTGAATAGTTAGAGAGGTTGGGGGGTCGTAGTCTCACTTAGATGTGTAGACAAGTAAGTTAAGCACCATGAGAATTTGTGAAGGAAACTTAAGACATTTGATAGGATGCACAAAGGAAACTTGGTAGTGGTACTACGTGAATATTCCTTGATCGAAGTTAATACCCTCTCCTTGGCACTACCACTTTGCAAGACAAAGAATAAATCTGAAATAGATGCGAAACCCACTAAATAAGTTGGAAAGCTTTTTAAAACATATATAGGTGGTTATGTTTCGTTGCAAAAGGAGATGTTGGCCCACTCCCATTTGGATTATTTGTTAGCCTTTGAATTTAATTCTCTGTGAATGTGGTCAAAGGATATAACCTTGAAGATTATAATTAGCTCCACAACTCTAATCATATACTGAACAAATAAATAAGTGTTTAAGTAAGTATAACATTTCAACCAATATATAACAACTTTTGAATTCGTTACCACTTGTAAGTTTAGATTGTTGAAGTAACATTAAAATAACTAACACAAACAACTAATGTGTATTCTTGTAGTACTTGTTAGGTAGTCGTATTTTTGTTCCTATACTAAATTAGTCATTCACATTAGTCATTTTTAGTTGTATTATTACTAGCTAGTCATATATTTCAACCCGACACTAAATTAGTCATTCATGTTAGTTGTTTTTAGTTGGGTCACTTAAGATTGCTCATTTTTAGTAGTATTTCACTTGGAAAAGTTGCCTTGACTAATGCTTTTAGTCACCTAGTCACTAATTTCCACATTTTCTACTAGTGATCACTTACCTTTCGTACTTAAACGAGATTTTTGGCCAATCATAAGATGTGAAAAATACTAGGGAGTGTTCTAATCCTTCCACCCATGAGCTTCAACTTGATTTTTCCTAATCCTATGATTATGACTGTTGAGTCATCACCTAGGAATAGATCACCGTGATCATATCTTTTATACTCGCAAAACCACTCCTTGTGAGGAGTCATATGAAAAGATACACCTAATATGATGAATCAATCCTCATTACCTACATGTGTACTTAAAGTTGAGTACACATTCCCTCCTTCATCTTAGGATATTTTTTCTTCTCTAGAAAGAGCATCATAAAATCCATTCCCTTTCTCAATAATTTTGGATCATTATTTCTTGTAATGTGCTTCTTTTCGACATCTCCAACATACCTTTATGAATTTTCTTGGAGATTTAGATAGTCCTCTATACTTAGATCTCCCACTTGACGAATTCTTTTATTTTTTTTTGGGAGTGTCAATCAAGGAATCTATGTTATCACTTCCCATGTTTTTGTATCTCTTCTACTCCAATAACAAGGATAAGACTAGTTTTTCAACACCTAAAGTAGTTATATTACCACCTATGGCAACAACTAGACCAACCCACAATTCTAGTAAAGAACGTAGCAAACTAATATACTTATCTTCATATGAAATCTTAATATCAATCAATAATAGTTGACTTAACTAGTGTTGAAGGTGTTCGGATGCTCTATCACCAAGTCTCCATTCTTCATCCTCACTTTATACATTTTTTTCTATAGGAATATTTTGTTCATTGGGGACATAGACCAATTGAAAGACCCTAACTTGTTCCACAATCCATTCATTGTATCTTCTCCTAAAATATTCATTAATATTTAATTTGAGAGACACAAACATATTGTGCTCTTTCCCTTTCAATCCAACACGGTTAAATCTTTTGTCAACATCCCCGTCGATGTAATACCTAAATCCACAATGAACAATTCATGTTTTTCCACCAACAAATATTTAGTTTTGAGCTTCCACAAATCAAAACTCTACCAATTTAACTTTTGGATCTCTATCTTTGAACTACTTTCTATTTCCTTTCCCAAAATAATTAAATTTCATAGATCTCCCACTGTAACAAGGTTTACCATAGGCCTGAGAAAAACACCTTAGCCACAAAAGTTTCCTCTTCGAGCAAAAATTGCTCTAATACCAATTATAGGTTCTAAACCTATATAATTCATTTATGCAAATATATTCTTAATAAAACATAAAATATGCAATGGTGTTGTTGGCGCGTGGGATTCTAACGAACCCATGATTTCTTGCACAATTGGCCAAAAAATCCGCTCAACATTGACCCTTTTGGCAACACCGACGAAGTGGGTGAGGTGTAACCCGAGATGCTAATGCGTGATTGTCAGAACCAGGTTTCGCAAACTTGACGGGATTGTTAAGATCCTAAGGCACTAAAATTAAGCCTGCAACATGCAACTCAAACACCTACTAATTACACATTTAACCATCATCATGGGACTGCTCATGACACAGGAACTCTAAACTCTTATGTTCACTAGTTAACATGCAAGTCACAAGTGAAATTACACTAAAGGCTGAATTGACTTACACTTCTCAGCATTGGGGATGATAGTAACATCATCAGACACTATAAATTATTCATTTGTTACCAGACCTTCAACTAGCATGATCATTCGATCCATTCAAACATACTTAGATATATAATTTGACATTATACATATATTGAACCAACACAACGTAACCAGAGAAACACATACATGCATTAAACAAGATATCAGGGACAACCCAACAATCCATTCTAGTACTTCAATATAAATAAGTAAAGGCACCAAGCGCTACAATGCAAATATTATGTAATTCGGCTCACCGGCCATCAACCCCTAATCATAGTACAAAAAGGAAAGAAAATATATCACATAAGCATACACCCTTACTATAAATGGTTTCCTTTACATGTGGGGTTGTTGAGCAACTAAAAACTCATACACTGACACTTAAGACTACTGACAAAAAAAGGAATATATGTGCATAGAAAGACTCTCATCTTCAGTAGCTATAGTTTGAGCATTCATCATCATGTTGTCTAGTCATCTTGTCTCTTGACAAACCTTCTAACCTATGATCTGTCTCGAGCATCTCCTTTTATCTATCCTCGATAAATCTTCAAATATTCTTGGAATTTTCTTCCACTCATGCAATTGTCCTCTCAGCTAACTGGCCATTAGGATATTTTTCTCACATTATCCCTTAGCTGGCATAGGTTGCCTTAACTGTCCACTGAAAATATCTTCTGCTTGTTTAGTCCACTATGTCGACCTTTCTCTACCTATAAATATATCTAACCTCCCTAGTCATGACATCCCTCTCCTCTCTCACCATAAGCTACAAAATCCTAACTACCATATCTTATTCAAACTCATCCTTCTCTCTCTAGATGTTGCCATATTCTCCCTTATGTGGTGCCTCCCTGTGTTGTGTCTCTTCCTCCTATGCCTACTCCCTTTGTTGTGAACGATATGATTCTCTTCCACACTCCACTATCCTTCTATGTGGTCACCTACTTAGCAAAAGTTTTACAAAAATTTCTAGCCTCCAACAAGTGCACACACTTATTAACATAGAGATTTTACCATAGAAACTCAAACTAGGAAAACCAAAAATATTTTTAAGTATATTTTTTCTTTACAATATGTATATCCCGTGGCATCCATGAACTTCCAATCCATTTACCCTAGATTAGAATACAATTGTATTTCCTTAACAAGAATTTCAAAACCATGGAATGAAACCACCAGTGCCACAAAATCGCTAAAGTAAAAATCATGTTTTGAAAACCACTAAAAATGGACACAAAAAACTACCAAATTTGTTTTTTTAGAGAATTTCCTTTGAATTTATGGGAAAGGGGATTTCCACCCCCTTGTGACCCCTCCATTGTGCCTAATGCAACAAATTTCATGTTGAGGTAGTCGTGCAAAGAATATAACACATAGCCAACATAAAATACTTCCTAGAGAGAAGGATTACATCCCCTAAGCAATAAAAATGGTTCACTAAAATGTTGGAATATAATTATGAGATTATTTATAAGAGGGGAAAGGAGAATATGCTAGCATATGTTCTTGCTTAAAAGTATGAAGGGTATGGGTCACTCTTTTCACTCTCCTTTACAGTCATAGACTAATTAAATGACATCTACAAAGAATGGTTAATAGATTGAAATATTGCCTGCACGATACAAATTCAAATGGAACCCTATGCATGTCAACGATGCACTTGGAAAAATAAAGAACTTTGATATAGAGGGCATGTTTTTTTAGCAAGCAAACAAAATTTAAATAAATGGTATTATTTGAACTCCATGACTCTCCAAGAACAAGTCATTCAAAAGTTCATTGAACATATGAAAGAATTAAACATTCATTTTCTTAGGAAGGAATGACAAAGAACATATGCACCATTGTGGAAAAATGCAACCTTAGACAAAAATATAAGGGAGAGACAATGAAACCTATAAGAAAACTACAACATTTACCCATTCTACCATGTGTGTGGATTGACATATCTATGGACTTCATTATGGGATTTACCCATATATGGAAATAAATAATCCATCACGGCTATGGTTGATCACCATTCAAAATATGCTTATTTTTTTCTATACAACACCTATTGAAGGCCTCCATGATTGCTCAAGTATTCACAGATAATATCTTTAAGCTCCATAGTATGCTACAATATATTGTGAAGTACCATGGCCCGACTTTCACTACCAATTTCTAGCAAGAATTTGTTTCCGACTCTAGAGCCCTCAATTAAATCTTAGGCCTATCACCCCTGCATTGATGGTAAAACTGAAGCTATAAACAATTTCTTTGAAGCATATTTGAGGTGATTTACTTTAGGAAAACAATCCTAATGGGTTCAATAGTTATCTTTAGTACAATGATGGTATAATACAAGTTATTATAGTTCCACTTAAATGACCCCCTTTAAGGTTATCTATGGCCAAAATACCCCATTCTTTCTTACACAAAGTATCTACAATGTAGGAGGTAGACAAAACTGTCATATCTTTGGCCAACATTCTTTGCACTCTCAAGGATAATTTGATCATGGCTCAAATAGGATGAAATCACAGTTTTATCAGCATTGTTCCTTCCAAACATCATTTTAAAGTAGGGGATCAAGTTTTCTTTCATTTGCAACTTTATAAGAAGACCTCCCTCAAAGAAAATATCCACCACAAGCTTGCTCTTGAGTTTTATGGACCTATAAGGTCCTCAAATGTATTGGGCTAATGAATTACAAATTAGAATTCCATGAAACTATAAAATTCATCCAATCTTTCACATATACTAATTAAGGCAAGTGTCAAAACTAATTTTCGTATTCAAACTAACATTTTAAAACTATATGAAAAATGTTTCATTTGGTTACCACTAGATGCCATACTTGAGAAAAGAGAGTGCCATCTCTACTAGTGCACTATCTAAAATATCTTGATACAGTGGAATGATACACCATCTAAGGATGCCAAAGGAACTAAAGAGATCCTTCAATGTTTCTCTCATCTTGATCCTTGATGACAATGACACTTTATAGTGGGTGGCATGTTAAGGTTCAAACCCAACCCCCTAAGCAGATAGATAGTTTGCTATGTATGGAGACCATCTATAGTAAATAAGGCCCATGTAGTAGTGAAAGAAATAATTGTAAAGGGGATTTTTATAAGGTTTCGCCTACTAAAAATTTCCTTGTCTAGAATGTTCCTAAGAGGTCGATAATACTATATAAAGAAATATACAAAATGTAATATGATGTCTTTTGAAGTATACTGTAATAAGAGTTATACTCATTAGAGGTTTCCCCCTTAAAGAAGCAAGTGAAAATTGCACTCATCAATAAAGGTATAATATTTTGTGGTATTTTAGTTCGTTTATTTCCTATTGATGTTGTAAAGTTTGGGTTAATTTTATATTTCTACCATGCATCTTCCAATTTAGTAGTAAAAACCACCACATCTTAGCTTGCATGGGTATACACAAACAAATTAAGAAAATCACTAAATACAAAACCAATACAACGCTAAAAGAGATTTTGGTTTCAATTATGACTTTGGTATGTCACCATCAGTGGAGGTGACTTGCATTTTTTCTTCTTTCCTTCTTCTATCCAGTCCTCCTTTTGAGATTATAGTGGAGTCGTAGCTTCTATGTGATCTTGTTTCTCTTAAATGACCTCTTTCTTCTCTTCCTTCATTGGATTTGGATGGGGCTTTTGTAGTCTCCAATGTTATTTATTCTTCTGCTACTAGTCAGCCTAACTCATCTTATATTGAGGAGTGATTAGAGTAGGTTTGTCTTCATCTTTTTCTTTAAGAGTTTGGACCTAGAGTGTCGTAGATGGAGGAAAAAAATTTCTTCTTCCTTAAATGGAGTTCACTTAAGATCTTTCTTCTTCATAAGAAAGAGTTATTAGCAAAGGAGGTACCTATGTGATTACTTGATAGACTAGGGTTAGTGTGGTCAATCGAGAGTCCTTGCCAATCAAATGGTATGCCTCTATTACTCCAACCACTAGGTGGTATTTCGATAACATTCCCTTGAAAACTTAGTGTTTGAGAGATTGACGCAATCAGTAATGATGTGCCCTATTTCAAATCATGCTTTGCATCTAAATGTTACTTGTTCATAATCCAACTTTTGAAACATAGTTACCAACTTAACACGAACTCTCTAGAGTTCTTGTTTTTAAGAGGTTGATTTGATGGATGTTTTTACCTCTATTTTAAAAAATAGTGCTAAAGGTAGCACCATTTTTTATCAAACATAAAATTTCCAAATTTTGCACTATCATCTATAACATTGAAAAAATAAAAACCTTACATCGACCCCCAAGACAAAAAGCAGTGCTACTAGTAACAACTCGTTTTTTTGCAAGGTTGTTTGAAATTGTGGCTTTGACAATTGGTACCATTGTGAACAAATACCTTAAAATTGATCTATGAATAAAAAAAATAGTGCTTCTAATCACACCCACTTTTTTATTTCAAGGTTAAAATTGTAACATGTCACTTTTTTATTTCA
This sequence comes from Pinus tabuliformis, assembly GCA_031772625.1. NCBI lineage: Eukaryota > Viridiplantae > Streptophyta > Pinopsida > Pinales > Pinaceae > Pinus > Pinus tabuliformis. The sequence goes on along the minus strand of CM062817.1, from coordinate 172,682,535 downwards.
AGGTTAAAATTGTAACATGTTTAATATAGTGACCTTGACAACGAATGCCACTATGATACAAACCTTAAAATTACAACTCAAATCACAACGTGGTGCTACTTGTGACACCTTTTTTAATGTTTTCGGCCTTAAATCGTTGTGTGTGATGGTTGACATCACCCTCTCACCAACGCCTTACTTTTTTATGAGAATTATTCCTTCATAATTATTGTTTTGCATATAGTTTAATTAATAAACATTTTTGTTTTTTTCCCATTAAAATATGGCAATGTAATCTTGGGTGAAATTATGATTTCTTATTATTAAAAATGTATTTAAAAGATGTAAATAGATTCAAAGCTTTAAAAATTCTGGATAATGTATTTTAGAAATTCTGAATAATGTATTTTAGAATATGTAAATAGATTCAGAGCTTTAAAAATTTGTTAGAGTACTCAAATTTCGTAGATTACACAAATCAAACTTACAATGCTAAACAATATTTACTAAATTTCAAACAAACTTTACCTTAAATGTCTATTAATTAGACAATACTATTTCTTTATAGCATTATTTTATATATATATATATATATAACAATTATTTTTAAATAGATATTTGTTTCATAATAATCATTATTATTGTACTTATTGGGAAAAAATATGGCCACAAAATAAAATCATATATATGTTTTATTTATTTAAATTCATTCCCAATACCTTTTGAGGCGTCACTCATTTGCCCATAGTGTAGGAGGATACAAGCAATATTAAAGCAAGTCCCATCACCAACTCCGGCCTCTGGAGTTTTGGTGTTTGGAATCGAATTGTAATAGTCTCACCCATGTTCTCTGTGTGTGGGAACACATTAAAAAAGTCAATATATGTTTGTAATGCATTAAAATGTTGAATTTGATTGATATAAACTTTAGTTCATGTTAGATTCAAATTTAGTTGAGTGGGATGAAATGGGTGAGTTCGAGGGTGGAAAGGCTATGTTCAGTCGTCTTTTTGTTAATCTGTATTTTGATTTTTTAATTATTTAGTAATTTTTTAATCTCAGAAATTAACAATTGGGTCAGGTTCATACTCACGTGACATGATGTTGATTCCGACCACCTATGTCACAAGGTTCATCGAACTTTAACCTTGAGGTTTGAATTTTGGCGAACCTTGAAAAATTTTTGAGGTTCGACGAACCTCATAACCATTAACCAAGTCCATAGATCAAAACTCATAGCCTCATGTCACAACTCAAGCTTGTAATTTATCCTGACAGACATGGAGTTTCCATGTCTGTGATAACATTTTTTATTTTTACTGATGTTGATATTTTACTATTTTATCCTATAATTCATTATATAAATAGACAAACCTAATGCAAACCTCATCTGAACCTCATCAAAAATCTCAAACTCAAACTGAATCTAATCATTGTCGAACCTGAACTCGAACCTAATCCATGTGACATTGTCGACCACTACAAATATAGCTATGAGGCCTTTGACAATCCCCCTCTTCATAGACTACTCTAGGGGGATTTGAATCTTGGATATCTTAGTTTACACAATACTTCATATCATGGTGATCACCAATTAGACTACCCCTAGACATTTTTTAATCAAATAATTAATAATTAATATTTCTTTTAAAATTATAATTGTTTTTATATTTATTTTGTATTTTAAAAAAGAAATTCAATGAAGCAAAGGAATATGTCATACATATATATATCTTTTTATTCTTTTAATATTTGAAATGTATTTTATGTTCTTTTTCCCCTTTTTCTTTTTATGATTTTGTTTACAAAATTAAGGCTTCTATGCTATGGTTTAAAATTTGTTGTAATTTTAAGCTCAAAAAATAGAGGGAGGTGTTATTGGTAGTGTAATTTTCCATTTCAGTGGTTGATTTTAATATTTTGTTGTAAAATTATTGGTTATCAAGTATGTGGGTCTCAAAAGTGTTGCAATTTTGATGATGGACAAATATGTGAAAAATTGTTTGAAGTGCCACTGTTTGATTCTAGGGTTGATTTTAAGTTTTTGATGTGACAGTGCAAGTTGTTGTTATCCTTTCAAATATGTAATTTTGACCTCAAAAAGAAAAATGTGATTTTATTGGCGTAGAATTTTTATTTAGCGGTTGGTTTTAATGTCTTTGTTGGTGATAATATGAAGTTCATAGGAGTACGGTTGCAAAAGGTGGCGTTATTAGAAGCACCATTTTTTCATTCAAATGTTCATGTTGCTACTTTTGACCCAAACGTAAGGGATTTTAGAGTTACAAATCTCGTTTTGAGGTCATAGTTCTCATCAAGTTGATAACCATATTTTGAGTCTTTATATAGTTTTTGACAAATAACTTGCTTTTTTTTTTTTTTTTCCAAAAAGTCCTTAGTAAAATCCATGTCCACATATTTGTGATATGTCAATGCTCTATTATATCACTTCTAAGACAAAAATTTTCTAGAGTGTTTCCAATATAACTTAGGGAATAGTAATCCTAAAAATATAAAGGAATGTTAGATAATCTTTACCCATATAGATGTTGAAAAGAGTGAGTCCTAAGAGGGATCAAAGTCCAAGGCTTCATACAGAGTTCAAATTTTCCCTAAAATCAATGACTAAAGTTGATGACCCTATCTCTATCCTTTGTTAGGTCAAATATTACTATGACGAAGCCTTTAACAAAAGGATAGATTCTAAGCTTCTTCCTTAATATTTAGTTTCTAAGAGCATAAAAGCACTAGAAAATCCACTAACAAAGGTCTGTAAGCTTAGACCAAAGAACAATGAATTTGCATATCAAACCATTATCTCTTTATAATGTTGCTTGCTCTATTGTGTCCTTAGTTATAGCAATAGATGTCACTAAAGTTTCATTGACCATGTGAAGTGGAGAGGGTTGGAGTTCATTAGGGTCCCCCTTCAAAACAACTTTACAATAAATTTTAAACGCCACAGGGGCTTCACCTTGTTGACCAATATCTTATTGCATTCATTTATAAAGGGGGTTTTTAAATTGTGCAAAATAGAATCAATATATTATCAAAGGCTATAAAAATGGGTATCCAATGAAAATAGGGAATATACATTCAAAACAAGAGTTATTTTTATTAAAGACATGTATTAGGAAAGGGTCCAACAAAAAGATTTTGGGAAGCTTTTATCAATAGTTAGAGCGATTAGAGATATTTTTTAATATTCTATGAACACAGGTATAAGTTTAACTAAGTAGAGACCTTATAAAACAAAGTTGCTTTATTGATAACCAAAATAATTTTGGATGATTTGAAAGCTATAAACAACTTTTGGAATCAAAAAACAACTTTATGATTATTAAGGAGATTATCTATAAAGCTACAATAACTAATGCACTGGAAGAGAAAAAAATAAAAATAGCACTTTAAACTAATACCAAACATACCATTCTCTACATTGGCTAAAGACTTTAAACAAGTAACAAACATGTCATTCTCTATATTGGCTAAACGATAATACCAAACATACCATTCTCTATATTGACTAAACACTTTAAACTAGTAACAAACATGCCATCCTCTATATTGGCTAAACTTTTGGAATAAAAAAAAACAACTTTACAATTATTAAGGAGATCTATAAAGTTACAATAACTAATGCACTGGGAGAGAAAAAAATAAAATAGCACTTTAAACTAATACCAAACATACCATTCTCTACCTTGGCTAACACTTTAAACTAGTAACAAACATGCCATTCTCTATATTGCCTAAATGTTAATACTAAACATAACATTCTCTATATTAACTAAACACTTTAAACTAGTAACAAACATGCCATTCTCTATATTGACTAAACGCTAATACCAAACATATCATTCTCTATATTAACTATACCATTCTCTATATTAGCTAAACACTTTAAACTAGTAACAAACATGTAAAGAATTGACTAAACGCTAAGACTAACCGTAAATGCCACCGTCCATATCTAACCTCCTAGAAATATGGAGCAACATTTTTCTTTTCCTATGCAAACCTTTTCTCATTTTATCTAAACTAATTAACCCAAATAACTTAATATACCACCATTTTGCATTTAAATTAAAATTATATGTATGTTCCAAAATCTCTTCTTCTTGGATAGACATTTTAAACCTAACCACAAAATGCTTTATGCAAATAAACGCACGAAATCGACCGTTAAAATGTAACCATTTCACGAAACTGTTCAGTAAAATCACTCTCAACAAATAATAAATAGAGGGCTTCGTAAACATCTAAAATAGCCTGAACAGAAGTGTTCAGTTTTATGTAATTGCATTTATACTCTTCACTCCTGGATCTTTCAGTCTTAATTCAATTACACGGCATCAATTTTCACATTCTAGGCTCGCCATTTTCCACCACCTTGCTGTCACATGGTTCCATCCACAGGGTTCACTTTTCTGCTTCGCACATTAGAGCGCTTCACTTTTCTCCTTCGCATATTAGAGCCCTGGATTTACAAACATTTGGAGGTGAAAGAAATCAGATCACCATTCAAATGATTGTATTTGTATAAACCATCCAAGCATGAACGCACAGAGTTCTCCTTGTAGAATCAATGACAACAGCGGAACGGAAAAGCATTCTTCATTCAAAAGAGAAAAAGCATTAAAATGCAGATGTAAAAGCTCAACAGATGAATTCTAAAGTTGCTTGGTGATCATAAATTTATTTCACCTGCAAGGCTATGAGAGAACAGGGTTTGCATTGAAGCCTGGAGTTTCTCCTGCATGTGGTAGACATTCACAACTTCCCGCCGTTTTGGTTCTTCATTAACCTCATTTATGAGGACACCAGCAAACCTTTAAATATTTTATAAAGCTGTATTCTAACCCAGGATAGTTTTTGCCCGGAAACCATGGAAATTCTGGAAGTATTTTGTTAAAATATATGTGAAGTTTTTGGAAATAGTAATAGAAGTTTCAAAATTTTGGGTGCTCAAAGGTTTTTGATGGTGTAAAATAAATAAGATTTAAACATTTTTACTATCAAATTTTTTAGGAAAAATAAAAAAGAGCTAATAAATTTAAGCAATTCTAGCTAAATTTACTAAGCATGTGACAATTCTGTTTTATAATAGTATTTTTTTTCAAAAATCCATGATTGTTTGAATTGCTTTTTACCTTAGAAATAAATGCAGCACCATTAAAAAATAACTGCCCAAAATCTTAAAACTTACAGTTGTAATTCCAAAAATTCCAACCTTATTTTTTCAAAAATCATATTGAAATTTCTATCGCTTTCCTGGTAAAAATCATCTGCTGGTTAGACTACTAGTTTTTTAAAAGCAAAATCTCTACACAAATTTTCCACAGATTCAGCATATATGTTGGGGATTTTTAATGGGAAAATCCCAAAAACAAAAATTCAAACACACAGAGGCAATGCTTTGTTTTCACTCCAGGATCTTTTGTGCACAGGGAAGCTTAAAAAAATATTTACTGAGGAACAGAGTATTTCACCACCATAAAAAAATTTCCATTCATTAAAATATATGTCTGATACATATTCATCCTCTTTGCTGAGAGGGATTCACCACAAAAAATACATTCAACAAAAAACATTTACTCTGTTTTCACCTGAGAATTCACTGAGCTGGGTTTACTGCTGTAAATCCCCTTTTACATTCACTGCTGTGAAAGACACTTTACTGCTGTAATAAAAATTTACATATACTGGTGTAAAATCTTCTTTTACATACTCCTGAAAAAAGACATGCGCTCCACCATTTTCTTTATGCACTGTTGTGCATTAATACATGGTTTTCATTTGCTGCACCTTCGTTTTACAATGCCCAACAAAACATTACAACCCACAAAAAAAATCTTTCGCTGCTCCTCAGTTTACATACCTCCCATGTGCAACAACCAAAAAAAACGTAGCACATTTCACTTGTTATATTTTCATAACATAATGGTCAACACCCCAACAACAAAAAACATAACACGTTTTCTTATGTATATTAATATATGCCGTATGAAAAACTTAAATATTTTACCAACGCATATGACATTGCATTGATAGCAGGTATGGTCAACCAAACTTAATTTTACTCCACGCAACATAGTTAATGTTTGCCGTATGCAGGTTTGAGCAATCAACGGACAAAAACGCTGGAGACAATCGAACGACGGACAGAGATATCGGGAGGCATTATATGACTGAACATTAGCACCCGAGAAATCTGAAATGGTGACGTATGGGGACAGCCACGCGTCAACTCTAAATTTTCTCGGGCCCTTGTGTACGGAAGATACCTTTGCCGGAAAGTGGCCCGAGAACTCTCAGGCGGGTTTGGTGAACGGTTTCTGGCGATATACATCAGCGTTGAAATTACACATTCAACACTCCCCTTTAATTTCAACTGCTGGGCATTCAGTCATACCCAGACACTTTCTCAAAAATTCAAAGCTTTTCTGATCCAGTGGCTTTGTCAAGATGTCTGCAACCTGTTCTTGAGTCCTGCAATGTTCTAGGACAATTTCTCCATTGTTCACCAATTCTCTGATGTAGTGAAACCTTGTATCAATGTGTTTCGTTCTCTTATGAAACACTAAATTCTTTGACAATGCAATAGCTGAGCTATTGTCACAAAAAATCATTGTCGCTTTTGCCTGCTCTTGGCCTAAGCTTTTCAACATTCTTCTCATCCACATTGCTTGACATGCTGCTGTTGTAGCTGCCACATATTCAGCCTCTGCTGTAGACAATGCTACAATGCACTGCTTCTTAGAAGCCCATGAAATGGCTCCTGAACCCATATGAAAAACATAACCGGAAGTGCTTTTCCGATCATCTACACTTCCAGCCCAATCACTATCAGTGTATCCAACCAAATCTGAATGTTCTGAGGCATGATATAAAATTCCAAACATTTTGGTACCTTTGACATACCTTAAAATTCTTTTTGCTGCCTGCCAATGTGCCTCCTTTGGCCTCTCCATGAACCTGGAAATTAAACTAACAGCATACATAATGTCAGGCCTAGTAGCTGTTAAATACATAAGGCTGCCAACAATTCTTTTGTACAAACTATGATCAAAATCCTTGCTGTTGTCCTCTCTGCTGAGTTTTAATCCCATTACTGTGGGAATGATCGCTGCCTTGCATTCTTGCATGTTAAATCTGCTCAATACTTGATTTACATATCTTGCTTGTGAGATAAAAATTCCTTTTTCATTTTGATCTACTTCTATGCCTAAGAAGTATCTCAAGAAACCCATGTCAGTCATTTCAAATTCTTCTTTCATGACTGATTTAAAATTCTCAATGAGCTGATTATCATTACCTGTGAAAATAACATCATCAACATACAAGACAACAATCAAAATTTTACCATCTTTTTCTTTGATGTAGACGGTGGGTTCTCCTTCACACTTGTCGAAATCATTATTCAATAGATATAAATCTATCTTGCTATACCATGCTCTTGGCGCTTGCTTCAGCCCATAAAGAGCCTTCTTCAATTTGCACACTTTGTGCTCTTCACCTTTCTTCTCATAGCCGAGAGGCTGTTCAACATAAACCTCTTCCTTTAACACTCCATTTAGGAATGCTGACTTCACATCCATTTGGTAGACTTTCCATTTGTTTTGAGCTGCTATGGACAGCACTGCTCTCACGGTTTCCATTCTTGCAACCGGTGCGAAAGTCTCCTCATAATCTCTCCCATATTGCTGCTTGTACCCTTTGACAACCAGCCTTGCCTTATGCCTTTCTATCTTACCTTCAGCATTGCTTTTGGTCTTGTAAACCCATTTCACTCCAATGACTTCTTTGCCTTTTGATAGCTCAATCAAATCCCATGTTTTGTTTCTCTCTATGGCATTCATCTCTTCATCCATAGCTTCTATCCATTTCTTATCTTTGATTGCATCTTCGAAATGAATAGGATCATCAACATGACAATACAAGGCAAATAAGGAATTCATTCCTTCATCATAAATATCACTTAAGTTTCTGAACTTCTTACCTCTTTCATTTGGTGTGCAAGTGCTTGATGATGCACTTGAATTTCCTCCTTGTGGTGTGCTTGGAGAAGCACTCTCATTTATCCTCAATGGTGTCCCTTGCTGTCCTTGTGTTGGCGCTGTTGTTTGGGGATGCATTTCAGCCACCTCCTCATCATCTTCATCATGAGACAAACAGTTTTTAACATTCACTGTTTTCTCTATGCTTCCATCCCAAGCTTCCTCTTCAATGAATTGAACATCTCTGCTGACAAAAAACTTCTTGGTAGATGGGATATACAACCTGTAGGCTTTGGATTCCTCATTGTATCCAATGAAAAGACATTTCTTCCCTTTGCTGTCCAACTTCCTCCTTAGCTGATCTGGAATGTGTGCATAGGCCACACATCCAAAAACTCTCATGTGGGTGACTCCTTGCTTTCTCCCACTCCATGCTTCTTCTGGCACCTTGTTCATCACTGCTTTTGTAGGACACCTGTTCAAAATATACACTGCACAATTTACAGCTTCAGCCCAATAATCATTTGGCAAATGCTTTGCCTTCAGCATGCTCCTCGCCATATCCATAATGGTCCTGTTCTTCCTTTCAGCAACTCCATTTTACTGTGGGGTGTACCTTGCTGTAAACTGTTTATGAATTCCATTTTCTTTGCAAAATCTTAGGAATTCCTTGGAGATATACTCACCTCCTCTATCAGTTCTCAAAACTTTTATATGCAGCCCGCTTTGGTTCTCCACAAATGCCTTGAAATTTTGGAATTTCTCAAACACTTCACTTTTGTTTTTAAGGAAATATATCCAAATCTTTCTTGTAAAGTCATCAATGAATGTTAGGAAATATTGGCTGCCTGCTAGTGATGGAGCTTGCATCGGTCCACATAAATCCGAGTGGATGATCTCTAAGGGTGCCTTTGCCCTTATGCTCTTCCCTGATGGAAAACTTTCTCTGTGTTGTTTTCCCAAAATGCAACCTTCACAAAGGCTGTCTGGTTTCTCTATCAATGGTAATCCTCTTACCATTCATTTCCTGCTCAACAAATTTAGACCTCCAAAATTGAGATGACCAAATCTCAAGTGCCACAACCAATTTTCATCCTTTGGCACGCTTTGGAAAGCCTCTTGGGTGACTGCTGCAATTTCTCCTTTGTTTTTCAAGTCTGCCCTGATCTAGAGAGGGAACATCATGTTCCTTGTCATCTTCACTTCAGCAATGCATCTTTTGCTGGGTGGTATATCCATGATGGTGCATACATCATTTTTAAAGAAAACATTGTACCCCTTATGGACTAGCTGTCCAATACTCAAGAGGTTACATCTCATTCTAGGGACATAGTAGACATCTGCTATGGTTTTCTTTTCTCCTTGCTTTGTAAATATTTTTACCTCCCATTTTCCCATAACAGAGATTTTGTTATCAGTTCCAAGTGTGACTTCTGATTTCACATTTTTATCTAGGGCAGAAAAGAAGGCTATGTTTCCTGTCATATGGTTGTTGCAACCTGAGTCTAAAAACCATATGTCTTCACTGTTTGTTTCAGCGATGTTACATGCTAACAACACATTATTTTGACTGTTGTTTTCTCTAGTAACATTTGCATTTTGTTTACTACTCATATCATGCTGCTTCTTCCTACATTCACTGGCATAATGCCCATATTTTTTACAATAATAGCATTGGACATTGGATTTTTCATACCTTTGTCCTTGAGCATGATGTTGTCCTCCTTGTTGGCTGCTGCCTTGGCCTTATTTCTGATTTGGATTGCTGCCTCTTCCTTGTGCATTTGCTGCGCTGTTCCTTCCACCTCTGTTCTGGCTTCTGTCTCTTCCTCTCTTGTTTCCTCTGCCTTGACCTCTTCCTCTTCCAAAGGACATCTGGGTCTTGAAGGCTTGCTCTAGAGATGAGTTTTCATTCCTACTCAACCTCTGCTCATGTGTTATCAGTGATGCATGTAGCTCATCAACTGAAAATTTTGAGAGATCCTTTGTCTCTTCAATGGTGGTGACAATCGCATCAAACTTTGAGGGTAAGACCCTCAATATTTTCTCCACAATCCTCCTATCTTCAAGGGTTTCTCCGTGAGTCCTTATCTGTGTGACCAAACCAATTACATGTGTGAAGAATGAATCAATGTTGTCTGAGTCCTTCATGCACAGATTCTCAAAATCCTTCCTCAGCAATTGTAGTTTTGTTGTCTTCACTCTCTCCATGCCTTGATAGGCTGTCTTGAGGGTTTGCCATGCTTCAATGGATGTCTTAACTGCTGCTAACCTTGGAAACACGCTTCCATGCACTGCCTGATACAAGAAGAAAAGGGCTTTTGAATCCTTCTTCTTGCAGCTCTTCAGCAGATCCTTCTCTCCTTGAGTTAATGCATTGAACTCATTTTCATCTGCTGGTTCTTCAAACCCAGATTCAACTATTTCCCATAAATCTTGAGAGGCAAATAGGGCTGTCATGGTTATTGCCCAATAGTCATAGTTTTTCCCATTAAACTGTGGGAGCTGGGTGTTAAACATACCCATACCAGTGCTTGTGCTGGCCATTCCTTGACTGTGTGTTTAAAACAACTGACTGCTTCTTCAGCAACACACAAGAAAGCTTTGAAGAATACCTGAATCCTTCGCTGTCTGAGTCTTCTAACTGCCTGAGAAGTTTTACTGCTGCAACAAGCTCCTCCCTTCAGCTTCTTTAACTTCTTTAAAGAGCCTGGTCCTGCTCTGATACCACTGTTGGGGATTTTTAATGGGAAAATCCCAAAAACAAAAATTCAAACACACAGAGGCAATGCTCTGTTTCCTTCACTCCAGGATCTTTTGTGCACAGGGAAGCTTAAATTTTTTTTTACTGAGGAACAGAGTATTTCACCACCATAAAAACATTTCCATTCATTAAAATATATGCCTGATACATATTCATCCTCTTTGCTGAGAGGGATTCACCACAAAAAATACATTCAACAAAAAACATTTACTCTGTTTTCACCTAAGAATTCACTGAGCTGGGTTTACTGCTGTAAATCCCCTTTTACATTCACTGCTGTGAAAGACACTTTACTGCTGTAATAAAAATTTACATATACTGGTATAAAATCTTCTTTTACATACTCCTGAAAAACATTCACTGCTGTGAAAGACACTTTACTGCTGTAATAAAAATTTACATACACTGGTGTAAAATCTTCTTTTACATACTCCTGAAAAAAGACATGCGCTCCACTATTTTCTTTATGCACTGTTGTGCATTAATACATGGTTTTCATTTGCTGCACCTTCGTTTTACAATGCCCAACAAAACATTACAACCCACAAAAAACATAACACGTTTTCTTATGTATATTAATATATGCCGTATGAAAAACTTAAATATTTTACCAACGCATATGACATTGCATTGATAGCAGGTATGGTCAACCAAACTTAATTTTACTCCACGCAACATAGTTAATGTTTGCCGTATGCAGGTTTGAGCAATCAACGGACAAAAACGCTTGAGACAATCTAACGGCGGACAGAGATATCGGGAGGCATTATATGACTGAACATTAGCACCCGAGAAATCTGAAATGGTGACGTATGGGGACAGCCACGCGTCAACTCTGAATTTTCTCGGGCCCTTGTGTACAGAAGATACCTTTGCCGGAAAGTGGCCCGAGAACTCTCAGACGGGTTTGGTGAACGGTTTCTAGCGATATACATCAGCGTTGAAATTACACATTCAACAATATATCCCTAAATTTATGACTGCTCCATGCTTTACTCCGTAAAACCAAAACTCTTAACTAAACCTGATAAAGATATGCAGAATTACTAAATTTTCAGAGTTATTACTTTTATTTACCCCTCTTAAGTTTTACCTTTTGCCCAACCCTCTTCGCCAAAAGCTCGAAACTGATAATTCGTTAAAACGCAGTGTTATCACCATTTTGACTGTTGTGGGAAACACAAAACAATCAAATACACTTTCACAATGTCACATCGTTAGGGTTTTGAGTTGGGCAATGATTAAGTTTAAATTTTTTTATGGGGTTTTGATGAGTGTTATATATATATATATATAAAATTAATGAATTATAGAATAAAATAATAAGAAATCAATATTAGTAAATATTAAAAATGTTATTACAGATATAAAAATTGTAAAGATAAATTATTAGTAAATATTAAAAATGTTATTACAGATATAAAAATTGTAAAGATAAATTATAAATTTGAATTGTGGTATGAAGTTATAAATTTTAATCCGTAAATTTGATCATAACTAATTTAAAAAAAAATTACCCATATTAAAACCTCAAGATTAAAGTTCCAGCTAACTCCACACTTGACAACATACTCAGGGAAAAAAACACAACATACCCCTGTGAATAAAACTCCATCGGTGTCCGAGGAAAATTATCTCTCTCTTTGCTTTCTTAAACATAAATATAACCCATCAAATTTCATATTTGTAACCAAAAGAGTCAGAAATGATAGATTAGATGGAGAATGTGATACCGGTGGATTTGTTGGAACTGGTAGTATCAGAGAAGTTGAAAGCATCGCAGTAACTTCTGACATTGGTGGACGACGCAATGAATCCTCCTGTGTACACAAAAGACCAACCTGAATGCATCTCGAGGCCTTCTCCTTATCACATGTTTTAATTATTGTTGGATCAATCGTCCGCAAAACATTGTGTGGTTTGCGTGGTTTGTATGAACTCCACACCTGCATTTTTCATAAAATATATACATGAAAGAGAGATGGATAATTTTGGCTTTAATTTAGTTTATTGATAAAATAAGTATACATTTCAACAGATGAGGAATTCGTATCAAAATAGATCAGTGAAATCCGTTATCTCATGCTTCGGCTAAAGATATCCCGAGGAAAATACTACAACGCTATCAGAGCATCTCACCCATCCTAAAAGCTCCCTCGGTTCAGATGATATCTTTTTTCCCGTGAGAAGTTCCATGAGAACAATGCCAAAGCTATAGACATCTGTATTTGCAGATAACTGCCCTTCCATAACATACTCTGGTGCCATATACCCTCTGCATATTTGAATTCCAATGGAAGAGATATGTGAGGGAACTTTTAGGAGTTCAGCGATGATTATGTGAAATTTAATTGCAGAAGAAAATGTAGTGCTTGATCTTAGAAGTTAAAAACTAATCAAGAATGGAAATTCAAAAATTTAACAACAATGAAAAAGTAATTACGTCCATAAGCATCTATATTGGAATGGGATGAAGGCTATATATTGAAATTGGAGAGAGGTTTACATAGAATAATGAGAAAATTTAATCTTTAAATATCATCGGTCATTTAATCTCTATTGAATCATAAAACAATATTAATTATCATTTTTTTATAATATTATAAAAAAATTATTATTAATCATTTTTTTTAATTATTATGATTTTATAATTATTAAATTATCTATTTTTTATATACATGATAGGAAAAGTATTAATTACTATTTTTCTTTTTAATTTTTATTACTTAATGTTTAACTATTTTTTGTCAAACTTGTATTTTTCAAATCTTCATTTTTATTAGATATCGTTTTTTGGGATTCAACTGTGTTAAGTAAGTCATTAATGTATGACCATTTCCATGAGAGGTAGTCGTAACTGACTAATTTCTCATGAATTTTGAATTGTTCACTTAGCACTCATTGTATCGGGTTCTCATGATTTTTGAATTGTTCACTTAGCACTCATTGTATCGGGTGATGCTCACAGGGGTGAAGAAGTGGGATTGAAACTAGTGAAATGAATCACATAGCATCAATCGTCACTTCCGGGGTGAAGAAGTGGGATTGAAACTAGTGAAATGAATCACATAGAATGCATCAATCGTCACTTCCGGGGTGAAGAAGTGGGATTGAAACTAGTGAAATGAATCACATAGCATCAATCGTCACTTCCGGGGTGAAGAAGTGGGATAGAAACTAGTGAAATGAATCACATAGAATGCATCAATCGTCACTTCCGGGGTGAAGAAGTGGGATTGAAACTAGTGAAATGAATCACATAGCATCAATCGTCACTTCCGGGGTGAAGAAGTGGGATTGACACTAGTGAAATGAATCACATAGCATCAATCGTCACTTCCGGGGCTTGCACCGGGTAACCAGGACTTCCCAGGAGGTCACCCATCCCAGATCTCCTCTGGCTCAAGCGCGCTTAACTGTGGAGTTTTCCCCACAATCAAGCCCACTTAGCTTGCTACCCCATTTGCAAAACCTTAGCAAGTATTGTGCCTCATGAACCATTCAAATAGAGATCCCTTCACTCTTTTTGAATTTAAGTATTAGGGGCTTACGCAGTGCATTATATTAATCGTTTTTTACCATTCAAGTAGAGATCCCTTCACTCTTTTTGAATTTAAGTATTAGGGGCTTACGCAGTGCATTATATTAATCATTTTTTGGGATTCAACTTCTTTAAGTAAGTCATTAACGTATGACCATTTCCGTGAGAGGTAGTGAGAGGTAGTCGTAACTAACTAATTTCTCATGATATCACATAGCATCAATCGTCACTTCCGGGGCTTGCACCCGGTAACCAGGACTTCCCGGGAGGTCACCTGTCACGCCCCCAATCTTTTTTTCTTTTATTGGGCGGGGTGCGGCACCACCGAACGCTCGCTTTTAACTAAGTGCACATTTATGGACTACGCCTTAACCAAAATCAACAACTTTAAACCGATATAATTATATCTTCACTTATTACCATAAGCATAAATCTTCTTCAAACTTCACAAACCATTCTTAACATTATCATATGCAATTTAACCAAATACAATTGCAAAACAACCGAGAAGAATGGGAGGGGCAACTCCCGGAAAGTCTGCCCAAATATATATATATTATGAACTTTCTTCAATAATACAATGAACAAGTGTGCCGGGCAAATCCACGGCCAACACTTAGAATTCTTTCCAATATATACAACAAGGCATAAGAAGCCTTAACCATACACAAATCTGCACCTTTTGTTTGTGAACGGGCCCCACACGGGTCACCAAGACGTTCACACAAATCTGCACCAATCTGCGTACATCCAACCCTCAACCGTGACCATAAAACAGTCCTCAACCGTGACCATAAAACAGTCCTCCACCGAGAGTATAAAACAGTCCTCAACCGAGACCAAATATCACATAAGCCAAGCTTCACCATGCGAAGTCCTCTTCACCTTATGCGCATGAGGAATGCGCATTACCCAAGTGAACCTTCGCACTTTTTCCTTTTACCTTATGTGAAGGAATGTTGAGCGAAAGTCCATGGAGAGAATGAGCTCCATCTCTCTCCATTTATACGCATGCTTCACTATGTTTTAAGAGGGGTTCCTCAATTCATGGCCGACTCCTCTTTTGAACACTTAAGCCCACGTATTTGCTTTAATTTACATTATTTAATTCTCATTAATTCCACATATATTCGTATATGTGTCCTTCTCTCATATAATATGCTTCGCTCTCATATAAAGGGGTTCTCCACTTACGTTTGCCCCATTATTATACACGTATGCCCACATATTATATTTTAATAATCCACACATATTAATATATGCGTTCCACACCATATAATATGCGCCCTTCTTATGTTTTAATGGCCGTCCATAATCCATATAAGGTCACGTATATCATATGTCGTTCGCTTATATTTACATGCTATTCCATACATGTGTATAAGCTCCATTTTTATGCGCTCCAATATATACGCTTGACACTTGGCCACATTCGGCCTAAGTGTCACCATATATCTTTGTCGCTCTGCAACTCTGTTCGTCGCACCATCGGGTGGCCGTGCCCGCTCGTCGGGTGGCTGTACCCGCGCTTGCCTGCAGAACCGCGTCCATAACTGTTGCCTTGCGCCCGCCTCGTCGAACCGCGCCCTCATTCCGTCACGCTGTCCACCGCATTCATCGTTCGGCCGTTCGTCCATCGGGCGTGGGTCGCCCATCGGGTCACCCACCAATCCATGCACCGTGCCAACTCGTCGGTCTGCCCATCCGTGGCTCGGGTGACCGCACCTTAGCTTCGGTCCATCGTCCAAGTGTCGGAGGTTCGCCCCTTGTCGTGTCTGCCGTCGTGCACGAGGGCGCCCACCCATCGTGCACGTCTGCCCGAGACCTGAGGGCGTTACACTCTCCTCCACCTGAAGTCGTTGTCGACCTCGACAACATATCATCTCGGTAGCCTTCTACCAAGATCATCATCCATGGGAAGTCATCTCGATCACCATATGTCGTCCCCATGTGAACTGCTGCCATGATACTCCAACAAATGCCAACACATCTCTGCGCACTGCTAGCTCCCATGTCTGAACTAGTTGGGTAGCTAATCCAACCGTCACGTCCAAACCATGAGAATGCACATCCTCATGCCACCATCAGTTGTTCCTCAAAGCATCCTGTCACATCTCCGACTCATCAAGAATCAGCTCCCATAATCCATGCTCAGGTCCATGAAAACTCCATCCATCTCATCTGCAACATGTTGTCCACGAAGTGTTGGTGTCAATGTGTTAGTCTGCCATATTTATCCCAACATCATCATGTGTGAAAAGTAGTTGAGTCTCGGCTCAACACATCATCATCATCATCGTGACCCCATCACCTCAAAGTGTCTCATTGATCCTCCACACCAAGTCACTCTTCCAAGCCATGCCCATACATGTACTCTGGAAGTATGCATCCCATACTACATCAAAGTCTCCCGACCTCAGCTTCTCAATGTATCGGACCTCCAAGTCCACCATATATGATGTCCAAAAGCCACAACGATCTCATGTCATCATGAGCTCCTCAAGCCATCCAACACTCAAGCATCCAATATGCCTCCATGCGGTATGAATGCTCCATGGTCTGCTCACAACTCCATCCAAGTAATCAATCTTCGGTTTAGTGAACTCGGTCACCAACCATATCATCATGTCCTCATAGGTCCCTTCTCCATAGCTCCTCCACCAAAGGTTCACCAAGACTACCTTCTGGTTTCGGCCATGAGAAGTCCATCCAAGGGTGTGCCCTTCAATCTGTCCATGAGTCATGCCGGGCACTCAGCCATGTGGCTAAAGCATGACCCAATCATCCACAACGATCATCAAGTTCCACCCTTGTCACGAGCCCTTGCACCTTCAACCATAAGGTCACAAGTAGCCCCAACAAGTCCTTCATCAACCAACGATCCTTGCTTCTCCATACAAGGCTCCATCATAGTCATCCACAGTGAGATCCTCCATCGCATAGGCAAACCGACTTTGCCTTTCACTGCACATAGTCCATCTACCAAATGCCCAAATGAAACACAAGTATTCATACTTACCTTATCAATATGAGGCTCCTCCATATGAGTGACCTCACCCACACATGTCGATAAGCTGCACGATCCTGGTTCAACTTGAGCCCCTTCAAGTTCTGCCTCCATCGAGTCCTCATCCTCATGTGATCCTTCCATAAGAGTGTCTTCATTGGTCCATGTCCACAAGCTGCATGGTTCAGGCTTAGCTTGATCATCTTCAAGTCTAACCTCCATCATAGTTAAGTCTTCAACATCTTCGGTCACCATGACTTCCTCTTCTTGTTCTGCAACCTCATCTATTGCCTCACTGATTTGAAGAAGTCCATCTCGTCCAAGCATCACATCAATGCCATCTGTATTTATCACCACGAAGTTCAGCTGACCTCTACGTCCTTCCATCTGTATGGGTACCTCTTGTATCGAGCCTACTGCCAAATTCCAAGAGGTTATCTCCCAGTTCTCCATAGCAGATATCAGCCCCACTTCTTCTACTAACCGTGTCGATATAAGATTATATGAGAGTCCCATGTCTGCCAATGCTTGAACATCTCTGCCACAAATCTTCAAGATCACAAGACCTCGGTTGTTCTCCATAACCTTATCTGTCAACTATCACGAGCAATTGCTCACCAGCTCTGACCGAGCTCTGATACCACCTGTCACGCCCCCAATCTTTTTTTCTTTTATTGGGCGGGGTGCGGCACCACCGAACGCTCACTTTTAACCAAGTGCACGTTTATGGACTACGCCTTAACCAATATCAACAACTTTAAACCGATATAAATATATCTTCACTTATTACCATAAGCATAAATCTTCTTCAAACTTCACAAACCATTCTTAACATTATCATATGCAATTTAACCAAATACAATTGCAAAACAACCGAGAAGAATGGGAGGGGCAACTCCTGGAAAGTCTGCCCAAATATATATATATTATGAACTTTCTTCAATAATACAATGAACAAGTGTGCCGGGCAAATCCACAGCCAACACTTAGAATTCTTTCCAATATATACAACAAGGCATAAGAAGCCTTAACCATACACAAATCTGCACCTTTTGTTTGTGAACAGGCCCCACACGGGTCACCAAGACGTTCACACAAATCTGCACCAATCTGCGTACATCCAACCCTCAACCGTGACCATAAAACAGTCCTCAACCGTGACCATAAAACAGTCCTCCACCGAGAGTATAAAACAGTCCTCAACCGAGACCAAATATCACATAAGCCAAGCTTCACCATGCGAAGTCCTCTTCACCTTATGCGCATGAGGAATGCGCATTACCCAAGTGAACCTTCGCACTTTTTCCTTTTACCTTATGCGAATGAATGTTGAGCGAAAGTCCATGGAGAGAATGAGCTCCATCTCTCTCCATTTATACGCATGCTTCACTATGTTTTAAGAGGGGTTCCTCAATTCATGGCCGACTCCTCTTTTGAACACTTAAGCCCACGTATTTGCTTTAATTTACATTATTTAATTCTCATTAATTCCACATATATTCGTATATGTGTCCTTCTCTCATATAATATGCTTCGCTCTCATATAAAGGGGTTCTCCACTTACGTTTGCCCCATTATTATACACGTATGCCCACATATTATATTTTAATAATCCACACATATTAATATATGCGTTCCACACCATATAATATGCGCCCTTCTTATGTTTTAATGGCCGTCCATAATCCATATAAGGTCACGTATATCATATGTCGTTCGCTTATATTTACATGTTATTCCATACATGTGTATAAGCTCCATTTTTATGCGCTCCAATATATACGCTTGACACTTGGCCACATTCGGCCTAAGTGTCACCATATATCTTTGTCGCTCTGCAACTCTGTTCGTCGCACCGCCCTGCAGCTTCGTCGCACCATCGGGTGGCCGTGCCCGCTCGTCGGGTGGCTGTACCCGCGCTTGCCTGCAGAACCGCGTCCATAACTGTTGCCTTGCGCCCGCCTCGTCGAACCGCGCCCTCATTCCGTCATGCTGTCCACCGCATTCATCGTTCGGCCGTTCGTCCATCGGGCGTGGGTCGCCCATGGGTCGTCCACCCATCGGGTCGCCCACCAATCCATGCACCGTGCCAACTCGCCGGTCTGCCCATCCGTGGCTCGGGTGACCGCACCTTAGCTTCGGTCCATCGTCCAAGTGTCGGAGGTTCGCCCCTTGTCGTGTCTGCCGTCGTGCACGAGGGCGCCCACCCATCGTGCACGTCTGCCCGAGACCTAAGGGCGTTACACTGGCTCAAGCGCGCTTAACTGTGGAGTTTTCCCCACAATCAAGCCCACTTAGCTTGCTACCCCATTTACAAAACCTTAGCAAGTATTGTGCCTCATGAACCATTCAAATAGAGATCCCTTCACTCTTTTTGAATTTAAGTATTAGGGGCTTACGCAGTGCATTATATTAATCGTTTTTTACCATTCAAGTAGAGATCCCTTCACTCTTTTTGAATTTAAGTATTAGGGGCTTACGCAGTGCATTATATTAATCATTTTTTGGGATTCAACTGCTTTAAGTAAGTCATTAACGTATGACCATTTCCGTGAGAGGTAGTGAGAGGTAGTCGTAACTGACTAATTTCTCATGATATCACATAGCATCAATCGTCACTTCCGGGGCTTGCACCCGGTAACCAGGACTTCCCGGGAGGTCACCCATCCCAGATCTCCTCTAGCTCAAGCGCGCTTAACTGTGCAGTTTTCCCCACAATCAAGCCCACTTAGCTTGCTACCCCATTTGCAAAACCTTAGCAAGTATTGTGCCTCATGAACCATTCAAGTAGAGATCCCTTCACTCTTTTTGAATTTATTGTTTAAATTTTGTTTTTGACAACATATATGAATTCAGCATCTTTAAAAACCTATAGGAACTACAATTCTGGAGAGTTCACTACTCAAATTTGTGATTCCAACAAATCCGGACTAAATTATGGACAAATTTGATTAAAAAATAAGTACCTGAAAGTCCTCAAAAAGTCTAACAAATAGCTTACTTATCTGATTTAACACTAATGGCCCAGAAAAGATTGCACAGCATAACAAACAGTCAAAATAGTGTACCAGCAATCAAAGAATCATGGAAAAAATCAAATTAAAGTTCTGCAACCATTGATCACCACTTTCCCATTTCACTTTTGTTTTCCCTATCTAACTCTAACAAGTGTCACAGTCTGTTTTAGTTTAGTCTAATTAGGTTGAGCTCAGTTCAGTCTTACTATAGTCATTTATTACTGATATCTCCCATATAATCTTATTTCACTGTTTTGGAATATTGAAAAGAACAATCACCATTCCACTTTTTCTTTTCGATTTTTGTCACTTACAACTAAAAAAATTGCGTGACAAAAGTTATAATAATGAACCAGCAATCAAAGACTCGTGAAAATATAGGCGAATTAGAGTTCTGAATGCAAGATCATGTCACATACCTGCATGGTATTGCACTGACAGTAAACAAGAGTCATGCAAGTGAGGTAAAGGTCGAACAGGTAGCAGTCGATATACAATGGGCAGTGTCTCATAAGGGTTGCTTTTGAGAAAAAATCAACCATGAAAGGGCCATGACATCAGTGACACAAACTCACAAAGGGGGTCTGTGTCATGAAATCTATAAATGAATTCACATAAATTCACACTTAGCATGCTAAAAGGCACTCAGAATTACAGTAGGCAAAATTACAGTAGGCAAGGTCTTGGGAGGGTTCCTTTTGAGCAAAAATCAACTATGAAAGGGTCATGACATCAGTGACACAGACTCACAAAGCGGGTCTGTGTCGCGAACTCTATAAATGAATTCACATAAATTCACACTTAGCATTCTAAAAGGTACTCAGAATTAGATACTGGTCCTATTAGCATTTATTAGCCATTAACTATTTACCTTATATGTACAGGTAGTCAGGTAGTTTAAAATGTGAACATTTTCCAGATGCATGCATTCTAATTGTTATTAGCTTTTGCCTGTGTGTTCTCTTGAGAATTGTATTAAAAACTTACGGGGTTCCAACAATCCCTGTGCTGACAGCAGTCCTATCTTCAGGGAAAACTTTAGCAGTGCCGAAATCTGCTATCTTAGGAATTAGTTTCTCGTCCAACAAAATATTACTGGTTTTAATATCTCGATGAACAATTCGGGGTTGAGAATCCTCGTGAATATAGGATAGCCCACGAGCTACTCCAAGGATGATGTTGTACCGCTTCTTCCAATCAAGTTCTTTGCGTTTCTCCGGATCTGTATCCATGGATAAGAGGCCAATTCAACACCGAACTATCTAGAATGATACATTACTGATTTTTATCTTGATATATTAAGTGCAAGTGACTCACCGGATAGCCATGTATCAAGGCTCTTATTCGGTAAGTACTCGTAAACAAGGAACTTTTCTGATCCCTGTGCACAGCAGCCGAGTAGATTCACTACATTCCGATGCTGAATTTTTGCAAGCAGCTTTTCATTCATAAATTCCTTCCTTCCTTGCCTAGATTTTGACGACAGCTTCTTCACAGCTATTTGTTTTCCGTCTTGGTTAGTTCCCTGAGAGATTCAGAAAAATGCTCAGTATGAAAGATTTTGTAAAATAAATCTTAATATATATATTATATGCCCGTTTTCTATGTAAACCAGTAGAAGCCTTGTGCTAGCCTGTGTTACCTTGTATACAGGTCCAAATCCTCCCTCTCCAATCTTGTTATCAATGTCAAAATTGTCAGTAGCAGCTACCAGTGCTTCCATCGTAAACACTATTGGACAAATAGTGAATAATGCGTCTTCGACCACTTGCCCATTATCTGTTCGATACAATGAAATATACAATTACATCAGAAAAGATGGGGGCAGAAGTTTTTGAAGACATTATACGCTTTATGAAGTAAGAAACATTTTTTTGTTTTGAGTTTTAGTTATTTCAAAGACGTTTCAATTTAGGTGAAAACATTTTTGATATAACAGTGTGCTTTTATTTTGTTCAAAAATTTATTGTATAAATAATCATTCATTCAACTGCTCTAACTTGAATCTGTAATCATTTGGTAAATCTCTTTTAGAACACTGTAAAGTTCCGTTCTCCAAAACGAACAGAGTATCCATTATTCTAACCTGAATATCTACTGTATTGTAGCTGCGATGATTCATCGTTTATATTTCTATGTCCCAGATAAATGAGATCCATTCCACAGCCCCAAAAGGACTGGGGTGATATAATCAACTCTGTGTACGCCCATGTCACAGTGTATTAATTCTACAGGCCGTAGTATGTAACAGTATAGTAATTCTACTGGCCGTAGTCTGCCTAATTTAAGAGTTTTGGGGTATATGAAAGTTTGGGGGTATATTTTTCATTTGAATTTGTCTAAAATAGGATAGAGATTTGTTAGATGATAAATTTGAGTGGTTAATCAAGATTTTTCAGGGTGTTAAATTTATGTATATATATTCAAAAAATACATTTTAAGTAACAAAACATTATTATTCTACCAAAAATTGTTTTACTTACTAAAAGTTTCAGACAATACCATTCTACAGAATGCCCAGAATATGGTTACTGAAGCATATCATCTAAACCTGGCTGTAACTAGAGACAACACTCACAATGGCGATACTAGAAGAGCATACCAAATGCATTCATATTGGGGATATATATTGAAGAAAAAATGACATAATATATTGACCATATAATAGAGATTAAGAATTTTTATATTGGCAAGTATAAAAATTAGTTAATAGAAAATATAAATAAATATAAAAAATGTTAATAAAAAATTAGATATCAACCATACCTAATAAAATAGGGGTTTATGGTTACTAAAACATATTATCTAAACCTAACTGTAATCATATGCACCTGAATATTTAACCTTAATTCATATAATTAGACAATAGTCATATGCGATATCCATGTTCTGACTGTAAAGCAGAATGCTGTGAATTTATATTGATGGCATATATCCATGTTCTGACTGTAAAGCAGAATACTGTGAATTTATATTGATTTCCCTTTCTCTTGACCATCAGATTTTTAGGATATTCTCAAGTCTGAAATTTTGGATTTCAAGATATTCCCAAATCTGAGATTTTTGAGAGTTGGATCTGCTCATTATAAGAAACAAAATGCCGATTTTGATGCCAAGAGGCGTGAAGACCAATATCAGCGAGGCCAAGAATACGATGCGATTGTGGCCAGTCTCCAATACCCAACATCGACACAGCTTCCATGTTAGAGTTGTCAATCCAACTAGCCATAAATTTAGAGGTTCAATGTATTTCCGAAGGAATTTAGAATGCTCCTGTTGTCATTCCAACTATCCCTAAACATAGGGGTATAATGTCATTCCAACTAGCCTAGACTGAGTGGTATAATGCATTTATGTTGAGGAATTTAGGTTAGTAACTAGTTTCGATCCTTGTATATAAAGAGACCAGCTTCTCTGTGTAACTGGGCAGGCGATTGTATTGCTCAGAGGAGCCATACGCCCAGAACTGTTACGCAGACAAGACAGAAGGTATTGTAACTGGGTTGAACGCCATCGTTTGGTTTTGTGTGCCAATTTAGAGTAATGGCTTTTGGTAATGTCACCGCAGGGAGTAGGGAAAAGATAGATTATTACTGGTTTGATTAGATCTAATTAGGGTCAATGAGTAGATTGATTGTTATTGGTGTGCAATGGGATGTCTAGGGAGGCGATTAACTTTAATTTTGAAAACCAGGATTATTTATTTGTTCAAATTAATGTCAAGAAGCTAACATAAGAACTAATTCGAAGTTAATTCCCATTTAATTAAATGGGTTTCAAAGTGAAAATAAAATTAATTCCCAAAATGTTATAGAAGGAAAGAATCTTTTATTTATGCCATATTAAATAAAGGAGGTTTTTTCTGTTAGATTGTTCATTTTTTATTGGAGTCATTAATGGAGGCTGAGGAATGGTTCAGTTTTTATTGGAGTTGTTAATGGAGGCTGAGGAATTGTCTGGGCAGTCAAATCTGAACAAAAAAAAAATCAAAAAAACTTGTAGAGGCAGTGTTTGAATCATGTGTTTTATGGTGGAAATGGATTCAGCACCATTAAAAACGTTTAGGACATCTAAAATTTTGAAATTTAAAGACTATAACCTGGATTTACAAAAATCCTTGCCAAATTTTCTCAAAATATGATCCAAATTTCCATGACTTTCAAGGTAAAAAACAGTTTTGTTAAACTACTGCATTTGCTCCATCGTTACCCCGTTTTTGCTCTGTCTGTTGCTTCGGATCCTTCTTCCCCTGCATTTCTCTCTTTGCCAACGCTGTATGTTCTTTCTTATAACCACCGACATCTTTGACTGAATTCTGCTCTCTGTGTTGATTTTGTGTCTTGGCCTCGTTCCTCTGCATTTCTCTCTCAGCCATCGTTGTATGTTCTTTCTTATCACCACCGACATCTTTGCCTGAATTCTGCTCTGTGCGTTGATTTTGTGTCTTGGCCTCGTTCCTCTGCATTTCTCTCTCAGCCATCGTTGTATGTTCTTTCTTATCGCCACCGACATCTTTGCCTGAATTCTGTTCTCTGCATTGAATCTGTGTCTTGGACTCGTTCTTCTGTTTATTCTGAGTCACTGGCCACAACTCTGTATGCTTCCCACATTTGTTCTGCAACGTCTTCAACAAGACATCAGCAGACACCAGTGTTCCTGTAACAGTCGCCTTCTGCTCGCCAGGATCGATACTGACGGTGTGCACACCTGCAACAACGAGCCATATGGTTAGTAAATATTCATAACCAGATTTGAACACGCGACCTGCACTAAAGAAGACAAAACTAATTATGTGCAAACATGCGGTATCGCAACGATTCTTACCATCGATGTCCCGGAGAACTCTCTTGACCTTTTTCTGGCATCCCACGCACGAACAGTAAATCTTCAGAGTCCAAGTCTGCACAAAGGAAATACGACGATTGAAAAAATGCCATTAACTCCCAAACAGATCCCTATGAAGCGCAGATCTACGAGCATGAAATTTATTCTATACAGAATGAAATAATTTTTTTTCAAAACACCTGGATTATAGGATGCTTCGAATCTTCGTATTCTGCCATGCCTCCGGACTCTCAGAGATTCCCAATTTGACTGGGAATCGTAAATCCCCAAACCACTGCGGCTGCTTGGCACAAGCCCTCTTTAAGTACTTGGAGTCACAGGGGAATCCACCTCCACTGAAAAAAACTACTTTGTAAGAGAAAATAACAATGCAGAGAGAGTCTCAGTTCTTTTTTTTGGGATTTTACAAGGTAGAGAAATATAACAATCAGTCTGAGATTATTAGTTCTATGAGTAGTCCAGTGGGTTGAAGCCTTGTGCCAAACTAAGCGAGTTCAATTCTGCTTTGAATCCATGAGTGCCAGGCACCAATAAGTGAGTTCACTAGACATGAGGAAGCTTCCGGTGTGCTGCTAATTAAAAAAAAAATGTTGTTTGGTCTTCATTCTTTGGAAATTCCTTGACTCTAATACATCTTTGTAAACTAAAATAAATTTATAAAGTAAACTTTATTATTTTTAATTTTTTAATTTAATTATATTTAACTTTTAAATATTTTAAAATTGGATGGTCTTAGGTGAGTTTTTGGCCATTTCTGTCATATTTCAGTGATTGGATTCTGATTAGATTTTTGTCATTTAAATTATTATTTTTAATGTATACATTATACATTATATATTTAAAATTATAATTTTCTACACAGTCTCAATCATTCGTTCATTTTGGATGCGTTCTCCTTCACCTAAGTCACATGACTAATATCTCCACGTGGCAAAGCATCTCATCCATCCTCCAACTGTAAAGGTGTCCGCTCTTTCTTTCGTGGACGCGAAGCAAAGTATCATAATGTTTTTTCATCAGAGTTGTCTTGGTCAGAAAGTCCACAAACTTTATAATACTTTCTCCTCTCTTGAAAAGTTGGGAAATTTTTAAAACTATTTTTTATTAATTTGAAAAATGTATGGTGTTATATTATGATTGGAAATGTATGATTGATTGTATTATTTTATTAATTTAGGCGTGAAAATATATTTATGAAATTAACTAATTTAATTATAAATATAAATGTTTGTTCACTTTTATTTATGAAATTAATTAATTTAATTATAAATATAAATGTTTTTCTGTTTGGGGTAGCTTAATTGGTAATGGCCATGGAAATGAAATCTCACACGAAGTTTTGGGGTCAAATCTTGTGCTATCCCCGGGTGAGAAGTTAGACATGATGAAGATGTAGTCCTAGTGAGATCTACCAAGATATGAGAGAGATCAACCAAGACATGGGAGAGATCAAATCTGAGGTGCAAACTTCTTTTAAAGTGAGAAGAGATTTAGTCACTCTCTAGGCTTGGTAGATCTAAAATTAAGATGGATCTAATCTAGTTTTAAGATACAACTTTATGCATTATTTAGCTCATTATATATTTAATAAATATTGAATTATTAAAAACATATATAGTATACCATTAACTATTTTAAAATAGCCTTTTGAGGAGTGGTGTTGGGTGTGGAGCCTCATTATCTTCTTTATTCAAAGGTATCGCTGCATTGGACCCCAATTCGTAATGTGCCGGAAACGCCGCCTATAAATGTGCGCCACCAGGGGGGTCCAAGGGGGGCAACAGCGGGGGATCGGAGGCAACGCCCCTGAAGCTAAAAATAAATGTAAAATTGCCTTGTAAAATGTTGTAATTTCGTAGTCAATCTCAGTCATTCATTAGGCGAAAATATGATGATAGAAATTATGTTTAATTTAGAGTTTTTTGTCCTAGAAGGCAAACGCCTCGCTATATATGAGCGAATTGTATTGCATCTGTGTGGATGTGTTTTCTGGGCGAGAAAGAGAGAGGAGATTGTGTGAGAGCGAAGAGGGAATTACAGCAGAGCTGTTGTAGCTTGTATCTCTTCATTTTGCTGGATAATATAAAAGGAAGGATTGGTTGTTCTCCGTGGACGTAGCTCAAATTAGGTGAACCACGTATATATGTGTCTCTCTTGTTTTATGTGTTTTTTGTGTTTACATTTCTGCAATATTTTATGTGTTCCATTGCTTTGTAATATATAATTTTCTAACAAGTGGTATTTCAATTCTTCTTAAGAGTGGTATGGGCATCTCTCTACAAATGCAATTTTCTTGTCTAGTTGTCTCTCCTCTTAGTTTTTAAATGTGAACAGAAAAAGAGGATGGATACATATAGAGTTTGAAAATTTAAATCAAAAGGGAGGATGCAAATGTATAGAGCCTGAAGATATGAAAAAAGAGGATGATGCACACACATATAGCTTGAATATCTAAGAAAGAAAGGGGGGAATGCATATTTACAGTGTCAACCAACTTGATACTCAATTTTAGAGAGGTAGATTAAGATTTAATCAATAATATCCGATTTGACATTGAGAATGGGTGGTACATTTATGGGTGTCTCCTTGTCTTGCTCTGATTTGTTACATGTTTGAGTTGATTCTGGAATTTTGTTGCATATCCACATCTCCAAGGGTTTCTCAGCTACAACGAAATTCCCATTTTACACTAATTTCCCTTAGCTGTAGAATTTATTTATTTATTTTTCATATACTTGATTTCCATTCTTTGAGCAATCAAAAGATACATGTCCATATGCCCAAAGACATGTTGATTCATGAATGCAGAGTGTGTTTTGGTTGCATTTCCGCATGTCCAAGGGGTACTCTACTAGAATCCATATCCCACATTGCACTAATTTCCCTCAAGTTTAGAAAAATATATTTCTACGTATGCTTGATTTCGATTGTTTGAATGATCAAAATGTGTATGTGCATATTCTCATAGATGTGATGATATATCAATTCATATGTGTTGTTTTACACTTTCTTATGAACATTTATTTAATTTATGAAATTCATTGCATAATGCAAAATTGCTAAAAGGATTTACTAAAAAATTATGTTTACTTCCATGCTTTGATCCCTTTAGTATTCTTATCACTTAATTCAATTTAGCAAGAACAACATCTATGCAAATTACCCATTAGTAATGGGTTGGGTGGCAAAGATATCATGCAAAACAAATATGTTTCGCTTAATGTCTCCCACCACCCCATCCTCATAATATGAGGATGAGGGTGAAGGTGGAGGTAGGGGTGAATATTATGCAAAACAAATATGTTTCACATAATATCTTCCCCCCAACCCAACCCTCATAATATGAGGGCAGAATACGAGGGTGGGGTTGG
Source organism: Pinus tabuliformis (assembly GCA_031772625.1). Lineage (NCBI taxonomy): Eukaryota > Viridiplantae > Streptophyta > Pinopsida > Pinales > Pinaceae > Pinus > Pinus tabuliformis. Next base: position 172,654,011 of record CM062817.1, on the reverse strand, counting down.
TGGAAGATATGATGCACTACATGGGATGGGGGGAGATATTGTGCAAAACATATTTGTTTTGTATATTACTATCTTGATAATATCTCACCCTGCCCCTACCTTCATATGGGTTGGGGTGGGGGAAAATATTATACAAAACATATTTGTTTTGTATAATAAATCCTTGTACCCCATGTTTCGCTCAACATCTCCTCACACCCCACCTCACGTTCAAGGGTGCAAGATATATGATGAAAAACATGGGTGAAGAGAGATATTGTGTGAAAAGTATTTGTTTTGCATAATATCCCTCATCACCCCTTGCATAATATCTCCCACCACCCCATATTTTTCAACATATCTCCCCTAGCCCCTAAACAATTCAAGGAAGATAGTTATAAACAAAACATTGTTTATGTTTTATTTACATAGAAAATTGACCCTGTTATAATGAGGCCTTTGCAATGAAAATAAACAAACTCACAAAGGAAAAATAAAATAAAAATAGTTAGATTGTAATGAACAATTTTCTTTCTTTTAGAATAACACTATAGACATTCATTGTTTACAAACTTCTCAATTTTTATATTTACATTTGATTTTATTTAATGTATACATACCCCATAATTATCATTATAATTGAACACTTAAAAAGTTGGTAAATATATATTTGGTATTAAAGTTTGCAATCACCCAAACTGTTAAATATATATACTAGGTATTAAAGTTTGCAATCACCCAAAATGTTAAGAAGAAAATTCTACTAGAACAGTTATTGTAGAAGCAAAAATTTAACTAATTTATTTTTTATAAAAAAAATAAAAAACAAATTGGTTGGGGATAATAAATTTAGTATAATGAATGTAGAAATATCATAGAATAAATATCAACTAATAAGAAGTACGAGGAGAAAACAACATATGTAATGCAAAAAATAAACAAACTTGAAAGTTGGGATATATATGAGAATGGATCCATACTAGTGAAATTGATCTACCAAAGAGTTCAAATATTCAAAAATAAAACCAAGAAATATGGAAATATCTCTCACATCCAATCGCAACCTAATTCTTTAAGCCATGCTTCTCATTTTCAAAATGTTTTCGGCTTTCCAATCCCAATCTCAATATATCTTGTATTAGCTCTCCAAATGGTACCTTAATTTCATGATCTTAATTGGATCATTATATTTTTTTTTCATCCATCTCGATGCATTTGGAGTGGAAAAAGTGGAAGAATCAACTCACAAGACTGTTTTTACTAGCGGGACCCAGTTTGGCGAAACAGGGTCTGAAACCTTCTGGGAGCGTTTTGAGGCATCAAACGACATTTTTTAGGGGTAAAAATGTTCTTCTTAAATGTAGCACCTTTTCATGCTATTGTACACAGAGAAATTTTTCCAATGGCCAACAATCGCGTCAATCGGAGTCTGTATGCAAAAGTTATGCCACTCAGAAGTTGACCTTCCTGTTTTCACAACTATAGTTTGGGAAGATGTCGTGTAAGCCCCCATTATTCATGGAAAAGGGGCTAGCCACGTGTTTTTGATGTAAAATAATCTATAAGAGTCTATTTTTTAACTCTAGTTAAGAGTTGATGTAGTCAAACTTAACCACTAGTAGGCTATCGGGTTGTATTATAACCGAGTCATTAGGAGGAAGAGGCATTCCATTCTTTCGAGAGTATTTTGTTCCATAGTTGAGAAAAGATAGCCATGAGAGATAGGAGGCTGAGAACATAGAGAGGATATGTGCATTGTAGTAGCCCACGGGCCACAGACATTACTTCTTTGTATCTGCAACCATATTTCCAAACAGAGAAAGGGAGCGAAGCGACCTCACCTTCCAACTGGGTTTTCTTTCGAAAGGGTTTCCTAGAGAGCATATACTGTGTATTATGTTTGTGTTGGCTTATTTTGTCATTCTCTACTTTTCTGCTTGATTTACTTTTACATGCGTGCACTAATTACAATTAATTTTACAGATCTAGAAATTAAATAGAAGTGTAATAGTGTAGAATCTCATATTTTTAATATAATATTTTCAGATCCTTTGTAACGAACTGTGCAGTGGAATATCCACGACATTTTACGGATCATTTCAAGGGTGCTTTTTGAGCTTGATGATTAGTGGTTGTGCTATCAACCTAAAAACTCAAAAAATAGTATAAAGGAAAGATTGGTCTTTGAAAAAGATCCATGTGATGTTATCTATTGATTGAAATCGAGTTTATGTGATAATCACGAGGATGGTTGCATGATCTCCTATGCCGAATGTGTTATTTTACTAATAGTTATGTATTCACATGAAAGGTTTTACGAATTAGGTTTTTAGGATCATTTCTAAATAAAGTGCATTCACAAAAATATGCTACGTCAGTGAATTACTTCATATTGGGAGTAAGAGGCGAGATGTCCCGTATTGACCATGGACGGAATGAAAATCCCCTGGGGCCACCTACTCTTTGAGCCTAATCAATATAGGCTAAGCATGTCGTTTCGGGGAGTTAACAGGCCACCTCAACCACTCGGTCTACCCTTACTTGACAATTAGCTTCAAAGTTGCCATTGAAACACTTTTTTTTCAAAAACAACACATAATAAGGAAATGTTGATGGAAAAATGATGTGGTTTTAATAATTTATATGGACATGAGCTAACCAATATTCTCCTAAAGTACATGGAATTAATATGAAGCAACTAATATTAATATAAAGCAACTAGTATTCTTCTAAAATACATAGAATTGATATAAAATAATGATATAGGTACAACTACTATGGGAAATCACAATGAAGGTCTTCCATTGTTCCTATATTTGATGTTACAATCAATCCATTGATATGTTTAATTGGTTGTTTGTTGATAGACTAATGTTACTTGATGGATTTTGAATCAATATGTTCAATTGGTCATTCATTAATGTTACTTAATGGATTATGAATAGGGTTAGAGAGATGGAAATTGGAAATAAGGCTAGGAAGCTAGAAAATAATTCATGGGGTTACCTGGTTACACCAATTTAAGGATTGGTATGGCTACATAGGTAAGAGGCTCTCTACTAAATGCAAGGCTATAATTATATTAATGCTTGCATGCATAGAGCCACAAGGAGGAAATTATTAGGAGAGTGTTATCCCCTTAGAAACTATTGAGATAATGTAAAACCCGATTTCCTTGACCAATTTTTTGAACACCCAAATCCCCTTGGATCAATGATTCTACATTCATAAATCATGGCACTATAACAATTTCAATGTATGTGTCACCCCTTCAATTAAGAAGGAATGTCATTCAAAATATGTATTATCCTTCCCTTGGGGTATTTCCAACCAAGTTTCCATTTCCCAACCATGATAAGGGGCATAGATTTATTTCATATACTCAAAATGTAATAAAATACAAGCCAAAGAATATGGATCCATTTTTTCAACAAGTCCCATGTGGTGGCCCATACCAAACAATTAAGGAGTTTGAAATGTTGAAAATCCACCAAGAACTGAGATAAGGAGCAAATCCCTTAGCCAAATTGCAATCAAAGTGGTCAACTACACTCTCATATACATCTTGATTCTGTAACCTTATCATTAGTGCATGTTTTAAATTTTCTACCTACATCACACATATCCAAAGTCATTTTTATCACATAATAAGCTTCATCACTTGTTAATAGAACTAGGAAACCCCTAGAACATAAATCTATTAATTTTCATATAGCTTGGCATTATAGTATGTCCCTTAAAGATTTAGTAATTGATATTGACAATATTGATCCAATTTTTATTTTTCATTATGTGCTAGTTGAGGGTTTATCCATGGAATTCTATGATGTTTGACGTTGTTGAGGAGGATGAGAAGAAAATTGATGCAGGAGCATCAATCCCAAGTCATCCATTTTGATTAGGCCTAAGGGGGTCATGTGATATCTAAAGATAGAAACATTTCCCTCCAATCTGATTTGTACAAAATTAGGAAATTTGATGTAAACAAAAGTGTCCATATTCTAGAATAATCTGGGTGGTTAGGTTGTTTTGGTGAGTTGGTGTTTCGTCCAAATGGGCCTTTGTCAAAATTACAAGTGTTAGGTTGATGTGTCTGTAGAGTTGGTATAGATGTCTGAACATTTGGTTCTGTTAATATATTTTCTCGTTTGTAAAAAGTATACAAGTGTAATATATGTGTAGTTGTAGGAGGGGATTTTAGGTGCAGAGAAAATAAGAGTTAGTAGGGGAGAATAGAGCACACAAAGCTCGAGGAGGAGCACAAGAACCCCTACATAATGTGAATGTAAACTATGTAATCCTTAATGTTATTAATGTTTAATGAATGATAATTGAAACTGAGTTTGTATTAAGAACGAGTGATTCTCTTGGTATCATGTTTGGGTTATGATTACAAATGTATCTTTGCCAATGGTTTATCCATGGATATTAATTCTCTTTTGCAGTAACACCCTTTGGGGATTGAGAAGTGACTAGACAGAAATTGAAACCAGCCAAAATATTTGAATAAATTCCTCATGCAGGAGAGAGTGATCCAAGGAGAGAGATTAAAGAGACTACTTGTGGAGGAGTCAAAGAATGTGCCCATCTCATGGTTAAAATCGGTAAAGAGGTAAAAATTGCTACACTTAGATCCTGAGATCGCTGGTAAGTTAACCATTGAATAAACTTTGTTAGAATGGTGATTTAGTATGTAGTCAAATGGTGAAAATTTTGATTGAGTTGTTGAATAAACAACCTCACAATTTCAATCTCTGTAATTTAAACTATATATGTCACTTTTATGATAAATTTAATACTTAAAGGTAGGAGTTTTGAGATTTAGTTACATGTTCTTAAATCATGTAATCAAACCTCTTATTTAACGAAGTCAAGGTCCAAATTCAGAATGAATCTAATTGTATTAGAGTCTCATGTGATAGGATGATGACCCTGTCATATATTTGCATGAGTAACAACTGGAAATGTAGTTTGTGTGATAAATTATAGTTGAGTATAACAAGAAATGCTTTGTGTTATTAGTTATAGGAATTTTTAATTTCCTGTAAACACATACTAAGGGAGTTTATGGCAAGCAAAGGTTGTTGGTAGTATTATAACATTACAAGCAGAAAAAGGAATTAGAACCTTAGAATGGGGATTGGGGAAAGAACCAAAATCTAGAGGAAGTGGAAAAACGCAAATTAAGGATATTCCTAGCCAAGCAATAAGAAGATTTGGAGGAGTGCATCCCAAGCATAATAGAGCACTAAATGAATAAGAATCGTGGAATTCAGTGTTGAGGAGACTTGACAAGGAGACCTGGTCTTTTGGTTTTATTTTAACCTAGTGAAGAAGTTGACAACTGCAGGTAGCAATAGTGGAAGAAAATATGGTGGCATTGACTACAATTAGAAGAGATATAATAGAGAACAAGTGATGTTATTAAGGATCATGGAAAATAATATTAACAAGTTCCAACTGAGGTTGGAAAGGAGGAGGACAAGTGAATTTCTCAAGAGGTGGGTAGTAGGTGTAGAAACCCATAAGATAAAGGAGTCATTAGGAGGTTCTAGAGGAGATAACTACATGAATACTAAAAAGCTAAGCTATAGGGAAGGCCTGGTGAGGTATTGGGGTAACAGGTTAATGGAGAATACTTGTTACCGGAACTTGATTGCGACTCACGGTGAGCCATGGGAAGTTCACAGATGAGGAATAAAAATGGTTAGCAATGGTGTTTACAAAGGTTCAAGTGCATGCCACAACAGAGGAAAATAAGACACAAAAACACATGGCATAAGGGGAAGGATGAATCAAGAGGAATTTGACAATGAATTTGTTGAGTTAAAGGAAAGGCTTATCATAGTGATGTAGTTGCTACAAGAAATTGAAGGAGACCAGAGACATGGTTGGGTGTTAAGGAGGAAAAAGGTCAAATGGATTATTTTGCAAGAGAAGCTAAAGCACAGTTTGAGTGTCTCATTAGAAAATAAAGAACTCAGGAAAATTGAGTATGATGGAGCGAATGTGTGCCTCTGTGAACCAGAATAAGGAGCATTTCTGGGTGAAAATGATGGTGAAGATGAGCAGAGGAGATTGATGGAATGTCTCATGGATTGTATGAAAAATGTAGAACAATAGAAAAAGCTACTGATAGAGGATGACACTAGACAAACTTGCGATTTTAAATTTGACAAGGTTTTTGTGAATGCAGGCTTTGTTAATAATGAAGGAGGAAATTCATTAAAGTTTGTCACAAAAGAAGAAGATAAGGTAGAATTGTCTCTAAGAGACAAAGCCAAGGAGGATTGAGTGAATGAAATGAAGGGCAGTAGATTTGTGATAGTGAAAGGGAATGTGATTCCCAGTGAACATGCAAGGAAGGAAGTTGTAGATGGTAATGGGTTTACCTTTAGTAGATAAGACTTTGCTTGATGAATAATAAAGTATGTTGACGGGTGGGGAGTAAAAGGTTATCTCTTATGACAACAACAGAGCTCAATAAGAAAACAAGGTTAAGGAAGCCTTCACCAACATTTCAAACCCAAATAATGAACATGGTAAAGGAGCATCGAGTGCGTATTATGTTTTTTCCAAAGAGGCACAAAACTTTCAATTGAGAAAGTTCCCACATAGGAAAATTCATATGATAATAAACCAAATATAATACTGAAGCAGGAGGTATTGATGAGTCAGGAAAAGACCTATGTTATTTGGCATTTTGTCACTAGAGATGAACTATTTGATAATTTTTTCATCAACAATGGATCAGTGAAACTGAGGCACACAGATATTTCCAACAACTTATTGATGATGTTGATTACTTTTATAGTAAGGGTGTTTACCATATGGATTTAAATCTTGGGAATATTCTCCTAAATTCACAGGGAAACTTGAAAATATTAGATTTTGGATTAAGTGCCTTACCCCAACAATTAATGGAAGATGTACTCTTGCACATGATTGGTGGAAAACCAAATTCTATGGCACTTGAGGCTTTTAGCCATAAGGGATATGATGGTACATTAGCTAAGGTTTGTTCTTGTGGAGTTATGTTAATTGTGTGACTTCTTCCATTTGACAAAGATGGCCTAATAAGTCTATATAGAAAGATCACTGAGACATATTTCTCAAGCCCAACATGGTTTTCCCCTAGTACCCTGATTGGTGAAAAGGAAATCTGGAGGAAACAATGCAGCTACATAATTGATGGGGAAATAAACATTTTAAAAATTTACATGAAGCAAGAAAATATTCAAAGAGGGAGGAACAAAAGTCCAACTCCCTAAGGAAACGAGGAAGAAGGCATTAGATATGGTAGAATATTCTTTCATTGGCATATTGAAGGAAGAAACAATCTAAGGAAGGACAATTAAAGAGAAGAGCAGAGAGAAGACTTTAGAAATAGAACAACCATTTGAAGGCAACCTGAACTGGTGCAAAACATACAGGGTCCTAAAAGAGGATGTGAACCCCTACATTGAAGCAAACATAAAGCAAACATACAACTTACAAGAAAGGACAGTTTAGGAGAATAGCAGTGAAGGAGCACCCAACCAATGGTGCATAATCACAGTGAAGTTTTTGCAAAAAGAATATGTGACAATGATGCTTTTCCAAGGTCCCATGAGTTGTAAAACTAAAATCATATTTGATATAATTTTTTTAAAACATATGGAAGAGCATAAATTAGTAGTAGATTGGATATATTATGTTTTGGTTTAAAAACAACCTTTATATAATGATGGCAGAATGGGAACAATAATGACCAAAGAAAAGGTCATAATACTCCAAGGGAAGGAGGTAAAAAATAGAAGAATAGAGATATATGTAAAGGATTTATCAAACAAAGTGACAATACCACGACAAAACATGGTATGCGAACCTATAACATTAAAGATAACAACATAATAATTGGAACAAGCCCGTGACTAGGAACAACACAAAGTATGGTATCCAATAATACTACAACAAATATGACGACATATGACCAAGAGGTCATTAAATTTCCACCTAGGGAGTCTAATGTAGGAGAATCAACACCAGACAATCCATTTTGATTAGGCCCAAGGGGGTCATGTAATCTTGAAAGGGAAAAACATTTCCCTCCAATCTAATTTGTACAAAATTAGGAAATTTGATGTAAATGAAAGTGTCCATATTCTAGAAGAATCTGGGTGGTTAGTTTGTTTTGGTGAGCTAGTACTTTGTCAAAATGATAAGTGTTAGGTTGATGTGTTTGTAGTGTTGGGATAGATGCCCAAAGACTTTTTTTTCTTCTATCTGGATATTTTCTAATATAAACAAATTATGCATGTGTAATATATGTGTGGTGGTAGGAGGGGTTTTTAGGAGCAGAAAATAAGAGGTAGTACGGGAGAACAGAGCACACAGAGCTCAAGGAGGAACATGAGAGCTCCTACACATTGTGAATAAACTATGTAATCCTCATTGTTATTAATGTTTAATGGATGACAATTGAAAATAAGCTCTTATTAAGATACTAGTGATTATCTAGGTATCATGTTTGGGTTGTGATTGTAAATGTATTTCTACCATTGGTTTATTTCGATGGATCTTAGTTCTCTTTTGTAGGAACCCAAACATAGGCATTGTGGTTGTAGATTAGTTTTGATTATAGTTTTGTAGCAAAAGAATTGGAATACAAATCACGTCAACTACATCCAAACATGTACACCAAGCATTCGTGCCATATTGAAACCCAACCACAAAGGCAGGGTTGTAAGTATCCCCATATAAGAAGAGTTCAAGTGAGGATCACTGTACAAGCGATTTGTCATGACGCAAGGAAAGGATCAAGTGTGTATCACTGCGTAAGTGTTTTACCATTCCATGAGGAATACTTTGGAGTGTACGACTGATCAAAGGCTATAATGAGTAGAAATTGTTGATTCGATTGACAACTTATATCCATTGCAGAGCCCCCCTTTCACTAATGTTACAGAGGGAGCCCCCTTGAAATTCACAAGAGTTGTGGGATTATACCAGGGATTCTATGTTGTTCAATTAATCAACTAGAACTTCGAGTTGGAACCATGATTGTGGACCCTCCCCCACTCCCTGTTTTGGTTGATGTCACATGGCAACCCCTCGCAATTCACAATCGTTGTTTATATCTGGAAATTCACAATGGTTTTTTATTGAATAAAAAACCCATAAATCCATATAGGTACTTATAAATCCATATAAACTCCTTTACTAAAAATACCGTAATACATTTAAAAAAACAGTGCAAAATTTCAAATCCAAACTACTCCATTTATAATTGGAATTTTAATATGGAAATTTGAGAAGTAACTGGATTTTTATATCAAACTCCTCAAACACATAAATAACATAACAAATACATAACTACAGGGAAAAAATAGATATACATAATAGGAAGTTTTAGGGGAAATGGTAAATTTATACACAGAAAACAATACAAATTTGGTTATGGAAACATGTTTTTTTAATCACTTTAGGATGGAATTTATTTTTAAAGTGTAGAAATTTTGGAAAATTTTACTAATATTTAATATGCAAGTAAATATAGGTCTATTAGGGTTTCATTGTGCTAGGGTTACGTTGTGCACGGGTCTGTACCTGCTGCCCACGTTCTACAGTGTCCAGTTTCTTGCTCGCACACATCTCTGTCGCTTTCCCTGACGTCGCCTTTTGTTTTTCGGTCCCATGTGAAGCCCTCCCAGGGGAGGGTGATCAGCCCCCTCCTTCAATGCCATTTTAACCAGTGTCCATTACTCAAATGCAGGTTCCTCAACAAGCACGTAAAATGCTAAAGGCAAACAACCTGAATCATCGGTGTTGGGAACCCAATGGAAAACGTGCTTGAAAGGTCAATGTCTCACTAAGGCCACAAAAAATCCCTGAGTAGTGATCATGAATCATCGCCTAGAGAAATCTAGGTAGTTCATGCAAGATCATTCCGTCATTTGCAAATTCATGGGAATTTGGCCCTAAGAAGTAGACATACTCTATTGGATCCAACTCCAATGGCAGCTGAAAGCCCCATTTTAACTCCACCTCTAAGCAAAGGGCTTCTATATAGTCATCTTTGAAGACCTGGAGGACCACAGGCACATTCCAGATAATGGGCCTTATTTTATGAATAGTTATGGCCTCTTTATGCGGTTCCCACTTGGGTGCGACTGTATTATCTGTGAGAGGACTTCTAGGAAATGGACATTCTGGAATCGATTGTAAACTAATTCAATGATTTTTTTAAAGTCTTAAAGATCACTCAGCATCAGAGGTTCTCTTCTTATGCCTACATCTACGTGTACATTAATATATCCAACCCCTACCAGAATCTATAGAAATAAAGCACCAAGATGAAATCTAGTCTCAACCTTTAGACTATGAGCATGTTCCCTTCAAATGTAGACTATATCACGAGTATGGACACCTGTTTCACGATTTCCCCCACCAATTCGTTTATCTGCCCCGATTCCCTCCCATGATGGCTTTAAGGAAGTCCCTAGGCAACATCCTCCACCCAGAAAAGGACCTCCTTCCCAAGTGCCATCAGGCCCAGCTCAGAACGCATTGGTACCTTCGGTGTCGACCCCTAATCGCCCCCCAGCAACCGCTTTTCCACATTAGCTGATCCGAGCATGAAAGAGTAGCCAACATCACTTATAGAAGTACGTCCAGCCCAAGTAGTAATGGAGGTTGAGGTTGGTCCAGAAAACCCTAAGTAGAAGCAGCCAACTAAACGTAAGTCCCCGAATGTGCAAACAACAGGCAAAGAAATATAGTAGGTCCTCACCCAAGTTCTCTATGCATTGGAGCATGATGTAAAATTGGACCGACTCAAATCTGATGAACGGGTAATGGTTGCCTATCTTCGCAGTTGGGCTAATGATGCATTAGCATAAATTCCCCAGGACTAGCTGGATCAATTCCACCAAATATACAAGTACTGGGAGCAATGCCAATCTCAACTGGATCCCCCCCCTTAGACGACCCTTTCCATCCGGGAAGGTGATGCATCTAGCAGAAGGGTGAAATCTGGGTCGAATTCTAGGAAGAAAGGGAGGCAACTCACTAGCGAGGTGATTCAGGAAGTAGGGGCGATCTTAGTCAACTTAGGATAGGCCAACATCCTGACAAAGTACTACCAACACTCTATCCCATCCCTTCCTCAATGAAGTTAGTCTCTTGGAACATAAGAGGACTCAACTCTAAGGGTAAGTTGAGTTACTTTGAAGATTAGATCCAGAAACAAAAACCAGATATCATCATACTTCAGGAAACGAAAGTAACATGGAAAATCTTAGTGAAATCACAAGAAAAACCTAGCCCACGGTGGAATGTATGGCATTAGATGCAAGGGGTTGTGTCGGCGATCTGGGAATCCTCTGGGATTCTATATTTATTTCCTTCCAGAACTAGATGGCCTCCCACAACGCCCTTTGAGGTCAGTTTGAATGCATCGGCTCTGCTGACAAAATAGGACTTACTGGTGTTTATGGCCTGACGCTGCCAGGGGCAAAGATGGGTTTCTTAGGAAACTTGAGGTACCTAAAAGATCTGTTGGGAAGTGCTAGTTGGATTCTAGCAGCGATTTCAACTTGATCAAGGACCTCGAAGAAAAGAAGGGAGGATTCAGAAGGCTGGACCAAATCTCCTTATCTTTCCAAGAGACAATCCAAGATTTGGGCATTGAGGACACAAACTTTGTGAATGGAACCTACACATGGAACAATCAGCGGGGAAGTAAGCACTATATTGCTTCGCAACTAGATCATTTTCTCCTTTTTGATGATATTCTTCACCATGATCTCTTTTTCCAAGCCTCAATCCTCCCCTATCTTGGATCAAATCACTGGCCTATTTGTTTGGAGATCGATTTACGAATGGCCCCTCGTAATCATCCTTTCTGATTCGAGTCCTTTTGGTTGGATAGGCTGGATTTCATGACTAAAATGGAAGAATTGTGGAAATAAATTAGAGTAACAGGAAGGAATTTAAAGGAAACTTCACAACTCAAACTGAAGGAACTAAAAGGGAAAATCAAGGAATGGAATTGCCTAGAATTTGGTAATATCCATCAGGAAAAAACAAGGTTGTAAAACTCCATGCGGTCAATCCAACAATGAATCATTTAAGAAATGTGCTCGAAGGACCTGGCTTCCTAAGAGGGGGAGTTTCTAAATGACCTTGAACAATGACAAAAGCAGGAGGAAATCCTGTGGATGAAAAATCCAAGGTTCAATGGCTCAAGGCGGGGAAAAATTATTTCATAGAAATATGATTAAGCATAGATAGTTCAACCAGATATTTTCTCTCATAGATCTCATGGAAGGAGACTTGTGTAGCATGAGGAGATAATGGACAAGTTGATCGGGTATTTTCAAAACCTGTTTATGAAGTCGGTCATCGACATAAGTGATTCCGTGGATCACATCAAGCAATGCATCATGAAATTAATCTCAGAGGATCATAATGAGGCCCTCGTGTGAGAGGTTTCCTATGCTGAAGTGGAGGAAGTACTCTGGGCTCTCCCCTTGAACAAGGCTCCAAGCCTGGATGGGTTCACTTATAATTTCTTCAAAGTAGGTTGGCACTTCTGCGGTCTAGAAATCCATGCGTTGGGAGAAGACTCACGTCACTCTCAAAAGATCTGGTTGGGGCTCACTGCTACATTTATCACACTTATCCCAAAGAAAGGTGCATCCATGGATCCCAGGGTGTTCCGTCCTATCGCCCTGTGCAACATGATATACAAAATTATCTCAAGTATTCTGGTTTGATGGCTAAATACTCTCCTAAAAGAGATCATAAAGCTAGAGCAGTCAGGTTTTGTGTAGGTTCGTCAGATAATGGATGGCATCCTGGTTGTGCACCAAGCCATTCACTCCTTGTCCACTTAAAAATCCCAAGGCATGTTGATTAAATTATATATATCAAAAGCTTATGATCACCTAAATTGGAGCTATCTTTTGTTAATCCTGGAAGCTTTTGGATTCTCCTCCTTGTGGATTAACTAGGTTAGGTCCATGAATGAAACCCCTTTCTACTCCATTATCATGAACGGGGTTCCTTTATGCCCCTTTAGAGGATTTTGGGGTTTGAGACAGGGGGACCATATCTCCCCCTTACTTTCCATCATTGCAGCAGAAGGATTGAGCAGACTTATAAAGGAAGTGGTGGAGTCCCAATCCCTTCGAGCTCTAAAACTCTCCCGGGTAGCACCTTCAATCACTCACGAACAATTTGTTGACGACAACATGTTGTTTGGAAAGCCAACCCTAAGGGAAGCCAAAAAATATGGATCTATTATGGAGGAATTTCAACAAGCATTTAGGAAATTGATCAATGGGGACAAATCTGATATTTTCTTTATCAACACTCGCCCTTGTGTGCAGAGTCACCTGGCTCGATCTCTTGGTTTCAAAATTGGATCTCTTCTAAGCACTTATCTCATAGTCTCTTTGGTGGATAACTCTTTGAAAGTATCGCATTGAAAGGATCTGTTAAGATGTATCGACTGAAAGCTCTCCAGTTGGACCTTGCAAGTCTTATATTCTCCTGGGCAGTTAGTTCTTCTGAAAGTTGTTCTCCAAGCTATCCTGATTTATTAGCTCTCTGCCCTTCTGGCTCCACGTAGTATATACAAAGATATCAAAGCAAAATTATGGAATTTCCTGTGGACTGGTCCACAGATTAGTTGAAAATGGGCCCTGGTAGCATTGGACAAATTATGCATACTAAAGGTGTATGATGGACTTGGTCTAAAGGATCTGAAAATTTTGTCCCAAACTCTCAGCGTTAAGGTCTAGTGGCGGTGGTTGCAAGACAAACAGGAGATCTAGAAGCTAGTGTGGTCCTTTAAATATGGCATGGATGCTTGGTAAGACCCCCTAAAATCTCGTATCAACTTGTCAAGTGGATCCTCCATCTAGAATAGGGCCAAAGACAATCGGGCACTGATTCAGGACCATGGTTTCTAGGAGATCAAAAATGGTAGTAAAGCTAGATTTTGGGAGGAGGCATGGATGCAGCACCCCAGACATAATTTGGAGGAAATTCTATGCAATATTCAAACCTTTACCACCCATCTGGGTACAGAGAAAGTTAGAGACTTTTATAAAGACTCCAATGCATTGACAAAGTGGAGAGTTTGTAAGTCTTTGGATCATTGGCCAGTGCGGGACCCACCCCTAGATTGGGAATCCTCACCCTGATCCTGCGTCAACATCCTCTTCTGAACAACGGAAAACCAAACAAGCTCTGTGGTGAACCTTACAAAAGGTATGTTCTCTCTTAAATAATTTTATTCGATTCTTTCTACCTCATCTAACCGGGTTCCTGACCCATTATGGAAATGGATTTGGTACTCAAAGTTGTGGCCCAAGATTTCATTTTTTCTTTGGCTCATCGAGCTTGGATAGCTCCTGACGTGGGATTAAATTAGAAAAAAAGGATTTTATGGCCCCACTCAATGCCCCTTGTGCACAAGAGAGGAGGAATCAATGGACCACTTACTAAACTTTTGTTCCAAATCTCATGAGATTTGGGATTGGCATGCTTCAATGTTCAGGGTAAGTGACCGATAGGACAGTAGTCTGAAGGAATCATTAGAACAATGGCGATGAAAACTCTTCAGGAAACCCATTGTTAACATAGCATGGTGTATCTCACAGGTATTTGTCCTCTAGAACATTTGGAAAACTAGAAACAGGGCAATATTCCACTCAGAGAGCATCCAGATTGACAAGGTCTGGAAAACGATGATGAGAAACATCAAGGAAACTATTTTAATCTCTCGTTGGTCGACTGAGGATTGGAATGCTGAAGACAGGGAAAGGGAAATATTTCTCTCACTAGATATTAACCCGAACTCTTCCACCTCTAGGCTTGCAGGGCGAGGTTTAATGAAAGTCCACTCTGGCAATTATTTCAGTTTCCCGCCATGGGGCTTCCTCAAATTGAACTTTGATGGAGCCTCCAAGGGAAACCCGGGTCCAGCTAGCCTCGAGGGATTACTCTGGAATGACAAAGGGAAAGCAGTGAAAGTTTATGTAGCCTCATGTGGCAACACCACCAACAACGTGGCCGAGTTTCTGGCATTGGAAAAAGGATTACAAGTTGCAGCGGAACTAGGGGTAACTAAGTTGCAGGTCACGGGAGATTCTCAAATAGCGATCGCCATGCTGCAGAAATTGATAAATGGGTCCCCCCCAGACTAGGTGATTAAGAGTTGGAGGCTAAACTTATATGTGAACATATTCTCTCGAGGTTATCTTCTTTTGAATATGTAATCACCGAGCATGTTGACTGAGAGGGAAATAAAGTGGAAGACAATTTAGCAAATTGGGGCAGTGATCATCTGGACTAGGAAATCATTAGGGACTGGCCTCCACCCCTGTAGGATGAAACTCTTGAGGATCTCAGTAGGATTGTGGCCTTGGAAGAGGCCTCCCCGATGGGGGTGAGAAGCGGAGAGGATGGAATTCCTAAGGGAATGCATGGGCATTCATATTAGGCATGTGGCCTCAGGTGGGCGGGCTAGCCTCCCTGCCCTCCCATAACACCTTGAGTATGGGAGAGAGTAAATTCCGGCGTGTGAGATTTGATGTCGCCTAGGGTCTCAAGGGTGGCGGTGAGTGTTTGAACGTTATGGAGGGTGGTATGGGTGTTCGTTGGGCATTCTGCATATGTGTGAATATTTGTGTCTGTGGTGTGAGCATTGTGGGAAGAAGTGGGAGTTGCAGAGGTTCCCTTGTTCAGTCGAGGGAATGACATCACCATCAGTATTTCCTCCCTTGATTTCGAGTTTGTGTCATTGTTAATTTCCGAATTGGGCTTTGTCACTGTGAGTGTTCAATGAAATCATGGCACGGTTATTTGTTTAGGGTGGTATTCTATTATTTTTGTTTCATCTTGTGCAGTTTCAATATGGGTTGAGTGGGAACTAGTTTTTTCTAGAATGGGTGATTAGTAGCGGTCCTCTTCAGTCTATTTACAGGCTTCTGAGTTGTTGGGTGGAGCCATTGGAGTGACAATCTCAAGCTCTAGTTAGTGGGGCTTGTGGGTGGTCACTTCAGGGGAGGTGCATATTTTTGGCTCACAGTGGGTGGTTGTTTTGTGTATTGCATGTTCTTGGCGCCATGGGGTGTGGATTGTAACAACCATGGTGAAATTTGCATGTAATAAAAGTTAATAAAGGAAAAATAATAACCACGGTTGGTGGGACACTTATTCCAAGATTAATGTTGGGCAAGACATCCTAGTGTGGCTGCTCATTGGTTTATTATGGCTAAGGAAATTGGAAAAGGCAATGGATAAGGCTTTAGAAAGGAAAAATGGCATTGTTGGTACATTTAATTATGAAAATAATGGAAATTAGGATAAAAGGAAGGTGAAATTCACAGGTTGCACGTGAGGAGGAAAATGAAGGAAAATAATGGAAATTGAAGAAAATATAGACCTAATTAATAAAAAGGCTTCTGAGGACCAGCTTGTAACCTTTTGTTAGTTCAGTTTTGGATCTCTCTCATTATTCTCTATCTCTCTCTCTCATACTCTTGGACACTTAGAGTTTCTTGGAGCACTTTTTCATTGGAGCAAGAAAGGCAAAGAAGTAAAGAGGAACGAAGGAGCAAGCAAGGAAGAGCAAGATCAAGAAGCTACAACAGGATTCTTTGAAGGTATTTATTTTCATGTGTGATTGCCTTGTTAGATTTGGAAGGCATGGTATTGCATGTGGTTATTTTTT
The DNA here is from genome assembly GCA_031772625.1 of Pinus tabuliformis. Taxonomy (NCBI): domain Eukaryota; kingdom Viridiplantae; phylum Streptophyta; class Pinopsida; order Pinales; family Pinaceae; genus Pinus; species Pinus tabuliformis. The sequence goes on along the minus strand of CM062817.1, from coordinate 172,637,306 downwards.
GTCATGGCATGGGTTTTTCGAGGTGTGATAATGTTTTCAGCCTAGCCTTCCCATTTATAGATAGCCTTGATGAGATGGGTTCTCATACTTCGATTGGGCTAGATTGTTAGATGGATTTCAAGCTGAGTGAGGTGGATATCCTAAATGACAAACACATGGCCTAGTGGTCCCTGAACCGAACTGTGGATCATGATAAAGCCACTAGCCTAGTAACCCCTGAACCAGACTATGGGTTGTGGTAAACCCAAGATTGTGTGCCTCAGTGGGCCTAGGAATCCTTGCCGATGAATGGTGGGATACACGGTAAAGCCAAGACATGGATTTCTCTTCGTTGGGACTAGTATTCATGGGATGGGATGTACGGTAAAGCCTAGAGAGTGAGTCTCGGTATAGGGCCTAGTGATCCTTGCATTGGACGGTGGATTACGGTAAAGCATGAGAGACTAGGAGGCACTAAAATTCCTCATGATGTAGGTGGAGAGCTCCGGTAGCATCCATGCTTGTTCGGTTCTTTTTTCTTGGTTATAAGTCCCACATTCATGCTTGGAATATGGCATGGGGTGATTGACTGAAGAGAGATTTGGTTCAGCCAATCTATGGTCGGTTGGAACATGGTAGTCCCATCCCCGGTTGGTTTCTACATTCATTAATGAGAAATTCATTCCCTTGGTTTTTCATGTGTAAATGTACTCATTATGATTATGCTTATAAAGTATTTAAACTAATTTTCTTCTTGTGAGAAAGTTGAGGCCCTTGACAAGTACAGGCGGGGAGGCAAGGGAAAATTTTATGACAAGCAAGAACAAGTGGATTCAAATGACCTCTTTACTCACCTCAAGGATGATTCTGAAAATACAATCAGAGGCAGATATTATAGGACGAGGGTCATTAAACACCACCCAGGTGAATACTTTCGAACCTCACACCTTCAGAATTGACGTATAGCCTCGGGCTCTGTAGCCCTGGTGCTGTTGGCGAGCCTACGTTAGCTCCCAAAAATCCATTTGAATCTAAAGCCAACCTTATAAAATGAGGAAAATCAAGCGGTGCGAGAGGTAAAATTGGCCCAACATTGCCACTAGATGTCACTAGCAGTGACATAATAATGGGTAAATTGTGCAAACATTATTCTTACCAAATTAAATAACGATAAGAATAATAGACAAATCAAAACATGGAAGAAAACATAAAAGTTATAGTAAGTCTTTCATTAACACTTTTAATTTATGCCATAAATTCATAGATCAAATAAATAATCAATAGGGACACACTTTGTTTTATGTCCTAAATTTCATAAATCAAATAAGCCTTCAATAAGAAAGTGTGAAAACACTCTGTGCATTGATATATCAACATGTCTTTAGAAATATTGAAATGTATATTTTGATCACTCAAACAATGGAAATCATGCATATGTAAAAAGAGGTTTTTCTAAAACTAAGGGAAACTAGTGCAAAATGGGAAATTTGTTCCAGTAGAGTGATCCTTGGAAATGTCAATATGCAACAGAAATTTCATAATGAATTTAAACTTGGAGTAAATCAAAGCGGGATAAGGAGAAATCCATAATTTTAAATTAGAAATTAGAAATTAATCATAATCTACCTATTCATAATTGAGTGTTAGATTTTTTGCCTCTACAAGTATGTATCATTCCCTTTTGTTTGGATCTTCAATCTCTAAAAATATGCATCATCCCCTTTTGTTCATATTTTCAAGTTATGCATGTATGCATTGTCCCCTTCCATTAAGATCTTTGCGCTATGCATGTAAGCATCCTCCCCTTTTAAGTATTAGGCTTTTTGCATCTACAAGTATGTAACCTTCCCTCTTGTCTGGATCTTCAATCTCTGCACATATGCATCATCCCCTTTTGTTCATATTTTAAAGCTATGCGTGTATGCATTGTCCCGTTCCATTTAGATCTTTGAGCTATGCATGTAAGCATCCTCCCCTTTTAAGTATTAGGCCTTTTGCCTCTACAAGTATGTATCCTTCCCTTTTGTTTGGATCTTCAATCTCTACATATATGCATCATCCCCTTTTGTTCATATTTTCAAGCTATGCATGTATGCATTGTCCCCTTCCATTTATATCTTGAAGCTATGCATGTAAGCATCCTCCCCTTTACGTCATTTCTTCAAGTTTTATACATATGCATCCTCCCCAACCATTAAGTTGAACACCTAAGAGAAAATAAAAAGTGGATGAATAGGTAGCTTTATCTTTTCTAGAGGGATGAACATATCATACTTTAGAAGAAATCACTATGTCTCCCATTACAAGAGGTTATTTGAAAGTGTTTGCTTGAATAATATGTGTCTCATTCATCATTTATTTTTTTCTAAATAGGTGATAAGGTGGTAAACATGGAGTCACTTCTTAAAATTATTTAATACATTGTTATGCACTTTATATTTTTTTCCCAATTCTAGGCTGAGCTTAGGCTAGAGCCAACCCACATGTCGGATTGAAGAATGCTTTGCCCAATAAAGGGTTGTTGTCACTAAGATTATGCAAAACTCAATCGAGCTTAAATGCCCCTTAAGACAATGCAACCCACATAAATGACTTCCACTCTCAACTCTTCCCCATAAGATTTAATCTCATAAATTAATATGAACTGAACTATACAAGTCAACTTGTATACACCTCATTTATTACATTTTAATACATCTATATATATCTATATATATATTAATAATAATATATTTTCTAAAAACAACAAAATGATATAAATGATATAATTTTTTACTATTTATATTTATAATTAAATTTATTAATTAACAAATCTATCTAACAAATTAATCAAATCATGAAATTAAACCAAACATAATATAAAAAATCTGCATTTTAATATTAATATCTATATATATAACCTTTTACCAACTTTAAAAAGTAATAAAGTATTAAAAATTTTAATCTGCATTTTAATATATATATATATATATATATATATATATATAAATAACCTTTTACAAACTTTTCGAAAAAAGTATAAAGTATTAAAAATTTTATAGTCTTTGTGATCCAAAAACTATAATAAAAAGCATCATCGAAACTTCGTTCTCCCTTCGCGAAAGGGTCAAAAAGGACAACATTCGGTTTTTGGTATGGATTGGATGCTTGAATTTCTCTTGGCGTGGGGAGGAAGGCACCGACAAAATGAATGTTTGCTCTTTCATCCTAAGCTTCCACTTGATGAATTTGTTATTATTGTTTTCAGTATGTACCTTCCACTTTATGGATTTGTTATTATTGTTTTCAATATGTACCATTTGTACTGAACCTTAAAATATATATATATATATATATTATTTTATTTATTAAGAAATTTAAAATATAATAATGATAATTATTAATATTTACTAAAATCAATATGGTTTATGAGTAAAAAAGGTAAGAGATTAATTGATTTTTTTTTTTAATTTTAGTTAAGAAATTTGGTAGTGTAGCAAAAGATTGAAAATTAAAATGGATGTAAGAATTAAACAATTCAAAAGAAAATATTTTTCATCTTTAATACTCTAATATTATTTTTAAAATAAAATATGTTTTTCATATTTATAAAATGATGATAATGATGATGATGATGATTAACATCCACTAAGACCAATGTGGTCTATTGGATCTCAAGAAAAGAGAGTATAATTGTCATTCTTCAAATCTTGTTTATGTGATCAAGGAGCAAGGAAAACAGCTTTCCAACATCGCTATAGTTGGGTTGGCTTAATAAGTCACGAAGATTGGAGGTGTGGCTGATGATAGGGAAATCTGAGCGAATGTGGGCAAGAGCCGGGCAGTCTAAAAGGAAGTGCTTTTCATCTTCCACCTTCTTAGTATCACAAATCTAACAAATTCTATCGTCCCAGGGAATCTTGGGAGTAGACCACCACCCAATCTCACTCCGAAGCTCATGAGAGTTAGTTCTAATCCTAGCGATGTTCATTTTCTTCTTAGTGCTAGTCAACATAAAGAGATAATTCTGGTTATCAAGGGTGGGGTTGATCACATCCTTATAGTACCTTAGCTTCCTTTTACCCTCCAGCTCCTTAGCGTTCCACATATTGTCTTTAAAGCTAGACGTAATAATTTCTTTGATAGTGTCCTTTCTTCCCATGATGATCTCCTCCTTAATCCCCCAAAGGTTAAGGCAAAATTGAGCATCGTCATGCCACCCGCGCTTGAGGCGTAGGTGGGAGTTTTGACTAAAGTTAGAAGCAATTTTTGGGAGCCTCTTGGATTACATATTTTGAAGCTTCTTCTTATACATCAGATATCTAAACATAGGCGCACTTTCAATGGGGGACATGCCAACTTCGATCAAGAGGATTGGATAGGGATTATTTCATTTGATCTTGAGGTTATAGGTTATGAATTGCTTTTGGATCATCTCAATCTTTCTCCACGACTCCCTAGATATATTGCACCCCCAAACTTCACATTCGTATAAGATAATAGGGGTGATGAGAGTCTCAAAGAGGAAACTTTTTTTACTCTAAATGTATAGCTCAGCTGACTTACAATTGTTTTCAAGCTCATGATAAGCTTTCCAACCTCCAATAATTATTTTCTTGATGTTGTAATTCCAGTTGAGATGAAGAGGAAAGTCAATACCCAAATATTTATAAGAAGAAACTTGCTCAAGACATTGGTTATCATAGATGACACTACCATGGGTAATTTTTTTGGATTTAATGATCATGACTTTAGTCTTGTCGGTATTTACAGTCATACCCATCTTGGAGCAGTAGACATGAAGAGTCTTAAGTTGCTCATTTAGGTCATCATGGCTCATTGCAAGAAGAATGATATCATCAGCATAAAGGAGAAGAGTAATGACAATACCAGCAAGCTCGGTGCCTTTGCAGCTCACAGTTTCGAGACACTCCTCTAATTTATCGATGTAAATACCAAAAAGGGTAGGGGAAAGGGGACAACCTTGCTTAACCCCAATATTACATTTAATATGTTAGACCATCCTTCATTGGTCTTAATCTTGGCAATGCCAATCTCGTAGAGGCAGATCATAGCAATCCTCAGTTCAGGAGGAATCATGATCTCTTCAAGCCTCTCCCAGAGCGTATCTCGGGGGACAATGTCGAAAGCTTTTCTAATGTCCACAAAACAACAGAAGATATCGGTTTTACTATTACAACATTCCTTTGCAATGATTCTAAGGGTGACAAGGTGGTCGATGGTCGAGTGACGTCTTTGAAAACCAACTTGCCCTTTCGCTCTTTTACCCTGGTTTTGAAGCCAAAGGCTAAGCTTTTTTTCCAGAATAAGCCCATAAAGCTTGGCTAGGATGTGGCTAATCATAATGGTCCTATAGTTAGAGAGAATGCTTTTGTCCCCATTTTTGAAGATAGGCACAATAAGGCTTTGTGTCCAAAGCTTAGGGAGGCCATGCTTTACAGCTGAGAAGCTTGTGGAAATGAAGAATGATGATAGATTTTCTCATTTTAAAGATCTCAGCTTGGTAACCTTCAATATCTTTGGCTTTCCCATTAGCGAGCTTATTAATCCCAAACTCAATGTCTTCCATAGAAAAAATATCATCCTTAATACGAGTGTTTAAGATGGTGCTCATGGTGTCCGGAGAGTCATACAACTTCTTAAGATAGTCATCTCAATTTTCTAAGAGATAGAATGATTATCTTATGTTAAATAATATTAATTTATATTAATATTTAAAAAAATAATTAGATATTAAATTACATAGAATTAGTATATAATATTTAACTTGTAATAGGGCCTGGAGTATGCCCTAAAACTGCTTCTGCTTGGCTAAGAGCTCGTCTTCCTCGGACGTAAGGAAACAGGTTAACGGCCCAAGACCCAGAGGCATCTGGCAGGGGTGAAAGTCTGCTCCCTTACGGACCACCAGCGGGTTATTTCAGGTGGCGTGGTTTTCCTTGATAACAGTGATGTGTCAACTGACATTCGTGGATAGCAGCCAGAGATGGCTGTCCTCAATGTTGGTTTGACAAACTGAGTTTGATAGGTTTTTCCACCTTTTGAAAAAAAAAAAAAAAGAAAATTTAACTTGTAATTTCCACCATTAAAATATATATTCAATATTATTTATCTATATTTATATTAAAATATCACCACAGTCATATTATAACGAAAAATTAAAATCAAATGTTATGATATTAGACTTGTAATTTCCAAAATTAACATCAATCATACTTCATATTTAGATTTTATGGAATCTTTTCCTCTCACACAGTGTTAAATAAAAAAAATTATTTTATTTTAATTTATAAAAAAATTAATAATAATACTATATAAATTATATTTATTTTAAATTTAAATTCATTAAAATTAAAATTTATTTAAAAAAAAAATCAAAATTTTTAATATGTAAAATTTCTATTAATTTTATTGTTATATATTAATTCTTCTATGTTAAAAGAATTTACACTTAAACAAATTTTATCTAATCTAAATTTAACTTCTTAGATTTCATCCGAATTTAACTTCTTCCTTGTATAAGTGAAAATGAAAGATTTGATGGGTGAAACATGTCGTCATGGATGTAATTGGTGAGCACATTCACCAACATATTTATTTTCTCATTATGCACTAGTTTATTCATTAGACTCGTGTGGATTTCCCGGCGGTTCCAGTATTGCGGATTCCCCCGACTCCAAGCACTTTATGTTTTCATAATCGGTCAAAATTAACAAAAGTCAATGTTGCTCAAACTATTGAAATATGTTTAATTTTTAAAATTTTAGCTCTGGCTTTTTTTTGACTTCCTAAGATTTCGGCCCTTAAAATTTTGGGCTTGCAATTTTTCAGAAAATATTCCTCGAATTAGGGCTAAAATTTCTTCATCTTCTCTCTTTTTACCTCTTTTTTCCTTCAATTTTGTTAGTTTTCCTTCTTATCTTGGCACAAAAATCCATGTAGAGAATGAGTAAATGAATGGTCTCAAAATGGTAGAGTTGCTCTCTATATATACACATATAGGAGGTTGAATAGGTGGCTTTGGGAATCTAGGCCAAATTGTTTTCAAGGAGGGCCCACTTAGTCTTATTCTGACATTTTAGACTCTTTTGACTCAAAATAAAATATTTTTCCTTTCTTACAACAAGTCCAAATGAGACTTTGACTCAAATACATTTGCTTGACTTATGACAAATTTTCTTTTAACTCAAATAACCCTACAAGCATCAAGAACATGCTTTCACTAATAATAATAATAATAATAATAATAATAATAATAATATCTTTTTCTTCATTTATTTTTACAAAAAATATAAATTGATACAAGTACAATGATAATTATGAAGATCATGCCTAGTTACATTTTCCAACATATAAATGTCATCGAGCTTTATACATGCAATTTTCTGTGATGGTGGTATTCTCTATCATGTCAGATTTTATATGTTTTAACATGGAGCTACATGGTTAATATAAATACTTTATTAACACAATCATGGACCAACCTACTTTATAAGATTAATAAATTAATTTATTAAAAAGATCCCTTCTAAATTCCTTCTCCCAAATGAAAAAAAAAAATGAGAAGTTTAACACAACACAATCATTACATAGGAGACAGTTTTGCCCACCAACTATCTAAGGGAGGTATAAAACTAAACAGAAGGCACAGGAGGGAGGATGGAAAATGCGAGTGAGGAGAGGTATGCATAAGTTTTGAAAGTTGTATTTGTCTTATGATCCATTTATTCTAGAGTAGTAAGGCTTACCTATTTTGGTGGCAACAAAAATCCATTCAAGAGTGACAAGGAGAAAGTGAGCTCATCAAATTTCTGCTTCTTTATTAAAAATTGTTCTTCATTTATTGCATTAATTAGTGTTTATTAGAAGGTCTGATATTTCGTCATATTAGTGCTAACTGGTACACTTTTTGCAAAAAACATTGTTGTTCCAATCTTATCGAAAGAGTCCATTCTTGGTGTCTATGTATGAATTTTGTTTCAACTTAGACATTTTAAAGTGATTTATGGTCCTAATTTTCACAGAATTCGATCAAAATATCATGTTGTAAGCTCATTCTTATTAATAAAATCTGTGTTTTGATGGCTAATATTTTTTTACATATTTTCTCCAATGAGTTTGTTTTATATTTTTTATTTTTTAGAGCATATTTTTCTAATAATAACAGTTGAAATTATTATTTGATTTATATTAGATTGTACAAACATACTTGTGCAATCTTGTGGCTAGTAGGGTATGATTTTTTAAAGAATATTCCTAAAAATTAATCCATTAGTTTGCTGTTAATTTGTTTTAATTTCAGTAAATTGATTTTCATCAATGCATATAAATTTTATATGACTGTTTTAATTTTTATTTCAACATTGTAAGGAGTCTTCCTTCATTTTATTATACAAATATGCTATAAATAATTTTCCTTTGTTTCAATATAAAAAATTGTTATAAATAAATGTAACTTAATTATGGGCATTAAACCTTGAGCCTAATGCAACTATCCAAACCATTGAGATTCAGAAGTGCTAACAACAAAGCATAAAAACTTCCCTCGTCAACACATTACATATAATTTTTTCCAAACCCTTTCATCTTTTTTTTTTTTTTAATTTTCATGTTGGAAACCCAAGATTAACCATATGAACCTCAGAAAGCACCCTTTAAAATAAAGTACCATTCTGAGAGCTAATACAAGACCTCTTAAGAATGACACACCATAAACAATTATAAATAAAGAGCATTGATTAAAGAATTATGTTTCCATTGGATATGAGAGGTATCTATAACTTTCCTATTTTTATTTTTGAATATTTGGGCTATTTTGAAATTAGTTTTAGTAATATGGATCCACTCTCATATATTGTAATTTGTAAACTTGTCTAGTCTTTGCATTGCTAATGTTGTTTCTCCTCTTAGTAAAGGACTTTTTATTTTTTATTCATAATAAAATACTTCTTAGTTGATATTATTTATATGTTGTTTTTACATTGATATTAGTAAATTTGTTCTTTGGTAGGGTTTCCTTGTATGACAAAGACTGAATTGGAAAAATGTTCGATGTTACAATTTCCATTCTAGCAAAACTTTCATGCTAAAGTATTGGGTGATTGTAAACTTTTAATATCAAGTATATATTTACACACTTTGTAACTATGCAATGAATATGAAAATTATAAAAAAACGTATACATTAAATAAAAACAAATGATAATAATAATAATATGATGGTAACAATGAATGCCTACATTGTTGACTCAAGAAGTAATTATTCATTCCAATCTTCAACTATATTTATAATCTCTCTTTATAATCTCTTTCCATTATGAGTTGTTTTTTTATCATAACAAAGTCCAATTACAACATGAATTTGCAATATATGTACAACCTCAAAATTATTTGGTTTATATTTGTCTTTTTTGTCATGTATACGTCACTTATTCAACAAGAGTCACGTGATGGTAATGTCACTGCCATTTGTTTTTAGACACTGGCCCCATGTGGACTTTGTTTAATAAACCAACTCAATAAAATTTAATACTAAAAATACATGGAGCATTTAATACTAAAAATACATGGACTTGAATGTGAAACCAAAGAAAATGATCCTATCCAATTTGTTTTATGAGTTTTCCATAAAAGATTGCTTTTATATTGGAAACTAGAAGTTTGATTTTTTGCTAATTTGAAGTTAAGTGGCATAAACTTTACAAGTACAACCTCTAAAATACCCTTATAAACCTTCCAAACACTTTAAGAAGAAAAAAAAAATTCTACTTTTTCAACGGGCTTTTAACTTTTAAGATCTATCTCATTACTATTCTTAATAACAAGCTTTTATAACTTCATGTTTTTAAGTCTTATCCCTGGTTGACAAGTTAGGAAAGATACGAGTGTATCTACATACCTATCATTGGCTTTCACAAATTGTATTAAACATTTTTCATATTTATACATTTTCATGTTATACATTTATATACATTGGAATCTTGGCGTACAAGTTAATTAAGTTTTTGGCATAATCATTTATGTTCGGATATTAAGTTTTTCATATATATAATTTTAAATTTAAATTACATTAACTATAATATATTTTTATTTTGAAAATATTAATTTTTTTATAATTTATATTTATAAAATAAAAAATTATTAATTAATGCATGATATTAAATTTTGCATTCAATAAAACTATGCGTAAATATAAAATGAGTTATTTTAATTAGGCGGATCGTTTTTAAAAAAACACCTTTCTCACTTCATATCATTCAAATATGTAATTTCAATAAAATTTTATTTTATGTTTTAAAATAAAAATAACTTAAAATTATATCAAAATATAAAAAGATAAAAATTTAAACTACCATTTAAAATATGCCTTTCACTACTCAAATTTTTATAACATTTTTTTGTTTAAAAAACATTTTCATACAACCATATGAGAAGTAATAAATATTGAAAATTCAGCAGACTCCATCATCATCTTTTTTTGGTTAAGTTTAAATCCGAAAGAAAACACTTTTAATTATCCAACCCAACCATCACTTTAATTTATAAATATTTGAGATTAACTTGTGTATTATAGTAGCAAGGATGCATGGCTGACGATCCCTGCCACTTTGTTCAAATATATTTAAATTAAAGTAAAAAATAATAAATATATAATGGGACAAAGTCGTTAACTATTGCGTGCAAAATTGGTGCATTTTACCGAGAGAATCTATCATGCAGTTAACTGTACCATTGAATTTATTGAGTATGAGTGGACCGGGTAGATTGACTATTGTGAGTATGAGTGGATCGGGACCCCTATGCTTAAATCTGTTGTTTACACCTGTAGATTACATAATTGTGATATGTTTGACGAAATGTCTGTCGTGGCTAGTAGGGGTTCAATTAAGGGCTTGTTCAAGTATTTTCATTTGCATCATTGTTTCCATGTTATCTTTCTATTATGAAGGTGTCATTCAATTCTGGGTAGTGACATGGGCTCTGGGCTTGAAAAAGTGGCTCAAATCCCAGGGATGTTGGCACAACACTGAGAAAAATAATCTCTGGATGTTGCCATGCCTTGTCATGAGACCATCCAGAGCCTCATGGACGTTGTTAGGCCCATAGCATGGGAGCGTCCAGAGGTCAAGTGGTTTAAAACCTTAGTGGGACCGAGGCACTGGCTAACTAAGTGGTTGGGATGGCTCCTTGGAGTCATGTAGTTGACGTGGAAGGTCTGTATGTTGTGTTTCTGTCGATTCCACTTCCTTAAGGTCACATAGGAGGTTGAATCCAATCATAGTAGCCTCTCATCACATGCTTACCCCAGCTGGCCGGTTACTTAGGTAGATGTGGAGGAGGGTGTTACAGAGTGGTATTAGAGCATGGTCCACCCCTTAGACTAGATGGGTAGTGTGTTGGTCATGCATTCATGTTGTTTGCATGTGTGTTAATCATTCTTGTGATCTATGTGCTTGTTTCATATGCATGGTGTTAGTCATGGTTGTAGTGATGTCATCATGTGAAAGAGAATGTTGTTGTTGTAAAGTGTGTTGTCATGACTGTATGATTTGCTACATATTGTTTATGCTTGTGTACTATCGGTGTACATTTCTATGGTTGTGTTGTCACGCATGAGGTCATGGTATGTGTAGTTAATATGGTCATGCATTGATGAATGGACTCTAGCTAGATTGATGGTTAGATGGTTATGTGCTTATGTATTAGATGTATATATGCTCTCATGATTATGTTATACATGTAGTACGATGATTGGTTGATCTTGCAGATGAGATATCCTCCCTAAATTATGCTAAGGTATGTTGGTTTATTGTGATTTAGTTTAGCTGGCATATTAAGCCTTGCAGGAGAAATAGATCAAAATGAATAGAAAGATGGTAGATACAAAAACTCTCCCTATGAATCAGATGAGCATCGTGGTGGGCACTCTTCTAATTAATTGGCAGACACATTGAGAAGCTTGAAGGAAGAAATAAGGAGTTGTAAGGCAGATAATGACAGGATCCTGCAGGCACAAGAGAACCAAGCAGAGGTTAATGCAATACTTCTTCAAAGCTTGTCAGAATTGCAGCGACAGGGGCCACTTCATATCAGCCATGGACAAGAGGACAAAATTAATGGGGCATATGGAAGTAGGCCTCTTGGTAGACAAATGTCATATAGAGCTGACATGGTTAGAGATGGCAGACTGTTGGACACTCTAGATAGGAGGGGCAATGAGTACAAGTATTCTTCTAGTTTTGGTTTGGATAGACATCATGATCGTAATCGTTATCATCCATATAGGAGAAGTGATAGGGGATACTTGCCTGATGAGTTTAAGAAAGAAAAACCACCTACTTTGATGGAGATGTGAAGAAACCAGAAGATGCAAAGGCTTGGATAATTGGGATGAAAAAATTCTTTTAGTTGCATAAGTACACAGATAGTACGAAGGCAAGAATCACTATCTTCATCTTGAAAGGTAAAGAAGACATTTGGTGGGAAGATGTGAAGTAGGTTAGAGACATCAGGACAAAGAAATTGAGTTGGCATGAGTTCAATAGGATTTTCATGAACAAATACTTGTCAGAAAGGTACTACGACAATAAGGCCAAAGAATTTTATGAGCTAAAGATGGGGTCAATGACAGATGAAGAGTACACGACCAAGTTTCTGGAGCTATTGAGGTATGTATCGTATCTTAAATATGAGAAGGCTAAATTTCAGTGATTTGTCAGTGGTTTTCCATTAGAATTTAGAGATCAGATTGAGTATGATGAGCCTCGGTCACTTGAGGAAGTCATTGGGAAATTGAAGCATTGCTATGAACAATCAAAGCGTAAGAATGAATCTCAGCAAGGTTGGAAAGGGAAAGAAAAAGGTAAAGGTAAATGGCAGCCTAAGAGAGCAAGGCCTCAAAATGTAGAGGAGAAAGAAAATGTGGCACCTCAAAAGAAGTTTAATGCAGCTAGATAGGGACATGGATCACAACAGTAACATAGAGGTAATGGTACTGGACGGTTGGAGTGTTGGACATGTAGTGAGGAACACCTTAGGAGAGATTGTCTGCAGAATCAAGGTGGTTGGCCTAAGATATATAGTGCATAGGAGGCGCAGACTGTTGGGGATGTTGGGAAGAAAATTCCTCATATTTATGCAGTTCTGGACAACAAACAGGCAGAGCACCAAGCATCTATCATTGATATGGATGGTAAGACTTGTGATCAAGTTATTTCTATTTTGATTAACCCTCGATCTAATTATAGCTATGTTAGTCCTGACTTGGTGGATAAGTGTGGTTTGAGTAAGGAAATTCATGTAGAATATTGGCTAGTGTAGTTGGCTATAGGTACAAAGAAGCGAGTTCATCATTGGGTAAGAGCTTGTGCATTTGATTTGAAAGGTATGCCTACCGCAAAACATTTCAATGTGTTACCATTAGGATCATACAATATGTTGTTTCGCATGGATTGTTTGTACCTTCATAGGACCAAGGTGGATTGTTATGACAAAACCATTGAGTGTGTGAATGGAAATGGGGAACCGAGAGTCTTACAGGGAAAAACAAAAGCCACATTAGTTAGGACGGTGACAACTATGCAGGAAAAATGTAGTCGCAAAAAAGGGTGTATGTTATTTAGAATGCACATTTCTAGTGACAAAGGTAAGGAAGTTGAGGATGCAGCTGTTTTGAGAAGGTTCCTAGTTCCACAAAAATTTCAGGATGTATTTCCTGAGAACATTTTAGAGTTGCCACCTCACAGGGAGGTATACTTTTCTATTGAGTTAGTGCCAAGGGCATCTCCAGCATCAAAAGCACCTTACAGGATGAGCACACCTAAATTGGTAGAGTTGAAGTTGCATTTGAAGGAAATGTTGGACAAGGGATACATTAGGCAAAGTGTATCACCTTGGGCCGCACTAGTATTTTTTTTGAAGAAGAACGATGGTTATATCATATTATGCATTGATTATAGGAAGTTGAACAAAGTGACTATCCAGAACATATATCCATTACTGAGGATTGATGACTTGTTCGATCAGTTGAAGGGAGCAACAATGTTCTCGAAGATTGATTTGAGATCAGGATACCACCGAGTGTGCATCAAAGAGGGGTACATTTACAAGACAACTTTCCAGACTAGGTATGTGCAATATGAGTTTGTTGTAGTTACATTCGGTTTTACTAATGCCCCAACTACATTTATGTGCTTGATGAATAGTGTGTTGCATCTGTATTTGGATAAGTTTGTTATTGTGTTCATTGATGACATATTGGTATATTCTAAAAATTAGGAAGAGCATGACGAGAATTTGGAAGAAATATTGAGGTTGTTGAGAGAGCATCAGTTGTATGCTAAGCTCAACAAGTGTGGTTTATTTCATAATGAGGTACACTACTTTGGACATGTTGTTTCGAAGGATGGCATAGCAATGGATCCAAAAAAGATAAGGGACATCATGGAGTGGGCAGCTCCCAGGAATGTGGATGAGGTGAGATCTTTCATGGGGTTGGGACGCTATTACAGAAGGTTCATCAGGAACTTCTCGCAGATTTCTTATCTTATTGCATCATTGTAGAGAAAATGTAAGAAGCTTGAATGGACATAGGAATGTGAGGCCAACTTTGAGAAACTTAAGCAGTTGTTGACACATGATCTAGTGTTAAATATTGTAGATCCGGACAAGGAGTTTGTTGTATGCACAGACGCTTGCAATAGAGGACTTGGTGGGGTCCTTATGCAAGATAGATAGGTGGTATGATATGAGTCATGAAAACTAAACAAGCATGAGAAGAACTACCTAACACATGATCTTGAGTTACCAGTGATCATACATGCATTGAAGATGTGGAGGCACTATCTTCTTGGCAGGAGGTTTGTGCTGATGAGTGATCACATTGGGTTGAGGTATTTGTTTGACCAACCAAATCTGAATGCCTGATAGGCTAGATGGTTAGCCACTATCAATGAGTTTGACTTTGAGATCAGGTACATCAAAGGAAAGGAGAATAGGGTGGTAGATGCTCTTAGCAGGCAGATACAGGTAAATCACTTAGCAACTATGAGCTCCTATGAGACAAATTTATAGGATAGGATCTTGTAGGCAGGTCAACATGATGAGAGGTATATGGCGATTATGCATAGTTTGTAGTAGAGTACATGTATAAGTATATACACGCTGGACAATAGTGAGCTCAAGAAGGTGATCTTGGGCGAGTTTCATGTGAAACCATATTCAAGTCACCCAGGCTATCAGAAGACAATGACTGCGATGAAGAAATTTTATTATTGGCTGAATTTGAATAAGGATGTAGCAGAGTTTGTGGCTAAGTGTTTTGATTTTCAGTGTGTGAAGGCAGAGTGTAAGCATCCAGGTGGATTGCTACAGCCGATTGTGATTCCAGAGTGGAAATGGGTGGTCATTTTCGTGGACTTTATCACAGGTTTTCTAAGGACAGTGAGACAACATGATTCCATCATGGTAGTGGCGGATAGATTGACAAGGGTAGTGCACTTCATTCCAGTAAAGTCTACATTCTCAACTAGTGATGTAGCATAGGTATTCATTAGAGATGTGGCTAGATTGCATGGAGTTCCAAAAAAGATTGTGTCAAACAGGGATGCAAAGTTCACTTCTAAGTTTTGGAAGGAGTTGTTTACAGGTTTGGGCACAAAATTAGCCTTCAGTACAACTTATCATCTACAGACAAATGAACAGACAGAGAGGGTCAACGACATATTGGATGACATGTTGAGGATGTACGTGATGCATAAAAAATGAAAGTGGGAAGAATATATTCCGCTGGTAGAGTTCACTTACAATAATGGGTATCAAGAATATTTGAATATGAGTCTGTTTGAGGCGTTGTATGGGTAGAGTTACATTACTCTCACCAGTTGGAGTGATCCAGTGAACAGGGTGTTCATTGGACCGAACATATTGGCGGACATGGAACAGGAAATGCAGGTTATACAGAAGAATCTAAAGGCGACACGGGATAGGCATAAGAGCTATGCAGATTAGAATAGGTTCTTCAAGGAGTTCCAGGTTGGGGAACATGTGTACTTGTGCATCAAACCAAAGAAGAGCTCCTTACGGATTGGATCATGTGCCAAGATGACACCACCGTTTTGTGGACCCTTCAATATTATTGAGAGGATTGGGCCAGTAGCCTATCAACTTGCATTTCCCCTGAGAGTGAAAGTCCATGATGTTTTCCATGTATCATTGCTTAAGAAGTATGTTAACGATGGTAATCATGTGATTGACTGGTCTATATTGCAGGTGGAACCAGATCAAGAATTCGAGTCGAAGCCTCAATGTATATTTCAGAAAAAGGTGCTCATGCTCCGGAACTGAGCAATCGAGCAGGTTAAAGAGTAGAGGAAGCACTTTGGGCCTGATGAAGCTACATGGGAGATGACAGATCAGATGCAGGCTATGTATCCTTCATTGTTTGTCGGTTAAGGAAAACAATTTGGGTATGGTGTTTTGGTATATGTCTTTGATGTATGTTTTGGTACATTTTTAATGATGTTTTGGTATATGTACATATGTATATGGATGTAAATACCGCCATGAGCTATGTTATAAAGCTCCAATAAGCGGTATGGGTTTCATGTTGTTATTTTTGTCATGTTGGTTTGCTTCTCAACAGGGTGGTCATTGTAAATATTGCATCAAGCTATGTTAAAAGGATCCATGGGCAGTATGTTTTCTTTTTAGCATTTTTCCTGAGGTATATGTGTGGTTGAACACCAAGGACGGTGTCCCCCAAGGGGGAGGGATCTGTAAAATCCGTGGTGAAATTTCCATGTATTAAAAGTTAATAAAGGAAAAATAATAACCACGGTTGATGGGAAACTTATTCCAAGTTGAATGTTGGTCAAGACATTCTAGTGTGGGTGTTCATTGGTCTATTATGGCTAAGGAAAATGGCAAAGGAAATGGCTAAGGATTTGGAAAGCCAAAATGGCATTTTTGGCACATTTAATTATGAAAATAATGGAAATTACGAAAAAATGAGGGTGAAAGGTCACATGTTGCATGTGAGGAGGAAAATGAAGGAAAATAATGGAAAATGAAGAAAATTGAGGTCTAATTAATAAAAACGCTTCTGAAGATCGGTTTGTAACCTTTTGTCAGTTCAATTTTGGAGCTCTCTCATTACTCTCTCTCTCTATCTCTCTCTCTCTCTCTCTCTCTCTCTCTCTCATACTCTTGGACACTTAGAGTTTTCTTGGAGAAATTTGGCATTGAAGCAAGAAAGGAAAATAAGGAAAGAGAAAGGAAGGAGCAAGCAAGGAAGTGCAGGATCAAGTAGCTACAACTGGATCCTTTGCAAGTATTGATTTTCATGTGTGATTTCCTTGCTAGATTTGGAATGCATGGTATTGCATGTGGTTCTTTTCTATCATGGCATGGGTTTTTCCAGGTGTGACAGTGTTTTCAGCCTAGCCTTGCCATTTCTGGATAGCCTTGATGAGATGGGTTCTCATACTTTAATTGAACTAGATTTCTAGATGGATTCGAAGTTGAGTGAGGTGGATCTTCGAAATGACTAACACATGGCCTAGTGGGACTCCCTAAACCAGATTGTGGATCATGGTAAAGCCACTAACCTAGTAACCCCTGAGCCAGACTTTGGGTTGTGGTAAATCCATGATTATTTGCCTCGGTGGGCATAGGAATCCTTGCTAGTGAATGGGGGGATATATGGTAAATCCAAGAGGTGAATTTCTCTCCGTTGGGCATAGTAGTCCTGTGATGGGATGTACAGTAAAACTTGGAGAGTGGGTCTCAGTGTAGGGCTTAATGATCCCTGGATTAGACTATGGATTACGGTAAAGAGTGAAAGACGAGGAGGCACTAAAATTCCGCTTGGTGTAGGTGGAAAACTCCGGTAGCATCCATGTATGTTTGGTTCTTTTTGGTTGGTTATAAGTCCCACATTCATGCTTGGAATATAACACGGGGGTGATTGGCTGAAGAGAGATTTGGCTCAGCCAGTCTATGTTCAGGTGGAACGTGATAGTCCCATCCCCAATTGGTTTCTACATTCATTAATGAGAAATTCATTCCCTTCGTTTTTCATGTGTAAATGTACTAGTTTATATGTGGATCATATGGATGTGATTTCCTTGGTATTTCTGTTACTATTATGTTGGTTATGTATATGTTTTATGACAGTGGCTATGTATGGCTCTCATCATGTTTTTACTTGTAAATGAATGAAAAATGTATCTATGACCTAGTAGATGATTATGCAACAAATGATATAAGGGAACAATGCTTCATAGCGATTCTCAAATAAGTATGAGACCCCTATGCTTAAATATGTTGTTTACACTTGTAGATTACATATTTGCGATATGTTTGATGAATTTCCTATCATGGCTAGTAAGGTTCTGGTTAAGGGCTTGTTCAATTATTTTCATTTGCATCATTATTTCCTTGTTATCTTCTTGTTCTGAAGGTGTCATTCAATTCTGGGTAGTGACCCGGGCTCTAGGCCTGAAAAAGTGGCTCAATTCCCAGGGACGCTGGCACAACACTGAGAAAAATAGTCCTTGGACGTTGTCAGACCCATAGCATGGGAGCGACCAAAGCCTCTTGGATGTTGTTAGGCCCATAAGATGGGAGCGTCTAGAGGTTAAGTGGTTTAAAACCTCAGTGGGACCTAGGGGCTTGCTACCAGACTGGTTGGGATGGCTCCTGGGAGTTCTGTAGCTGATGTGGAAGGTTTGTATCTTGTGTTTCTACTGATTCCACTTCCTTAAGGTCACATAGGAGTTTGAATCTAATCATAGTAGCCTCTCGTCACATGCTTACCCCTATTGGTCTGTTACTTGGGTAAATGTGGGAGGAGGTTGTTACATGGAGGTTCAGCTGGGGCTGGTTCTGTCTCCTACTGTGTGAGAAGTTTGAGCGGATGGTCCTTTGTTCATTCCAATAGTGTCGAGAAATCAACCATGTGCCTTGTTCCTTTCTCGCGGTGTTCCTTCATCCAGGTGCAACCTAATTCGGGAAGCTATGGCGTAAACAAATCCATGTCTAGGCTCAAGATGGTGAGTGGCACTGGCGACCTAGTTTAGGGTGGTCAAAGTTGTGGTTGTTCGAGCTGCGCGACATCGAGGGGTAGAGGAGGTGGGCGGTCAAGGCGCTTCAGGCACGCAGGGCCTGCTACTTAGGGTGGTAGGCACAGGGGCTCGGTGTTAGGTCGGGGTAGCCACATTTTTCCTATCTAGTAACGAGGGGGATCAGATCATCGTGGTATTTCTAGGTGTCATGTGCCAGCACATCATGTTGGTCTTCATGAGCGACAATTTTGTTGTGTTGAGTAATGTCGGAACTTGATTCAGTCAATTTTTGAGCGTCTGGAGACTTCGAAGTGGGTTCTATAGGAGGAGCACACTGAATTGATAGCAACTTTGAAAAAATTAATTACTTCCAGTGCATGTCTGGGAGCGTGTAGTGGTGGTATAGCGAGGCTAGAATTTGTTATTGGAGAAGGTTGAGAAGCTGAAGGCCTGGATGGCCCATTTTGAGGAGCATGTCTAATGCTCTTTTCATCCTCTAGCACCTCCTGGAACAACCTCAGACAACCCAAACTCCATCACTTCTGACTACTAGCATGGATACAGGTGTTTTATATGTTCTGTCTATTTACTAGTGCCTATGGCCTCTTAAGTTGTGGACTATGTCTCTTTATGTTTTTTTGTTTCAATGTCATCTGCTTTCAGTGGTAGTCAACAAACCTGGTTGGGGTGAGGCTACCTGCATTTTTCTTTTGATGTACCTCTTTTTGGAACCATGAATAAAATATTAGCTTACAAAAAAAATATATGCTAGTAAAGATATGAAAGTCTATGTTATATGTTTTCCAAGGTATTAAAATGGGCATGTGCAACTCTATCATATTGTTCATCATAAGATTCAAAATAAAAAAACTCTCTTAGAAAAACATTCACAATAATAATTAAAAAAGAATATATGATATTCTTATTGTATGTAACATGTAAATTTAAAAAACTTATTATAGAAGGAATGTATCAAAACATAAAGACTGACAACAATGTATTTCCCACGAACACAACGATTGTTTATTAAAAAATAGGTATGTGAAAGCTTTGCATTGCACTATCACATCCAACAACAACAACTAGTTTTTGATACTTAATGACAACAGAAGTTGTAGAATCACCATGAATCCTGTCCACAACCCCTACTTTCCTATTTCTTGTTCAAGACACACCTGCATTGAAACCACAATTTTTATTAAATTTTCCTTTTTTTCTAACAAATACTACCAACGAAAGTAGGAATAGAAAAATGAAAACTGCAGAGAAGTAGGGAAAAACAAAGTAGCACAATTACCTAATCCCTGAATTAAATTACAATGAACTGCTTTTCATTCAAGCCAACCACATGTCGAATGGGAAAAAAACTAAGATCACTGCAAAAGAAAGACAACATGAGAAAGTCCAGATCACCTAAGTCGATCCTGCCATGTCATTGTTTCATATGGAATTTTGCCACTAAAAATTGCAATCAACCACTTGCACACCCTGTCATAATGGCACCTAAATGAAACTAGCATGACAGACCATCTTGTGATATGCAATCAACACGACATATACGTGTCTTAATGCCCGCTTATACCAAAGTAAATGAATTGTAAATTTTCATGGGCAGTAGCAATGCAAGAGCCAAAATGGACTTAAAAAGACAAGTTACAGGTGCGGAGTTAAGGGAAAATTTTATGACCAGCAGGAACAATCCTAGACAAGATTTACCTGCACATATATTCCTTTACTTAGTGCCATGAGTACACATGTAAACATTACATCATATGGAGGTGTTTTGTGTAGACAAATTTTTATAGAATGAGATCAATATTACGTGGCATTTATTAGTACAAAATAATAGGTTTGTATTTTACACGGTGTCACCATTTTCTTATTAAATTGTGTGGACCTTAGAAACCTATAACTATTCATGAGGCCTTTCTATTTCTTAGATGAAACAAGGGTAACAAAGTGGTTTTCCACGACAACGATTTCTACTAATTTAGATGGTCACAAATCATAGTCCAATTAAATTATTTAATTAAATAGAGATATGTAATGTAAGGAACTAACAACCAATAAAATCACAGTCACTCACTCATGCTTTCCACTTAAATACAATCAGAGGCAGATCTTACCGGCAGGATGAGGGTCATTAAAAAACAACCTAGTCGTCTTGTTGTTATTATGATTATGCTTATAAAGTATTTAAATTAATTGTCTTCTTGTGAGAAGATTGAGGCCCTTGACAGGGACAAGTGGGGAGGCAAGGGAAAATTTTATGACGAGCAAGAACAAGTGGATTCAAGTGACCTCTTTACTCACCTCAACGATGATTTTGAAAATACAATCAGAGGCAGATCTTATAGGATGAGGATCATTAAAACACCACCCAGGTGAATACTTTCGAACACGCCTTCAGAATTCACATATAGCCTCGATCTCTGTAGCCTTGGTGCTACTAAGGGGCCTATGTCAGCTCCCAAAAATCGATTTGAAAGTAAATTTGACCTTAGAAAATGAGGAAAATCAAGTAGTGTGGGAGGTAAAATTGGCCCAACACTGCCACTAGATGTCACTGACAATGACATAATAATGGGTAAATTGTGAAAACATCGTTCTTACCAAATTAAATAACGATAAGAATAATAGACAAATCAAAACATGGAAGAAAACATAAAAGTTATAGTAAGTCTTTCAATAACACTTTTAATTTATGCCATAAATTCATAGATCAAATAAATATTCAATAGGGACACACTTTGTTTTATGTCCTAAATTTAATAAATCAAATAAGCCTTCAATAAGAAAGTGTGAAAACACTCTATGCTTTGATATATCGCCATGTCTTTAGAAATATTGACATGTATATTTTGATCATTCAAACAATGGAAATCATGCATATGTAGAAAGAGGTTTTTCTAAAACTAAGGGAAACTAGTGCAAAATGGGAAATTTGTTCCAGCAGAGTGATCCTTGGAAATGTCAATATGCAACAGAAATTCCATAATAAATTTAAACTTGGAGTAAATCAAAGCGGGATAAGGAGACATCCATAATTTCAAATTAGAAATTAGAAATTAACCATAATCTACCTATTCATAATTGAGTGTTAGATTTGTGCCTCTAAAAGTATGTATCATTCCCTTTTGTTTGGATCTTGAATCTCTAAAAATATGCATCATCCCCTTTTATTCATATTTTCAAGTTATGCATGTATGCATTGTCCCCTTCCATTAAGATCTTTGAGCTATGCATGTAAGCATCCTCCCCTTTGAAGTATTAGGCTTTTTACCTCTACAAGTATGTATCCTTCCCTTTTGTATGGATCTTCAATCTCTGCACATAGGCATCATTCCCTTTTGTTCATATTTTGAAGCTATGCATGTATGCATTGTCCCCTTCCATTCAGATCTTTGAGCTATGCATGTAAGCATCCTCCCCTTTTAAGTATTAGGCCTTTTGCCTCTACAAGTATGTATCCTTCCCTTTTGTTTGGATCTTCAATCTCTACATATATGCATCATCCCCTTTTGTTCATATTTTCAAGCTATGCATGTATGCATTTTCCCCTTCCATTTATATCTTGAAGCTATGCATGCAAGCATCCTCCCCTTTCCGTCATTTCTTCAAGCTTTATGCATATGCATCCTCCCCAACCATTAATTTGAACAACTAAGAGAAAATAAAAAGTGGACGAATAGGTAGCTTTATCTTTTCTAGAGGGATGAACATATCACACTTTAGAAGAAACCATTGTGTCTCCCATTACAGGAGGTTATCTGAAAGCGTTTGCTCGAATAATATGTGTCTCATTCATAATTTATTTTTTGCTGAATAGGTGCTAAGGTGATAAACATGGAGTCACTTCTTAAAATTATTTAATACATTGTTATGCACTTTATTTTTTTTCCAATTCTAGGCTGAGCTTAGGCTAGAGTCAACCCACATGTTGGATGGAAGAATGCTTTGCCCGATAGAATATTGTTGTCACTAATATTATGCGAAACTCAATCGAGCTTAAACGCCCCTTGGAACAGTGCAACCCATATAATTGACTTCCACTCTCAACTCTTCCCCATAAAATTTAATCTTATGAATCAATGTGAACTAAACCACACACAACCCAACTTGTATACACCTCATTTGTTACATATTAATACATTTATATGTATTAATAGTGATATATTTTCTAAAAACAAAAAATAGTTGATATACATTTTTTAAATATTTATATTTACAATTAAATTTATTAATTAACAAATATATATTACATAAAAATTAACTTAATCAAATTAATCAAATCATAAAATTTAAACCAAACATAATACAAAAAATCTGCATTTTACGAATTAATATATATGTTTAACCTTTTACAAACTTTGGGAAAAAGGTATAAAGTATTAAAAAGTTCATGGTCTTTGTGAAAAAAAAAAGCATCATCGAAACATCGTTCTGCCTTAGCGGGAGGGATTAGAAAGGACAACATTCCCTTTTTGGTATGGATTGGATGCTTGCATTTCTTTCTTGGTATGTATTGGATCCTTGCATTTCTCTTGGCGTGGGGAGGAAGGTACCGACAAAATGAATGTTCGCTCTTTCATCTAAAGCTTCCACTTCATGGATTTGATATTATTGTTTTCAATATGTATCATTTGTACTGGGTTTTTATATATATATTAAAAAAATTTAAAATATAATAATGATAATGATTAATATTTACTAAAATTAATATGGTTTATGAGTAAAAAAAATAAGAGATTAATTGATTTTTTTTTAATTTTAGTTAAGAAATTTGGTACTGTAGCAAAAAAAATGAAAATTAAAATGGAGGTAAGAATTAAATAATTCAAAAGAACTTTTCATCTTTAATATTTTAATATTAATTTAAAATAAAATACATTTTTCATATTTATAAATTGATGATGATTAACATCCATTAAGACCAATGTGGCTATCGGATCTCAAGAAAAGTCAGTCTAATTGTCATTCTTCAAAATCTTGTTTCTGTGATCAAGGAGCAGGGAAAAAAACTTTCCAACATCGCTATAGTTGGGTTGGCTTAATAAGTCAAGAAGATTGGAGGTGTGGCTGATGATAGGGAAATGAAAGCGGATGTGGGCAAGAGCCAGACACTCTAAAAGGAACTGTTTTTCATCTTCCACCTTCTTAGTATCACAAATCTTACAAATGCTATTGTCCCAGAGAATCTTGGGAGTAGACCACCGCCTGGTCTCACTCCGAAGCTCATGAGAGTTACATAGGGAGACAATTATGTTTATCAAAGGTGGGGTTGATCACCTCCTTATAGTACCTTAACTTCCTTTTACCCTCTAGCTCCTTAGCGTTCCACATCTTGTCCTTAAAACTAGAGGTAATAGTTGTTAGCCTCACTCTTATGTGATGAAAACAATTATAAGTCCAAAACAATTAAATTAATTAAAATCAAGAAAGTTGGATTTAATCCTATCTTTCTAGACTGAGTTTGTTCCTCATGGTTAGGAGTCAGTTTAGGCTTAGTTGGTTGAGAGATTCTCTCCAACTAGTTAGGCTCCTAGATTGGTGTTTGGTTGAGAGATTTGCTCAACCATAGTGTCCAAGATAGACATACTATCTTGAGACAAATTCTCCTGATGTATTTATATGTGTATCATAAACATTACTTGGAGAGTGTGAGGAATACAGTGAGGCTCTCAGGACTTTTCCACCATGTCTGATTTGTGTATATGTCTGCTATTTATTTTATTAGTTGATTGAATCTCCTTCATGTGGTATTAGAGCCAATGATTTTGAACTATGATAGTGTGTAACCAAATCTATTGTGGTGAGAAGCATGCTTGTGATACTGTGTAAGTATGGAGACTTGCTGAAAGCGGTGGAATGGGAGGAACCCGGTCCTCTGGGAATCCCAAGTCTCTCAAGAACTACACGACAATTTAAATTTTCTTCACTAGATTCAAATCCGTTGACACAATTTTCAGTTGACTTCAATTTAAATTTTCTCAAGACCTGAGGCGTGCCTGGAATCATCTCAGATCTCGGAGCATGGAAGTCATAGCGTGGATCTCCCAACGACATTTTCGGATCAGAAGGAGATGCTCTGGATCTTCCCGAGGAAGCGATCTTGGGATACCTAGTGGAAGTCACGACGGGAGAATGCAGATCTTACTCTATAAGAGTCGATAACACTATAGTTTAAGGCAATAACTTTCCATTCATCTTTGAGCCATTTTCGATTTCCGACGATTCTTCTTGGAAAACTCAATTCAATATGTTAGGATATTCCGACACATAGGAAATAGTTAAGTATAACTTGGTCTAGTGTAGAGTTAGGTAAAGTGTGTTTCTTTACTATGTACTTTTGTAACTTACAATCTGACGACCACGATATGTAGTGATCCGACGGTTCATTCTCTCCTCAGTATTACCAACACTTGATCCATGGCTTAGAACCCGATTGGTCCATTATCTTTATTTAAAGAGAATGGAGGGTCATTTGTAGTGTAACCGTTAATGAGAGAAGCTTATGTAAATTTTGATTCTTTTATTAATAAATTGCCTAAAGTGGTCGCGTTGGATCAAGTTGTGGACTGTTTCCCTCTTTGAGGGTTTTAACCATGTCAAGAATACTGGTGTATTGATCTATGATCTGTTTGTGAGCAGTGTCCTTTGGTATTCTATCTGAGAAAGTTACCCTGTAAATTCCTACATGGTATCAAAGCGAAGTTGAGGGCCACATCCGTTGGTGATCCAAATCTGAAGCCAGTAGAACTGCATCTGACTGCCATTTCCTAGATCTACTGTTTCTGATTGCTTTCGGGATGAGAGGACTGCTCTATTGTGTTAGGAGCATTTATTCCAGTGAGGAAGCCCTTTCGTTTCATGCGAAAAGGTTTCCAGTAGCCCTAGCTACGTCATTTTTAAGATCTGGAGGTATACAATGTTTATTTGTAGTTTTTAGTTATTTTCTCTTTGTTTATTTCGTTTTATTTATCTCTTTGTTTTTATTATCGGATCTACACCTTTCATTTATGTGTATGCTCTTTGCCTCGCAACTCTATGCGATCTGGGAAAATCAGAAACAGAAAGGAAGTTTTTTTTTCTCATGCGTATGCACTTTTCCCCCACGCCTTAGTGTGATCTCGAAAAATCAGAAACATTGAGGAAAATATTTAGTTTCCGGCTAAAGCTAACTTCAAGCCGTAAGGTTTGTTTTTTTTTTGTATGTCCGTGTTGGGTTTTGTGTTTTTTGTTTTGTAGGCAAAAAAAAGCTTTCTCAAGTAAGCACGCACCCCAAAGCTTCAGTGACTTAAAAAACCCTTCCTCTTTTCCAAAAATTACTAACCTTTTAATCTAGCTCACTTGGTCCAAAGCTACTTTATGAGAATAGAGGTCTTGAGTTCAAGCCTTTCTTTTTGTTGAGCTAATTAGATTAAGTTTGGAAAAGGGGGGATTTTTTATTACATTATCATTCATTTCCGCACATTCATGCACTTCGTCGACATCTTCAACAACTTTTATTCAAAAAGCCATAACTTCTTCATCCGGAAGCCATTTTCAGAGCCATTTTTTTTAATCAGCCTAATTTTTCGAGATCTTTCCATTGGAATACTTAGTTTCAACATCTATAACTTTAGTTTCTGTTAAAATGGAAAGTCCATGCCAAGTTATTCTTGACAGCGCCAACTACTTCCAATGGTGGTCCTACATTGTGGATTTACTTAGAAGTAAAGGTCTTTACAGAAAAGCCTTAGGCCGAGAAACCAAACTGAAAGATGAAGATAAGGCAGCCAAATGGGAAAATAGGTAAGATCAAGCACATGGGCTGATAGGGATGTCTATTTCTCCAGACCTTAGATTCCATATCACAGAACTTGATACTCCTAATGAAGCAATGAAACAAATCACTAAAGTTTTTGGAATTAAAAATGAACTTAGAGCCCATCAACTTGAAAATGAGTTGCTTACATTGGACCCCAATAATTTTTCTTCCATTGAAGATTTTTTGTCCAAGTTCAAGACCCTTAGACTTCTCTTGGAAGGTGTTAAGGTTAAGAAAGAAGATGGTAACCTTATCTATTCCATTCTTACTAAGCTGGGACCAACCTACTCTGTGTTTGTTTCCACCTTCCATTCTACAAGAGAAGCCTTCATTTGTCAAGGACAAGACTACAAGTCCCCTTCCTTTGATGCCTTTTGTGATTCTTTAATAAGAGAACAAGAAAAACTCTTACACCTTGGTCTTCTTAATCTTGGAAACTCTTCTAAGAAAGCTTTAGCCGACCAGCAGCAACCAGATTCAAAGAATCCTAAAAAATCGTATCCTAAAAAGAATGGTCCTAAACCAAACAAGGATCCTAAGCAATTTCAGTCTCAAAATGAAAAATCCTTTCAACAAAATGATAAAGCAAATAAAAACAAAGGGAAAAAGACTGATAGACATTGCCACTTTTGTAATTGAGATGGCCACTTAGAATCCAAATGCTTTAAGAAGATGGAAGCCTTGGAAGTAGCAATGAAGCATAACATCCATTTGGAGCACTGTTCAACTTCAACTTCATCTTCAGGAATAACACTTTCTGCAAGTGGTTGTCAAACATCTCGGTCTTGATATGCACTAAATGTATATTCTTCTTCTAATTCTCATGAGTGGCTCATTGATTCCGGAGCTTCTTATCACATGGCCAAAAACAAAGCCATGTTTTCTTCTTTGAATGATTGTAACACCAAAAATATATATGTTGGTGATGATAGATCTCTTAGTGTTGTAGGGACTGGAATTGTTCATATAGAAAATAGTCAATTTAATGATGTATTATGTGTTCCAACCTTATCCTGCAACCTTCTATCTGTATATCAGATAACTCATTCAGGTGAACATAAAATCGTTGAATTTTCACCTCACGATGTTGTAATTAAGGACCTAAGAGATCCTAGACAGATTTTAGCTACTGGCATTGATGAAGATTCTACAAAGGTTGTATAAGTTTAACAACTTTGGGTCATCAAATCTTCCCTCAGTAGTTGTTGCTCATAATGATGAAG
Organism: Pinus tabuliformis; assembly: GCA_031772625.1. NCBI lineage: Eukaryota > Viridiplantae > Streptophyta > Pinopsida > Pinales > Pinaceae > Pinus > Pinus tabuliformis. The sequence continues at coordinate 172,609,231 of CM062817.1, read as the reverse complement.
TGAGCAAACTTTGGCATGAGCGATTTGGTCACTTAAACTATCGCTCCCTTCAGAATCTATGTAAAGAAAATATGGTGACAGGTCTTCCAATGGTATCTTGCAGAGATGGTGTTTGTTTCGGATGTGTACTCAGAAAACATCATCGAGATAGTTCTGAAAAAAGTGCCTCTTGGCACGCCTCAACCCCTTTATAGTTGTGCATAGTGATTTATGTGGTCCACTTCCAGTTGTTTCATTCTCTGGCTACAAGTAGTTCTTAACTTTCATTGATGATTTATCCAGACGCACTTGGGTATACTTCTTAAAACTAAAGAGTGAAGTATTTAACATGTTCGTGGCCTTTAAGGCCTTTGTTGAAAAACAATCTGGACATCAAATTATTAAGCTAAGATCTGATAATGGCGGAGAATATGTAAACAACAAAGTCATCAACTTTTGCATCGAGAATGGAATTCAAATGCAACATACTGTTCTATATACTCCACAACAAAGTGTAGCTGAAAGGAAGAATCGCACCTTGAAGGAAATGGCTAATTGTATGCTTCAATCTAAAGGAATTAGTCTTAATTTTTGGGCAGAAGCAATTAACTGTACAAATGACATAGCAAATCACACTCCTACTAAGGTTTTAAAGAATATCACTCTAGAAGAAGCATGGAGCTCAATTAAACTAGATGTAAGTCACTTTCGTGTTTTTGGAAGTGAAGCATGGGCCCATATTCCAGATGAGAAACATAAAGCTTTAGAACCTAAGTGTGAAAAATGTATTTTTGTTGGATATTCTGAAGATTTCAAAGGATATAGACTTATTCCACTTAAGTCCAAAAATGTTATCATTAGAAGAGATGTAAAGTTTGCGGAAAATATATTGGCCTACGAGTCTAGTTCAACGGATGTGCCACCTCTCTCTATCCCTTCTACTTCTGAAAATATTTCTTCTTCAGATGATGACAGCGAGGATGACAATCCTCCCCCACCTTCTCAGGATCCTCCTTCAGCTCCTCAGCTTCCAAAATGGGTCTGTGTTACTCAGGATGCAGCAGGTTCTCTTGTCGACGATCCTACAGATCATTGACGTACAGGTTCTCAGTTCGATAGAGCCTCTTCTTTACTGGCTCAAGCTTCGGCTAATTATGATCCTGACACCTTTGCAGAAGCTTCACGCCATCCATATTGGGCCGCAACTATGAATGAAGAATATCGTTCATTATTGGCAAATGATACATGGGATCTTGTTCCCCTTCCAAAGGGACGAAAACTTGTTAGATGCAAAGGGTTTACAGAACCAAGTATGGACCAGATGGAAAAGTTGATAAATAAACATCGTCTTGTTGCTAAGGGATTTTCACAAGTTGAAGGCATTGACTATACTAAAACCTTCTCCCTTGTTGCCAAAATGAACTCTATCCACCTTGTTCTTTCCCTTGCTGCCTCTTTCAAATGGGAAATCCATTAGATGGATGTTAAATTTGCCTTCTTGCATGGGGACTTGCATGAAGAAATCTATATGGAACAACCTACTGGCTTTATACAAACATACTCCAGCCTTGTATGTCGGCTTAAGAAATCCATTTATGGTCTCAAGCAGGCCCCTCGGGCTTTGTATGCCAAAATGGATAGCTTTCTTTTAGAAACTGGATTTTCTAGGTGTCATTCTAACAATAATGTCTACACCAAGAAAGTGGGCAAGTCTCTTATCATTCTTGTTCTTTATGTTGATGATGTTATCCTTACTGGTAGTGATCCCAACCTTATAAACCATGTGAAGTCCAACCTTAAAAAGAAGTTTGAAATGATAGACTTAGGGCACTTGCATTATTTTCTTGGTCTTCAAGTCTTGTAATCGAAGGAAGGTATTTCCCTTTCCTATGCATGTGATCTTCTACGCCATTTTCACATGGAAGTCTGTAAGCCAGCCCCTTCTCCCTTTCAGTGTGGAGTCAAACTTTCAGTCACTTGTACTTCCCCTAAAGTTGATGCTACCTTATACCGTGAACTTGTAGGAAAACTTTTGTATCTAACCCATACTCGTCCTGACCTTTCCTTTGTTGTTGGCCTTATTGCTCGGTTTATGTAAAACCCACATGAAAGTCATTGGAAAGAAGCTAAAAGAATACTTTGTTATGTTTGAGGTACAGTTCAGTTTGGGATTCATTACAGTGCAGAAGAATCTCCTCTATTGGTTGGTTTCACTGATTCTGATTGGGTTGGTGACCTTGATGATCGGAAGTCTACTGCAGGTTATGTGTTCACTCTTTGTTCAGGACCTATTACATGGGCTTGCAAGAAACAAAGTGCCATTTCTCTTTCTTCAACAGAAGAAGAGTATCGTGGTGCCATAGAAGCTAGTAAGGAAGCCCTGTGGCTTCATCAGATCCTATCAGAGTTTGGCTTTCAACAGCAACATCCGACTACACTTTGGTGTGATAATCAAAGTGCCATTCAACTATGCAAAGATCTAGTCCAACATCAGCGCAACAAACACATTGAACTGTACATGCACTTCATCAGAAACCTCATTCATGACCATGTTCTCGAAGTGCAATATTGTTCAACAGATGATCAAGTTGCAGAAATCTTTACAAAGGCTCTCACAGAGGCGAAGTTTACTAAACTTCGATTTATGGTTGGAGTTTAGGAAGTTGTTACTAAGGGGGGATAGGCTCTAATGGCTCCTTCCTTCTCCTATTGTGTCATATTTGTACATCCTTCAATCCTATCCCAAGTTGTTCTTAAGGGGGGATGTTAGGATATTCTGACACATAGGAAATAGTTAAGTATAACTAGGTCTAGTGTAGAGTTAGGTAAAGTGTGTTTCTTTACTATGTACTTTTGTAACTTACAATCCGACGGTCACGATATGTAGTGATCCGACGGTTCATTCTCTCCTTGGTATTACCGAAACTTGATCTTTGGCTTAACACCTGATTGGTCCATGATCTCTAAAGAGCATGGAGGGTCATTTGTAGTGTAACCGTTCATGAGAGAAGCTTATGTAAATTTTCATTCTTTTATTAATAAATTTCCTGAAGTGGCCGCGTTGGCTCAGGCCGTGGACTGTTTCCCTCTTTGAGGGTTTTAACCACATCAAGAATATTGGTGTATTGATCTGTGATCTGTTTGTGAGCGGTGTCCTTTGGTGTTCTGTCTGAGGAAATAACCCTGTAAATTCCTATACAATACAAGTTTATCTCAGTTGTTCCAAATTTTAATTCAATTTCAAGTCAGTGGCTTTAAAATATGTATAATTCACATGGCTTAAATTGTACATTCTGACAAAGAAGTCTGGGCACAAAATGCATGAATAAATATATATTAAATTTCAATGTTTGCTGGCCTTAAGTCTTACTCTTAAGGAAGCGGAGGCTTGTCAATTATCCTGGCAAACCAAGAGACACAGTAACGACGGTATGTGTTCGAATTCAAGCAGTCACAATGCCAGACCCATTGAACATCCAAGGGAGGTAGTAGAGAGCATCCAAAATTGTTTGTACTTTTTAATGGCCTGTAAGACTAGAGGACCAAGCATATTACCCACAACTTTGAGAAACTGAAGCTGCTTTGTTGCAGCGGCCACCAAATCAACGTTGATGACAATCTTCTTTGCAGCTTTGATTTCATTTTTTCAGCTTCGAGTGTAGTGGAGCAGAGTGTCAAAAGAGCACTTGCATGGAATCTGTCATAAGTATTATTTCCTTGTAGATCAACAATGATGAACAGGGTGAATGGTCAACTCAAAAATCATAGTCTCCTTTGCTAGAATACATGCTTGTCTTGCCTTGATTGTTTTTGGTTCACGAACAAATTTTGAATGCGTAAATGTGAATAGCGATGAGGTTCAAGGTATATGGTGGAATTTTTTTTGTTAAGGCCAAATTCAAGGATTGATATCTCAAAGGAATCGAATGGTGCATATACCTTTAAGTTTAAAAGGAAGCCTTTAATCACTTTTTATAAAGTGACTTCATAAAGTTCATTACATTATTTTAATGGAAAGTATGTAAAAGCATGATCATAAAGGCTTTTTAAAGAGTGATCATAATTTTTTTTTATGAAGGGATAAGAGTGGTATGTAATAGTGAGGGCATATTTTGTATTTGGAGTGATAAGAGATTGTTTTTTAAGAGAAAGTCATTGTTGTACTCCAAAGTAATATTTTACTTTGAGAGAGATTGAGTAAGTGAACATCCAGTTTTTGAAGACAATTTGCCTCAAAGATGTAAGGTTGATGTACTCAAATACTTAATAAAGACATATTTTTTGTGGTGTTGAAGTGTCCTAGATCCGTCCGAAATTGAATAAGGGGATCTTAGGTACACCTTGTGTAGTGATTGATTGTGCATGTTTTGTGTCTAGTTTTGACACTACAATTATCTTATCTAACACACACAAGGAGTCTAAAGCAAGTGAATGAAACAAGCACATTAATCAAAGCACCTGAAGTTAAGAAGTTGCAACGAGCATTCAATCAAGCACAAACAATCACATGCATTTGTGCAACTACAACACATAATCAAAGTTGGCAACATCAACATTCTACAACAACAAGCAAATTCACTCAAGGAAAATCAAGTTAATAAAGCTGAAAGCTCAAGCATTCCAAGGCAAAGTATACATCAACATTCAATGACACGTAGTCATTGTATAACTTGCAAATAAATCTATTTTTTGTAAGTTAACTTGTAAACAAATTCAAATAAAATTGAGCTGAATTGTAAAGGTGCATTCTCAGTCGAAACCGACACCCAAATTGTGAATTTATAGGAGGTAAAGTGAGTCAATTCTCCTCAACCGATTCAATTAAGTGAGCCAATATCATTTGAACTTGTCATTGTAAACATTGGGTGAATTTTCGGTGGTATCTGACACCCTCATCCTAGTACAAAATTCAAGTGAGCGTGAGTTCAATCATTCCATTGATAACCTAAATCAGGCACACAAGTTCAAGAATTCAAGTGAGCGAGATCTTCAAATCCTGCAAGTGTTACAAGCAAGAATTAAGAAAAATCAAGCAAGCGAGCCAGTACAAGCGAGTGTGTCAAAAGTCATAATGAGTAAAGGAGGAAAACGTCTTCAAAGTGCAAAACTGGAAATTAAAGATTTGCAAGATTGCAATCATGAGTTACAGAACAAAGTTGAAATACTGGAATGGAAGTTGAAGCAGAATCAAACCTTAATCAATCAAATGACCAGTACATTAGAAGCAGTGAAAGAATTTCAAATTGAGCTCGAAGTGAAAGAAAAACTCATTCATGCACTTCAAATTAAGTTAAGTGAAAAGAAAGATTTACTAGATGCACAATGTGTAGAGAAGACAGATGCAAGTTGTGACACAGAAGACCTCATCACAACAACAAATGAAAGTTGTGATACAAGTGATCTTATTCAACATATTAATGAAGGTTGCAACACAGATGATCTAAGCAAACAAGTTGATATAAGTTGTGACACAAGTGATCTCATCCAATCAGTTGTACTACTAAATGATGTAACAAGTAGTACCAAAGATCAAATTCATCATTTTGATGCAGCATGTCAAACAGATGAACTATTAATGATTGATGCCCAGTGTGGCACAAAAGGTTTAATAAATCAATGACAGGATGTTAGCAACAACAAGAAGTATGTATAACAACAACATGATAGTCTTTCCAATAAGGTGATCAAACCTTGGGAAGAAATATCCTTCAACAAAGATTGACATGGCCTAGGATACAACAAAGAAAACACTTTGTTTGTTCCAGATTTCTCAAAACTAGTTCAGTTTGTAAGTGCTAGTTTCTACACAATGAGCAGAATATGGTTAAGTGTAACCATTGTAAACGAATTGGCCATATGAAGAGTACATGCTTTGACCTCCATCCTTGTCACCATTGTGGCAAGAAAAATCATTCATCCGAAAGATGCTGCAAGAGAAATCAACCACCTAGAGTGAAGATCATTTACGCATGGCTTGATCCTTGGAAGTGGTCATATGCAGTCCAACAATTGTCTATGTGTTACCGAAGGATTCAGTCTCACATGAATACCAATTCTACAATAAAATGAAGATAGTGAAACTCTCCTACACCTGAAGGAGGGAAGTTCAAAAATCGAGTGCAAATGATTGTCTCTCCTTTTAGCTGACAAAGGGGGGAAATGATAATGGAATTAAGGGTGGTTGTCAGACTGAAAGTCTCGACAACATCATCAAAATCAACCAGTGGGCATCATCAATAAATCAGCTAGTGGGCATCGTCAAATTAGCCAGTGGGCATTCATTAACATCAAACGAGCCAGTGGGTTGTTTCAACATCAACAAATTCGCTAGTGGGCGTTCTCAATATTTTGTCATTGGACAAGCAAATTCGCCAGTGCGCGTCATCAACATTTTGTTAGTGGACAAAGGATGCTGATTGAAAGTAAAGGACAGATGGATCCTTTGTAGCTTGGCACATGATGGAGTCGTCAAGAAAAATTCAGAGTTGAATTAGACTTGCAGCTGATTCATGTTCTCTTCAGATTAGAGTTTTTTTCAGCATCCATCTTTGTTGGTTTTTCAGGCAGTGTTTTTTAGGATCAACAGTTTCAGCATGAGAGCTTGGAAGATGGTTCCTAGTTATTATTTTGGACTTATCATTGGGGGGGGGGGGTGGGGGGGGAATGTTAGCCTCACTCTCATGTGATGAAAAAAATTATAAGTCCAAAACAATTAAATTAATTAAAATCAAGAAAGTTGGATTTAATCCTACCTTTCTAGATTGAGTTTGTTCCTCATGGTTAGGAGTCAGTTTAGGCTTAGTTGGTTGAGAGATTCTCTCCAACTAGTTAGGCTCCTAGATTAGTGTTTGGTTGAGAGATTTTCTCAACCATGGTGTCTAAGATAGACATACTATCTTGAGACAAACTTCCTCATGTATTTATGTGTGTATCATAAACATTACATGGAGAGTGTCAGGAATACAGTAAGGCTCTCATGTCTTTTCCGCCATGTCTGATTTGTGTATATGTTTGTTGTTTATTTTATTAGTTGATTGAATCTCCTTCAATAGTATCTTTGATAGTGTCCTTGCTTCTGATGATGATCTCCTCCTTAATCCCCCAAAGGTTGAGGCAAGACTGAGCATTGTCATGCCACCCGCGCCTGAGGCGCAAGTGGGAGTTTTGACTAAAGTTAGAAGAAATTTTTGGGAGCCTCGTGGATTCCATATTTTTAATCTTCTTCTTATACATCAAATATCTAAACATAGGCGCACTTTCAATGGGGGACAAGCCAACTTTGATCAAGAGGATAGGATAGGGAGTATTTCCCTTGATCTTGAGGTTATAGGTTATGAATTGCTTTTGGATCATCTCAATATTTCTCCGCAACTCCCTAGATATACTGCACCCCAAACTTCACATTCATATAAGATAACAGGGGTGAAGAGAGTCTCCAAGAGGAACCTTCTTTTACTCCAAATGTATAGGTCGGCTGACTTACAATTGTTTTCAAGCTCATAATAAGCTTTCCAACCTCCAATAATTCTTTTCTTGATGTTGTAATTCCAGTTGAGGTGATGAGGAAAGTCAATACCCAAATATTTATAAGAAGAAACCTGTTCAAGACAATGGTTATCATAGACGAAACTACCATGGGTAATCTTTTTGGATTTAATGATCATGACTTTAGTCTTGTCGGTAATTTACAATCATACCCATCTTGGAGCAGTAGACATGAAGAGTCTCAAGTTGCTCGTCTAGGTCATCATGGCTCTCAGGCCTTTTCCGCCATGTCTGATTTGTGTATATGTCTATTGTTTATCTTATTAGTTGATTGAATCTCCTTTAGTAGTATCTTTGATAGTGTCCTTGCTTTCGATGATGACCTCCTCCTTAATCCCCCAAAGGTTGAGGCATGATTGAGCATCGTGATGCCACCGACGCTTGAGGCGCAGGTGGGAGTTTTGACTAAAGTTAGAAGCAATTTTTGGGAGCCTCATGGATTCCATATTTTTAAGCTTCTTCATACATTAGATATCTAAACATAGGTGCACTTTCAATGGGGGACAAGCCAACTTCAATCAAGAGGATAGGATAGGGATTATTTCCCTTGATCTTGAGGTTATAGGTTATGAATTGCTTTTGTATCATCTCAATCTTTCTCCATGACTCCTTAGATATATTGCACCCCCAAACTTCACATTCATATAAGATAACAGGGGTGATGAGAGTCTCAAAGAGGAACCTTTTTTTACTCCAAATGCATAGGTCAGCTGACTTACAATTGTTTTCAAGCTCATAATAAGCTTTCCAACCTCCAATAATTATTTTCTTGATGTTGTAATTCCAGTTGAGCTGAAGAGGAAAGTCAATACCCAAATATTTATAAGAAGAAACCTGCTCAAGACAATGGTTATCATAGATGACACTACCATGGTTAATATTTTTGGATTTAATGATCATGGCTTTAGTCTTGTCAGTATTTACAGTCATACCCATCTTGGAGCAGTAGACATGAAGAGTCTTAAGTTGCTTGTTTAGGTCATCATGGCTCCTTGCAAGAAGAATGATATCATCAACATAAAGGAGAAGAGTAATGATAATACCAGTGAGCTTGGTGCCTTTGTAGCTAACAATTTCGGGACACTCCTCTAATTTATCGATGTAAATACCAAATAGGGTCGGGGAAAGGGGACAACCTTGCTTAACCCCAATATTACATTTAATATGTTTAGACCTTCATTCGTTGGTCTTAAGCTTGGCAATGATAGTCTCGTAGAGGCAGATCACAACAATCCTCAGGTCAGGAGGAACCATGATCTCTTCAAGTCTCCCCAGAGCATATCTCAGGGGACAATGTCGAAAGCTTTTCTAATGTCCACAAAACAATAAAAGAGATCGGTTTTACTATTGAGACATTCCTCTGCAATGATTCTAAGGGTGACAAGGTGGTCAATGGTCGAGTGATGTCTCCTAAAAACAACTTGCCCTTTAGCAATTTTCCCCTCGTTCTCAAGGCAAAGGCTAAGCGTTTTTTCCAAAATGAGCCCATAAAGCTTGGCTAGGATGTGGCTAATCATAATGGTCTTGTAGTTAGAGGGAACATTTTTGTTCCCATTTTTGAAGATAGGCACAATAAGGCTTTGTGTCCAAAGCTTAGGGAAGCCATGCTTTACAGCCAAATTGAGAAGCTTGTGGAGATGAGGAATGACAATATATTTTCACATTTTAAGATCTTAGCTTGGTAACCTTCAATATCTTTGGCTTTCCCATTAGTGAGCTTATTAATCCCAGACTCAACATCTTCCAAAGAAAAAATATCATCCTTAACAGGAGTGTGTAAGATGGTGCTCATGGTGTCCGGAGAGTCATACAACTTCTTAGGATAATAATCCCAATTTTCTAAGGGACATAATGATTGTCTTATGTTAAATAATATTAATTTATATTAATATTTAAAAAAATAATTAGATATTAAATTACACAGAATTAGTATATAATGTTCAACTTGTAATTTCCACCATTAAAATATATATTCAATATTATTAATTTATATTTATATTAAAATATCACCACAACCATATTATAATGAAAAATTAAAACCAAATGTTATGATATTGGAATTGTAAACTCCAAAATTAACATCAATCATACTTCATATTTAGATTTTATGGAATCTTTTCCTTTGACACAGTTTTAAATATTATTATTATTCATTTTTATTTATAAAAAAATAAAATAAATAATACTATATAAATTATATTATTTTATATTTATTTTAAATTTAAATTCATTAAAAATTAAAATTAAAATTTATTAAAAATGAAAAAAAAATTAATATGTAAAATTTCCATTACTTAATTTTACGTTATATATTAATTCTTCTCTCTTAAAAGAATTTACACAAAAACAAATTTTATCTAATCTATATTTAACTTTAAGGAGTTTAGACTTCTGTGATCCATAACATTGTTTAGAAAATCTTCGGCAAAATCACATAATCAATCTTTTGTCGACGCGTTTCGAACCAACCAGTGTGGTTCATCGTCAGGACAAGTTGAAGAACAGATCCAGCTTCGCCTGTTTAAATAGCTAGAGCAGAGACCCCAACGGTTACCTGGCCAAAAGTTGACTTAAGGAGCAAGGTCAAATTTAGTTATATTAGGTAAGAAATAAATAAATAAATATCTAAATATATCAATGATAAATTATAATATACTAATAAATAAATCCAAATTTAATAAATATATATAAATCTATATAAATTTTAGTTATATTAGGTGTGAGATAACCAAATAAATATATAATTAAAACAATAATAAATTATTTATTTATTAACTAAATATATAACTATATAAATCATAATAAATTATATTTATTTATTTATTAAATCAAAATATAAAACAAAAATAAATCAATTATTTAATTTATATAAATGGTATTATTAGTGAGGTAAATGAATATAAATTCATATATAAATATATAAATTTAGTTATATTAGGGGTGAGATAACAAACTAAATATATAACTAAATTAATAATAAATTATTTATTTAATAAATAAATATATAAATATATAAAAATAATAATAAATTCTATTTATTTATTTATTAAATAAATAAATAAATATAAAAACATAAATTAATAAATATAATAGGAAAGATAAATTATTTATTTAATTTATATAAATGGTATTATTAGTAAGGTAAATAAATATAAATTTATATATATAAATTTAGTTATATTAGGATGAGATAACCAAATAAATATATAAATATATAAATAAAATAATAATAAATTATTCATTTATTAACTAAATATATAAATATATAAAAATCATATATAAAAAAAAAAAAATTATTTATTTTTTATTAAATAAAAAAGTAAATTATTTATTTAATTTATATAAATGGTATTATTAGTGAGGTAAATAAATATAAATACATATATAAATATAAAAATTTAGTTATATTAGGTGTGAGATAACAAAATAAATATATAAATATATAAATAAAATAATAATAAATTATTTATTTATTTATTAAATAAATATATAAATATATAAAAATAATGATAGATTATATTTATTTATTTATTAAATAAATAAATAAATATAAATTAAAAAATATAATAGCAAAGGTAAATAATTTATTTAATTCATATATAAGGGGTTTTTTTAGACGAAAGTTAAAGGGAGATTCAATTCTAAGGTTCTAATAGAAATAAATGAAATTTTTGGAAAAAAATCTAATTATAACATGCTCAATAGTATCATAACCGGATAATACACTACATAGCCCGAAATTAATTCATAACATATTAAGGACTCAAACACTCCAAAGAACTGGGACAAACTTGCCCAAACAGAAATTAAAGGAGGGGGAAAGACAGAAACCCTAAGACCTAACAAAAAGGGGAAGAGGAGGCTAGGAAGACAAGGCTGGGACCCAGCACCTGCTAATCCTCCAGCCATCATCCCTATTAAGATTGTTCGGCCTCTTCTCAATCTCCAGGGCCTCTCTAAATTTAACTTCTTAGATTTCATCCGAATTTAACTTCTTCCTTGTATAAGTGAAAATGAAAGATTTCATGAATTGATGCCCATGCAATTGGTGAGCGTGATGAAAGACACACATGATATACATTCACCAACATATTTATTTTCTCATTATGCGGTAGTTTATTCATTAGAGTAGTGTGGATTTCCCGGCCAGTAGTGTGGATTCCCCTGCGACTCCAGGCACTTGCAGAGGGTTTTTGTGCCCAGATCCCAAAGTATCAGTCTTCCTTTAGGGTCAAAATCAACAAAAGTCAATGTTGGTCAAATTACTGAAATCCAGTTAACTCTTAAAATTTCAGGTTTTGTTTCTGTGACCCTCTAAGATTTCAACGCCTAAAATTTTGGGTCTGCAATTTCTCAAAAAATATTACCAGAACTAGGACTAATTTTTTTTCATCTTCTCTCTATTTACCTCGTTTCTCTTTTAATTGTGTTGGTTTTTCTTCTTATCTCAGCACAAAAATCGATGTACATGATGAGTGAATGAATAGTCTCCAAAATGGTTGAGTTGCTCTCTATATATACACATATAGGAGGTCGAATAGGTGGCTCTTGGAGCCTAGGACAAATTGTTCCCAAAGAGGGGTCTTGTTGTGATAGTTTAGACTCTTTTGACTCAAAATAAAATATTTTTCCTTTCTTACAACAAGTCCAAATGAGACTTTGACTCAAATACAATTGCTTGACTCATGACAAATTTTCTTTTGACTCAAATAACCCTACAAGCATGAAGAACATGCTTTGACTAATAAAAATAATAATAAAATCTTTTTGTTCATTTATTTTTACAAAAAATATAAATTGATACAAGTACAATGATAATTATGAAGACCGGACCTAGTTACATTTTCCAACATATGGATGTTGGCTAGCTTTATACATGTGATTTTCATTGATGGTGGTATTCTCTATCATGTTAAATTTTATATGTTTTAACATGGAGCTACATGGTTAATATAAATACTTTATTGACACAATAGTGGACCAACCTACTTTATAAGATTAATAAATTAATTTATTTAAAAGATCCCTCCTAAATTCCTTTTCCCAAATTAAAAAAAAAATGAGAAGTTTAATATAACACAATCATTACATAGGAGACAATTTTGCTCACCAACTATTTAAGGGAGATATACAACTAAACATAAGGAACATGAGGGAGGATGGAAAATGCTAGTGAGGAGAGGTATGCATAAGTTTGAAAGTTGTCATTTCTCTAATGATTCATTTATTCTAGAGTATGATGTGACCCAGCCCACGCTTCTGCTTAGCCTCGCCTTTACCTCTATTATGGGCTTTATGACGTGGAAGGTATGGTTGCTGTTTTCAGTGGTTGTATGCGATATGGATGGTAGATATTTGGTTAGGCAACTGGGAGTGAGTTAATGCTTTATTAAATGTTCACCTACGATCCTCGGGCTTGGTTCCCTCCGTTTGATCTTTGCCCAAAACGCCTTTGGTTTTTGGTCATTTAGCGATTGTTTTGTTCGGTTGTGTGGCTCGGCGAGGGTTTGTTTGTTACTCTGTATGGTTTTGGCTCCGGTGTATATGGCAACCTCTGGTTTCTCTTTGGGTGTGGTTGTGGATGAACGCTAGCCTTCCACACTTGGTTATGCGGTTGTCTGTGGACTTCTCCTGTCGCTCGAGTCTGTCTTGGCTCTGGAGGTGCGCTCGCTCGAACTCTTTTTACACAGTAAGCTCCTTGGTCTCGTTCTGCCGTTCTTCTGTGGGTTGGTTTTGGAATCTAGTCTCTCGTCTGTTAATTGCCCCTTGCTATTGTTATTATTGCTTCTGGTCTCTGCTCGGTATGTAAAATGGTTTAACTGCTGGTGCCCTTGAACTCAGGTAACAGGGTGTTGGACTTCCGCGGCTACAAACAGGTAAATGGTCCTCTCCTTGATTTAATTCGACCTTCTTCTGGCGTTGACACTGACCAAGCCTGCTCCTTCTGTCTCAGGCTCTTTCGATTCGTTAGCGGCTCTTTCGATTCGTCAGTGGCTCTGTTCCATGAACTCCTTGGTCCGGTCACACTCAGGTAATTTATATAACCCTTCTGTTTCTATTTTGCTTCGATTTTCAGGTCTCACTATACAGATGTATTGACTGAGTTCTGTTTGTATGTGCAGGTCAATGGCTCGACCTGGGTACGTGGATTCCTTATGAGTTTGGTCTCCCAAATGTGGCAACTCTCTGCTGGTAGGCTTTGGCTCTTAAAGCCCGTCAATGTACTGTTAGGGTTTTTAATTTCTTGTTGGGTTCATAGCTCGCCGTTTTGCCTTTGTGTGTAGTCTAAATCCCTTTCGAAGATGAAGCTTCAGTCTGGCTTTAGTTCCTGTTCTAGTTGGCTGTTCGTTTGAATTATGGGTGTTCACTGTTACCAAACCCTAGGCTAGGGTTTGTCCACTCTGTGGACGCAACACTTGTTTTTATTTATAAACGAATGTAATACATCTATATTTCTCGGGTCAATAGCAATGGAACATAATTTTGTTATATCTGTTTACTTATGAAAAATATGAAGAATTGTTCAAAAGTACCTCTGTTATGGTTTGTTTTCTTCGGCACTCTATTTCTGGTTCTTTATCCTCTCGGTCGTCTTGCTGTGTTTCACAGTTCTGGCTATGGTTCAATTCGTTTGTTCTTTGCTCTGATTTGGACGTATGTATGAATTCGATGTTGTTTTCTTGTTCGACGAGAACACAAGGAAATACGACCTCACAGTGGTCGTTCTCTGTCTGCTAGCATTGTTATTAACAATTCAATGAATGGAAATATAATAGTACAGTAGTACAGTAAGTAGGCAATGATACAGATGGACCGTTTTGAAATATGACCTGTCTCTGTTTTATTTATTGATTCTGAAACTGCTGAACCTTTTTCTTGTTTTACATTGCTGCATTTATACATCTTTGGTTTACAGTTAATTGAAACCGCAATTGCTTTCAGTTGAACAAAAATGATATGGTTGTGTAACTACAGTTCGGTTGACATTACAAGATCTTTATTTAGACAATTTTGTCTTTTCCTCCTTAAGTTGACAGAACAATTATTAAACTGTTGTTTGTTTCTGTTGGATGAATAACAACCCTAACCGACTATTAACTTTGACTAACACAGTAATTAAAAGTGAAACAAAATAAAATCCTATCCCATGTCCTAACAAACTAAACATAAAAAAAAACAATCCAAATACTCAAACAACTTTCCCAATTGGCAGAGACTTCACCTGGTCATGGTGAGTTGGATGCTCTTGCATCAGGCTCTCGGGGCAAAAAGAAATCATGGCTTCAGTCCATGAGCTTCTCAACTGAAGACCCTGTCTGTTCAATCTGCCTGGAATCAAACCACGAACTGTCCTCAATAGGCCGGTTCTTCCACTTGACCAGGTATTGTACATACTCCTTCCGCCGAGTTCATTTAACCACCTGAGTGTCGAGAATGCTTTTGATCTCGGCAGGTTGAACGTAAGGCATCTATCTCTTCCAAGCTTCTCCTCCATCCTGGGTATTCCGTGTAGGTCGCATGGTTCCATCTTCTTCCTTCTCTTTTGGATCAACCGTATAAGGAAACAGGTCTGCTACGTTAAAGATAGGTGAAATGCCTATTCCGGGTGGCAACTGTATCTTGTAGGCATTCGCCGAAAATTTCCGAAGGACTTTGCAAGGTCCTATCTTTTTATACTTCAATTTATTGTACGTACCTTTAGGGAAGCGCTCCTTGCACAAATGCACGAGGACTTCATCCCCCACGTTAAACTGTCCTTCCCTTCTCTTCAAATCTGCTTGCTGTTTATACCTTAAGCTGCTGTCCTACAATTTAATTTTTACCTGTTCATGCAAATCTCTCATCGCGTTAGCGAAATCTTCTCCATCTGCGCTTCGCCTTTCCTGTAATCCAAGGTCCCACAGTTCATGCACTCCGCGAGGATGCATGCCGTATAAGATCTGAAATGGGCTAAAACCTGTGCTACGGTTAGGCGAGTCGTTATAAGCAAACTCTGCCTGTGCAAGCGCTTGATCCCACATCTGCGAATTCTCTTCGACCAAGCTTCGTAACAGGTTTCCCAGACTCCTGTTTACAACCTCTGTTTGCCCGTCGGTTTGCGGGTGATATGCAGAACTGTAGCTTAGCTGTGTGTCCATTTTTTTCCACAAGGTATGCCAAAAGTGTCCCGTGAACTTCACATCCCTATCCGAAAGGACAGATTTGGGCAATCCATGTAACCTGACAATCTCATTGAAAAACAAGTGGGCCACGTGGGTGGCATCACTGGTTTTTCTGCAAGGAATAAAATGCACCATTTTTGAGAATCTATCCACTACTACCATTACCGAGTCGTATCCTCGCTGTGTCTTAGGTAGACCTAAGATGAAGACCAAGCCGAATGAGTCCCACGGTCTGCCTGGAATAGGTAACAGTGTATACAGTCCCGCGTTCTGACTGTGACCCTTTGCTAACTGGCACACTTTGCATCTGGCCACAAATCGTTGTACATCTCTCCGCATCTTTGGCCAAAAGTAGAAATGACTGAGCTGCTCAAGTGTCTTGTCCATGCCGAAATGTCCGGCCAGACCTCCACTATGCTTCTCTTGAATAATGTTCTCCCTCATCGAGCAGTCAGGTATGCACAGCTGTCCTCCCTTAAACAGCAACTTCTCCTGTAGATTGTAGTCCAACCAAGGACTGTTATCTCTCACTAAGGGATTCTGACATGCCTCATAGGCCTCCTTAAAATCTGTATCAGTCTGGTATAAGTCCTGTAAGTGCTCAAAACCCAGCACCTGCACAGTGCTTTCCTGCAGAAGTAGAGCTTTCCTACTTAGCACATCCACTACCTTATTTGCTTGCCCACTAATATGCTTCAATACGAAATTGAAACTCTACAAATACTCCACCCATTTGGCGTGTTTGTGGTTCAGCTTGTGCTGTTGCATTACATACTGTAGTGCAGAATTATCTGAAAACAACACAAATTCATTTCCCAATAGATAATGCCTCCAGTGTTTTAATGCCTGTATAATAGCATAGAACTCCTTATCATACGATGAATATTTCTGTCGACTCTCATTCAGCTTCTCGCTGAAAAACACTACAGGCTTATCCTCCTGGCTGAGTACAGCTCCTATTGCTATCCCGCTAGCATCACAGCGAACCTGAAATAATTTCTTGAAATCCGGCAATCTCAGGATCGACCTCTCAGTGATCTTTTTCTTTAACAACTGGAAACTTCTCTCTACTGCCTCTGTCCATCGAAAAGGCTGGCTGGCCTTTTTAATGGTGTCCAACATAGGCGCACAAATTTCACTAAAATTCTTTATGAATTTCCTATAAAAACTCGCTAATCCATGAAAGCTACGTACCTCAAATAAATTTTTCGGAGATGGCCAATTCACTATCGCTGCCACCTTCTCCAGATCCATCTTCAGTTCATTCTCTGCTATTACAAACCCCAAATAAATCAATTCCTTCTACAAAAAAGTACATTTCTTCAAATTTATTAGTAGTTTATTCTGCTGTAATTTCTCCAGCACTTTCCGTACATGTTGAAGGTGTTCTTCCCTTGTCCTGCTGAAAATAAGTATGTCATCCAAGTATACTATCAAAAACTTCCCGATGTACTCCTTCAGCATCTCATTCATTAACCTCATGAATGTACTGGGCGCATTGCTCAGCCCAAATGGCATGACCAGCCATTCGTACAGCCCCTCATTCGTCTTAAAGGTTGTCTTCCATTCGTCCCCCTCTCGTATCCAAATCTGATGGTACCCGCTCTTCAAGTCTATCTTAGAGAAATAAGCTGCCCCGCTTAAACAATCCATCATATCATCCATCCGTGGCAGTGGAAACCTGTACCGGATGGTGATTTTATTGATGGCCCTTGAGTCGGTGCACATCCGCCACTCTCCTCCCTTCTTGGGAGCGAGGACCGTTGGAACAGCACAAGGGCTTAAGCTTTCCCTTATCAATCCCTTGTCCAACAGTTCTTGCACCTGCTTCCTAATTTCTTCATTGTCTTTGGGGCTCATTCGGTATGCCGCTTTGTTCAGCAAACTGGCTCTGGGTATGAAGTCAATATGATGACTTATGCTCCATTTGGGGGGTAATTTGTCTGGCAAGTCATCTACAACTATGTCTGTAAATTCCTGCAACATTTGCTGGATTTCCATAGGTAAATCTGATACCTCAGTATGCAACAATACTGTCCTTGCTTTCTTTACAACTGCGTAACCTATCTCACTATCCTCAACCTGTTTTAGAAACTGTTTTCCGCTGACCAACAATGTTCTTGATTCACTAGTCTCTGCTCTCCCTTCTTCCTTGATGGGCACAAGCGTATGCTTGATTCCATCCTTAACAAATTTATAATAGTTCTTCAATCCATTGTGTACCACTTTCCTGTCGTACTGCCAAGCAGTATGTGACATACATCCATTGGCATGATGTCACAAACGACTTTATCCTTATATCTGCCTATTTGAAACTCCACCTCGCACTGTTCATCCACTAGCAACTGATGGCCTTTTTGCAGCCATGAAACTCTGTAAGGGTTGGGATGTTTCAAGCGTTTCAACTCCAATTTTTCTACCATCTCTGTGGACACTAAATTATCAGTACTACCGCTGTCAATAATTAACTTACAACACTTACCTCGCGACTTACAAATTGTTCTAAACAAAGCCTTTCGCTGCGTCTGTTCAGTGACCTCCTTGACTGGTTTTAACAACACCTTGTGCAGCACCAGAGCTTCCCCTGTCTCTGGAGCATTTTCTGCTTCTTGGGGAGGTGTCGCTGCTTCCTCTGTTTATGCCACATATGCACCTTGCTGTCCAGCTTGATCTGCTTCCAGACATTCAAACGATCGGTGTCCCCATTTATGGTACCTATAACACTGATAACCAGCCCCTCTACCTCAGCCATTTCCCCTGCCTCGCTGGGATGACCTACCGTCTCTCGCGCTATCACCTTTGTCTGCTGATTCAGAAGCTTTGGAACTGTTGCCTTCCTCGTTGCTACTAGCAGTCCGGCCTCTACCATATGACTTGCCTTTCCCCTTGCCGGCTCCTCGTCCTCTCTGGGCATTCTGCCTTCTGGTAATTTTCTCTTCAGCTTTCATCACACTCTGATACGCTTCCTCAGTATTGTTCGAAGACAAAATACTGATTTCATCCAAAATATCTAACCTTAACCCATTAACATACCTGGTTGTTCTTTCTGCGGTATCCTCTATATATCTGGCTCGCAAATTCACTCGATAGAACTCCTCCGTGTACTCCCTTACCGTTAATCCTTTCTGTCTCAGATTCTGCACCTGCCTGTGTAGTGCAATCTGATAGTCCCTTGGCAGAAATCTGCCCTTTAACTTGGCCACCATCCTTGACCAGGTTTTAATCGGTGCCTTGTTCAATCTTTTCCTCTCGTTCTGGACACTATCCCACCACAGGGTTGCGTGTCCCTTCAATTTCGTCGTAGCGAACTTAACTCTGCGGTCTTCGCTGACTTCCTCGCACTCAAAATACTTATCCATCTCGCTGATCCAATCCAATAAAACTTCGATAGACAGGCTGTCGTCATAAGTCGGGAGTTCTGGCTTGGGTTTACTGGTTGCTACTAAAACAGATCTCAACAATCTCACTTCTGCAGACTCACCTTCTGGTCCATCTGCTGCTACTTCAGTTTCCTCTTCATTGTCATCGCCTATTTCCGGATCTCTTCGTCTCCCTGCCTCTACTGCCTCCAAATGGGCAGCAAGAATTCTGATCTCCTCTCTCAATCCTTCCTCTGCCAATCTTCGAGCACCTCTGCCATGACCCCGCCTTCCTCTCTCCATTCCTCCTACTAACATAAACAACTGCTCTGATACCACTCTGATGTGACCCAACCCACACTTCTGCTTAGCCTCGTCTTTACACCTGTTATGGGCTTTATGACGTGGAATGTCTGGTTGTTGTTTTCGGCAGTTGTATGTGATATGGATGGTAGATATTTGGTTAGGCAACTGGGAGTGACTTAATGCTTTATTAAACGTTCACCTACAATCCTTGGGCTTGGTTTCCTCTGTTTGATCTTTGCCCAAAACGCCTTCGGTTTCTGGTCATTTCACGATTGTTCTGTTCGGCTGTGCGGCTCGACAAGGGTTTGTTTGTTACTCTGTATGGTTTTGGCTCCGGCGCATATGGCAACCTCTAGTTTCTCTTTGGGTGTGGCTGTGGATGAACGCTGGCCTTCCACACTTGGTTATGTGGTTGTCTGTGGACTTCTCCTGTCGCTCGAGTCTGTCTTGGCTCTGGAGGTGCGCTCGCTCAAACTCTTTTTACACAGTAAGCTCCTTGGTCTCGTTCTGTCGTTCTTCTGTGGGTTGGTTTTGGAATCTGGTCTCTCATCCGTTAATTGCCCCTTGCTATTGTTATTATTACTTCTGGTCTTTGCTCGGTATGTAAAATGGTTTAACTGCTGGTGCCCTTGAACTCAGGTAACAGGGTGTTGGACTTCCACGACTACAAACAGGTAAATGGTCCTCTCCTTGATTTAATTCGACCTTCTTTTGGCATTGACACTGACCAGGCCTGCTCCTTCTGTCTCAGGCTCTTTCGATTTGTCAGCAGCTCTGTTCCACGAACTCCTTGGTCCGGTCGCACTCAGGTAAGTTATATAACCCTTCTGTTTCTATTTTGCTTCAATTTTTAGGTCTCACTATACAGGTGTATTGACTGAGTTCTGTTTGGTATGTGCAGGTCAATGGCTCGACCTGGGTACATGGATTCCTTATGAGTTTGGTCTCCCAAATGTGGCAACTCTTTGCCGGTAGGCTCTGGCTCTTAAAGCCCGTCAATGTACTGTTAGGGTTTTTAATTTCCTGTTGGGTTCATAGCTTGCCATTTTGCCTTCGTGTGTAGTCTAAATCCCTTTCGAAGATGAAACTTCAGTCTGGCTTTAGTTCCTGTTCTGGTTGGCTGTTCGTTTGAATTATGGGTGTTCACTGTTACCAAACCCTAGGCTAGGGTTTGTCCACTCTGTGGACGCGACACTTGTTCTTATTTATAAACGCATGTAATACATCTATATTTCTCGGGTCAATAGTAATGGAACATAATTTTGTTATCTCTGTTTGCTTATGAAAAATATGAAGAATTGTTCGAAAGTACCTCTATTATGGTTTGTTTTCTCCGGCACTCTGTTTCCGG
This sequence comes from Pinus tabuliformis, assembly GCA_031772625.1. Lineage (NCBI taxonomy): Eukaryota > Viridiplantae > Streptophyta > Pinopsida > Pinales > Pinaceae > Pinus > Pinus tabuliformis. The sequence goes on along the minus strand of CM062817.1, from coordinate 172,588,529 downwards.
TTCTTTATCCTCTCGGTCGTCTTGCTGTGTTTCACAGTTCTGGCTATGGTTCAATTCGTTTGTTCTTCACTCTGATTTGGACGTATGTATGAATTCGATGTTGTTTGCTTGTTCGACGAGAAAACAAGGAAACACGACCTCACAGTGGTCATTCTCTATCTGCTAGCATTGTTATTAACAATTCAATGAATGGAAATATAATAGTACAATAGTACAGTAAGTAGGAAATGATACAGATGGACCATTTTGAAATATGATCTGTCTCTGTTTTATTTATTGATTTTGAAACTGCTGAACCTTTTTCTTGTTTTACATTGCTGCATTTATACATCTTTGGTTTACAGTTAATTGAAACTGCAATTACTTTCAGTTGAACAGAAATGATATGGTTGTGTAACTACAGTTCGGTTGACATTACAAGACCTTTATTTAGACAATTTTGTCTTTTCCTCCTTAAGTTGACAGAACAATTATTAAACCATTGTTTGTTTTTGTTGGATGAATAACAACCCTAACCGACTATTAGCTTTGACCAACACAGTAATTAAAAGTGAAACAAAATAAAATCCTATCCCATGTCCTGACAAACTAAACATAAAAAAAAAACAATCCAAATATTCAAACAACTTTCCCAACCTGGCAGAGACTTCACCCGGTCATGGTGAGCTGGATGCTCCTGCATCAAAGTAGTAAGGCTTACATGTTTTGGTGGAAACAAAAATCCTTTCAAGAGTGACAAGGAGAAAGTGAGCTCATCAAATTTTTGCTTCTTTCTTAAAAAATGTTCTTCATTTATTGCATTAATTAGTGTTGTTAGAAGGTCTGATATTTTTTCATATTAGTGCTAACTGGTACACTTTTTGCGAAAAACATTATTGTTCCAATCTTATCGAAAGAGTCCATGTTCCCCGACATTTCACTTTGCTTATTATTTGCTATTCTTGGTGTCTATGTATGAATTTTGTTACAACTTAGACATTTTAAAGTGATTTATGGTCCTAATTTTCACAGAATTTGATCAAAACATTATGTTGTACTCTCATTTTTATTAATAAAATCTAGGTTTTGATGGCTAATATTTTTTTACATATTTTCTCCAATGAGTTTGCTTTATATTTTTAATTTTTTAGAGCACATTTCTAATAATAACAATTGAAATAATTATTTGATTTATATTAGATTGTATAAACATACTTGTGCAATCTTGTGACTAGTAGGGTATGATTTTTTAAAGAATATTCCTGAAAATTAATCCATTAATTTGTTGTTAATTTGTTTTAATTTCAGTAAATTGATTTTCATCAATGTACATAAATTTTATATGATTGTTTTAATTTTTATTTCATCATTGTGAGCAGTCTTCATTTTATTATACAAATCTGCTATAAATAGTTTTCCTTTGTTTCAATATAAAAATTGTTATAAATAGATGTTACTTAATTATGGGCATTAAACCTTGAGTCTACTGTGACTATCCCAAACCATTGAGATTCAGAAGTGCTCACAACGAAGCATAAAAACTTCCATTGTCAACACATTACATATATTTTTTTCCAAACCCTTTCATCTTTTTTTTTTTTTTTTTTTAATTTTCATGTCGGGAACCCAAGATTAACCATATGAACCTCAGAAAGCACCCTTTAAAATAAAGTACCATTATGAGAGCTAATACAATACCTCTTAGGAATGACAAACCATAAACAAGTATAAATAAAGAGCATTGATTAAAGAATTATGTTTCCATTGGATATGAGAGGTATCTATAACTTTCCTATTTTTATTTTTGAATATTTGGGCTATTTTGAAATTAGTTTTAGTAATATGGATCCACTCTCATATATTGTAATTTGTAAACTTGTTTATTCTTTGCATTGCTAATGTTATTTCTCCTCTTAGTAAAGGACATCTTAGTTGTTATTCATAATAAAATACTTTTTAGTTGATATTATTTATATGTTGTTTTACATTGATACTAGTAAATTTGTTCTTTGGTAGGGTTTCCTTGTATGACAAAGACTGAATTGGAAAAATGTTTGGTGTTAAAATTTCTATTCTAGCAAAAATTTCATGCTAAAGTATTGGGTGATTGTAAATTTTTAATACCAAGTATATATTTACACAATTTGTAACTATGCAATGAATATGAGAATTATAAAAAAATGTATACATTAAATAAAAACAAATGATAATAATAATAATATGATGCTAATAATGAATGCCTACATTGTTGACTCAAGAAGTAATTATTCATTCCAATCTTCATCTATCTTTATAATCTCTTTCCATTATGAGTTGTTTTCTTATCATAACAAAGTCCAATTACAACATGAATTTGCAATATACGTACAACCTCAAAATTATTTGGTTTATGGTTTTCTTCTTTGTCATGTATATGTCACTTATTCAACAAGAGCCATGTGATGGCAATGCCACTGCCATTTGTTCATAGACATTGGGGCCATGTGGATTTTGTTTAATAAACCAATTCAACAAAATTTAATACTAAAAATACATGGAGTTGAATGTGAAGCCAAAGAAATTGAACCTATCCAATTTGTTTTATGAGTTTTCTCTGAAAGATTGCTTTTATATTAGAAACTAGAAGTTTAAGTTTTTTCCAATTTGAAATTAAGTGGCATAAATGTTACAAGTAAAACCTCTAAAATACCCTTATAAGCCTTCCAAACACTTTAAGAAAAAGGAAAAAAAATCTGCGTTTTCAAGAGGCTTTTAACTTTTAAGATCTATCTTATTACTATTCTTAATAACAAACTTTTATAATTTCATGTTTTTATGCCTTATTCCTCCTTGACAAGTTAGGGAATGCCTTATCCCTCATTGACAAGTTAGGAAAGATATGAGTATATGTAAATACCTATCATTGACTTTCATAAGTTGTATTAAACATTTTTCATATTTATACATTTTCATGTTATATATATATATATATATATATATGAATCTTGGTCTACAAGTCAATTAAGTTTTTGGCATAATCATTTATATTGGCATATTAAGTTTTTCATATATATATATATATATATATAATTTTAAATTTAAATTACATTAACTATAATATATTATTATTTTGAAATTATTAATTTTTTATAGTTTTATATTTATAAAATAAAAAAATATTGATTGATGCATGATATTAAATTTTGCATTCAATAAAACTATGCATAAATATAAAATGAGTTATCTTAATTAGGCAGATTGATTTATGTGACTTCATATAATTCAAATATTTAATTTCAATAAAATTTTATTTAAAATTTTTAAATAAAAATAATTTTAAATTATATCAAAATATAAAAAGATAAAAATTTAAACTACCATTTAAAATATGCTTTTCACCACTCAATTTTTTATAACATTTTTTGTTTAAAAAACATTTTCATACAACCATATGAGAAGTAATGAATATTTAAAATTTATTGGACTCCATCATCTTCTTTTTGTTGGTTAAGTTTAAATCCGAAGGAAAACATTTTTAATTATCCAACCCAACTATCTGTTATAGACATTTTTGTGCCTTACATCACTGAGCATGAAATGTCAATAATTAAGGGATCCAAAGTCCCTAAACATGTTGTTCCTACCCCTAGAGGAACAAGGCCAGCAAACCACAGCAATTCACAAAAGTTCTCCACCTGAAAACACTAAAAAACAGGCCATTTCTGGATCATGTCAACTGCTCCACTGAGCATCTGCGCTGAATGTCAACTGCTCCACTGTCTACCTGCGCTGAATGTCAACTGCAAAGAAGGCTACCTGCACTGAGCGTAACTGGACAAGTGGCAGACTCATTTCTCAAGGTGTCAATGCCCAGGAAGCTTCCAAAATGACACTTGGATCAGGGAATTCGACTGGTGATGAGTAAGAGGTTTCAAATCTCCAAGTGGAAGCAAGAACCTCTAAGTGGACTCAAGAACTGAAGTGGGAGAGGACACTAGTCAGCTCCATGCCAGCCTCAAGCTGACTCATCCTTTCTCCAAAACTCCTATATATAGATCTCTCTCAGGAGGTCATGGGGGGCTGGAATATTGTAATTGCAAAGAATTGCTGTTGGATTGTGGTTAGATCATTGGGTGCTTATGCTTTGAAAGGGGCTGAAGAAGGAATTCCATTCTGCTGGGAAGGAGATGCTGGGTTGGAACCTTATGGGTTGTATCTCTTCCTGAACCTTGTTTATCAATCAATAAAGCTTCTTGGTTCTTTCCTATATGCTGGTGTATTTTGTATGATTTGCATTAGTGTATTTGATTTACTTCTAATCCTGAATCATTTATGAATATGTATATTTGCCTTTGTATTGTGTCCTTCTCTTGTTGCATGTAGTTGTTCTCTGGTCACAGGTAGCTGTTCTCTTGTGATCTCGTGGGAGTAAAAGCGAAGAGGCAAGTAGCTGTGGACACACAAAGAGGAGAGGATCTAGATCGAGGGACAACCGAAAGATAACGGTAAGTCTACCAATCTCCTCTCTTTCATATTTCATAAAGGAAGAAACTGAAGTAGCTGTATTCGTTTGTTGCTAAGGTACTGTCACACCTTAGGTGGATAGGATCGTCCTGCATAGGCATTTTTCCCCACAACAAATTGGCGACTCCACTGGGGAAGAACTTTGTTTTAGTCATTTTGTTTGTTTGCATCATTGTTTACCTCATAGACTTAACAGCAACAATTGAACTGCTTTACAAAGTAGAATGTTGCTGCTTTGATCCTTCACTGGGTTTTTGTCTATGATCTCAACAATGGACTCACAAATGACTTGATGATCCTTTGTGATAGTCTTTAGTAACCTCTCAAAGCATCCCTCTGTTTATACCTTGCTTGAGTTTCTGATTTGGCCTGAAACAGTTGATTTTTGAGCATTTTATGACCCGGAAACCAAGAGAAACGAGAGTTTCTCCTTTCAGCGCAGACACTGTGAAGGCAGTCTGCATTTCAACGCAGGTCTCGTGAAGGTTACCTGTGCTGAATGTCAAACTGACAGTGTTACACTTGCGCTGAACCAGTGTGGCCTTGTGCAGCTGGGGTTCCTTGCTGTCTTTTGCCCTGTTTTGATCTCTGTTTTTGCTGCCTTTAACCAGCATAGGTACCACATCTGAAACCCCTTTTCTTTGCTTGAATTCCGCCTCATTTTTGTACAAAAAGACTGTAAGTGTTTTTATGTGTTTGTGGCATCATTTACAGTTTTCCTTTGCATGAGCGAAATAGTCATCCTGTAGCCTTGATTCAGATCTGATTGATTGATTGATTGTGATCTTAGGAGAGAGTTCATTGGCTGTTAGCAGTTTGATTATCATTTGCTTTTGCTTATTGGTTTGAATTTGTCACTTTTAAGTGTCGAAACGAGTATTTCTTTCGAAAAATCGCAAAGTGCTTGTAATCTCTTCTACCCTTGCTGATTTTGGAAAAAGTAAACTTGTTTATTTTACAGTCATTTAAAAGCAAATTCAAAGTTGTACAAAAAGCTTTCTTTGTAGGCATTTATACTAAGAAAGTGAAAACAAACACCTGCATTGTGCATTTTGCATTTTGATAAGATTGCATGTTTGATTTAGGAAGAGTGCATTAGAGTGTGCTGATTGCTCTTTGAGAAAAGATAGTCGCTCTCTTTTCCCTTAGTAGCTAGGATTTTCAAAGTTGAAAGATTATAAAGCTTGCTTATCATCTTAGACTGCATTTAGGAATTTGTACCAATACATCTCGTGGTGATCCTGAAAGACAAACTTTAAAAAGATCAACATAAAATATATTGAATGAACCTAACAACGCTTTGCAACATAACGCACAACATAGAGGTCTAGGTAGAGACGTGTTCCGGCGTCGTTAAACGTAGTGCTGTCGATCTCTAAGAAGGTGGGTGATTCCTCCTGAGGGACGATAGCACTAATACGACTTGTGCTCCCACGTACCGTCGCGTATATATTGGGAGACCCCTATAGGCATATATCCTTTATCCTTAGGAAGCCGTGTCGGCCGCCCTACTGATCGCAATGCAGTGAACACAACATTCACGAAGATCGACCACCCGTACCGTAAAAAGTATTCTGTGGTTTTGCGAAAAGTTTGGCACACCCTCTGCCTAGATCTCCAGAGCAGTTTCTTTTAGCCTTTTTCAGACTCTATAACAGAAAAAGTCCATCCGAGCATTTGTCACTTCGGGCTCGTTAAAACATCGAAGGAGACTAGAGTCATCTTTAGCTTTTTCTCGACTCTTTAAAACTGAAAAAGCAAGTTGTGTCTAAAAGCGTCTAATAAAATTCATTCAATTCGGAAACATAATTTCCCCTTTTTGTATTTTAGTTGATAGAGTAATCCGCAACCGTGGAAGAAAGTCAATTGAAACCCCGTCGTTCACGGAGGCTTGCGAGTCAACCGTCTTTGTCTCCGGAATCGAAAGTAGTACGGACAAAGCGAACTCGCTTAACCGGTTCAAAATCTCACATCAAAGTTAGAACAACTGTTCCGACAACATCTAAGATTCTGGTTGCTCCAAGCATTTCTGGAAACCCTGCCTCTATTGAAGAAGTTCAACAGCCACAGAGGGACAGTAGCACTGATCCCGGTCTGAGAACAAGTACTTGCGTTACTAAACCAGTTCCATCTGTAACCGGTCTAGAGAGTATTGTTCCTCAAACAACTGTTGCTGTCGAAACAACCCCTTCTTCGGCACCAGAAATATTTTACGAACCTGACGGTCTTCCTCTTCCACCTGGTTTGATTGCGATAGAGGAAATTATAGAGGACCCGCAAGCAAGTACTCCAACTCATTTTGGAGTAGGGGTCACTCTTTTTCCTGCAACATCAGAAGTTTGTCCATCACCAGTGGAAGTTCCTGTAGAATTGCTAGGCAATTTATTGGATAGACTTAAAATGTCTAAGCAACCGTCAACATCTAGGACTGTGTCGAACGACACAGCGACGGCAGAACTCCCTGCCGCCACTCCGACGATGTTTGCCGGTGTACCATCTGTCCCAACTAGCTCTCAACAGCTAGAAGGAGTCCACCCAGGGACTATTTCGACAATATGGTCTGTTCCAGTTTGTTCTTCCGGCATAATATCCGGTAATTCTTATGTTGAAACTAGACAAATTGATCCCTATGGAGGTCAATTTGGGCCATCCAGTCCCCAAGGGCAAACCATACCCTTGAGTTTCGGATTGCTACCGTATGGGGGGCAGTATGCCCTTTCATTACCCCCTCCGAGAGGATACCCATACGGCAGTTCTCAACCGTATTCAGGTTATACTGGAGTTTCGACAAGTGGTTGGGTACCTATGCTACCCCAACAGCCAAGAGTTGTGTATTCTATGCAACAATGTGTACCTGTATCGAACATCCCGACGACGCCAGCTATTGTAACAGTGTCGCAAGTTCAAACGATGCCTGTTGTGTGTCAACCTCAGATCTCTCAGGTTGTAATGCAACAGCCCCTTGACCCTGTGACACAACCACAATCGCCAACTGCCGGGACGACACAGGTCCAAACGGGTACAATTACCCCACATCTTGGTCCGTCGGTTAGTATAGCACAGCAGAACATGGCTTCACAACCATGGCTAGTGCAATACCAACAGCCACAATTCCAGCAGGTGTACCAAGGATCTGAGCAGCAGATCTTTGCGAATAGTGGACAACCGTATATTCAAAACGGGTTAAATCAACCACTTTACAGTGGTCAAGTCCACCAGCCGTATCAATCATACCAGCATCAATTACATTATGCCGGTATGCAGAGGCCTACTGCTCAGGCGATTCCATCGTATCCTGGGTACGCCTCGCCAAACCTGAGTCAACAGTTACCATTCGTGGCAACTTTAGAATTACCAGATTTACACCGATTAACGAACGATCCAATTGCTTATGCCCATTGGTGGCCAGCGATTCCTCACAAACTTCCATTGGACATTCCTAAATTCAATGGAAATCCTGGGGAAGACTCGTCGAATCATGTGATGACTTTTCATCTGTGGTGTTCGTCGAACACCTTGAATGATGATTCGATAAGGCTTCGCCTCTTTCAGAGGACATTGACAGGTCCAGCGGCTAAATGGTATATTGAATTACCTAGAGCCTCTTTCGACAATTTCAGTTCTCTAGCCACGACTTTCTTAACCCATTTTCAATTACCCATAAGGTATGAAACTGGAACTGAAATCTTAACCAATTTCAAGCAGACGACAGCCACACATATATCCGATCATATACACGAGTGGCGTCGTCATCGCAGAATGGTGAAGACTTACGTTCCAGATCAGCTATTAGCTGAATGGTTTATAAAGTCGCTTCTTCCTGCTATAACAGAAGATGTGGCCAAGGGGGGAGTCGTAACAGAGGAGCAAGTTATTGCTCGTGCACAGTATCTAGACTTAGTATATACTCAGTCTGGCACGCTCTATGACAAGATACCTGACGCCCCTAGACCGGAATTTTCAATTCCTCCTCCTCCTGGATCAAATAGTGACTCTCATGCCGGTGATGGCGTGATTGGCACAGCAAACGCAAAGTCGACAAGGGATTCGTCTAAAAAAGCCCGTAAGACTACGAATCAAAATGCAAATCAAGAAATTCTTGCTTCGGAAATAAACGCCATATCAGCAGATAAAGGCAAAAATTCCAATCAACCAGGAAGCAAGAAGAAGCAAAACAAAGGGAAGAAGAAGAAACAAGGCGAGTCATCCCCTCAAAAAACTTCTTCAAACCCTCCTGGAAAAGGGAAACCGACCAGTCCATGCATGATATGTGACGATGATCATTGGACAAGGGATTGTCCATATAAAGCTGAACTCAAAAAGTTCTTCAAAAGTTCACATACCTCAGCTGTGTTGACTGATCCATTTCCAAATCCAGGTCAAAATATGGTTGATAGTGGAAATGCTTCCCCGTCGCAAGTGCTAATGTTATCGATCTCTAAGCAAAATGATGCTCTGATTTCGACAAGGAATAAAGATTACGGGAATCCACCGGTGTCGAACGACAAAGGTAAAGATCAACCTAGTAGTTCGACAACAACTTCGGCAGAAGTTGTACCCCCATCATCCCTGAATTAACAATAAAACCGCCAAAGGGAGTAGTACACAAGTCGACATTTAATCCTCGCGCCAGGGCGGCGCAGCATTATAACATAGTGGAAGATTTGGCCCAATCGCCATCCGCTATGTCGACTCTTAAGGTACTACAAAATTGCCCATCCCAAAGGTAGGCGTTGTTATCGGCTATTGGTGGAGTGGATCCTAAAGATTCCAATCTTGTATCCTTTGACCACAAAGGATATGATCCTCAGTTACCAGCTCAACTACCTTTCCTTATCCAAGTGAAAGCCCTCAACAAAACTGTTCACCGAACAATTATTGATGAGGGGGCATCTACATGTATCATGTCGATGAGTTGCTGGAAAACTATCGGATCTCCAACCTTGTCGCGATCTTCGACGACATTAAAGGCATTCGATGGAAGGACGTACACCCCGTACGGCATCCTAAATAACTTGAAGGTTGAACTAGGAGGAAAAACAGTGGAAATTGATGTTGAAGTCATCGATGGCAATCTTGACTATAACATCCTACTGGGAAGACCATGGATATATGCCATGGCAGCTGTAGTGTCGACTTATTTTAGGAAGATCGCATTCCCCTTTGAAGGAGGGATTACGGTCGTCGACCAACAGAACTTCCTCCCTAATGGTTCACAAGTTACAGGAAGCATTCCCATGATCCATGGGAGCGACCATTCAATTCAAGATATCGGAGTAGGACTATTGAAAGACCCCACAATGATGGGAGCTTTCGCGCTACCACCTCCTATCTACGTAGGAAATATACCGTTTGTAGCAACCTGCAACATGATATCTTCCACGAAGGTCGCAGAAGACAAAGTTGACATGGATCATTCAATGGTTTTGCCCCCAAGCCCTATAGAAATATTATAGCAATCAATGTTTCGGGCATGGGAGACGAACCCAAATCAACGCTCGTCAAGCGTTTGGGTAGATAGGTCTAGAGAATATGGTACCACATTAGATCCTTGGTCAAAAGTGCATGGGACTGACGAAGGGATCTTACAATCAATGTTGATTGAGGGGGCACCATGGAATGATTACCACCATCGTTCCCTTCTCCCAGAGTGTGAAGAAGATACTCAACACGACCTTTACCACCCTTCAGTTTTTGAATTCCTAACAAATACTGTAAATACGGTGGATTCCGAGCGGAACTTATCCAATATTGAAGAGACTATAGCCATAAATATCTCGACTAAACCAAATGTTGTAGAGAATATTTATGTCGGCAAAGGTTGTTCCCCTTCAGAACTGGAAGTATATAACGCTTTTTTTCGCGAGTTCAGAGATGTCTTTGCTTGGTCATATGAAGAAATGCCAGGCATTGACTCGAGTATTGTTGAACATGAAATTAAAATGTATCCTGATGTCAAACCAGTAAGACAACGGCTTCGACAGGTACACCCCAAGAAAGCCGTTGCCATTAAGGCAGAAGTTGAGAAACTTCTCCATGCTGGTTTCATCTACCCGGTTCCTCTAACTGATTGGGTATCGAATATTGTCCCTGTTATGAAGAAACAAGGGACGATTAGAGTGTGTGTCGACTATAGGGATGTAAACCAAGCTTGTCCGAAGGACAACTACCCTACACCCTTCATCGACCAGATAATTGATGAATGCGCCGGATGTGAAATTTTTTCCTTTATGGATGGATTTTCCGGGTATAATCAAATAAATATCCGCCCACAGGACCAGTCAAAGACTGCATTTATTTGTCCGTGGGGCACATTCGCTTATCGAAAATTACCCTTTGGTTTAAAGAATGCAGGGGTGACGTTTCAGAGGGCAATGAATTATGCCTTCCATGACATCAAGAACATCGTTCAACCATATCTCGACGACCTTCCGGCTCATTCGCGAAAGCGGATTGATCATCCACAGCATTTAAGAGCGATATTTCTACGTTGCCGACACTACAAGATAAGACTCAACCCGCACAAATGTGTGTTTTGCTTCGGGTCTGGTCGTTTACTTGGCTTTGTAGTCTCTAAGGATGGGATTCATCTCGACCCTTGCAAGGTTCAGGCAATCATTAATTTGCCTCCACCTTCAAATTTGCTTCAGATTCAGAAACTCCAAGGGAAAGCAAACTTTCTGAGGAGGTTCATTCCAAATTACGCAGAACTTGCTAAAGGTTACACTCGTCTTTTGAAAAAGGATGTACCTTTTGTCTGGGATCAGGTGGCGCAAGCTTCCTTTGATGCTCTGAAAGATTCTCTAGTAAGAGCATCATTAATGTATGCCCCAGACTATCAAAGAGATTTTACCCTGTATCTGGCTGCAGCGGATACGACCATTGCGATGGTTTTAGTACAAGAAGTCGATGGAATTGAACATCCTATATATTATTTAAGTAAAAACTTAAATGATACAGAAAGTAAATATTCTTATGTTGAAAAACTAGCGCTTGCAGCTGTTCAAGCGATTCAAAGGTTTCGACATTACGTCCTCTTTCGGAAAACTACCATTTTATCAGATTGCAACCCCATGACGTATATACTGTCGCGACAGTTGCTGGGGGGCAAATATTCAAAATGGATAGCGATCCTTCAAGAGTTTGATCTGGAATTTGTAAAATCCAAATCAAAGAAAGCTCTAGTTTTCGCGGAATTATTGTGCGATCTCCCATCGTCGTCCAACGATGAAACATCGGAAGAGTCAATCGTGGATGAAAATTTGTTTCTGATATCTACAAGCGATGAATGGTATGGAGATATCATAGTTTATCTCCAAACCCAAAAGTTTAGGCCTAACACCTCTCACTCTGAACAGAAATGTATACGATACCAAGCTAAAGACTACATGATCGTCGGTGATACGCTTTACCGTCGTAGTATCGATACAATTCTAAGGAGGTGCCTTACCCATGAGGAGGCCGAGAAAGCCCTGAATGAGTGTCATTCAGGCGCGTGTGGGGGGCACCAATCTGGATATGCAACAGCACAAAAAATCTTATGAGCAGGATACTTCTGGCCAACCATGTTCAAAGATTGCATAATCGCAGTCAGAAGTTGCCATGCATGTCAGATTTTTGATAGCAAAACCAGAAGACCACCCGCACCTTTACAACTAATAGTTGCTGTTGGGCCTTTCGCCAAATGGGGCATCGATTTCATGCAATGTAACCCCACCTCGACCGGGGGGCATGGGTATATTATAGTCGCCGTTGACTATTTTACCAAATGGGCCGAGGCGATGCCTACATTGGATAACACTGGTGAAACAGCTGCCCTTTTCTTTTTCAATCATGTAGTCGCCAGGTTCGGCGTACCGCAGGCTATAGTTACAGATCATGGATCGCATTTTCGCAATCACATGATGGTTGAATTAGCTGCCAAGCTAGGGCTATCTCACGACAGCTCTACCCCGTATTATCCGCAAGCCAACGGACAAGTTGAGGCAATCAACAAGGTCCTGAAGCGTATGTTGCAAAGGATGATCGGGGTTCACAAAAGAAGGTGGCATCTAATCCTGTACTCCGCCTTGTGGGCTTACCGAACATCGGTAAAAAATGCCACTGGGTTCACACCGTTCCAATTGGTGTATGGCCTGGAGGCAGTCTTACCAATCCAGTGTGAAATTTCGTCTCTTAAACTCGCAATTGACCTCCTTCCGGAACTTCAGAAGAAGAGGCCCGTTTCTTGGAATTAATCCAATTGGATGAAACCCGTCGTGACGCCGCTTTGGCTAACGAAGCCCATAAGAAACGAGTCAAGGCGCAGTTCGACAAAAATGTCAAACCCCGTGTCTTCTCCGAAGGTGACTTGGTCTTGCTTTACGACCAAGAATCCGACAAATTGGGAGCAGGAAAATTTAATTCTTTATGGATGGGCCCCTATATTGTTAAACGAGTGTTAGCAAAAGGAGCCTACGAGTTGATGGATTATGACGGAATCCCACTGGCGCAACCCCGCAACGGGTTGTACCTCAAGCGTTACTATGCCTAAATAGTAACCTGAGTGCTTTTGTTGTATTTTGTTTTCGCTAAAGTGTTTGTTCCGGTAGAGTAATCCACCTTTTTTCATTTGTTGCAGATGTCGAACTTTTCTGAGACATGTGTGGGATATGCTGACGGAGCGAGTCGTAGTTCGCGGAATCTATCCTCCGCAGCCTGGGCCATTTTTGATCCAAGCGGCGAGTTAGTGAGTTTCAGAGGTGTGTGTATTGGACAATCAACGAATAACATCGCTGAGTATAGCGCGTTGATAGAACTCCTCTCTGATGCCATCGCCCATGGTATACGCTGACTAATCGTCAGGCTAGACTCACAACTCGTGATACTACAACTCAATGGTATATATTCTGTCCGCAATCCAGCTATTTATCGTATGTTTCTAAGGGTTAAGATTTTGGAAAGACAGTTTGATTTACTTCAATACCAACATATTTCCAGGAACTTAAACACATTAACCGATTCGTTAGCAAACTATGTATTAGATAGACATTTACGACATTTATAAAAAGAAATGCATCAGTGTTATGCAAGTGGATCACGCAAATCAACCAGAATAAACCTCAAAAATCAAAATATATAAAAGTTGTTTATCGTTTATACATAATGTTTTGTAACCAAGACAAAAATTGGTCGCATGACCCAAAAACTCAAAAGTGCTAGGGGGCACCCTGGCCTAGTGGTGCTCATGATAGCACGTCACGGCCTGTGCAATCATGCGCAAGAGACGAGTCCATCGTCTAGGCACACCAGTAGTATGCCGCTGCAACTGTAAAGGTAACTCATCGATCCGTACATCCGGAATACCGAGAGTAAGGCTCTCAACCTGCTCCTGCACAGTTGTAAGGGTCTCGGCGTCGTCAAGGTCGCGAAGAATAACTCTCCCAGCAGGCTCCACTGCCGGGGCAGCAACTGGCGGTTTCGGACGAACTGCTGGACGAACAAGACCAACATCTGCATGCACCCAAGAGTTTAATTAGAAGTCTTGACAGAATAAAGCACAGCAAAATTATGAATAAAAAACAGTAGACAGTGATATGGTCAGAGATTTTACCAATAGCGCCCCACTGTTCGCCATCCGGTAGCACCAAATCCAGATCACCTCGGAAATCCATACCCACATATGGGTACTCGGAAAATACCATCTCCTGGCGCTCGAACCACCTGAAGAAGGCATCAGTGAAAGTAATCTGAGGTTGACCAGCATGCCTAGACATGTGATCGACCCACCTCTGCATGCGTGGCTCGGTCGGAGAAGGCAAGTCGAGTACAATATACTGAGGCTGCATCAGTGGGATTTTCTCCAAGGCGAAGGCAGTCAGAATAGAACCAAATCCAAAGTTCTTCAGCTTCCCGTCCTTTACCTTGGTCAATTGACTTTTCATCTGAACAAGTACTGCATCACACCAGTTGAATACTTTCGGTTGGAGACACTCCAAGGCGTGCTGCACATAAGACCTGTTGGCAACATGTAGAGATGCGCTACCGGCCATCCTACCAATAGTATACAGAATGGACCTGAGAGACCTATCAGTAATCTCACGGATAACAACCTTGCCGTCTCTGCTCGGCTGGGAACCTTCCCTGCAGTACTGGCGAACATAGTCTCTCACGGAGTCATTCCCCCGGGCCGAACCTGACAAAGAAACGGGGGCACCCCTCCTTGACAACCCAGTCAAGAAGTAAATGTCTATTATGGTCAAGGGGATGGATTTTCCCCTAATCTGGAATACTTGGTTGATGGGATCCCAAGCATCAAGCATATACTGCAGCAAAGTAATCTGTGCTCTCATGCTAGAGATACGAAAGAACTTCAGCAGGCCACAGTTCCGCAGTGCGTTTACCGTGACAAGGTCATGGAGAGCAATCATATCTTCTTCTTCATGTTCTCGTTCTCGCCATGTAAGGGACATTTTGCTCAAATGTTCCTGCAAAACAAACAAGAGAATGAGTAAGATCCTGGATTTGATGAGAAACTGGCAAAATTTCATCAAAAACTGTGCATAGGACTGTTTTTCTATGATTAACGCAATTGGCAAGTGTCCTACCTGCGTTGAAGGTCAAACTGCCTTAAGGCAGCTTGATATTCAACGCAGGTTTCGAAATGGACTACCTGCGCTGATGGCAGAGCGCCCTAGCAAAACCCCAGGGGCTTAGGAGAACAGGAAAACAGGCACAGAATGGAAAAATCAAACCATGAAAAGAAAGAGCTAGGGTTTAGCTCCTACCTGGTCCAAACGACGCCGAGAATCGTCCACAGAATCTCCCGAAATCAGCTGATGAAAATCGAGGGGGAAGAGGCACCTCCAAGGCTCCAACAAACCAAATGCAAATGAAATGGTAAAATGAGAGGTAAAAACACTTTTTAATGGTTTTTTACGTAGTTCAAAGCAAAATATTAGGGTTTTCATCTCATGATTATGTATTTCTAACTAAGTTTGATGCAGCAATGGAAAATGCAATACTATCCTTGAAAAGAGAAAAGCTAGTAATGGTAAAAAATCAAAATTTGACCATATAATCGAGCAGTTTTACCGCGGAATTTATGCTCATTAAAAAATAGAAAAGCAAGATCCGAGCAGTTTTAACAGCATAGTTCATGCTCGTTAAAAAATAAACATAAGCTTTGAGCAGTTTTAGCGGCGCATTCAAGCTCGTTAAAAAATAAACCCATCCCGGTAAATAACCATTGAAGTATGTAACCTGATCAACCATAAAAGCCTTGGTCGTGTTTGTGTACCGTCACCTCCACTTTTCATTTGGCCGATCGTTTACCTCCATATGATTGTTTACCCATTTTGAGGAACAGCTGCGAAGAGTGATTTCACCTAGCCATCCTTGTGACACTGCCGTGATTGGAAAATTCCAACCTGTACCTGGAATCAGCTGCTAACCCTGTTCATCACTCGTTCCTCAGAAGACGAGTCTTCTTTAAGCTCTTTTCAACTGACTCGTAAAATATGAAAAGATTGCCGAGTTTTGGCCTTCCAGCTCGTTAAACGACCGGAAGAGCTATCCCTCCTCTAGATTTTAATCTTTTTGGACCTGAGGGATTATTGCACAAAAAGATCGAGCGCTTGTTTTGTTCGGCTCGTTAAAAATACCGAAAACTCATCCCTTCTGTATTGTTTTATACTTTTTCGGACTTAAGGGATTAGATGACGAAAAAGGAATTTTGGAGTTAACTTTATGTACCTTTTCAGACTCTCTAAAAATGAAAAGGGCCGAGTTTTCCTTGTCGTTAGACTCGTTAAAATCACTAAATAGTGACAAACTTGTCTTTAGACGAGAACGAGTTTCCCTATCGCTAAGCTCGTTAAAACATAGCGATGGGCTTGCCCGAAGGGCAGGTTATAGAACAAGCATATGTTATCCTCCTCAAGCTTGATAAAAATAAAGAGGTACTGGTCAGCAATGACTGGGGAAAAATTGGGAAAAATCAAGAAGTCTTTGATGGTAGCAGGTCGCTCTTGAACATGACACTTTTCCTCCGTACCACATCGGGTTGGGTTGTTTCATTCACCGGTCACATCACCATGGTCTTTGCCACACCATCCATACTTGGGGTAATGCTACCAATCCATCGCATCAGTGTCGCCATATGTTCAAGAGAAGTCGTTCAGAAAGAGTCAACCAGGTCCCATCCACTGCCATACATTATCCTTCATCCATTTCATGACCGCCACCCTGAATCATATGTCACAGATTGTTTTCACCTCCATTAAAATCATTAGCTCCGTTCCATGTCACTGATGTGGGATTCATTAAGGCCCTCCTTTGACGGATCGCTTCTTGTCGACATCAGCTCATTATCCAAGAAGTTGATCTAGGAACAACCCCTTCAGTACTTTGAAGCTTGCATGCCTCAATGGCAAGTTTCTCACTTCCGGCGACAGGTATACATCAATGACCTTCGACCAGAAGATTTTGCGTGGTGTTCGACGCCAAGTCCTTTATTCACACCACGTGAATTGTACTGCAGTACCTTGAGGGTCATTATCATTATCGGTGATTCCTCTCGCGCTTGTTAACGGTTTACATCATTGACCGGTAATCAAGCGATGTCTTTCCATGTTCGACTTCAGCGCAATTCTCACATGGATCGACTTGTACTTAGAGTGAAGATCGAACGAGATTGAAGACCCCGGATCTAGTTTCATCCATCCGGGCTGCGATATATATTCAGGAAATATAAAGACATTTGACATGTACATCATTGCAGCAGATGATCATCCTACTCAAAGGATGATAGTTTCGCCAGAATTATCAGTCTACCATCAGACGATCGTCTGTTCTATGTACCAAAATGTATTTATAAAGCTGAGCATGGGAATGCCCGCCTTAGCTAGATCATGAAAGCTGTATGAATCATAATGTATTGTATTGTATCTTATTACAGGTCTCCTCCCAGCAAATGGATGAACTTCGGACTCCCCTGGATAAAGCATTTCACCCGATAAACGGCCTCATACTTTAGGGGGCAACTGTTATAGACATTTTTGTGCCTTACATCACTGAGCATGAAATGTCAATAATTAAGGGATCCCAAAGTCCCTAAACATGTTGTTCCTACCCCTAGAGGAACAAGGCCAGCAAACCACAACAATTCACAAAAGTTCTCCACCTGAAAACACTCAAAAACAGGCCATTTCTGGATCATGTCAACTGCTCCACTGAGCATCTGCGCTGAATGTCAACTGCTCCACTGTCTACCTGCGCTGAATGTCAACTGCAAAGAAGGCTACCTGCGCTGAGCGTAACTGGACAAGTGGCAGACTCATTTCTCAAGGTGTCAATGCCCAGGAAGCTTCCAAAATGACACTTGGATCAGGGAATTCGACTGGTGATGAGTAAGAGGTTTCAAATCTCCAAGTGGAAGCAAGAACCTCTAAGTGGACTCAAGAACTGAAGTGGGAGAGGACACTAGTCAGCTCCATGCCAGCCTCAAGCTGACTCATCCTTTCTCCAAAACTCCTATATATAGATCTCTCTCAGGAGGTCATGGGGGGCTGGAATATTGTAATTGCAAAGAATTGCTGTTGGATTGTGGTTAGATCATTGGGTGCTTATGCTTTGAAAGGGGCTGAAGAAGGAACTCCATTCTGCTGGGAAGGAGATGCTGGGTTGGAACCTTATGGGTTGTATCTCTTCCTGAACCTTGTTTATCAATCAATAAAGCTTCTTGGTTCTTTCCTATATGCTGGTGTATTTTGTATGATTTGCATTAGTGTATTTGATTTACTTCTAATCCTGAATCATTTATGAATATGTATATTTGCCTTTGTATTGTGTCCTTCTCTTGTTGCATGTAGCTGTTCTCTGGTCACAGGTAGTTGTTCTCTTGTGATCTCGTGGGAGTAAAAGCGAAGAGGCAAGTAGCTGTGGACACACAAAGAGGAGAGGATCTAGATCGAGGGACAACCGAAAGATAACGGTAAGTCTACCAATCTCCTCTCTTTCATATTTCATAAAGGAAGAAACCGAAGTAGCTGTATTCGTTTGTTGCTAAGGTACTGTCACACCTTAGGTGGATAGGATCATCCTGCATAGGCATTTTTCCCCACAACACTATCACTTTAATTTATAAAGGTTTGAGGTTAACTTTTGTATTATAGTAACAAGGGTGCATAGCTGGCGATCCTTGCCGCTTAGTTCAAATATATTTAAATTAAAGTAAAAAATAATATATATATATATAATGGGACAACGCTGTTAACTATTGTGTGCAAAATTGATGCATTTTACCAAGAGAATCTATCATGAAGTTCACTCTACCATTGGATTTATTGAGTATCAGTGGATCGGGTGATATGAAATTGACCCATCTTACCCGAGAATCCATTGTGCAGTGGACTATACCATAAATGTAGATAAAGTAGTATTCGTGATGTGGCTAGATGATTAATTCTCACCTTAAGTTATTTGATGCATTTTGCATTAAATGCTTTTATTTTCGTTCAATTGTTTTATAACATTACTCACTACTTAGGTAAAATGTCACATAAAATACACAACTTCAAAAATGAAAAACATTTTTGTAATCCTAGTGTTGCATTTTCATGACTAAATAAAAAAAAATAACACTTGGACAACCTAGAGATAACTCGTTAGTCTAGATACACAAAAATAAAAAATTCAAAAACATAATATTGTTTTTTTTTATTATATATATATATATATATATATATATATATATATAACATTTTGAAAATTTTAAATATATTAATAATAAGACCCTATACCAATCTATAATTATAATATTATTCTTTTTACTTATGAACGCCACATGCCCATACATCATCGTTATTGATGAGCATGTATAGGATTCATGAACCACAATGATTTGATAGTCTCGCTTAGCAAGTGGCCAACTGCCGAACCAAAGCAGTCAATGTGTGAATGTGCAGCCCTTGTCAAACACACTGAAAGCCTCTTGAAGCAGCAGATCCCCATTCAGGTGACTCTGCCGCATCATTGAATCAAAATCCATAAATCCAGACAAATACTTATAAGTCCAGACAAACTCCTTTGTGAAAAATACCTTAATACATTTGAAAAAAACAGTGCAGAATTTCAAAGCAAAACAACTCCACTTATAATTGGAATTTCAATATGGAAATTTGAGAAGTAACTGGATTTTCGTATCAAACTCGTAGGAGTAAATAACGTAACGAAGACAGAACTAAAGGGCAAAGATGAAGATAAATAAGAAGAAGCTACAACGGAAATGGTAAATTTAGATATGGAAAACGATATAAATTTGGTTATGGAAGCATGATTTTTTAATCACTTTAGGATGGAATTTATTTTTAAAGTGTAGAAATTTTGAGAAATTTAACTGATCTTTAATATGCAAGTGTATGTTATATGTGCAAGCGTATGTTATATGTTTGCCAAGGTAATAAAATGAGCATTTACAACTCTATCATATTGTTCATCATAAGATTCAAAATCAAACAAAATTCTTAGAAAAACATCCATAATTATAATAATAATAAAAGACTATATGATATTCTTATTATATGTAACATGTAAATTTAAAAACCTAATTAATGAGGGAATGTATCAAAACATAAAGATTGACAACACTGTATCTCCCATGGACACAATGGTTGTTTATTAAAAAATAGGCATCTGAAAGCTTTTCATTACACTATCGCATCCCATAGTAACTAGTTTTCGATACTTATAGAAAGCAGAAGCTGTAGAATCACCATGAATCCTGTCCACAACCCTTGCCTTCCTAGTTCTTTGATGAAGAACCTGTAACTCTGGTCGCATTCCTCCTCTGTTGCTTTTACAAAAAAATGATGATTATCTTTGAAAACGTTGGGCGCACTTCCAACTATTGCTGAGCGCAATCCAATAACAGGTGAACAACAATTACCAATTCACAATACAAATAGGAACATTGTTTTATTTAAACACTGGAACCGAATTCCTAGCCTCTTCCAAAGACAGCGCAACCAAGACAATACTTTAACAATCATATAACCGTGTTAAAGCACTCGTTACAAACCTTTGCAGGCATACCTATGTTGCATTTGGCCGCGATTAAAACCCAAAACAATACCAACCATTGCAGTCTGGTTTAAAATTAATGTGATCCCATAGAAATCGGTCAATTAACACATGCGTATGTCGATTGACAGGTGTTCCGATACAACACAACTACACTTGCTGTGATCGACAGTCACCCCCATTAATCTCGCAATTGAATGCCGCAATATCGGATCCAGATCCGCTCCGATGTGATGGATCGGTAGTCACCGTTTGTCCCAAAAATTGATTGCCGCATTAGTAGATCACAAATCCGCTCCGATGTGGTGGATCGGCAATCACCAGGACTGATTGTCAATTATTTATTGCTGATTTCATAACGCCAATGCAGATTTCTCTGATCCAACTCAGTTCAAACGGTGTTTTTTCAGTTCCACATCTGTAATTCGATAGGAGTTTACTCCACGTTCTCTATGTTAGGGACTTCCCAACTCACAAAGGGTGACATCGCTCTATTTGCCAAAAGAACCACAGATTTTATGCGATTTTTAATACAACACAGATTGAATTTACTTAAATTCATTACGCAGACATCAGTGCGCAACCTCCAGTGTTTGTCATTCGATTTTGGAATATAATCACGCCAAAACAGATAAAAAACAGAGCTTTGGATTGGTTTTTTTTCTTTTTATTATTCCAAAACTAACAAAAACCATATACACGCTGTCACATTCTCATTCTAATGCACACTGTCACACTCTCCCCCTAGCTACTCGATACATACTCTTCTAATTATAAGAATTCTAACAATAATCTCCTACCTATTTGGGCTCGCATACACCTGTTATAACAATCTTAACAATAAGATAGACACGCCTATTACAGTAATAGCTAATTATTTGTAAAATCGCCTTCTTTAACAAACTGAACAGAAATGAATTCCACTTTGTCAGGCCACAACATGTGGGCAATTTCCCACATTGCTGGCCCGTTCCGATGCTCCTGCATCAGACTCCCGGAGAAGAAAAGATTGGTTCTTTAAACTTTCAAGATTTATGCCATATTTCTGCAATTCAGTTGTTGTCAACCAACTGGAATCTTCCATTGGCTGCTCTTTCCACTTGACAAGATACTGAAAATATGTCTGCCCTCGAGTTTTCTTGGATATCCTCTGATCTAAAATAGCTTCAACTTCTTTCTTGAATGTTTTTGGTACCTGTTCTTTCCAATCCACAGTTTGAACTTCATCACCTGTAGCTTCAGTCTGCAATTCTGTTTCTGCCTCTCTGAATGGATACAAGTCTGCAATATTAAAAATGGGAGATATTCCGATCCCTTCCGGCAACTCAATCTCATATGCATTGGCTGAAAATTTCCTTTTGATTTTACATGGCCCTATCTTCTTCAGTTTCAGCTTATTGTAAGTTTTTGTAGGAAATCTCTCTTTTCTCAAATATGCCATGACCAAATCTCCTACCTAAAACTCTTTTTCTCTCCTCAAATCTGCTCTCTGCTTGTATCTCTGGCTGCTTTCCTGTAGTTTACCTTTAACCTCTTCCTGTAACTTCTGCATTTTTTCAGCAAAATCTTCAGCACTTGCACTTCTGGCTTCCTGTTTCCCCAAGTCTCTTAGCTCATATACTCCTCTCGGATGCATTCCAAAGACAATCTGAAATGGACTCATTCCAGTGCTTCGGTTTGGTGTGTCATTGTAAGCAAATTCAGCTTGAGCTAATGCCAAATCCCACTGTTTGGGATTCTGATGTACTAAACTTCTTAATATATTCCCCAAACTTCTGTTTACAACTTCAGTTTGACCATCCGTTTGAGGATGGTAAGCTGAACTAAAACTGAGTTTAGTTCCCAGTTTCTTCCAAAGTGTCCTCCAGAAATGCCCTACAAATTTAGTGTCTCGATCTGATACAATACTTACAGGCAAACCATGCAATCTTACAATCTCTGAAAAGAACAAATTTGCTATGTGTGTGGCATCATTAGTCTTCTTACAAGCAATAAAATGAGCCATTTTAGAAAATCTGTCTACAACAACATAAATAGAATCGTTTCCTCTCTGAGTTTTTGGCAAACCCAAAACAAAGTCCATACTCACTGCATCCCATGGTCGATCTGGTATGGGCAATGGCTGATATAGTCCGGTATTTTGACTCCTTCCTTTGGCATACTGACATACCTTGCATTTCTCAATAAACTTTTTAACATCAGTTTGCATTTTAGGCCAATAATAAAAAGCATTCACCTGAGCAAAAGTTTTGTCTTGTCCAAAATGACCAGACAATCCTCCACTGTGCTTCTCTTTAATGATGTTCTCTCTCATGGAACATTTAGGAATGCATAATTTGTTGCTTTTAAATAACAGGCCTCCTTGAACAAGGTAATCCATCCATTGACTTCTGTTATTGCTCACCGGATTCTGCACTGTTGTGTAGATGTCTTTAAAATCCTCATCATCCTTGTACATTTCTATCATTTCATCAAAACCTACAACACCCACTTTAAATTCTTGCAAAAGAAAACTTACTCTGCTCAATGCATCCGCCACTTTGTTAGACTTACCACTTTTATGCTTTATTACAAAAGTGAAACTTTGCAGAAATTCCACCCACTTGGCATGCTTCTGATTTAGCTTTGGCTGATTATTAATAAACTGCAAAGCATGGTTGTCTGAATATAAGATGAACTCCTTCGGTAGCAAGTAATGCCTCCACTTTTTTAATGCCTGCACAATAGCGTAAAATTCTTTATCATAAGAAGAATATTTTTTCTTTCAATCATTTAACTTCTCGCTGAAATATGCTATCGGCCTTTGCTCTTGGCTTAGCACCGCACCAACTGCTTCTCCACTTGCATCGGTTTCCACTTGAAAGACTTTCTCAAAATTTGGTAAGGCTAGAATAGGCTTTTCTGTTATCTTTCTTTTCAACAAATTAAAATTCCTATCAGCTGCTTCTGTCCATCGAAATGGCTGATTGACCTCCTTGATTGTCTCAAGGATTGGTGCACAAACTTGACTAAATCCCTTTATAAATTTTTGGTAGAAACTAGCAAGTCCATGGAAACTTCTTATCTCAAAGACACTCCTGGGAGTAGGCCAGTTTTTGATTGCTTGTACCTTTTCCGGATCCATTTTCAAACCATTTCTGGAAATCACAAATCCCAAATATACGAGCTCCTCTTTCATGAAACTACATTTCTTCAGATTGATTAGTAGTTTCTCTTTCTGCAGAGTTTTCAAAACTAACTTCAAGTGTTCCAAATGCTCCTCTTTACTTTTGCTGAAAACTAGGATATCATCAAGGTAAACAACAACAAATTTACCTGTGTATTCTTTTAGAACCTCATTCATTAGTCTCATGAATGTGCTGGGCGCATTAGTGAGCCCAAAAGGCATCACTAACCACTCATACAATCCACTGTTGGTTTTGAAAGTGGTTTTCCACTCACCGCCTTCCCGAATTCTGATCTGATGATACCCGCTTTTCAGATCTATCTTAGTAAAGTACCTGGATCCACTTAAACAATCCATTAAATCATCCATCCTAGGCAAATGAAATCTATACCTGACTGTTATCTTGTTGATAGCTCTGGAATCGGTGCACATGCGCCATTCTCCTCCCTTTTTTGGACTAAGCACCGTTGGCACAGCACACGGACTCAGACTTTCTCGAATCAGCCCCTTGTCCATCAGTTCTTGAACCTGTCTTGCAACTTCTGCATTTTCCTGAGAAGTTAGTCTATATGCAGCGTTATTAGGTAGACTTGCTCCTGGTATTAAGTCGATATGGTGAGTTATACTTCTAATCGGTGGTAATTCATTTGGTAATTCATCCACAATGATATCCATGTAACTATTTAACACAGATTGAATTTCTTCAGGCAAATCATGTAAATTTGTGGAGGTTAAAATTACCTTTGGCCTTCCCACGATAGCAAAATGCATCTCTGCGCTTTTATCCACCTCTTGTAGAAATTCTTTGCCACTGATCAACATAATATTATTTTCAGGCAGCTCTTTATCAGCATCATTCTTCACTGGCAGCAACATATGCTTAACTCCATCCTTTTCTATGGTGTATGTATTTCTTCTTCCATCATGAATCGCCTTTCGGTCAAATTGCCATGGTCTCCCCAATAACAGGTGACATACGTCCATGGGCATTATGTCACATAAAATCACATCTCTGTATGTGCCAATCTGCATTTCCACACTACATTGCTCTGTCACGGTGACTTGATGACCCTTCTGAAGCCAAGATACTTTGTAAGGTGTAGGATGCGCTTTCTTTGTTAACCCAAGCTTTTCCACCATCTCTGTAGACACAAGATTGTGAGTACTCCTGCTATCAATTATAACCTTACAGCACTTACCCTTCGATTTGCATGTAGTCTTGAACAAGCTCTTCCTTTGCGCAGGTTCTCCAATCTCTTTTTCTGATCTCAACAAAGTTCTTCTGAGCAGCAATGATTCACCTTCCTCTGGTGGTTCTTCCTTCTCTACAAGTCGAGGTGGTTCCAGCTTTGCCTCAGCCACATTTGCCCCCCTCTGGCTTGCTGATTTGTTATGAGGACAGTCCCGCGACATATGTCCCCATTCTCCACAGGTATAACACCTAACATCTCTCCCCCGCCCTCTTCCTCTGGGCACGAATCTACCTCTACTAGAGTCACCCATCTGTGGTGATCTGCTGCTTGAACTTCCTGCTTCAAACTGATGCTGTGTTCCTCTGGATCTGACTGATCCTCTACCTCTTGCTGAGCTCTTTCCTCTGTTTCTTTGACTCTGTTTCCGCAATATTTTCTCCTCTGCTTTCAAACTTGCTTGATAGGCATCTTCAACAGTTTTCAAACTTAACAGGCTAATCTCGTCTTGGATCTCATACCTTAGCCCATTAACATATCTGGCTACTTTCTCCAGATCATCTTCTACATGCCCTGTTCTGATGCTTAACCTGTAAAATTCTTCAGTATATTCTTTAACAGACATTCCTTTCTGCTTCAAATTTTGCATCTGCTTAAAAAGATTCAAATGATAGTCTTTAGGCAAAAACTTAGCTTTCAGTTTGCCTACCATCTTATCCCACTGCTTGATCTTAGATTTCCCCTTTCTCGTTCTTGATGTCTGTAACTCGTCCCACCAGATGGCTGCATGGCCCTTCAGTCTGGTGACTGCAAACTTCACCCTCTTATTCTCCTCAACCTCTTCATAATCGAAATACTGATCTATGGATCTGATCCAATCCATGAGCTCCTTGGCATTTAAACTCCCTTCATACATAGGAATTTCTATCTTGGGTTTGCTGCCAACTTTTGCCAGCATCTTGATGACTTTGGCAGTTTCATTTTCTTCTCCTGCCTCCACCTCTTCATCAGATTCTTCTGAAGAACTCTCAGTTCTCTCATCAGGTGCTCTTCTCTGAGCTGTTTCCATTGTCTCCATTCGTTCACGCAGTCTTCGCACTTCTTCTATCAGGACTGCATTTGGTTCTGGTCTTCCTCGACCAATTCCTCGCCTTGGCGGCATCTTAGCTGCAACCACCTGTATCTTTTTGGCTCTGATACCAAAAAAATGATGAAGAACCTGAAACTCTGGTCGCACTTCTCCTCTGTTGCTTTTACAAAAAAATGATGATTATCTTTGAAAACGCTGGGCGCACTTCCAACTATTGCTGAGAGCAATCCAATAACAGGTGAACAGCAATTACCAATTCACAATACAAATAGGAACATTGTTTTATTTAAACACTGGAACCGAATTCCTAGCCTCTTCCAAAGACAGCGCAGCCAAGACAATACTTTAACAATCATATAACCGTGTTAAAGCGCTCGTTACAAACCTTTGCAGGCATACCTATGTTGCATTTGGCCGCGATTAAAACCCAAAACGATACCAACCATTGCAGTCTGGTTTAAAATTAATGTGATCCCATAGAAATCGGTCAATTAACACATGCGTATGTCGATTGACAGGTGTTCCGATACAACACAACTACACTTACCGTGATCGACAGTCACCCCCATTAATCTCGCAATTGAATGCCGCAATACCGGATCCAGATCCGCTCCGATGTGATGGATCGGTAGTCACCGTTTGTCCCAACAATTGATTGCCGCATTAGTAGATCACAAATCCGCTCCGATGCGGTGGATCGGCAATCACCAGGACTGATTGTCAATTATTTATTGCTGATTTCATAACGCCAATGCGGATTTCTCTGATCCAACTCAGTTCAAACGGTGTTTTTCAGTTCCACATCTGTAATTCGATAGGAATTTACTCCACGTTCTCTATGTTAAGGACTTCCCAACTCACAAAGGGCGACAACGCTCTGTTTGCCAAAAGAACCACAGATTTTATGCGATTTTTAATACAACACA
Organism: Pinus tabuliformis; assembly: GCA_031772625.1. Taxonomy (NCBI): domain Eukaryota; kingdom Viridiplantae; phylum Streptophyta; class Pinopsida; order Pinales; family Pinaceae; genus Pinus; species Pinus tabuliformis. The sequence continues at coordinate 172,561,616 of CM062817.1, read as the reverse complement.
GATTGAATTTACTTAAATTCATTACGCAGACATCAGTGCGCAACCTCCAGTGTTTGTCATTCGATTTTGGAATATAATCACGCAAAACAGATAAAAAACAGAGCTTTGGATTGGTTTTTTTTCTTTTTATTATTCCAGAACTAACAAAAACCATATACACGCTGTCACATTCTCACTCTAATACACACTGTCACACTCTCCCCCTAGCTACTCGATACATACTCTTCTAATTATAAGAATTCTAACAATAATCTCCTACCTATTTGGGCTCGCATACACCTGTTATAACAATCTTAACAATAAGATAGACACGCCTATTACAGTAATAGCTAATTATTTGTAAAATCGCCTTCTTTAACAAACTGAACAGAAATGAATTCCACTTTGTCAGGCCACAACATGTGGGCAATTTCCCACATTACTGGCCCGTTCCGATGCTCGTGCATCATTCTTGTTCCAGACACACATGCATTGAAACCACAATTTTTTTATTATTATTTTTTTTTAACAAATACTGCCAACGAAAGCAGGAATAGAAAAATGAAAACTGCAAAGAACCAGGGAAAAACAAAGTAGCACAATTACCTGACCCTTGAATAAAAACACAATGAACTGCTTTTCATTCAAGCCAACCACACTTCGAATGGGAAAAAGGCCAAGATCACTGCAAAAGACAGATAACATGAGAAAGTCCAAACTGCCCAAGTCAATCCTGCCATGCCATTGTTTCATATGGAAATTTTCCACTGAAAATTGCAATCAACCACTTGTACACCCTGTCTTAATGGTGCCTAAATGAAACCGGCACTAATTACTGATATAAATATAAATTAAGTTTTTTTTCCAAAACAGTGGAAAGCTGGGAATGTTTACCGCAGGCGGTAGAAACTCCGGTCCCCGGCCATGTATGTAAATCAGAGGAGTGACACCGCTCAACTGAATTTTGAGTTGAAGGAGCCCTTGATCGGTGGCAAAGGTACCCTTGAGATCAGGACCACGATGGCTAATGAACACATCGTAGTTCTGAGAATAATAAGTCGACAAATAACGAGTCATGGAGGAGCAGCAGGTTGCAGTAAGAGATTAGAATTTGGATGGATTGAAATGAAAAATTAAGATAATGTGAAGGCACCGAGATAGACAATACAGAAATGTGAAATTTCAAGGGAGCAAATGGGCGTATATAAAATGTGCGCTTCAACCTTTTTGGAGGGAAAGCTCCACGCGTTTGAAGAAAATGCCGCATATGATGTGATTGTCAATGTCGTTTCTCATGAGCAATTTGCACCACGGCTTCCGCTATCGTAATAAAAAACCGAGCGACTTCTTAAGCATGTTAAAAAAACTAACATAATTCAATCATTAAATTAATACAAGTACGACGCTGTGCATGAAGGTAGTGGCTGGCATTCAATAGTAACTTCGATTTTGACATTATATCCAGATTGTAATAGGACATGCACATGGATATGAAAAGCGAACGCGTTTTCAGCAGGCTTTTCCACGGATTTGGGTACAGCCAGGGTTACCCGTCGAATACAGTCAAAAAAATTTGCAATACAGTCGAGATTCTTTTTTCAAACTGTGAAAACAAATTAAGAATGTGTGAAATCTTTAAATTTGAGTGGGAGTTCTGATTTGAAATTCCAACTCCAACTCTATATGGCAGTGTTTATTTATTTGTCTATGCAGCATTGAAATCCCACAGAAAATAAATAAACAAGTTTATATGGAAAAATATATTAAATATTATATATTTAGTATATTATTAACCAGTAGTTTAATTAGACTGTTTTTTGGTTTTGAAAGTCAAAGTTATGGAAATTTCGGTTATATTTTGAGAAAATCTAGCAGGGATTTTTGTAAATCCAAGTTATAGTAGTTAATTTCAAAATTTTAAGTGCCCCAGAAGTTTTTGATAGTGCTGAATCTCTTTCACAAAAAACATGATTCAAACACTGCTTCTACCAGATTTTTTGAAAATTTTTTGCACAGCCACTTTTGACGGTCCAGACAATTTCTCCTGCCTGTGAAATTCATTTTCTTAGTTAAATATTATATTTTTATATCTCATAAAACAGAGTAAAATGTAATACATTAAATTGTTTTAGCGCATGATGTTTAATATTTATTTTACTGAAACCTAACTTTTTGATAACAGTATATTACCATTGTATACCATAAGTTAATAGATTGTTTTTAATATTTGCCTAGCTAAAACACAACTGGATAAAGTGATTTGGCAATTTGCATTGTAATGTAATACCATTGTTTAATCAAATTTTATTAAGATAACGGTTTTAAATTCATCCTCAGAGTTGTTTATATTTTTAACAATCAAACATTCTTTTGGGGCATTAGTAGTGGGGCGGGGCCCGCTGAAAAGTTATATATTGTCAAATACATTCTGTACATAGTATATACATCACTGGCCATAACCCAAATACGCTGCAGAACAGCTCCGCAGAACTCGATACTGGGGCGTGTAAACCGACAACCCCAACCATTACATCATGCACTCACGTGTAATACCTTATAAATATGTATCCATTAGAGTTTCAGTGCAACTCCATTGTGTACAGGGCTTTAGGGCACCGATTTCTCGAGTCATCGATTACAAAGAGTATCAAGAGATATCACTTTTTTTTAATCAAGTGTAAAACGTTAAATTTGAATTCATGAAATATAGATTTGTTATATCGTAATTAAGTGTAAAGATGAAATTTGAATTCATGATATCTAGATGAGTTTTTTTTATGTAAAAGTTAATTTTTAGTTTTAATTTAAATTTTATGGAAAGAGATTAAAAATAAGAATTAATTATTAAAGTAGTTAAATGGTTGTTTCGAAATGGGTTTTTTTATACGCTAATTTAATATTTGGCTTAATATGACCGTAAAATTAAATAATAATTACACAATATTTTATTATTAAATAATAAATAAATTAAATAATTATTTTTATTTTATTAAAATTAAGTTCTTTAAAAACAATTATCCCACCATCCATATTAAACTCAACTGACATTGACAAATAAGTTTTCCATCTACGGAAAAGTGCTTCAAAATTGTCAATAAGTTTTCCATCTACGGAAAAGTCCTTCAAAAATCTATTAATGTTTTTTTTAATGAGTTATTATGAAATTTGCTATCAAATCCTCTTGGAATTTTATAAGTAATGGGAATCAATTTTTATGAAATATCATTACATACGTATATGTAACTTTAAAATATTCAAAGTGTTTTAATAAATTTAATAATTAATGTATTGTTTATTTTTATTCATACAGGGAGATTAATGATCACATTTATAATAAGATATATTTTTAGAAAGATTTATAATAAATATTTTTATTTAAACTTATAAAAATAGGTCATTTTCTCACAATTTAAAGTACTTGAGAGGAAAATTTACATTTTTTTAGGGAAATTTAACACACTAAAATCAAATACTCTCACACATAAAATAAATAGTAGACATATAGAAAACCAGACATGGCGGAAAAGGCAGAGAGCTATCATGTGGTCTCTCATGCTCATGTATTTCTCTTTTATTCAAATAATTTAATAATACATTTAAATATATGAGCTAGTGGTCTTAAGATAGTGCGTCTATCTTAGACTCACTTGATTGAGACAATTTCTCAACTTACACACTAATTTAGGAGAGCTAGTTGGAGAGAATCTCTCATCCAAACTAGAATCCTTGATTTGAGTAATTCTCATGATTTGATTTATTTAATTTAATAATTGGATTTATTATTGATTTTTAAGAGAGTGAGGCTAACATTCGCCCCCTCAATGATAAATCCAAAACGAATAAGGAACCATCTTCCAAGTTCTCAAGTTGTTCCTCAAAAAACATTTGCCTAAAAAACTACCAAAGCTGGATGCTGAAAAAAACACAAATATGAAGAGAACATGAATCAGCTGCATGCCTAATTCATCTCTGAATGTCGCTTGACAACTCCATCACGTGCCAAGCCACAAAAGGATCCAATTGTCCTTTGCTTGAAAACAACATCCGATGTCCACTGACACAATTTGATGAATGCCCACTGGCGTATTTTCTAATTATGATCTCCCACTGGCTAAAGATGTTGAAAAACAACTCAATGTTGCTTTTGCTATGATGAACGCTGCTCACCACTGCTTTTATTGTCGATCACCCACTGGCGAATTTGCTGATGCTCAATGTTGATGAAAAATTCCCACTTGCTGATGAAGATGCCCACTGGCTGCTTCACTGATGCTGTCGAGACTTTTAGTCTGACAACCACTTGTCAATTGCATTGACATTTTCCCCCCTTTGTCAGCTGAAAGGAGAGGCAATCTTCTCCAAAATATATCTGAACTCTGAACTCCCCACCTCAGGTGTAGGAGAGTTTCATTGTTGTACTCCCCCATTCAACTGCACGAGAGTACCATCTTCATTTCACTGTTGGCTACAATATATGTGAGTGAATCCGATTGTAAAACTTGTACAATCTTCTGGCTGTGGATGACCATTCCCAGGGATCAATCCATGAATAATTTATCTTCAATCTGGTTGACTGTCGTTGGTTGCAGCATTTCTCTAATGTATGATTGGACTTGCCACAATGGCTACAAGGATGGAGATCAAAACACTGATCTTCCAGATGACCGGTTCTTTGACAATGAGAACATTTCGGTTTGTCTGCAACTTGAGTTTGCATGCATTTATGTTTGTCTGCACTTTCAGTTTGTGTGCATTGATGTCTGTCTGCAACTTGCGAAGAACTTGCTGAGGTGATATGTTCAAGTAATCTGGCACTGACGAACTAAATGGGCTTTGAATAATCAGGGATATGTAAGTTGTCGTCATCTTCGACATATCTTAAGTCGCGTCGATTTCGATTACTTTGGATTTCTTCCCGTGGCTTGATGATGGGTTTGGAGGAAAGTTGCACTAGAACAACTTCAACACTTGAAGCTGGTTAGATGAATGAGTTCAAATGATCAGTTGTATTTGGAAAAGACTTGGAAGCAACACGTTTCTCTTGCAACTCATTTCTCTGTAGTTGCGACTCCAGTTGAAGGAACTCAATCGTTTCATGTGCATGTTGAATATGCACTTGAATGTCAGCAAGAGTTGTTTTGTTGATTTGCACCATGTCTTCAGCAGTTGAGAGGATCAAATTGTTAAGAATCTTTAATAACTGAATGCTTTTCGCCATGTGAACTTGTTGGAACTCACGCTCGCTTTCTTTTAATACTTGTTGGATTTGTAGAACTCGCTCACTTGATGTTTGATTGATTATTGCACGCTCGCTTGAACTTGTTTTAACAATTGATTGTTTGAACACACACTTGCTTGATTTCACGCTCACTTGATGCTTGCTTCAATTAGTTTTAGGCTCGCTTGATGTTGAGAAATTTTCACTTGCTTGATTGATTATTGACACTTGTGACTTCTTGAATGTACTCACTGAATGTGATGATTTGTAAAAAAAAAGGAAATGGTGTCGAACACTGTCGAAAATGCACCCAAGATACAAATGACAAGTTCAATCTTAATGACTCAGTTGAAGACTTACATGACTTAATGTATTCACTATAACAAATCAAATGAGGGTGTTGGTTACAACCGAAAATGCACCTGGACAATTCTATTAGAACATTGCAAGTGATACAAAAAGTGTTGATGATGTTGTTTGTAGTCTTGGCTTGAAATGCTTGATTTGTAGCGTCCTTAACTTGATGGCGTGAATTAGCTATTGTGAAATGTTGTTGCAAAATATTACTTTTATCAAGTCGATGATGTGACGCTTTGTGCTTATGAACTTAAGCTTGATTACAGGAGCTTGATTGGAATTAATTATGTGCATGCAATTTGCTAATTTGTTGTGTGCTACATGTTTACCATATTAGAAGGGTACCACATGAAGGTTAGGGTCAAAAACTAGACACAAAACAAAAATAATATTAGGAAGCATGCGCCATTACAAACATACACATTGTGTACCTAAGATCCCCTTATTCAATTTCGGGTGGATCTAGGACATAATCACCACCAAAAGGATATGTTTTTATTTAAGTATGGGAGTACATCAATCTTCACCTTTACAACATCGTGAATGAAATTTCTCAAACAATGAGAAATCCTTGAAACAATTTGTCTTAAAAAATGACTCACCTACTTTCTTCAACAAAATATGAAAATGACCTCCTTAACAAATGCACCTTATCACTCCATTATAGGGAAATAATCCCTTACTTTATAAAAAAATCTCACTTGTCACTCCACACTTGAAAAAAAATGCACACTTATTGCTCCAAAATTACAAAAATAAATTTACCTTATCTCTCCATTACAAAAGCTTCATTATCATACATATGTGATTTCTAATGTAAAAATTCCCACTTCACACTACACCACTCTTTTGTCTCCCACTTTCTTATGAAAGACCTACGTAAATCTTGGAAACAACCACACTAAGTGAGTGTCATACATTTATTTATAAATATTAATGAAGGATATTCAAGCATAAGAGAAGTCTTCAATTCTAAGAAATGTGCAGACCCACGCTAAGTTTTAAACAAAGAATCCAGGTTATTGTCAGTATTGCTGCGAGTTTGCAAGCAGTAGTGGCCAGAAACTTGAGTTGTGAAATCTCATACCATTCGCAGCCAACCTCATACAAAAGCTTGCATTGAATTCTGCCTTTATTGCAACACTACCCAATTCCTTATTTGTGTTCTGAAGACCTGCTTTCCAGATCAGACAGGTCCTCTAAAGGGGATGAATTAATCGGAACTCTGAGTTCAAACGGTCAATTGAGCTCAAAGAGCACATAAACATTTTATCAAAATAACTCACGGTGGGCATGCTGATTGAAATAAAAAGAAAAAAAAGTGAACTAACCCATCAACAGACCTCTTGCTTTTGACCATTAGCACTGCAATGCAACAAATTTTTAACCTAGAGTTTTCATTATATCAATGCACTCTACATTCTATACCGGGAAGCGATGACCAAAACATAAATAAATAAAAAATGGTCTCAAGCTTGTAGAGGCCTGAATTGAGATAATAAGAACTTGCAAAGTCGCATTTATCTCTCCAGACAAACCTTATGCAACATTCAAATACCCAAGAATCTCCCCCAGTACACTGATAGGCCCTCCACGCTTCCACTGCATGTTGGACGATGTTGGGCTCGTGGCACCACCAATATTAACCCTGTGATTCTCTGAAGGAACCCCTCAATGGAAACACAACAATGGCTCCACAGGGTTTTAACTCTTCGCACAAATTTGAACTCATAGGCATTTGTAACTTGCAATCAAAACTCTAGTTGTCAAACGAGATGCCTCACGATCCTTAGCCTCTCTACACAAAATTATATACCCAATAGAAAATACAGAGATGGTTTTCCTCAATCGCTCAATGATCTCTCATGCAACAACAATGGATCACAGAGAAAATTCAACTCTAGTGTAGCTCCCATAATATGCAAGAGAGCGTAATATACATTCACACCTCCTTGGATCGACAATTGCACACCATTTCGTCCCCACCGTTCGCAATCAACCAAATTGGTGCGTGTCTCCTAAAGTAGTAGGCTCTTCTCAGGGTGAAACATGTGCTCAACAACCGATCAAACGATCCAGTTTTCCACTCAATTAAATCATGTATTGTCTGTCTTCCACTCAATTAAATTATTTATTGCCTCAAACAGTCAGATTAATAATCAATTTGAGCATAATACGTACACTATCACTAGAAGGGATGAATTCAGAACTTCCACATTAAATGTTTGAATGTAACACGGACCCTCCAGATTTTTCTTGTTGGTAAATCCTTCACACAGGCATGCCGCTCAACACTGTTGGCTCCTTAGCCAATCAAGATCTGCATCAATGGCTGCTCGCAGACTTCTCAATCAAGTCTTTCAAGAGCGAAAATTGTTCCGCATGGCTCAGAATTCCCTTCTTGGCAATGGGTCTGCCCTATATCCAGATATTGTTGAGTTTCAGAGATTCGATCCATGGTTTCTGCAGAGGCGGGGCGTTGTTATGCCCGTGAAATCTCGTGCCTGCCCCTTCCTGCTCAATGGCGATCGCTGGCGGGAGGAATTAAAGAATTTGAATAATGTTGTGAGAGACCATCTTCATTAGGAAGTCGTCAGTCCGCTAGAAAGGAAAAAAATCTGCCGAGGAAGAGAGGAGGTTGCTGAGGCTTGTGCAGACAGATTCTTTGATGAAAATATTGGGGCAGATACCCCATGCCTGCATTTCCCACAAAGAATTATTACAGACTTCTATGGACTGCGCCGGAAAGGAACATGCCAAGGAAGTTGTCAAATCGCTCGATGAAGCTGGCGTTGAACTGCGCTGTGCACCTAATCTATGTATGAACTGGTATATTCAAACATTCAAACATGCACAAATAACAAGCGCGCTCTATTACAAAACTCCTGATTGTTGTACACGCAATCATCCTTTATGCATGCTTTCATTGGCTGCTCACTCCGGGAAGTGGCCACAACTTGGCTAATGATTTGATTGTACAAATCCACAGATTCAAAGAAATAGCCTTTGATCTTGTGGCTCTGATACCACATGAAGTAAATTTAACACACTAAAATCAAATACTCACACATATAAAATAAATAGCAGACATATAGAAAACCAGACATGGCAGAAAAGGCAAAGAGCCATCATGTGGTCTCTCATGCTCATGTATTTCTCTCTTATTCAAATAATTTAATAATACATTTAAATACATGAGCTAGTGGTCTTAAGATAGTGCGTCTATCTTAGACTTACTTGGTTGAGACAATTTCTCAACTTACACACTAATTTAGGAGAGCTAGTTGGAGAGAATCTCTCATCCAAACTAGAATCCTTGATTTGAGGAATTCTCATGATTTGATTTATTTAATTTAATAATTGGATTTATTATTGATTTTTTAGAGAGTGAGGTTAATATTTTTTTTATTTTAAATTTGTGAAAATAATTTTTCATTAATAAAATGTACCAAAATATTTAAGATATTTAATTCATTTATATTATTAAAACAAGTTTAGATTTATCTTAACCTCGGATTTATCAAGCTCCGGGAGGGATCAAATCTCTCAGGTGTGAACCTCTTTTTTGAGTGTAAAACTTGAGGAAAGGTTTGCACCTCCATAGATTTTATCACTCTTTGTGCTTGATAGATTCAGAGTTAAGATGGATCTAGGCTGGTTTCAGTATTGTGCATGGTCATACAAAATTTGTTGAACATCTAATTATTTCGATCATTTTAAATATGCTAAATATGTCTAAGATTAATTTAGTCAATTTAATTTTAACTTTGCTTAGTTACCTCTCTTTGTTGAGATGAGAAAGAATGTTAATAATTTGAATGATGAAAAATGATGAAATAAAAATTTGAAGTGCAAAGTGACAATGTATCAATGTTGAATGATAGAAAATGTGAATAATAAGAATATAGTCAATTACAAACAATCTTCATTGTCATCAATTAGTTATTTTCATATGTTCATATTGTCACACCTATTAGTTATTTTCTATTACCGCATTTGAAAGCAAAGTGATTAACAATATTGAATGACGGAAAATGGGAATAATAAGAATGTAGCCAATTACAGATAGTTTACAGTTTTAGTAAGAAGACATTTCAGGTAAGTGAACATTTTATTAAGGATGAAAATTCAAGTATTGTATTTTTGGTTGAATTACTGTAACGTAGAAGTCAATTCACATCATGAATAATGTTTATGTGCTTACAATGAGAGAGTGTTGTCATGAATAATGTTTATGTGCTTACAATGAGAGAGTGTGTGTATGTTTTGGGGGTAGAGATATAGATGGAGGGGGGATAGAGGGAAGAAGAGAGAGGCAACAATAGGGAGGGAGGAAGAGATATAGACATGGAGAGAGAAGTGTTAGAAAGAGAGAGAGGGAAGGGGAAGAGAGAGAGAGTGAGTGGAAAAGGGAGGGAGTGAGAGAGAGAGAGAGTGTGTATGTATATGGGTGAGATAAAGAGATAAAGAAGGAGAGACAATGGGAGATAGAGGTATAGATGTATGGGGTAGAGATGCGCTTACACTAAAATCAATGCACACTATTAATCTAATTACTTTGAAATTAATGTACATCATACATCTAGTTGCACCAAATCAGAAATCAAGATCTACATTGAAATCAATGCATCTAGTGTAAACAATCAAATAGGATTAAAATCAACATCAACGATAAAGTCAATGCATCTAGTGCAAACAATCAAATAGGATTAGAAATCAACATCTACACTAAAATCAATGCATCTATTGCAAGCAATCAAATAGGATTAGAAATCAATATCTACACTGAAACCAATGCATCTAGTGCAAGCAATCAAATAGGAGTAAAAATCAACATCTACAGTGAAATCAATGTGTCTAGTGTAAGGTATTGAATAAGAATAGAAATCGACATTTACAGTGAAATAAATGCATCTAGTGTAAGCGATCATATAGGTTTAGAAATCAATATCTACACAGAAACCAATGCATATAGTGCAAGCAATCAAATAGGAGTAGAAATCAACATATACACTAAAATCAATGCATCTAGTGTAAGGTATTAAATAGGATTAGAAATTGACATCTACACTGAAATCAATGCATCTAGTGCAAGCGATCAAATACGATTAGAAATTAATATCTACACTGAAACCAATGCATCTAGTGCAAGCAATCAAATAGTAGTAGAGCTCAACATCTACACTCAAATCAATGCATCTAGTGTAAGGTATTAAATATGATTAGAAATTGACATCTACACTGAAATCAATGCATCTAGTGCAAGCGATCAAACAAGATTAGAAATCAACAACTATGCTGAAATCAATACATATATTTTAGTGAAAAACCAAAATATTCATGACTTTCGAGATCTAACTTATATGTCTGTATTTATCTATATGTGTCTCTTTCTTCTTCCCTCTCTCTCAACCTTCCATTATTTATCTATTTCCCTCCCTCTATCCTTCTCTCTCTCCCCCTCCTTCTCTCCTTCGTCCCTCTCTCTCCACCTCTCCCTCCCTTTCTCTATCTTTCTCTTATTCCCTCTCCCACTCACAATCTATATCTATACCTCCCTCCATCTCTCCTTATTTGTTTCTCTATCTCAGCCCCCTAAACACATCTCTCTCTCTCTCTCTCTCTCTCTCTCTCCATCTATATCTCTATCTCCCCTTGTCTCTCCTTCTCACCCCCAAAACATACACACACACACTCTCTCTCCCCCCCTCATCGTCTCTCTATCTCTCCCTTGTCACTCCCTCTCCCTCTCCACCTTTCTCTCTCTACTTTCTCTATCTATGCTTTTATTTCCCTTCCAACTCCATCTCCCCCTCCCCTTGTCTCTCTCCTCTCTCTCCCTTTCTCTCCCACTTCCCTCTGTCTCCCCCCCCATCACACACACTCTCTCTCTCCACCCTCCAGCTCTGTCATTATCTCCCAACTCTGTCACTATCTCCCTCTCTCTCTCCCCTTCTCCCCCCCTCCATATCTATGTATCCATGTCTCTCTCTTCCCCTTCTTTCCCAATCTCTATCCTCTCCTTTTCTCTCCCTTCTCTAGTCTCCTCTCTTCCTCATTCCATCTTCATCTCTCCTTTATCACTCCCTCTCTCTCTCAATGTCTTTGTCCTTCTCTCCCTCTCTTCCCCCTTCAAACTCCATCTCTCTCTCCCCCTCTCTCTCCTCTCTCTCAAGTCCCCTCTCTTTTCCTTCCTCTCTCTCTCTCTTTCTCTCCCACCTCCCTTTGTCTCTCCCCCCCATCACACACACATTCTCTCTCCACCCTCCAACCCTGTCACTGTCTCCCTCTCTCCCCCTCTCCTCCCCTCCATATCAATGTATCACTATCTCTTTCTTCCCATTCTTTCCCTATCTCTATCTGTTGAAAATAGCAACAAGGAATGCTAAATATAGAAGTGCTAAAAATAGCATTGCTATAAATAGAATTTCGGGATACATTCCAATTTTAGTTAGTCCCTGAACTAAAATGAGAATTAAAATTCGAATTTGATCTTAACAGTTGTTTGAAAATAATTAATTAATTCATCTTGAGTTAATTAGTTGGAGAAAATCAAACATGAAGTCTATGCGAAGACATGCAACAATTATCCCTTTGATTGAGGAATTTATCTCTTAATTAAGGAGATTAGGATGAGTTGTACTTTAAGTTGTAATTAGTTAGCTCAGTTAACTGAGTTAAGTCCAGTTAGATTAGTTCCAACAGTTTGTGGAACTGATTGTGAGTTCAGTTAGTTAATGCATGCATGCATGTAACTAGTGTACTTCAGATAACTGAATATTCTCTCATAAATAACTCATGCATGTCAATTCAGTCAGAGACCTAGTTGAGATCAGAGGAAGGGACAATGTACTATCAATTGTAGGAATATTCCCATGAGGATATCTCTTGCATGCAGAAGGAATTCATTCCTTGAGAATTACGCAGTTTAGTCTTAGGACAGGGTTATGTGTGAGAGAAGAATTCACACAGGTGGCAGCGAGAGGACCCTGGAGAAACCGCGCAAGGAAATAGGAGGCTTGGAGGACTGAAGGAAGGCATATGTTGTGTCTATTCAGTTTATGAGAAGGAGTGAGGGATTGTACTGAGAGCTGGATAGCTTGAGAGCTAAAGCTTTATGTAAGCCTAAGACATTTCCACTTGTATGATAATACAGATAGCGGGGTTTTTAGCTGAGGCTTTCCCCAAAGTATTCTTCTGTGTTCATGTGTGATTGATTTCTCATTCTCTGTTATATGTGTTCTATTTGATCTTGCTCAAAATCGATTAAGCTTCCGCAAGTTTGTTGTAGAAGTAGATCTAGTATTTTGCTTTAGTATATTGCATTATCAGGTGATCTACAGTGAGAATTTCTACACTATCCTCTCCTTTTCTCTCCCTTCTCTAGTCTTCTCTCTTTCTCATTCCATCTTCATCTCTCCCTTATCACTCCCTCTCTCTCTCCACCTTTATCTCTCAATGTCTCTGTTCTTCCATCCCTCTCTTCCCCCTCCAAATCCCCCTCTCTCTCCCTCTCTCTCTCCCCCTCTCTCCCCCCTCATCTTTCTCTTCCTTCCTCTCTCCCCTTGTCTCTCCCACCTCTATGTCTCTCTCCCCCACTCTCCCCCACTCTATTCCCCCTCCATCTCACTCTCTCTCTCTCTTAAATATGACCTGATTGTATTTTATTTAAGAAAGTATCTAAATTTAAAATAAAAATAAAAATAAAAATAAACATAAATGGTTGTAAAATATTAAACCTATATTTTGGATCACTCATGTCAAAGAAAATACAATAATAAAAAACTTAAAAGAATTATGCACTATCTTTCCTCTATCATTGTTAGTCACTTTTCTTTCTCTCTTTGCTTGGATCTTTGGTTAAAATGCATCTATCCTGGTTCTTTATAATATTATTTATATTATATAAATTTCACATTTGTATATTATTATTATTATTACTATTATCCAATTTTGAGGTCCACCACATTGGTGTATGAGACCCCCTTGTTTGTGGGACAAGGGATCTACCTGCGGGTAGTGATTTGACTACTAAGTCTATGAAACCTATGACCTCTTAGGAGGAAACACATGTTCTTAACCATTAGGCCCACTCAAGATGTATTCCAATTTTTTATTTAATATTTACAACATAACAAGATTTTTAATCATGAATATTTACCATGGATATTATTAACTTATAAATAGGCTTTTTTACAATACCATGGGCAAATACCCATAAGAGACAAATAGAGAGAGGGAGAGGAGGGAAAAAAACATATACCATGGTTTATCAATACCATGGCCCATCTAGGCTTTTGATTATTATGTTATGGGCCTAGGCTTTTAATTATTCTGTTACAATAACATGAGCCAATACCTTGGCCATTGGCTTATCAATACTGCATGCTCAAAAACCATAACTTATTTCAAAATCAAAATATTTTACAAGTACTTTATTTTAATTTAATTTTATAACATTTTTTTAATTAAATTTAAAGATGGTTATGCAATCATTATTTTAATTTATATTGTAAAATGGATGTTAATTTATAAATACCATTTATGTGTTATTGCACCGATAGCTCTAAAGTGAGTATGGGGGTAGATCTCACATAAAGGTGTAAATGTAAATGTAAATGTAAAAGTAAATGTGAACATTTAACATGTAATGTTTAACATTTAACATTTTTAATCTAATATCGGCCCTATTTAGAAATCAATCTAATTATTATTATGTATAAACACAATATAAATTTAAAATATGAAGAGGTTTATGAACACAAAAAATATAGGTATGGTAAATAAATAAGAATATAAATAAACTGGAGGTATGGTAAATAAATAAAACCGCAAATATCATTTTAATACCATGGACCAAATACCATGGGCCAAATACCATATTTATAAAAAAGGCATGGTAAATTAATAAAAATATAAATAAACCAGAGGTATGGTAAATAAATAAAACATTTTTTTTATATTTACTCCATAATTCACTTTATATTTAGGAACACTAAAAAATGAGGTTTTATTTAGGTGAAGCCTATGGGCCAAATACCATGGGCCAAATTATTATTAATACCATGCAAAAAAATATTATTAACCCTAATATTAATATTAATAAAAATAAAGATGGCACATGGTATTGAGAATCAATGGTGTTGATCCATGGTATTCACGTGGAATGTAGCCAATTTAAAGGGGCAATTAAACCAACATAGATCCATCTTTACTCTGGATCTACTAAGCTGAGGGGAATCAAATATCTTGATATGCAAACCATAATAGAGTGAAAAAAGATTTGATCCCTCTCCACACTTGGTAGATCCAGAATAAAGATGGATCTATGTTGGTATATATTAATGTGATATGCATATTATATTTTCTTTTATCTAAAAAATTGATAACATCTCACATCTCAAAATTAACATCTCACATCTAACGCCTCCACATTTAACATTTAACATTTCTTCACACTTAACATCTAACATTTAACATTTCACGTCTAAATCTCACATATCCACCCTATACTTGATTGTAGAGCACCTCTTAACACAATAATATTTTCATCCAAATTCATTATATCACTTTCTATCCAATTACTAAAATTACTAAATTTAAAAATCATTGTACCACTTCTAAATTTAAATAACTCTTTACTTAAGATTTCCAATTCTTAATTTCTAAGATGCAAATATTAAGTAATAAGAGTCATTTCCTTTTAAGTAATTCAAAAATCGTTGGACCACTTCTAAATTTAAAATAACTCTTTACTTAGGATTTCCAATTATTAATTTCTAAGATGAAAATATTAAGTAATAAGAGTCATTTCCTTTTAGGTGAAAAGATAGAGATGATCCTTGATTAGAGATTGAAAAGTCATCCTTTATGTTTACACTTATTTTAGTGGTTAGATATGTATAATTTTATGATTTTTTTTTAAATTTTTTATTTAATACAATTATAAAAAAACTTTAAAATATATATTTTTCAATTTTTTTAAAGCTAAGTTTTGTATTACTTTTGAAATCCAAATTAAATCACTTATAATCATATAGAAATCATATTTGATGATCAACCATTTGAGAGAAAGAGTATCAATATAAAGCAATTGTATCTGACCACAATATTAACTAGCTAAAACTGAGCTACATGGTAAGACAAAATAACTGCATAGAAACATAATTTGGAGTCTCTCCTTAGAAGAATTCATAGGAGCGGGATCATATGCACTTGTACCATCTTGATTAGAGGGCTTGAGCTCACATTGGTGATGGATTTCTAGCTAAGTTAGGTGAGCATCCAATCTCTCCAAACAAGATCATTGGTCACACTACACCCTCTAGATCTCATTCAGGGAAGAAATAATGTCGTTCTTGATCTTCATGCTTCTCTTTTGTAATATTCCTCTCGCAAATAACCAAATAACCAAATTTAAAATCAAAAGTTATGAATCAGTTATTACACTGATTCTTGATTCTCGTGAAACTGAATGAGGGGAAATCACGTCCATGTTCATGGCATCTCTAACCGGCCGCTCACACTTCTCGTAGTGTTGGCATTATGATGCATGTGTTGTACTTGATGGCAACCAACTCGTAGAAGATCAACTCACTTATATATATCTAGATGAATCTACGGAAAAGATATCAGATGTGACAGAACACATAGGATGTAGGACATCTCAAAGGAATCAGATGACAATTCTCAATATGGCAAATCACACAGATGATAAATTATAGTGCAGCAAAGTTATTTTCAAAGTTCACACACTTTCATGAAGATAAAAGTTTCTTTCATGTAGAGAAAAGTTCACGCACTTTCATGAAGATAAAAGTTTCTTTCATGTAGAGAAAAGTTCACGCACTTTCATGAAGATAAAAGTTTCTTTCATGTAGAGAAAAGTTCACGCACTTTCATGCAGAGAAAAGTTTCTTTCATGTAGAGAAAAGTTCACGCACTTTCATGCAGAGAAAAGTTTCTTTCATGTAGAGAAAAGTTCACGCACTTTCATGCAGAGAAAAGTTCCTTTCATGAAGAGAAAAGTTCACGCACTTTCATGGTTGGCTCATGGTATTAGTCCGATAGTTTTTGATCCTATGGTTTTGGTCCATGGTATTGCATCCAAAAGTGTTGACGCCAAGTATTGGGTTCATGGTATTGTGTTATTATGGTTTTGGACCATGGTATTGTGAAAGGACTAAGACTATAAAAGAGGAAGGAGACCATTTGGCAAGGCATCTTCTGATTAATTGAATATCTGATAAAGTGCTAGATCTGGAATACGGTGATTGGGTTATGGTGCAGATCTAGATTTGAATAAAGAAGGAACCTGAGCTTTATAAGGCAGATCTACTGGATCTCCTTGGCGCATGATCAGATCTGTAGATCTGATAGTCTGGCGTATGAGTAAAGTCTGAAAAATTGATCTATACCTGCAGGACCGTAGGTGTGACATGGCTGCAGGTGCGGAGGACTGTAGTCCAGGCACAGATCAGGTGCGGAGGTCCGCAGGCGGTTTGCAGCAGCAGGTGCGGAGGTTCGCAGGCCCAGAAGCACCACAGGTGCGGAGGTTCACAGGCCCAGAAGCGCTGCAGGTGCGGAGGTGCGCAGGCAAGCCGTAGACTCAGGTGCAGAGGTGCGCAGGCAAGCAGCAAGAGAAGATTATGTGTTGTGCTTCAGGTGTATCCAGTCTGAAAATGTATGAAACGTGGTACCTGGAGGAGAGAAGATTGTAGGCCGGTGCCTATGTACTAGTGTCTTAGCTAGTACAAGAGCTAAGGGGGTGGTAGCTCCCTTCCAGTAGCAGTTGAAAACTTTGGAGCATTGTAGCAGGTAGCAGCCTGCGTACTAGTAAATGGATCGGCTAGTACAAGAACTATGGGGGTTGTAGCTCCCTTCCAGGAGAGACTGGAGAATGAGAGAGGGTTGTAGCTCTCTGCAGGTAGTAGCCTGCGTACTGGTAAAGGACTGCACTAGTACAGAACTTTTGTAAAAGGATTTTCTTATTAAGAAGAAGATTGAGATGACTTGCAGTAGGTGGTTTTCTCCCACATTGGGTTTCCACCTTATATCATGGTGTTCATGTGTGTGGCTTATGTGTGATGATCTGTTCTATTTTACTGCACCTATTTACTGTTAATATGGTTAATAATGTTCTAATGCACAAATTGAAGATCAATTAACTGAATCATAAGTTTACTAAATATACGCGGATATTCTTAACTGAAGCAGCATATATGAATCAGAGTATGGAAATGAAAAAGTTTTATTGACTTAATAATACTGATTCACCCCCCCCTCTCAAGATCACTGGTCAGGAAAATTCTTTTGCTAGAAGAGGAGGAATGCATATATCTTTGGATAACCATTTAAGTCCCTTGGACCGGAATGCTTTCAGGAATAATCACGTCTCCCATCTACATTTCCAGGGTTTATACTCTCAATTCAATTCAGGGCTGAAGGATTAAAGTCTTCGGTCAGTTGCGTTGAATGTCTCTGAATGCACATTCTCTGGCCTGGAAATGAGAGCATAAGGTCATTGATTTCTTATGGTCACTGATACAAGATTGGTAAGGAGAACCAGCGTCTACTGCGCATACGTGCTTTAGCACTGGAAAGTTCTAGACGTTGTTATTCCGCAGTTAAAAGGACTGCAAAAACAAAGGAAATGTCGGTTGGAGCCGAGTCTTTGCCATTGTCTGGAACAAATCCTGACGCTAAACCGCTCTGTCAACAGGGCAACGCGTCCCCTTCTTCGACTTAGGCAAAGCCGAATGGTTCTTGAAACTGGAAAAGATAAGTTAATTTCTTGAAATACTCTTTGTTTATGTGCATAGAAAGATATGGTTAATAATGTCCATGTTCCTTAAAGTAAATTCTTTATTTAGATGCACAAAGTATAGTTTGGTTATGATTGCCAGGCAATGCAAGTTTCCATGTATTAAATATTGCAGGAATCTAAGTCCTCTCGGGAATAATTGTTGCTTAAGTTTAGGCACATAGCACAGTAAAAACTAAGTAGTTGTGTGATTGCTTGAGAGTATTAAAAGCTAAGTAGCTTCATTATTCTTTGGAACAAATTACACAAGGTTCTTGCTAAATAGCCAAAATATCTTCTTGAGAAAAGATGGTGAGGCATATAAACTTCTTGAGGACATAGTATGAAAAATGGCTGAGTTTTCTTTGAATAAAATATGTAGTGTGCTTCTAGGCACATAGATAATCATTACCAACTTTCTTGAAGAAAAAGTATGTTTTATATATACATAAATAATAGTCATTAAGATAGTTTCTTTTTAGAAAAAGTGTGCATACTTCATGTATGAAAATAATGGCTTTTATGAGAGATCTCTTGAAACAAAAATAGAGATTCTTTTCTTAAAAGACACATATGAATAGTGTTCATACAAGAAGAAGAATCCATACTTGTTTCATGAAAAGATTATGTGCATTGAAGTAAAAGTAATTGTGTTAGGAAAAACACATGTTGCATGCACATAAGGGTAGCTATTGTGACATTGGGAATATGATTTGGTGTGTACGTAGAGAAAGTATTATGTTGACTTTCTTGTAAATAATGATAATTGATGTTAACATTCTTGGAAATATTAATCTCTTGAAAAGATTGTCTTGCTAGATGAGTTGGATCGATTTCTTGATTTTGGTGCATAAAGGGTTAAGTTAACATTGTTATTGTTTCTTGATTTTTAAGCATAAAGATGGGTATCTATAATAATTTCTTGAAAGGGAAGCATGAGAAACTTACATATAGGAAGATAGAGAAATGAGGTTATAATGACTTCCTTTAAGAAAGAAGTATGTGATTTGTTACATGAAATGATGGTAGTATTCTAGTGAAGGGAATATGTGTTGCATACATTAAAGAAGGGCTATTATGATAAGCTATTGTATGCACAAAGAATAGTCATTGTGATATAGAGTTATGTTCTTTGTATGTTAGAGAAACTATGTTGAGTTCTCGAAAATAACTATGTGAAAATAACACATGTGCATAAGCATAGAAACAATAGTTTATTACATGTATGAAGATATAACGATTGTGTTATACATTTTAGTAGAACTAATGGGTTAGATCTCTTAAAGAGAATTATGCATTAGTGTGAATAAACATTGTGGAAGTAAAACAAATATTTACTTGAATATATGTACTAGTTAATTAGTATGTCATGCTTGCTCATGCATATGAGTAGATGTTAAAAGATCACTTTTAGAGGTTGATTATTGATTAATTAATATTGTATCTAATCTTGTTGCCAAAGCTTGTTGACGACAACAATGATAGGAAACGATGGCAGGTTGGTGCCAAAGAAAAGTGATGTTTAACATTGTGGCAGGTAAAGAATTAATGGTCCATGCAGATGAGTACGAGTTGCAGGATCATACATTGATAGAACAATCATGCCACAAGGATGTAGCAAGTGGTGATATGTAGGTAAAGGGTTTCATGGAAAATGTAATAGCCTTAGCTAGTTTTATGTCACTTTAATGATATTTCATTGTAATAACTTATAGCAATGGATAAGGGATGGAATCCGTTATAAGCCATTGAGTGACGGGTGAAAACCCTCACGAGCGTTTAATAATAAGATTAAATGTTTGCTAGTTTTCACCCTACGGGGTTTCCAAGGTATATCGGTGTTCAATGATGTGATTGCTTATTGTGTCAGTTGATGATGTTGAATCCTTGATGATGATGATTCTTTATTCGATGTGATAATCATAATGTCTAAGTATGTGATTAATTAATATGGTTAAGGAAATCATGAAATAGATGCAAGGTTCATGAGAGAGTTTATGTTATTACACTACCACAGTGGTGGTTAATAGTTATGCAACTTACTGTCATCTACTGCAATTTACTTTATGTACTAATGAACATTATATCTAATGGTTAATGAGGAATGAGGAGCTGTGAATTGGATAATTACTTGTGGGTAATTTGTATAAAAAATTCTAACTCCCTGCTTTTACATGTGAGGTTACCGGGGTATGTTACATCTTTCAAGAATATACCCAAAAGATTCTTCATCTACCAGCAAATGGTAATGGAATGCAGGTATTTTTTTTTTCTTCCCCTAGTGTTACTAGGGTCACGGACCTAATTAGATACCTCTTGTATAATTCCATAGTCTGAGTATGCCTATCGATCATTAATGACATAAGTTTCTAGCTGATGGATCTCCTCTCGAATGCTAAAAGAAGTCAATGAGTAAAAAATAACATTTGCTTCTTGAGCTTGGACCTGACCATCTAATCGACCTTGTTGACCACAAACATTATCTCCCCTAATTATTTTGCATCCATTGGCATGGCATTGAGGTCTAATAAGGAAGAAACCAAGTGAGAAACCAGAGCCCCAACTGAATCACCCAAAGATAATTATATCCAACCAAGCCAAAATTGACTAAGAGCCAAACACTATAGGTACAATGGAACCACCCGAGTGACCTCAAGTAGTTAGACTAATACACCCTTGACTCATATGCCCATCACCATGCATGAGCCTCAGAACTAAAAAAAACCTTGGAATGTAGGGCACATGAGATGGTTGAGCCAAAGAGTAGAAAACCAAAAAGTATAGACTAAAACAACACAGAAAGAAAGAGGGGAGTTATAGGAAGCAAGGGAATGATCAGAACCACAAAAATATAGTAGGACTTGAGACACAAAGGACAAAAAATATCTGAGTACAATTGATGTAGGAGCATCTACAAGTCAAGATCACCTTTGACCTTCTTAGGTCAAAACCTCATTTATCAGAAGAGTCAATTCCCTAATTTATTTTCCAAGGGATGTTAAGTTCCCTAAGTTATTTGATTTTGTAATATTTAATATAGTCTACAATGAATGAATTTGTTAGGAAGTTAAATAAGTGTCATTTATTTCCTATGTAAAAGGGAAATCTAATTATAATTAGGATTTTGTTAGAAAATATAGGAATCAGATTTGGTTTGTTAGATTGATTGAATGAGAACTCTATTAGAAAAGAGTCTCATATGTAATTAAATATAAGAATAGATAAATGAAACAAAGTTAAAGAGTTTTAAGAATATAAAGTAACATATTTTTTTCATAATAGACTTGTCATTGTCCTAATTACCCCATACCACTGGATTATTTCGGACTAGAAAGAACACTACCGTGGACCTCATCAGAAGTGTACATTAGGAAAAGTAAGTTGTATTTTATTTTATTAAAGTTATGCATGGTTTATGAAATCCGGGCATTGAAGGTTTTTGTGTGACATTTGGATTAGGAAACCCTTGGATATAATTTCCAGTGCAATAAGACATCTAGATCAGAGAAACCTGGTCCCTTAAAACTTTGTAACTCATGATATTTGATAAAATCCTAAACTTACAAATTCTAAATATTTGGAAAGAGAAATTATTGTTTGTGTGAAATTAGAACCAGTGAGAAATAAAGTGTTTTAGGTGACCGATTGACATCAGTGTGGCATTAAATTGTTTCATAAAGAAAAAAATGGTAGAATGTCGAGGAGAAAGTCAAGGGAGAGCTATAGTAAATGTGGCTTCCAAGCTTAAGTGAGGAGAATTTGAGAAAGAATGAAAACTATGGAGACTAAAAAAAGGAGAGGAAATAACGTGGGAGATGTTAGTGATGCTAAAGAATAATATTCTAGTGAAGAAGAAACAAAAGAATCAACAGAGGCAAAGATGTTGAAGATGTTTTCCAAGATTACTTCCATACCAAAAGTGGAGGTTCCATTATACAAAGGTAACTTGAAGGTTGATGAGTTAATGAAATAGATAATTTCTCCAGATATACTTTGATTATGAGGATGTTGATGAAGATATGTGAGTCAAGTATCCGGTGACTGGACTCAAAGGTCATGCAACCTTGTGGTGGGACAAAGTACAAGTTGAACAAAAGAAGAAAGGAAAGTCTAAGATTAAATATTGAGACATAATGGTAGAAAAAATTAAAGGTAAACTTTTACCCAATGATTATCAAATTAATATTTTTAGACAACTACAAAACCTTAGAAAAAAAGTCCATGTGAGTTAGAGAATACAATAAAGAGTTTTACAAGTTGAATATTAGAGCTAGTCATGTAGAAGATGAAGCTAAGAAAGTTGCTAGATATATAAATGGTTTGATATTGATATTCGAGATGAAATTAGCACGTTGTCCTTAAAAACTATTGAGGATGTGTGGTAATCTTTTTGTGGCAATGGTGTATCAAAACACACATCGTTAGCAGTTGATTGTTCACTACAAAGGATCACAGGCAAAATTGGTGTTGATAGCGGACAGACTTAAATAAACACAACATTGTAAATAGTGGAGACAATGCATACATAAACATAAACTAAATAATAACCATGCTCTGGTGAAAACTTAGACAATGAAAAAATGTGTCTATACGAGGCGGGCATGTCACATGCTCGTTATGATGACTAATATTAAATTATTACAATCAGACAAAGAATGGTCCTGTCCAATCAATGTTATGGTGGTTGACATGCTGATAGTTGATGATGATAATTGTTGATGCCCTCAAGGGTGCTTCCTGGTCAAATAGACTGAATTTGGTTCCCCCATGCATAACAGAGGTGAAGCACTATTGAATGAGGTGCTGCGGTATGCATAGGTCTTCGAATTCAGGTACCTCCCTCATATCATGGTGTAAGAAATGTTGGATGAGTTGTTTAGTGATGCAGGGGTCTTCGACTAAATGAAATAACTACAATGGTAACTAAGTATGACACCACCTTGACATGAAAGATTGTGTTGGTTTTGACTGTCACGGGGACCGATGACATTAGTGGGAAATAGTGATTCCCATTGTGCCACTCAAGGATATCCCTACAAACATAGGAAGGCACACCTGATGGGTTCTATGAATGAGTGAAGTTGATGTTTCTTTCATCTAACCAGGTAAGAATCATGCCATGCATTGGTATGCTGCTCCATGATCGAAGGGCTGATACTGAGAATCTCATAATATGGTCACGTGGAAATGTCTGTATATTATGGAGACAGGGCTTTGTAGGAGGTTACCTCTTCTAGGGAGCATGCTGCCCCTAGCGAGATGTCTTAAACAATGCCAGGTTTGATTGAAATATCAACCTGAATGGTATGTGATATTTGACATGTTCTCCTCCTTGAATGCATCTAGTGTCGGGATGGGGTTTTAGGTTGAGCTACTTGTCCTTGGGGTAGGAAGTCCTTTGTGTCAACTTTGTAGATGTTGTGACTTGGTGCCTCAAAAGGTGAGAATGTTTTCTCCTGTAAGAAGAAAGAATGGTGATGTATGACATCCCAAGGGAAATCTAGTTCCGTCATGGCCACTATAATATATTTGTCTGAGTGAAAAATATTATCTAATGTTGAATTGGGTTGCGTAAGGTCGTGAGGGTGGAGTTTAGGCCTAGTTGTGTTGGTAGACAAGCAATAATATGATTCGGTGGTTGGTGTCGTAGAACCAAGATAGGTTGACAAAGTGTAGATCATATGGTTCTACACCGTCGGTGATGTTACCATTGTTGGGGTGTATTTTGCGGTCTCGACACCAAAAAATGATGAGAAGACAACATGAATCATAGTTGCTACGAATGAGGAAATGAATCGTATATGATGTTGCGTGTCGTTAGCATTGGGTGGTTGCAGAATCTCGGTTATGGTGGGTTGGGGTTGTATGAGAGGAAGCTCTTGCACTCTTTTCAGTGTACAAGGGGAAAAAGTAGCTTCTTAAATGGGATGTTGATGTTGAATTCTAAGCTGCCGAAATGTGTGTAACATAGGGCATGCCTTAGTGCTATGAGAGGTTTTGGTACAGATTCCACATATTGGTCCAGAACTAACGAGTATATTGTATGGGAGGCAGTACTGCTCATAGTATGGGATGTTGATGCCTTATTGACGTCATGAGATGGAATATCTAGTGGAGGTATCCATCTCTAGGTTGTGGTATTGGTGTGACGTGGCTTCCTTGTATGGGTTGGCCTTAGCGCTGCTCTTGTTGCGCGAAAACATGGAAGATACTGACAATTCCTTGTGTGGTGGAATTGAGATTTGATGCGGCAATAACAAACGTGTGATTTTCTCTTGGTTGGAGAGATTCTTGTGTGGAATTTGGATCACTAAGAGAAAGATGTCATTTTTTTTTGTAAAGTTAAGCAGATCATATTAATTTTGTTGGATAAAATTACATAGATTCCTGGGAGTCAATGTGACCTCCCGGTGATATTGCTTCCAATGGATATATTCGCGGAAGATTGAGGTCGCTTGGCCAGTAGATCTGTCCTTGTGGCCCTACACGCTCTGGCGCTTCCAGAAAGTCCAGTCAGCACAGAGCTGCGCTGTCTGAAGATTGTGATCGAGCATTCTGCATTGTGGTCGAGATTGTGATCGAGCATTCTGCATTTCGTTTCCAGAGACCGGTGTGACGGGATGCTGCTTGATTTTGCCCGATCCTGTTGGCTTTGATCTCCGTTGGGCCTTGTTTGAGATTACCATGATTTCTTGTAACGAGGACCCCTAGTGGCCTAGGCTTGTGCTTTCAGATCTGATTGATGGATATTGTGGCAGTTGGCTCTGAGTTCTCCCGCCTCCTGATCCTGCCAAAGGTTGTGGTACTCTGCCAGATTGGAGTCGATCCCTTCATTTGCCAATGCATCAGCTAGCTTGTTTGCTTTCCTTCGAACGGCTTGGAAGGTGATCCCTTTCATGTTGCAGAGTTGGC
The DNA here is from genome assembly GCA_031772625.1 of Pinus tabuliformis. Taxonomy (NCBI): domain Eukaryota; kingdom Viridiplantae; phylum Streptophyta; class Pinopsida; order Pinales; family Pinaceae; genus Pinus; species Pinus tabuliformis. The sequence continues at coordinate 172,536,348 of CM062817.1, read as the reverse complement.
CTTGGAGATCTTTTAGTATTGCTGACAGCCTCCAGCTTGGGGTTACTTTGTGCACCTGTGCGCCCATCTGGAGTTTCCTGATCAGCCTTATTATTATCTCTAAATCGCCCTCCACTATCAGAGGTAGGAGTTTGTATCGACCAACCAGAGTGAGGCCTTGGAGGAGAGTGATTAGTTCTGCTGCGTTATTGGTGTTCACTCCGAGATTGCCGTGATAGATGAGATGAATTGCTCCTGTGTGATCCCATACTACTCCCCCATAGCCTGCCATGCCCGGGTTTTGCCTTGAAGCCCCGTCGAAGTTGAGTTTGAATGTGTTAAAGGGGGGCAGGGTCCATTTTTCCTGTGTCATGCTTGTTGAGGTCTTGTTCCTTCCACCAGAGCTGGTCCTTGTTTGAAGATGCAGTATCTGTATTATTCTTGCCTCGTTTGGAGATGTGTTGCCCTCTATCTTCTGTATGCCCATGGCGTTGACTGTTTCTGTGATTAGCAGTCGAACTTTCCTTATCAGCATATGAACTCCTGTGGCTATGTTTTTGAATATTCTTGCGTTTCGCTCTTTCCATAGGATCCAAACTAATGCGCCCAGAACTAAATTCCAGGCACTGTTGACCAGGGGATTGGAGGATATGGAAGATCTCCACTGGCTTAGTGAAATTTGGATGGAATTTCTGTCTCTATCTGATTGTCTGAAGACCATGGCCATGTCATCCCACAGAGAGCAAGCCGTGGGACAGGTGTTGAGCAGGTGATTGAGCGTTTCCGAACCATTCTCGCAGAGCATTAAGGGCCTACAAAACCTCTTTTCTGAAGGTTGTCCCACGTGAGAGCCTTGTTATGCAGGACTAGCCAAGAGAAAAGTGTAATTTTTGGCCAAGTTCCTCTGCTCCACAGGGTTTGCCATTTGTGGTCTGATTGCTAATCTGGGGAGGCTGCCAAGAGCTTATAAGCTTCTTTGAGATTGAATGTGCCTTTGGGGTTACTTCCCCATCTTAGGATGTCCTCTTTGTTGGATCTGAGGATTCTTCTTTTGTCCAAGTCTTGTAGAAAAAGGTCTACATTCCTTGGTTCTGCTGGGGTATGCCATTGTTCTCTGGAAATCTAGTTATGCCATATGGTTGCCAGTAGTCTGCTACCGTAATCTTTCCTTCCTCCTGCATGGCTCTTTTAAGAGTGTTCCAGTCTGGGTGTTCCAAGGTTGGAAGCTGCTGCCAGGCATCTTCCCAGAATAGGGCTGTGTTGCCTTGGTGTACTTCCCAGAAGCTATGCTGCTGAACAATATGTCTATTTTCCCAGGCTTTGTTCCAAATTGGGGATCCTTGAGTGGTGCCTGTAAGCCGGATGAGGTCTTTGTCCCTGATTTGGGTTGTATACTTCGCTTTCCACAGGGTGCTCCAGAGGGAGTCAGGATTTTCAACCCATCTCCACCAGATTTTTGTTGCTACGACCTTACTTAATGTCTCAGGGTCTCGGAGGTCCAAACCTCCCTCCATTTTTGGTTTGCATATGTCTGTCCATTTGAGGAGGGCCCATTTGGATTTCTTAGAGGGTCCATTCTAGAGAAAGGAGCGCTAAATGTTTCAGATGGTCTTGTACGTCACCTTGGGGCCTGCAAGTGCTGAGAACATGTAGGCTGGCATGGTTTGAAGGATGGACTTTATCAGTATCAGTCTGCTGGCCATGTTTAGTGCCTGGTGGGTCCAGCTGCTTAGCCTAGCTCTCATCTTGTTGAGGAGGGCTTCCCAGTTGCTCGATCTGTAGGCATGTTCCGAAAGCGGTATACCAAGGTATTTGGTTGGAAGGGAGTTCTTTTGAATATTCAGAATTCTGCTGAGATTTCTCTGCACAGGAATGGATGTGTTGAAGAAAAAAAGTTTGGATTTGGTTAGGTTGATTTCCATACCTGAGGCTTCCGAGAAAGTGTTTAACACCTTGCTGATGGTGCGAGCTTCCTGTACTGTGGGGGCGCCCATGAGCATGGTATCGTCCACGAATTGCTGATGCGTTATAGTGGGTCCTTGAAAATGTGAAAAGAAGTCAGCAGGTGAATGTCATGAGGGAAATTGACATGAAACCACTACCATCAGTTGATCCATGACCTAATGGAATGCAGCTGATTAGATGGGATACCTAATATGCATGCAAAAAGAGCAATTTGATCATTGATGGAGGGATGAAGATACCGACACTAACATTGCTATTGGAGTTTTTGAGCTTCTGTTTCCAAGCACTAAATGTTGGGTTCCTCTTGCAAATTCATGAGGACCTTAAGTGCTTGTTCCAACACGCTGGTACAGTCTCACACTACACCTCCAATTTCCTCTAGTCCTGTTGTGATAGCGCTAGCGCGTTGTTCTCTGACTTCTGGGGGAGTGGAAGGCTGCGCCTTCAACCGCAGCTCGACGATCTGAAGATTCAGCTCCAGCTGAACCTTTGTCATTTCTTCCCTGGCCTCATGGACTCCTGCTGCTAGCCTGTGGATCCACACCTCTACTGGTAGATCTGCTGGGATGGCTAGCTCTGGGACGCTTCGACAAGCATCATCTACTACCTGCACCAACTGTTGATTTTGCGAAACCAAGTCATCGTGTTGCAAGCTAAGTTGTTCCATGCTGATCTTTTGCTCATTGAGGACTTGGATCGTGGCTCTCCCTATTGCACAGCTCTGCCGTTATCCCATCCTGTAATAGTAGTGTCTCACACGGAAGGGCAACCAGGTTAAGGTTAAGGCCTTTCATCATGTTAACCTCAAATCTATCAGCCTCATACACTGTCACTAAGGCCCCTTCCAGCAACACTATTGTGCTTTCCATTCCTGCGGGTAGCATTTGCTTTGCTGCCGAGGATCTTGTTGCGAGGTGGGTTGAAAGGGCACTCACTTGAGGGGGACGCACTTGTATCTCCTGTAGCTGCACCTTGAGGGCCCCCAACGCAGTGTGGTGCTCCTGCATAAAATCCTGAAGCACTTCATTTATGACATTGCGGACAGTCTCGCCGATGTCATGGAGATCAACTTCAGTTTAGTTGATCGGGTTAATGGCCAACTTCTAGGCCTTGACCTTCTTCCTTGGTCTTGCTCGCTCTGCGATGTGTGGGCGCTTCAACTATGTGGACGTGGTCATTGGGTCCATGCTCCCTTCTACTGTTTCTGTTTTCTCTGCCTCCTGCCCTTGTGAGGACGTTGCTTGGCCCTCGCCCCCCTTCACAGTTGATGCCTCTGCCACCTGTGTTGCTTCTGCTACTTCTGCGGCCTTCTTCTCCTCGACGGATTTTTGTTCCACTTCACGCGCTGCCCTTACCTCAGCTGCTATTGTTTCCTTACGCCTTTTCTTAGCTAATTGTGTGACGTGTAGCTTGACATCGTCCTTCTTCTTCTACGCTGCCACCTTCTCAAGTTTCGCAAGATCTGGGGCGCACCATTCCAGTGGCCATGCCTCCAAGACACTGAAAATAGCATCGTTAGTGGCTACAAAAGGTAGCTTCGTCCACTGCTTCACTGGATCCTTACGCACCTTGATAAAAATGTTGTGCATATCAGCTTTAAAGTCTGCAAAACTCTCCAGGCTATTGTACACCATGGGCGACAGGCGCGACTTCCGGTTGATCCACATCCGGATGTTCATCTCCATGAGTACCCAGAAGATTTTGGTGTCGCATATCCGTTTTGCATCCTTTGTGGCCTAGAGTGAAGCGTATTTCGCGGCCTCCAGTAATTCTCTATCAATGCTCAGGAATTGACTGTCCTCCAGTAGTTCTCCCACTATGAGCGCTATGGATAGCAACAACCACGCATAGTGGAAGGTTTTACCTTGCTCCTTGGATTCACGACAATTTTTCAAAAATTCATCGCAGAGGAATTTAGACCAGTTGAACTGGACCCCCTCCGTGCATTGCCTAGCCAGTGCGACCACCGACGCTGGTACCTCGTCGATGTGTCACTTTCGCATAACTTTGCTGGCCAGGATTTGGGTTGCTACATGTACCCCTTTGTCCTTGATATTGGAGATGGCATAGCCCCTCTTCTTCTTCCTTGGCAACGGAACCATTTGTTGGCTTATTGGGGCCCGTCCTAGGTTTAGAGGTGATTTAGCCAAACAAATCCTGATACTACTGGCCCTTTCAGCAATAATCCGCAAAGCGCAAACTGAGGTCTCACCCGAAGTAGTATGGGAGGGTGATAGAACTAGGTTTCTACACCTTGGAGATGTCTGATGAGTTCAAAGGGGTCCGCGATTCGATCTTGCGCACATGTCGCTACACGCACTTTCCCGTACCTTGCAGCCTGAGATGCTGCCTTTGCGCAACCCTACTCGGGGGCCGAACGCTATTATTACCCAAGTCCTTACTAGTAATCCAATTTTAGTTGATTATCTTAGTCTACTTGCATCCTTTAAGTTATACTTAATAATATAAACCATTCATACAGGTACGTGCAGTAAAGAAACAATATATTCGCAAATTATAATAGACATGTATTAACCCAAGAACAAATACACAGAATTAAGATAAGACTTCTCTTTATTTATTTCTTCCTTGGTTACAGACTCTACTCTGCCCTGAACACTCTACTGCAGGGGTTCGCGCACTCAGCTGCGGACTCTACTAGGCCTCTGCGCACTCAGCTTCAGAGCCTTCTCCTACCCTGCGACCCAAGACACACTTCACACTTCCACTTAATCACTATGACCTTTCATGCCCATCCTCTATTCTTCTCCCCTCTTATCTACTTAGAGCCTCACTCTATTTATACAATCCCATGGTCCACGGACCATGGGTAGGCCGACATTACATTACAAGACTAGGGCAGACAACCCTATGACTCTATCATCCATTTTGCGCTCCGCGCCCGCAATTCGTGGAGTCTTTACAACAATATCAAATCAAAACTTGGGCTTTGAGCCCCAAAACATGCCTTGGGGGGATTCCATGCCCAACAAAAATTTTGTAAATATTTTTAGGGAAACAACCCAAAATACTTTTTCCAGATTAGAGTTTTATAACACTAGGTACTAAAATAGTCTTCTATTTTCTACTGCAAATGTCTAATAGAGTCTGACCAGAAAATGATCAGAAAATTAGGTAGATGCACTGGACGGACTAAATAATTTTGAATGAATAATCACTTAACATAAATGATATATTAGGTTGCATAAATATATAACTTAGAAGCATGAACTGAAGAAGAAATCTCAACGAGATTGACATATTCTTAATTGAGTTGAATGAGGCCAGGAATAACTTTGACTAGAGGGTGTTGAAAATGGCATAATTTTATTCTGGTTGGATAGGTTTAGAACTGAAAATCAACAGTTTTCTTGCTTGCATAACTTGGGAAGATTTTTGTCAAGTCTCAACCTTATTGAATAGTATGATTTATGCCTTGCAATGTTGAGAGATGTTTTGATACCACTTGCTAGTAACCTAAACACTTTGGATGAAAATTTAGTTGTGAATTTTACTTGCAAAAGATATAAATGAAAATATAGATTAATTGTCCCTTGTGTAGAATTTCCTTGAAATTCTGCTACTGCTTGAATGAATAAATCTTAAACTAATTGTTGCACCAAGACAAAAAATATCTCTACCAATTTGCAGTGGAATAGAACATAAATAAAACACAGTCACACTATAGCAAAAAAAAAACAAAATTTTCTAGGGAACCCAACTGGGAAAACCCTCTGCTAGCTGTAGAAATTTAAAATACTATCCATATTAGACTTTGAGACACCCTCTTCAAGACCAGGTTCATCGATGATTATTGCTTTCCATATTCATTTTCATAAGCATTAGGGTTGTTTTCTATCAAATTAGAGTAGCTAGAAAGTGTCTCTTTGATTTTAGAAAGTAGATCAGGATCAACTTCATCCAAGAATCCCCTAGAAGGCTCATAAGTAGCAAGAAGAAAGGTCTTTTTTTAATTTTATTTCATCACATGCATCCATCATAATCACTGATTTGTCTTCATTTCTTTCACAGTCATTTTCAATGTTAGATGCAAAAGGTAATTTAGTATGATATAATCCTTAGGTAACCAACCTCAGCCATATCGTTGGTTAATTTATGTTGTTTGAAGTTTATTGAGTGTGAGTTTTATCATGAAACCACTAGAAGCGTACTAGCATGGGTGAGTTGATTATCTTGATAACAATGTTATGGTTTGATCTAGTCCTTGAAAGGAACTTATTGTTGATGGTCAAAATTTCACATGCCTTTCAATTTTTTATCTTCAGATATAACAAATATCTTTATATTATAGCCTCTAGCTAGGTATATACAGTAACTGCCACTCAGAAATTGGATGCCATCATTTTGGAGCTTGAGCTTACTCAAATTACCTTTGTTTGAGTTGAAAATGTCATTAGATCTCATTATATCATCTATTTCAGAGCATGAACCCAATTTACATTTGTTTCAGTTAAAAATGTAATTAGATCTTGCTATATCATCTTTTGTAGAGAATGAATCAAATTTCTCATAGTCCATTTGCTTGAGGTAAAACAAAGCTACTTTAATTCATTAAACTTACTTTTCATATTCTATTTGCTGATTGTGATTCTGCAGGCCACATCTGCATTGGAAAAGGGGCATATTTAATGAAGTGTGGAATGAGAGGGAAGATTCAGTTATGTCCTTTCAAACTTTCTAAGGTATGTAATAAATGTTTTAAAAAATTCTCCATATAATGTTGTTCTTTAACTTTTTCTTTTGATAATTGATTATTTATGTGATCCCCCCTCTCTTACATACAACCAGAGTCTAGACATACATGGTTTTTTGGGATATGTGGACAATGGACAGATTTAGGCTAGCCATTTATCTAGAAATTTACACTATAGAAGATCAGACATTTACAGTTGAATATTTACTTGCCACTAAATTAGAGTTGAAGAGCCAGACTCCTATTTGTTAGGCAGATACCTCACTTTTAAATCAATTTATTGTTGACTCTGTATAGACCTTCCATGGAAGGGCAAAGAGTGATCACTACCATTCCTTAATCTTTTTGCAGACCAAGTAAATATTCCAAATGTGTATAAATTAGTGGCTCCTTGGATAATCCCAAGAGTGGCGCTATTGTAGCAACAAGAAATTCATTTATTTTGAGTTCTTCATTAGTGCATTGATAGTATATTGTTTATTCCATACAATACCTCAATAGTGTATGATCAAATTACAGTTAAGCATGTCATAATATTTTGACTTACCCTCTTTTAGAGGGAAACTAGAGTGTGTGTCAAGCTTGCATGTCATAATTGTATCATGCAAAGTTTACCTGGGACAAGTTTTGTGGATCTAAGTAGCAAGATACCTGTGGGAATTCAAGAGGCAACAATACTACGAAGTGGGAAAGAGGTTTCACAGTTAACCTGTCTTTCACATTATGGTTGGAGTTGGTTTCTTGGCGAGATGCTAGATACCGCAACTTCCTTTTTATGACTGAGTGCAAGATTGAATCCTTCGACATACTCCTCGCTCAATTGTCATTAAGTGATGGGTTTTCTCAGAAGTGCTTCACACCTATAAACTTTACTAGAGTTGTTCTTGAGTCTTTGGAGGTGGTTAGCTTTTCAAAGCACCCACGTACAAGAAGAGGAGAAATGATATGCTTGGATAATTTGAAGTTATCTCCCTGTGAATAGGGTGTTCCCATTCATAAACTTGATGACTCGCTCTACTTCTTTGTGGCGAACAACTTTGGGACTTGCCATGAATCGTGAGACAATTCCAACCCCATAACTATAAATTTCTTATATAAATCTATACCCAATAGATTAGAATATGCACAAGGAGAACTCCATTCTTGTTTTGAAAGAACCTGAAATCGACTTGTACCATACTATTTAATCTTTTCTGTATTTATTCACATCCTTAGTCTGTGACATAAAGATGCAATAGGTTACCTTGCATTTTCTATGATAACACTCCTAAAAAATAATGAAGTATGCCCAAATCTATCATTTCAAATGATTTGTGTAGCTCACCTTTTGGTTTTTCAATTATTGAAGTTGTTACCTATATTGATGAGATCTTCTACAACCGATACCACAGTGACAATATATGTTATAGTTTTATCTGTGTTTCTCTGAAGGTGTTTCTCCTTCAGTAGAGCAGCAATACACTGCAGTTTCCATTTAGGGGAGAAGTGTACCCAGTTGCAACCTTGGCCTGTGTGCAGATGGGTTGAATGCACGTTAGACCCTATCTGTTGTTTTGAAGGTGTTTCTCCTTCAACAATACTTAATATTAGTAGATCCTTTTAGTCTACACCTTTAGTAGATGCATGCAGCCTTGGGATACATCTTGTAGATTATAGTTTTCTTATGAGGTTGTAGCAATGATGAAAGAAGTGCATCGATTTTAGGCATCTTGTGGTGGTTGTATGAAAGAAAATTTGTTTAGTGTTTCCCAAACTTAGATACAACCATATTTAGTATGCTTTTATAGTTTGACTTAGATGCTCACTTTTCTTAATTTAGGTGTTTTTATTAGTCCTGTTTTATGCACAAAATTATCTTTAAGAAAAGTGAACAATTGAGAAGGGTTCTATATTTTGAGCAGGGGACACACTTCTAGGTAGGAGGTACTCTATTCTAGGAATCTTTTGCCATGCAAGTTAGGTGCTTTATCTGAGAATCCAAAGAAGTGCTATTATAGCAATAAGAAATTCATTTATTTTGAGTTCTTCATTAGTGCATTGATAGTATATTGTTTATTCCATGCAATACCTCAATAGTTAATGATCAAATTACATTTAAGATTGTCATAATATTTTGACTTACCCTCTTTTAGAGGGAAACTAGAGGGTGTGTCAAGCTTGTACGTCACAATTGTATCATGCAAAGTTTACCTGGCACGAGTTTTATCAATCTAAGCAGCCAAATACCTGCTGGAATTCAGGAGGAAACAATACTACAAAGTGGGAAAGAGGTATCACAGTTAACCTGCCTTTAACATTATGGTTGGAGTCGGTTTGTTGGCAAGATGCTGGATACCCAAACTTCCTTTTTATGACTGAGGCAAGATTGAATCCTTCAACACATTCCTCGCTCAATTTTCATTAAGCGATGGGTTTTCTTAGAAGTGCTTCACATCTATAAACTTTACCAGAGTTATTATTGAGTCTTTGGATGTGGTTATCTTTTCAAAGCACACATGTACAAGAAGATGAGAAATAATATGCCCAACTAATGTTGAGTTATCTTCCTATGATTAGGGTGTTCCCTTCCATAAACCTGACAACTCACTCTGCTTCTTTCTAGTGAACAAATTTGGGACTTTTCATGAATTGTGAGACAATTTCAACCCCATAACTATTAGTTTCTTATTTAAATTTATACCCACTAGATTAGAACCAACACAATGAGAATTCCATTCTCGTTTCAAAAGAACCTGCAATCGAGTTATACCATGCTATTTAATATTTTATGTATTTGTTCGCATGCTTGGCCTGTGACATAAAGACACATTAGGATACCTTGCATTTTCTATACTAACACTCCTAAAAAATAATAAATTATTCTCAAATCTATCATTTCAAATGATTTATGCATCTCAACTTTTGGTTTTTCAATTATCAAAGTTGTTAACTATATTGCTGAGATCATCGACAACCGAGGCCACAGTGACAATATCTATTAGATTTTCATCTATGTTGCACTAAAGGTGTTTTTTCTTCAACATCACTACAATACATTGCAGTTTCCATTTAGTGGAGAAGTGTACCTAGTAGTAGCCTTGGTCTATGTGCAAATGGGTTGAATTCATAGTAGACTTTATCTGCTGTTTTGAAGGTGTTTCTCCTCCAATAGTACTTCACCTCAGTAGATGCTTTCAATCTACACCTTTAGCAGATGCATATAGCCTTGGGGTACATGTTATATATTCCAGTTTTGCTGTGAAGGTATAGAAACGATGAAAGAATCACATCGATTTTAGGCATCTTATGGTTGTTGTACGAAAGAATTCTTGTCTAGTGTTTCCCAAACTTATATAGAGCCATATTTAGTATACTTTTATAGTTTGACTTAGATGCTCACTTTTCTTAATTTAGATGTTTTTCTTAGTACTATTTTATGCATAGATTTATCTTTAAGAAAGTGCACAATAGAGAAGGGTTCTATATTTTGAGGAGGGGACACTCTTCTAGGTAGGAGGTACTCTATTCTAGGGAGCTTGTGTCATGCATGTTAGGTTATTTATCATAGATAGAGTTCCAAGTCCTTGCCTCCTTGACAAAGACCCTTCTAGACAAGACACTGGTGGATAGAGTTCCAAGTCCCTAAATTTTCCAACAATACACCTGAGCCTAGCTATCTAGTCTAAAATCCTTTACATTCCAGTCATCTCTTGGTTGTGATTTCATAGAGAGAGACCTCTATGGTTTGGTAGGGCTATCTACTAAAATAAAAGCCTGGTTTGTGGTTACCTCCACCGATCTCCTCATTAGCCTGGGACATTATGGAGGATAATAGAGGGCATGACAACTAGGGAGTGCCAAGGTGTTCTAGTGAATGTAAGGTTCCCAAGTCATGGAAAAATGCAATTCTAGTTATGAGGTCATGACTGCCAAGGTGTGTTAGGGAATGCTAGGGCATGCTAAGATGAGCCAGATAGTAGGAAGACATGTCAAACAAGCTAAGATGTGCCAAGTGCTAAGACATGCCAAGATGTACAAGGGTTCCAAGTCCCTGCCTCCTCTTCTTCCATATGCTATCCACTTATCACATTTCCTATGCAATATTTGGTGCATTTGATATTATAGGTCATTTATAGGTTATAAATGTCTTCAGAGTTTCACTTCTAATTGAGTATTCAACTGAACATATTGATTCTCGTATACATAACTATTTTTCCCTCCACCCAATTTTTATAACTTCAATAACCATTAGGTAGGGTTTGTAGCTTCGATGTTGCTTTGCTTGTTTAGTAAAATATTGCTGAGACCTTAATTTATTGAATGTTGTAGAATTTACAATTTATGAAGTTTCAAGGTCTAATTTTTAAAAATATAATTCTTTAAGGGGTGCTAGGTCAATGGAAGAGCACCTGCTTTACAAGTAGGAGGTTGGTGGTTCGATTCCATCATTCCCTGACATCCATATGGAATGGCGACGATCAATTTTTAGTGACGGAGGCTCTTTTGACCATCACCAATGAGCTTTGGTGACATTTTTTGACCCTCACCAAAAATATGAAATGGTGACATTCAACGAATGCCACCATATATACGCATCAATAGTGACGACCCTCAAAGGTCCGTAACCACAAATCGTTATTGTTGATATGAAATGGTGACGGTCGTTGTCCATCATTATAGTCATTATTTGTGACGGACCTTGAATTTCACCACAACACCTATACTTATAGCAATGTGGCTTTTGGTGATGGTCAATGAATGTCACCATATATAGGCACCAATAGTGATGACCATTAAAGATCCATCATAATAAATCATTGTTGTTCATATGAAATGGTAATGGTCACTATCCGTTATTATAATCGATATTCGTGACGAACCTTGAATGTCACCATAACACCTATACCTTTGGCGACACCACCTTTGGTGACGTTCAGTTTTTGGTGACCGAGGCTATGGTCCATCACCATTTGTCATATTCAATGGTGGCAGTCATTATCCATCATTATAAATAATTATTTGTGATGCACTTTGAATGTCACTACAACACCTATACTTTTGGTGACACCACCTTTGGTGACGTTCAGTTTTTGGTCATGGAGGCTATGGTCCATCACCATTGCTCATATGAAATGGTGATGGTCACTATCTGTCATTATAAATCATTATTGGTGATGGACTTTGTATGTCACTACAACACCTATACTTTTGGCGATGCCACCTTTGGTGACGTTAAGTTTTTGGTGACGAATTCTCTTTTGACCGACACCAATGAGCTTATGGTGACATTTTTTGCCCCTCACCAATGTCCTTTTTTCTTGTAGTGAGTGATTCTCAGAGATTCCAAACCTACACATCATTTTTAAAAATCGTAAAATGAATTCAACGTTAAAAACGTCAGAACCACACAACCTAACTGTTTAAAGGCATCAAAACCGATGTTTTCTAGAGTTGTTATACTGGACCCGCACATCCCCACTATTCCTACAAGTTTAGGATTATTCTCTTTCTCCCTTATTCTGTTGAAGTCACCCACAACTTCCTCAAATCCCACTGGGTGTTTGGCTGTTTCACAGTGGCCCAGTCTCGCAATTGTGTATGGGAATTTCTCCATAGCTGAAGTTGTGTATCACAATTCTTCCACAGGCATGGTTGTTTTTGGAAACTGCTCCACAGTGACCCTGTCTCCACTTATACGAGGTGATTGTTCCTTTGGTGCGTTCGTTCCTCTGTTCTTTTGCTCTTCATTCAAGGTCGTTTCAAGAAAAAAAAGGTAGGAGTGAAAAATTCAAAGAGTAATTCTGAAGTAAACACAGGTTTTGAATAAATGCGGAGAGATTGGTACTACTTAAACAAATTTATGCTCAATGCACTCACAAATACTACGCACAGTCTAGAAAGATGGAATCCAAGGCAACAATTCTATGAGAAGGGTGCGAAGGTTTCTATGTCAATAAAAAATACGCAGAAAAATTGATACTTCACATCTAGGTAATGCTATTATGGTCAGACCTAAATGGAAAGGTCATTGGAAAAGAGTAGGTGCAGAAACATTACGACAAGGATTGTTAGGCCCCCTGGAAAAGCTAGAGTGTAGGAAGCTCAGACCAACACTATTTAAGGATCAACTTAAACTGAGGACCTATAGACATTTACATGGCAAAGATCATAACTAGAATTTAGCTGAGAAAAAATTCATGAAATGCATTACTGACAGGCACTGAGAGGTCACAAAACAAGTGGCTCAAATTTGGGCAAGGCAAGAATTCAGCTGTAGCTATGATACCATGTTAAACTCACATGGAATGTAAACAACGAATGTGAAAGATAAGCATTAGATTGCATATATTATTGACATGATATACATTTATAGTACATGGTGTGACCCTTGGATTCATATTCCAAGTGGTCTCTTGGACTCTGGTGGTTGTTCACATTCCACACAAACCCATAGAGGATTAGGTGTCCAACAGAGTCCTTACAAGAGCATTACCTTCCAGATTTTCATTTACCCTTGTTTGGATTTATCTTGGATGTGCAGGTCTAGAAGATACTTCTCCTTTTTTTCTTCTTTCTTTCTCCATATCTTCTGCTTATCCTTTTTCTTTACCTGTGATGGAGAAATAAAAGTCTGCTACTTCCTTTGTTTTCCAAATTATTATGCTTGATACATCTAGTTCTTACAGAGGGTTTGCATTGAGGGTAAGAGGATCATTCTTCTTGATTTTCCTCTGATTTATTTCTCCTGTTTTCAGCATGTTGTCTTCACACAGAATGTTTAACACAAACTCATATTCCTATGCTCCTACATTTCTTCTCATCTTCAATAGCCATGTTGATAAATTTGCATGCATATTTTGAGAGGAATGTCTTGTCTTCTTATATCTACAACTTGCTACCTTATGCCCAAAATTTCCACAGTTGTAGCATTTAATATGGCTTAGGAATGGGGAAAATGAGTTTTTATTTCTCACAACACTTTCAATATTTGTTCTCTTGTTCTTATCATACCCACTGTTTGGGTAATAATCAACTCTCTTTTTGTTGCTACTATACTCCTTCTTGGGCATCCTATGCATTCTTGGGTTGCTGCTACCCAACACATTTTTTTTTTCTTGCATGCCATCTATAATCTATGGCTTTATGTCCAAAATTGTTGCAAGAAAAAAAAATAGCCATAAAAGAGCTTTGGATACTTAAAGATACCTTTTCCTTGAGACCTTTGTCCCTGAACTAGAAAGGACATTTGTTGGTTCTTCATTTTCTCTCTATGGCCATTTGAATCATTGCCTTGAGTTATTATTTTTTGTTGTTTAGCATTTTGTTGCTTCTTTTCCATCTCTTGATGTTTTTACTTTCCTCATTTTTGTTTCTATCCAACAACTTCCTTTCCTTCATTATTGTTGGGACCTTCAAATGTCTTTCCTTGGGTAGTTGACCCTTTAGTTTTTTCTTTCTTGGAGCTTGAATCTTCTTTGAAGACCAAACCAACCTTGTAGAAAGGGGATCTTTGTTTGCTAAGAATATTATATAGATTCTTAGAACCCCTTTTAATTTTCTGATATTGATACAATTGATGATTAGTATTTTTGAAATCATGTCTCAATGAGACTTCTTCAACTTATAGTATCTCACAATAGACCTCTTTCTTATTAAGTTAACTGGTCAATATTTCATTTAATATATTGACCTCTCGTTGTTCAACATTAAGGTCAACATTTTTTTTCTCAACTCATTATTCTCAAGCTCATATACATGCAACTACTCCTTTTGTTTGATATTTTCATTTGATAGCTCCTTAATCTCTTTTAGAGAAAATATAAACTTCTTCATAAAATAGATTCTTTCATTTAGATCCTTTTCTTCGCTATCATAGGTGCTTGTTATAGGCCATTTTTTCACATCTGGTCAATAGGCCTGCAAACCGAATCAATCAATATCCATGAACATGTTGTCATCATCCCTGCACAAAGCCCTAAGCACAACTCTTAGAAAAAGTCTAAGTTTCTGGGACAAACTACTCAAAATCAATGTTGTTATCCCAGCGCACCCTACTCCTTTAGCCACCTGTGTTCAACGCTGGTTGGTCCCTTTTGCACCAGTGTTGACCAACACTAGTCTCTCCCATCTTTGGGTGTGTTGATTCTAGAAATTCAGGAAAATTAAAAATATTTCCAAAGCTTCCTCTTATAGAAGATTCCAAGGGTTGTTTTAACCATTTACCATGGAAAAGATCTCAAATCCTATATGATCCTACCTTGGAGACTTCACCTCTTATCCCTTGAGCTCATCCTCCCATCATATGTTGATCTCAAGCAAATAATGGTAAATCCTAAACTACCATCCTTCTCCTATAAATTTACTGCCATCCATAGCATTAAGGTTGGATTTTAGAGATTTATCATGCCCTTATACTACTGCCTTGAATATGAAGGAATCATCATTTTCATGCATTAGGGTTGAATTGAAGTTGACTTTGTGACATGGAAGGACAAGTCAACTTGGGTAAACTTCTACAAGATCAACTACTATTTATGGTTGTAAACTCTCTCCTATTTCTTTTAATACAAAGAGCATCCTATTTTCCTATATGTGTTGTGTTATGTTTACATTCATGTATTTCAATGCCTTGCTGATCCATTGAATAGAGTAATTGAATTATGTTACATATAAGTTATGGGTCCTTTTCTTATTTTAGTTGTATGTGCAGGTTCTAATTATAACATTCAGAGCTAACATTGGAGCTTACAAGCAAGGAGGAAAAAAAGCTTGCGATGGATTCTAGGTAGGCTTCTTTCCTATTCTTCAATTTCTCTAAGGAAAACTCTATGCCTTTTTTCTTCTGTTGTTCTAGACCATTCCACTAGGTCTAGGGAATTCACCTTTGCCCATAATCGTAATTTTTTCTTAACAAATTGGTGACCATACTGGGGATGTGATTTCTTCTCATAGTAGTTTCCTTGACCTTAACACCTTTTCACCTCTTAAAGCGACCTTTCTTGACTCATTCAAACATTGATTGATCTTAAGAAAACATATGTTTGAGATTGGTTGGGTTTCTTGTGTTGTGTTTTGACATAAAATGCCCCAGTGCATCTCTCTGTTCTGAGATAGAGTGCCCCAGCGCACTTGACCCTTCTTTGTACCTGCGTTGTAGCGCAACTTCTCCTGTTTTTCACCTACGCTGATCCAGTGTATCTTACACTGTAGTGCACTGTCTCTTATTTTGTACTTGTGCTAATCTAGTGTATATGCACTGGACTGTAATTTCTCCTATTTTTCACTTGCACTGCAACACACTATCTCATGTTCTGCACTTGCGCTGATCTAATATGATGCAAACAATTTGCATTCCTTTCCTTGCTCTTTGATCTGCTTTGGTCCAAAATGTTTTCTTGAGTTTTCTGAGTTTGTCAATGTCTCTGAAAATCTATCATAATGTTTGCATTTGGATTTATTAGCCTTTGGTAAGAATTTCTTTGGTTTTTTCTTTTCTTATCAAATTAGGTCTTTGTAAACATTTTTCTTGATTATTGATTGGATTGGAGAAATTTATATTGCAGTCATATTTTGTGTGATTTCTTTTATCAATAATATTGTTGCATATTAGTTTTCATTGCATTTGAAGATTATGAGGAAAGAAAAAGAAACATCTCATCAATTTTCATTATTTGCATTACATATAAGGCTTTGATTTTGATTGGAATAGTAAAGTTTAGGAGATCGATTATTTCATCACTTGTTTTATGCATTTTTGATTGATTTCTTCTTTCCCTACTTAGCTAGGTCTTTCATTATTAAAAGGAAAATGAAAAGATTTGTTTTTACCATATTAGTTGCATCATAGGTGTGTTTAGGTCAAATCAAGTTTTGAGCCTTGAAACTGAAACACAGTCAAAGATAAACATCTAAAATTTATTGAATCAACCTAAGGAGAATTTGTCACATTAATGCAAACAACAAGAGGTTTAGGCTAGAGACCTGTTAGGGTGTCTTTAAGCGTAGGAGTTGTTGTTTTTTGTTAGTGTTACATTCCGAGGGTGATATCTTGTTCCACATACGTACGTGTATCAAACAATTCTCCACATACCTTCAGGCATATCGGATGGAACTCCATGCATGATAGGTATATGGGAACACTCTCATCGAACGATTACACATTAGACAACACTACTACGGACTGCGCTTCCACGTACCTACAGGTATATTTTGGAAGTCCCCTATAGGTTGTTATCTCGCCTTGGGTAACCGAGTCGACCGACTTGCACACTGCGATACACCAAAAAAAACATTCAGGGAGATTGTCTGCCTATATGTAAATCCTTGGTTCACCAAGGTGGTATATTGTAGTTCACAGTTACTTGGTAAACCCTTTTTCCTAGTTACCCCTGTTTTGTTTTATTTTGTGTCTTTAATTTCTAAAATCAATTAATTGACCATGGAATAACATCTTCACCATGTAACAACTCCTTAGTGGATCTTAGGTTGAGACTAATGGCATCAATTACCAAGTCTACCAATCAAGGAAACCCCTCCAATGAGAATCCTGGTCCCTTTTCGTCTTTTGGAAATATTGGTTCTCCTTATATGGTAACGTTGTCCCTTCCTGGATTTACCATTGGTTTACTAGTTTGGTGATTTTCAACCTCCTTGGTTCCGAATGTCTGAACTACTTCTTAACCATGTAGTCCTCCACTTGAATAAGTTGATCCTAGCATTGACCCTTTACCTTCTTTGCTTGTTCAGTCTTCTTCCTCTTCGTCTGGTGAAAGCCTCAAAGTTAGTAACCATGAGGATAAGAAGAAGAAGAAGCAAAGGAAGATTAAGAAGAAGAAAGATAAGAAAAAAGGCAACCAAGCAACCATTTCTACTGATGCAACTGATGCTAAGAAACCTTCAAAGCCCTTTAAAGTGAAATTACCTTTCATGTAATGTAAGGCTGACCACCTTCTTAGAGATTTCCCTGGTATTCATAAGATTACATTGACCTTTGTCGTTAGCTTCTAGAGATCCTACTGGTGACAAATCATCGAATAATGATCATAAGGGTCATGGAAATAAGGGTAAAGTTTAGTTTCCCTGTAAGTTATGTGAAGGGACTCATTCAATTCACATTTTCCCTTATATGGATGAAGCATCCAAATTGTTGGGAAATATTACTGTTTCTCAACTGCAACTTTCGACTGGATACTAGAATCTTTCCCCTAATCCTCTGCTATTTGATGAAGTGATTCATTAGAATCTCCCCAGTCAATCCCACTCTCTCTGAATGTGAATCCCATGAGTTTCTTCCTAATCAAGAATTGGTAGATAACATGGTTGACTCGATTCCTCCATCCATTGATCGTACTTTTCCGGTAAAGAGTGAGTCTCATACCACTCAGGTTCTTCTTGTTTCTTCAGGTTCCAAATAAATAGGGGGTACTCCTCTCGTTCTAATGGCCCAAGGGAGCATTTATCCCATTTCCATGGCACAAGGGGGCAGTTCTCTTATTCCCATGATACCTTCTCCGAGTAGTATGGTCACTTCCTTTGATTGTACTGGAATGGAAGGATATCATTTTCCTCCTTATGTACCCTTCCAGATCATAGTACAAGCTTATAATATGTTTTTACCTAACACAGTCATAAATGAAGGTGCATCTGTTAGTATTTTGTCCTCAACTACTTGGCAAGCTTTCAGTTCTCTGTAGCTTGTGCCTGTTACCCATAATCTATTGGATTTTAAGAGAGGAACCAGTCAACTATTAGGGCTCCTTCCTCAGCTGTGTATTAGTCTGGGAGGAAATATTTTCTATATCAATGTGATGGTAGTTCAAGGCCCTTTAGATTTTCATTTACTCTTTGGGCATGACAGTGTTTATGTCATGGGATCTCTTGTCTCTTCTCTCTTTCATGTGATGCGTTTCTCGCATGAAGGAAGAATCATGACCATTGACCAACTTTCATTCGTTGGTCCTAATTTTTCTCCCAATTAACCAACATCCCTAAATGGTCCTTATATGCAAGTGGTATCTCCCCTACCACAAATTAACTATGTGGCAACCTATTCCATGCTCGTGTTTATTGATTATCTAATAGGAGATATGGTGAGTCATTTATTGGGGGCATTAGATCTTGATATTTCTTTTGGATCCCTATATATAATCCCTTCCAGAGCATTGTTCTCCTATCTGATGAGAACCTCTTAGAAGCCATTGCCTCCTAGAGATCATGAAAAAGGTGTTGGAGCAGAGTTCCTTTTCTTGTGTCAAGCTCGTTAAATAATGAAACAAGTTTCTCAGAGTAGAGTTCCTTTTATTTTGTCAAGCTCCTCAAAAAATGAAACAATATTTATGGAGGAAAGTTCCTTTTCCTATGTCAAGATCCTTAAAAAATGAAAAAGGTCACAAAGCAAAGTTCCTTTCCTTGTGTCAAGCTCTTTAAAAAATGAAACAAGGTTTTCTAAGTAGAGTTCTTTTTCTTGTGTCAAGCTTGTTAAAAAATGAAACAAGGTCCCTGAGCAAAGTTCCTTTTCTTGTGTCAAGCTTGTTAAAAAATGAAACAAGGTCCTTAAGCAGAGTTCCTTGAGTCTTGTGTCAGGATCATTAAAAAATGAAACAAGGTGTCATGAACATAGTTCTTTTCCTGTGTCAAGCTAATTAAAAATTGAAATAGATCCCTTTATAATTTGATTCTTTGATTAGATCTCGTAAATTCCCAGTCGAGTCTTTCACTTGATCTAATAAATGAATATTCATTCCATCCGCCTATTAGTAACTAGTAGTAACCAATAGTCTACTTAGGTGAATGAAATGAACTTTGGGGGCCATGTCCTTAGTACTAAGTCATTATGCTGAGGGCATGAAAACTACTCTCAAGCATAATTTTCCTCATGTTTCAAGCTTGTGTAAAAAGGAAACCAATTCCAAGCATATTTTCCCATGTTTCAAGTTTGTGTAAAAATGAAACAAATTCCAAGCATAGATTCCACATGTTTCAAGCTTGTGTAAAAATGAAACCAATTCCAAGCATAGTTTTTCCTCATTTCAAGCTTGTGTAAAAATGAAACTACTTTCAAGTAATCTCAAGGACAAGTCAACTTGGGGAGAATTCTACAAGATCAACTACTATTTATGGTTGTAAACTCTCTCTTATTTCTATTAATACAAAGAGTATCATGCTTTCCTATATGTGTTGTGTTATGTTTACATTCATGTATTTCAATTCCTTGTTGATTCATTGAATAGAGTAATTGAATCATGCTACGTAGATGTTGTGGGTCCTTTGCTTCTTTTAGTCATATGTGCAGGTTCTAATTATAAAATTTAGAGCTACGATTGGAGCTTACAAGCAAGGAGGAAAGGAAATATTACGACAAATTCCATGCAGGATTCTTTCACATTCTTCAATTTCTTTGAGGAAAACTCTATGCTTTTTGTCTTTTGTTGTTCTAGACTAATCCACTAGGTCTAGGGAATTCACCTTTGTCTGCAATCATAAATTATTCTTAATAGTGCTAACAAATCCATCACATATATCTAGATTCCTCTTTGTGTCTAGGGAATCTTCCACAAGCCTTAGAAGTATCCCTTCTTCATCACTACTAGGGATGCTCATATTAACTTCTACATGAGAAAACTCATAGGATCTCTCTCTTATTTCTTCATGAACTGTTCCTTCCTCTTCTTCAAAGATATCCTCATTAGCTATTGATACTAGAGCACGTCTATCTTCACAACCACTATATGTATGACTATCTCTATCCTCAGATGGTGTGAAAACACATGTAGATGATAAATGACCTATTTCTATGCATTCATCATGTTGTCGCTTCCAGAGATAGACTTGGAATTCTTACGAGACCAGTGCCTAGAACATATAGATTATATGTGTCTCATATGATTATCAAGAAACTGGAGACATCACATACATTTTTGTACATATGTATACATCTATATATAATAATAAACAACATGGGTTGGTTCATTCATCAAAATATATCAGCCATGTATCTCGTGGTACTTCTTCACACACACAAAACACCCAGAAATATATATAAACTCGTGGAGGCCGAGCCGTTCAAGGACCTACAATTCAATCAGTTTTAACAGAGTAATGAAAGAAGATGAAGAGACAAAATAACTCATTATATAGAGCTTGATAACTACAAGAATTCTACATATATTTGAGTTAAAGATAGACCGGATGGATGAAAGAGGAATGAATGTAATGATTCATGGAGCGCTATTTAAAGATATAATTTCTAAGGTTCACACAGGCATAAGAATTAACAAGTTAATACAAATGAAGCTGTGAAAATGTAAGAAACATTTCTGGCAGCTATGATAACATGAAATTAGAGAGGAAAAATGGAATCAATTGAATTTACAAAGAGAGGCATCATACTGTAGTTCTCAAATGTGGAATCACCACCATTTCATTAATATTCTAAAAGAAACGCATCTTGAAATCATACAATAAAAAATAACATGGAGTTCTTCTTGCAAATTCTGAACCTATTTTCTTTTTCTCTGATAGTATATATACCGAAACAACCTCTAAAGCATAGGTTGTTAGCATGATATTCTTTCTTGATCTAGTACATGATTACAAAAGTTATGAATCAAAATTTGAGAATGCGCTAAGGTGTCTCTCCCATAACAAAAAGTTTTTCTAAAATCATAAATCCTTAAAGTAAATGTAACTCAAGAGTAAACAAAAGGACCATTGTTGATAAAATAATAATCATTATTGATGAGAAGATGTGGATGCTTGGTGTGAAGTTGGAGAACCACGTGGGTGAACCATTTGAATCATGGGAGGATTAGTGAACTACTCGCATCACTACCACATATCTGGAGCAGGCGGTGGAATAGAACTGAAATGTGATTAGAGAATTTGTAGATTGACCATCCTTGTGTAACCCAGTTTGCCTTTAGAAAGACTTCTAACCATCCCGATAAGATTGAATTCCTTTTCCAAAAAATTTGGTAATGGTTGATCCCTTAAGGATGATCGTTCTTTTTGGAAATGCACCTATCATACACTTGAGCAATGTTAGCTTTTGATTTTACACCCCCTGCGAGAGAAATTTTCCATCATCTCCCCAATATTTAGGTAGGCAACCTTCAAGAAGTTTATTGAAAGTGACATCGAAGTTCGATAACTCTTTCTGTAGCTTAGTCATATTTTGATCCACTTAGACCTGACTTCCTCTTTTGTGATAACTTTGTAAATCACAACCATTGCTTCCACCCTGTCCAATATATCGAGAGACCTGAGCTCCTAAGTCGTCCTTTCATTCAAGAACTGAATGTATTTTCTGGCATACTAGGAGTTGTTGATACTAGTTTGTTTGTTGTTTTAGAGAGCTAAGGAATATTCCTTGTAGAGCTTCCTTTTCTCTTGTATCAGAACTAACGGTCCCCAGCATTGGTCAACCCCCTGGATGATCTTATCCTATACCTCTTTCCTTGATTCTATGAGTTCCAGATTCCCTTTTAGCTTGGCCTTTAAATCCTTGTTCTCTTGGGTTGCACTATATAACTCTTGAGTAAGATTATCGACGTTAGATTTTGTTGTTAGGAGTTGTATTTCTTTCTGGGTCACTTGGGCCTTAGCTACATCTAAATCCCTCTGAACTCCCCTCAAATCATATTAAGAAAGATTTAATTCTTTCAATGCCTTAAGGCGATCAACAGGGTTTTGGGGGTCATCTTGGACCATCATAGTACAGACATGAGAGTTGATCGACACTATAACTCATCCAATATTCATTGTAGCACTTCAACCCTTTCACTTCTTTCATTAAGTTCTCTGGACAACACTGACTTCTCTTTCTCACTTTGTATTAGCTCAGGAGTTTGAACATGCTCACTTCCTGTCAGCTTTAGTTGTCTTCTCAAGGCTGAGATCTCTATCTTGGCATCCTTCATCACAACTGCTACCACTGCTTCATCTATAAGATCCAATCCCATCTTTATGATCATCTCTTTATAATACTCCTGTTTGAAGTGAGCCCGAGACAAGGCCTTCTCGACTTTCACGTTCTCAACGAGCTTATCTATGTATTCTTGGGCCTGATCAATAGTCATTTGGTTCCTATTGATATCACTGTATAGCATTTCCCCCACTTGCCTATGTAGGTTGACCTTGTCCACTAGAGGGATACTGGTCAAGTCGAGAGACACATCTAGGTCCTGAAACTTGGGACCAGAAGGAAGGGTTTGGACAGACAGGTGTTTCAACCTGATTTTCATCTCCTCCTTCTCTAGATCTGTAGCAGCTAATAACCTAGTGTGTCTAGGGGTGACCTGTGAAGTCATGTCTTGATGCATCTTCTCTTTTTCCCTTTTGTTCCTCACTTGTATGTTCCTGCCCTGTACCCAGCCTGTTCCTGCTGCATAAAGACTTTCCTCTGATTCTGGAATAGAAACCTCAGTTGAGGATGTGGTTGAGACCTCTGAAGGTATTTCCAAATTAACCTAAAAGCCTGGGTTCTTAGTCACCTACCTTTGGAGATGGATGCTTGGTTCTTCCTCTTCCTGTTCTTGTTTAGGTTCCTGTTCTTGTTCTAGTCCTTGCCCTTGACTTTTGGATTTTTTATGAGCTGGTCCTGCTTCCATGTCAATTGTCCCTGAAGTATCAACAGTCCTTTTTTGTGTCTTGTCCATGCTGACTGGGGATTCGGTCTCCATGTCTGTATTTAGAGGCTAGGAATCAAAGTTAGCTTTCCATTCAACCTCGGGCTTAGGATCATGCACATAGGTTGAGGCTTTAATATTTTCTCTTCTCTAAGAAAGGAGACCTCAGGGATCGTAATGCTAGATTTAACCTTTCTTGAATTCCATGGCTTCGAGCATAGTTTCAATTGTTTTAAAGGATTTCTTGGTATTTATCACAAAAGGACCTATTGGCTGTCCCATTTTAAATATATAACCTTTCTTAGTTGGTACAAAGTGGAGAAGATCCACATGTAGGATTTTCCTGATAAAGTCAAAGGAAAACACACTCATTGGTAGGAACACTGGAAAATGATAAGGGGGCATCTCGCAAACATAAACTCGAATCTCTATGAAATCCTCATAAGGTAACAATCACCAATTGCAATTTGCTCACAAAGTTGGAGAAGCTCTTTTTGCTCAGGGAATATTCTGGAGGGGGGGATTTCCTGAATGATTTGGTAGGGAATTGACATGAAGGATGAGAGGAATTGAGAATAACCTCCCAAGACTGACCTTTTTCTCACAGAAACGTTCCAATCGAAGACTGAATTTCTTTCCTTGTCAGGGGTAAATACATCCAAGTGAAGGCATTGGAATTCTTCAATGTGAGTATAAAGAAACAAATAAAATAACAGTGAATAGTAATAGAAGCAAGCCGCGGTTCTGAGGTAGCTGAATTGAAAATAGATGTAGTTCGCAAGGTACTTTGGGATGTTTAATTAATATCTGCACTGCTTCATCTTGTGCAGACAACCAAGAACCATCCTGCTTAATTATAGAGTGGAGTTCTTTCCTAAAAGACCGATGATAGTAGCTAGGATTGGTTGAACGGAGGGTTTAAACAGAGTTAGCAGGAGTTGAATGTCTGAGGGAAAGGCTTTGGCCTCAAGAGCGAGAATTTTCTCCAGGAACGGATGCATTTCTCTTGCAGGGAGTGCAGTGAAATATCTCTCTAGGGTTGAGTCAGTGAAGGAGCACATGGAGGGAGTTGCGGGGAAGTTGAGAGCTCTCTGGATTAAAAGAGGGGCTATTTCTAGGATTACATTCCCTAAAGGGGAAATGAAACGATTCTTCTCAACTTGGTAGGAATCTAGCAACCAAACTAGAAACTCAGGGAGATGATGAACTGGGGGAGCAATTAGGTAGTATAACCCAAAAGCCGCAACTCAGAATGGGTCTTCATTCTTCACATGGTGCGAGAATATTTCGTAACGGAGGTTGGTGAGGGAAAATGGACAAACAGGGTCTGCAATATAAGCCTCCGTGTCCGTAAGAGGACTAGTAGCAGGGTTTTTAACCCCATGAGTGTCTAAGGTTGCAGGGGTTGTGTGTTTCATCCCTTCGAATAAACAAAACGAGCAAACAAGGAAACTGGGTGGTGTTGGGTTACTTGGAGCTCGTAGGGGAATGAAAGAGACTTGGGAGGGCGCCCATGGTCTCTGGGAGGATGGACAAAAAGATCCTTCACAGTTGTTTAGGTGGAATACTATTTGACCATGGTGAAAATAAATTGTTGTTGGGTAAATATTTTTAGGGCTATGTTTTCTTTATGTAGGGTTAAGGATCTATGCCCAGGTGGTGGGAGATTTAGGTGAGAGAGGATGACATGTGGAGGTGGAGGGTTGGCTAGGAAGGGTGAGGTATTAACTCAATTCATCAGAAGACCTCTTTAAAATTATCTTTTACCTTTGACGCAAATGCCACCACCTTGTAGATACCCTAAATCTTTCAACCACGAATGCGAGGAATCCACATGGTAGGTGGTTCCTACTTGTTTCGGCGGGGTACATCATAGCACAAAGAAATCTTCTATCAAGGCTGGAATCAATCAGGGCTATCGATCAAGCGTTGAATTATTCAACGCCGGGGCCTGTGGTAGTATTAAACTGCTTGTGGTTATGCAATCGAAACTGCGTTTGGGCGTGACCACATGTGGGTTGCGAGGAGGGAAGAAGCCCCTACTTTAAATGCTTTAAAATTTAGACAATGCATCCTCCCACATTACTAATTTATGGCTTATTTCTTTGCCTTAAGTCTGTATAGTTTCTTTATCCTCCTGTAAATGTGTGATTTTCACCCTTTGCAGGTTAGGGTGCTCCCTCTGAATCTGGTTTATGATCTTTATGATCGTGGATTCTCATCTTGATCCTCAGAAGAAACCTTAGTTATTTGATGATAACACATCACAAAAAAATAGCTTACCTTTTAAGCTTCCTAGCCTCTCATCTATGTCTTCTTCTTCATCATCCTTGGAGTGATGATCAACAACTTGTGTATTAAGAGGAAGGTTTTCAATCTTTTAAGAATTGTCCTTCTGGAATGCCTTCTTCTTTCGATTTATTCTCTCCTTCTCATATCCAGTAGCAACTTATTTAGGGTTTGACTCACTACTCAAGCAGTAAGGTTCATCAACCTTCTATGATGTTATATGGCTATCTCCTTCTTATAAACATTGCAATTTATCTGACATTTCCTTTGTTGTTTCACAATGTCTCAATTTATTAGCTTCTGACTTTGATATCCCTTCCATGATAATCCTCTTGGCTTCTTCTTTAAGCACATTATTATCTCTATTCATTATGGAGTACCATATGTTAACACTAGAAAATTGTACACATGTTTTCACAATCCAAAGGACACTAAAAGGTGTCCAACAGAATGCATAAGTAAAGATTTTACAACTGAATACATCATGAAGTTTAAAAAATTAAATTTCTCCTAAGGTCCTGTTGTGGTCACCAACAACCCCCCTCTTTGTTTAGTATTAGCAATAATATCAAGCAAAGGGGGACCCTTAACAAAAAATCTCAAAAATATTTTTATCAAAATTTTTGTATTTAACTCCCTAAAAGCTATATCGCATCGCAAAGAGAAAGTGAAGCATTTTTCCTATGCGCGTAAGTAAGCTGCGATGAAGCGATGCGACATTCATCGCATCGCATATTCTGAAAGCGCCCTTAAAAAGAAAAACCTAAGGAATCGCCGATGGCCGATATACGACGTCGCATATCACAACGTCGCTTAAGCGGCACACAATGAGCAAATGAAAATTGCGATATCGCGATTTGCGATCTTATAAACTGCGATTTTGCGATTTGCGATCTGCGACGAATGAGACTATTAATTGCTGCGATACGAATTGCAGAAACCACTCATCGCAAAGTTTCTTCGGCATGATCTGTAAACCCAAAATCGAGCGCGCACCTTAAGGGAAATTAATGATTGCACGCCTGAGTACCCAAAGATGATCGTGTTGCGTTTTTCGAAGAGTCAAGTCATTATGAGTGTCATGATTATGCATTCATTAGAGTTTAAAGCTTTCATGTCAATCTTTTCGTCATGTCTCTTTTCCCTTGCGTAAACTGTAAGGCAGTAACTAATATAAATCTATATGCAGGAAACATCTAAGGAAAAGGGGAAAGCGCCAATACTTGAAGAACAGAGAGGAGATGCCTTCGCAAATGAATGCCGCATGCAGCAGAGTCGCGGATTCCAGAGTATCACTCCACAGACACTGATGAAAATAGACTATCCAAGACTCAGAGTCAAAGGCGCACAAAAGCAGCATGTTTGCAAAAGATCCTGAAGTTCAGATTGGATAAAGCAAAAAGAAAAACGCTAAAAAGGGATGATGCTTCAGAAAAGCCTGGAACAAAGAATGGAAGCAATTTTCAATACGTAAGATTGTTCAGGCAACGAAATCCCTAACTCATTGAGTCATTCACACGGCCGGAAACTGAAATAGCAACAACACAATCAGTTTGAAAGAAATCTGGGTTATACTAAGTATACACACAACAAATACACCCAGCCAGAGGAAGATTTTCAAAAATATCTTCTAGTTTGTTGTTGTGGGGAAAAGTATCCGATGCGGATGACACTAACCCTTTCTAAAGGTGACAGACTTTAGCAACAACTGAATGACAAAGTTTTCATGTTCATCTTTATGAAAGCACAGAGAGTATGGAAATAGGGTCAACCAACCTGGTGTCTTGCGCTTAGTCGATCCTTGTCCTTCTCTCTTTGTATCCGATTCCCAGCTCTTTGCTCTCCAAGCCGATCCAGCTACACACAGAATTTGCACAACAAAAGAGAGCAAACTACGAGATACAAGCAATCATAATTGAAGCATGGATTAGGTTGCATCAAATATACATGTAAACACAAAAGCATCTATGTAAAACAAGTATATAGGAGAACATGCAAACTTTATTGATAGAAAGTAACAGGGTTCCAGAGGAAGTTACAACCAATGATGTTGGCTCCAATCCAGCAGCACCTCCTCGGCAGCAAGAACTCTCTTCTTCACCTCTAGTAAAACAATCACCCAATAATCCTGGCAGTATACCAACAACACCTCCTTGCTTATACAAAATTCCAGCCTCCTTAGACCTCATAGAAGAGCTCTATATATAGGAGGGAAGAGGAAAGGATGAGTCAGCTGGAGGCTGGCATATAGCTGACTAGTGTCCTCTCCATCTTCAGTTAATCTTTAGTTCCTGTGTCCACTTGGAGATCCTTGCTTACACATGGTGATCAAGTACCTCTTACTCATCACAGGGCGAATCTCATGACCCAAGTGTCAGTTTGGAAGCTTCCTGGGCAACTGACACCTTGCAGGATGACTGTGCCACTTGGCCAATCTCGCCCAGCGCAGGTAGCCTTCATTGTTTTTGACTTCCAGTGCAGGTACAGAGTGGGACAGTTGCAATACAGCGCAGAAGCTCAGTTAAGCAGCTGACATGATCTAAAATAAGCCTGTTCTGAAGTGTTTTCAGGTGGAGAACTGATTGGAAGTGCTGTTGATTGATGACCTTGTTCTTTTAGGGGTAAGAACAACATGTTTAGGGACTGAGGATCCCTGTAATTATCGAAATTCCCTGCTCCTTGACGCGAGGCACAAAAATGTCTATAACAGTTGCCCCCTAAAGTATGAGGCCGTTAATCGGGTGAAATGCTTTAGCTAGAGGGTCCGAAGTTCGTTCTAGTGCTGAGGAGAGTGCCCTGTAATACAATACAATACAATACATTATCTTTCATTCATCATTATTCTCATGATCTAGCTGAGGCGGGTATTCCCATGCTCAGCTTTCTATAAATACATTTTGGTACATATGACAGACGATCGTCTGAAGACAGACTGATAATCTTCCGCTAAAATTATCATCCTTTGAGGAGGATGATCATCTGCTGCAATGATGTACATGGCAAATGCTTTTATATTTCCTGAATATATATCGCAGCCCGGATGGATGAAACTAGATCCGGGGTCTTCAAACTCGTTCGATCTTCACTCTAAGTACAAGTCGATCCATGTGAGAATCACGCTGAAGTCGAACATGGAAAGACATCGCTTGATTACCGGTCAATAATGAAAACCGTTAACAAGCGCGAGAGGAATCACCAATAATGACGATGACCCTCAAGGTACGGCAGTACAATTTACGTGGCGTGAATAAAGGACTTGGCGTCGAACGCCACGCAAAATCTTCTGGTCGAAGGTCATTGATGTATACCTGTCGCCGGAAGTGAGAAACTTGCCATTGAGGCATGCAAGCTTCAAAGTACTGATGGGGGTGTTCCTAGATCGACTTCTTGGATAATGAGCTGAAGTCGACAAGAAGTGATCCGTCAAAGGAGGGCCTTAATGAATCCCACATCAATGACACGGAACGGAGCTAATGATTTGGTGGAGGTGAAACAAACTGTGACATATGATTCAGGGTGGCGATCATGAAATGGATGAAGGAAAATGTATGGTAGTGGATGGGACACGGTTGACACTTTCTGAATGACCCCTCTTGAACATATAACGACACTGATGTGATGGATCGGTAGCATTACCCCGACTGGATGGTGTGGCGAGGACCATGGTGATGAAACCGGTGAATGAGACAACCCAACCCGATGTGATACGGAAGAAAAGTGTCATGTTCAAGAGTGACTTGCTACCTCTAAACTTTGATGTTCTCCCAATTTTTCCCCAGTCATTTCTGACCAGTACCTCTTTATTTTTGTCAAGCTTGAGGAGGATAACATATGCTTGTTCTATAACCTGCCCTTCAGGCAAGCCCATCGCTATGATTTAACGAGCCTAGCGATAGGGAAACTCGTTCTCGTCTAAAGACAAGTTTGTCGCTATTTAAACATTTTAACGAGTCTAACGACAAGGAAAACTCGGTCCTTTTCATTTTTAGAGAGTCTAAAAAGGTACAGAAAGTCAACTCCATAATTCCTTTTTCGTCAGCTAATCCCTTAAGTCCGAAAAAGTATAAAACAATACAGAAGGGATGGCTGTTCGGTACTTTTAACGAGCTGAAACAGGCAAGCGCTCGATCCTTTTGTGCAATAATCCCTCAAGTCCAAAAAGATTAAAATTTAGAGGAGGGATAGCGTTCCGATCATTTAACGAGCTGGAAGGCCAAAACTCGGCAAACTTTTCATATTTTACGAGTCAGTGAAAAGAGCTGAAAGAAGACTCGTCTTTTGAGGAACGAGTGATAAACAGGGATAGCTACAGATTCCAGGTACAGGTTGGAATTTCCAATCACGGCAGTGTCACAAGGATGGCTAGGTGAAATCACTCTTCGCAGCTGTTTCTCAAAAGAGGTAAACACACAAATGGAAGTGAATGATCGGCCAAATGAACGGTGGAGGTGGTGGATGAAAACACGATCAAGGTTCTTATGGCTAATGAATTTACGATCTCAAAAGGTTATTTACCGGTTCATTTTTTCCATGAGCTTGAACTCTGGGTGAAACTTTTGCTCACACGTTTCTATTTTTTAACGAGCATAAATTCAGTCATAAAACTGCTCGAATTTTGCGTTTATTTTTTAACGAGCACGAACTATATGCTAAAACTGCTCGATATACCAGTCATAAAAAGAACGCCTCCTCTAAGGATCCATTTTTTATAGAGCTTGGGCCTTACCACAGCTATGCTCCAAATTTTTGGCAAATTTTACTTCTGCCCCACAGGCTTTCTTTCATGCAAGTTCGGAAACGGCTAATCTTAAAACCAGATAAATAACCGCCCCTAGCTTACACTCCAGAAAGTTTGCATGCCCCCAGGTATAGGATAGAATTTCGAGGCTGCCCCTCCTCTCCCCTACTTCTGTTTTTCTTTGGGTGTTCTTACTTATTTGTCATCTTGCTAATCTAATGTTAACGATACTTGTCTTCTCGTTATTTTAAGGGGTCTTACGCAGTACTCAGACTTCCTGTCGGCCCACTTTTAACAAACAGCTATGTGACAATAGAAGAACACTACTCAAAGATAAAACATTGGTATTATTGAGGGAGGCCTGCCTCTTTCTTATTATCCGAAGAGTGGTTCTATTCGCTGCCGCAAATCAATCTCTTTCTTCGGCGGTGTCTATCATTGGGTTGTCCAAAGATGGTTACCCTCTGTTACAACAATACGGTCTCCTTCTTAGTTTACTGCCCCTGTTTATCCTTCAAAACATATGTTTCGATGGGCGAGGCTTGAATTTAAAGATGGTGACTACTTGTTACAATAAGGGAATTCCTACTTGGGCATTGCCCACTTTTTTAGACAAAGGTGAATGACTCTTTTGTCAAACACATAACTTTAACAAAAGAACACTATTCCAGAACAACCCCACTTCCTTCCACGGACGGGGTACGGACTAGTCATGTTCTTCTGCGGAAATTCTTCCTTATATCCGGAGTTTCCTCTGCCCGAAGCAGACCAGGGTGCATGCCCCCTGGGTCCTAGTCTTTCTTTCCGGATTACTCGTGCTCATCGGGAAGGAGGACTGGGGGCGGAGGCGAATCTTGAGTGAACAGACCATTTAGGATTGGTATTTGACTATTTGCGATGCGAGATCCCGGAAATGAAAGTTGGTCTACGAGCTTGACCACCCTTCCTTCGTGTGGAAAACACATTACTCTAAAGAGTGAGGAGACTATCGCTCCCATGCAATAAATATAGTCGCGTCCAAGGAGTAGGTTATAATCCAAGGGTCCTTGAACTACCAACACGTTCATCCTGACAGTCTTCCCCTTCAATGTAACAAGTACATCGGGGAGGATTCCTAATGGTCGACTGGTTCCTTTATCAAAACCTGAGAGATTTCTCAACTCAGGTAAAAGCGCTGGGGAACCCAGTGCTTTCCAAGCAACAGAGGAAAGGATACTCACAGAAGCCCCTTCATCAATGATAGTACCGGCCATAACCATTCTATAGATCTGGACAATGATTCTGAATGGAACACTGGCTGGTAACCGGGGTCTGCCTAGTTGATTCCAATCAAAGGATACAACCAGGTTGCTTGGTGGTGGGACCGAATATACGGCCGGATACGACTCTGATGATGTTCCTTCCTGCGATAAAGGAATGGGCGCATTGCCCGGATGCTCGTCGGAGTCGGTGCTGATAAAGAGAACCTGGATGGTGTCATCCTTGTTCTCATCAGTGAGGGAGTCACATGAAGATGACACTTCGGTGACGGTGTCATTTGAAGACGGGTCTTCAATGACGGAGTCATTGGACGATAGAACCTTTGAAGGAAGAACCGGGTCAACTGCCGTTTCGACCTTTAGACTTTCGTCTGGTCTAGATTCGGTAGGTTCATTCTCAATGACTGACACATCAGCTGACCACTTGAGTGGTTCAACTGGATTTTCAACTATCGAGGGATTAGGCGCGAGTTTTCGGTATCCAGGCAGAAGTTGCACCGGTGACACCGGGCGATCTTCCAAAACTCTCTTGGCCTCATCTAAGAATGGACATTTGTGGATGGCATGGTGACCTTCACACAATAGACAGGGTGATCTTGGTCCCCTTCTTCGTCCTTCACTCTCGCTAGTTGAGGGAATGCAATCAACTTGACAACCAGAGGTTGATGCTACCGGATTGTGCAACCTCGGGGACCAGTCCTTTAGTATCCGGGGAATACAAGGACAATCACGATGGAAATGGATCCCTTTGCAAATGACACATGGCGATTTAGGCCCGGTCGGTGCAGTGTGTGGGTTTTTGTCAGTTTTCTTCTGCTTGCCCCCAGTCGCCTTCGCCAGAGGCTCCTTCTGCTTCTTCCCTTTCTTCTTCTTTTCCTTCTTCTCCTTGGGAGGCTGACTTTTGCCGGCTCTACCCTGCGAAGATGAAGGATCAGAGGAAGTATCACAAGATGCAGAAGGCTGGTGGGTAGTTCTAGATTGTTCTGACAGTTGATTCGACTGCTCAGGATTAGTGGCGATTTGGACAACATTAGTTGAAAAGAGCCAAATAGGAAGGCCGATTGTCAATCCTGGAAGTGACAATGTAGCCATATGAGGCGCACCAACATCTCCCCAAGAGGAGAAGGGATTTGGACTTCCGCCAAGGTTACTTCCTTGGTTGGTGGGCTCCATACTTTTCAACTGAAAGATCAACGTGGGAATAACAGGTGATTATGTTCCGCTTTAAAATAAGTTTTATTTACGACGCTTTTAGACACAAACTTGCATTTTCATGTTTTAAGAGTCGAGAAAAAGCTAAAGATGACTCTAGTCACCTTCGATGTATTAACGAGCCCGAAGTGACAAATGCTCGGTTGGACCTTTTCAGTTATAGAGTTTGAAAAGGGCCAAAAGAAACTGCTCTGGAGATCTAGGCAGAGGGTGTGCCAAACCTTTCGCGAAACCACAGAATACGTTTTACGGTACGGGTGGTCGATCTTCGTGAATGCTGTGTTCACTGCATCGCGATTAGTAGGGCGGCCGACACGGTTTCCTAAGGATAAAGGATAAAAGCCTATAGGGGTCTCCCAATATACGCGACGGTACGCGGGAGCTCAAATCCGTGTTAGTGCCACCGACTCTCAGGAGGAATCACCCACCTTCGTAGAGATCGACAGTCACTATGTTTAACGACGCCGGAACACGTCTCTACCTAGACCTCTAGATGTTTGCGTTAAATTCCAAAGCGTTATTATGTAAATTGAGTTTATTTTAATGTTGATCTTTCTTAACAGTTTGCCTTTCAGGTTCGCCACGAGATGTATATATACAACTTCCTATATGCAATCTAAGAATGAGAAGCAAAATCTTTTCAATCTTTCAACTTTGAAAAACCTTAATCTACTTGAGGAAAGAGCAAGACACAACTTTTTCCACAGATCAAAGAACACACACTAAAATGCACATTTTCCTAAATCGTCAAGCATACAGTCAAATGCAGAATGCACAATGCATGTATTTCTTTTCGTTATCCTTAATGTTGCTTAACAAAAGGAAACGGTTGTATGATTTTTGAATCAACTTTCAAGTAGAAACAAACAAGCTTGTCCACAATCAAAAGAACACCTTATGAAAGACTTGTTTTAAATACAGGAAAAGTATAGATTCAAACCATAAAGTGAGAAGCAAACCAATCCAAAACAGCTATGAACAGCAATAACACTAACTCATAAGATCGCAATCTAAGAAGCCACAGCTACTAGGTTCGCTTTTCACAATGGGAAATTGTAACTGAAACAAGAAATACTGAAAGAACGTTTACAATTTCATCACACAACTGAGGCGGAATAATGTCAAGGAGATGAGGTCTACAGCAAATACAATAACCAGCAAGCAATCAGCCAAAAACAAGTGCAAACAGGGCCAAGACACAAAGGAAGAGCTGAGCTAGACTAAGGCCAACTGGACCAGCGCAGGCACTAGTTCACCAGTTTCACTCTCAGCGCAGTTCCCGAAGGGACTACCTGCGCTGTAATGCAGACTGCCTGTGGACAGCCTGCACTGACTTACGAGAGTTACGTCTGCTAAGAATTCCGGGTCATAAAAAGCTCAAAAATGTACTGTTTTGACTGAAATAAAATGCTATGGGTTAAGTACAGGCTAAGGGATGATCAAGAGGATAAAGATCTATCACTAAGAGTAAGGATTCATCTGTAGATTAGCTCTTTAAATCTTGAATTTGCTCAGCAAAGGAGCAAGAGTAGCAAAACCCTCTACTTCGCTTTTGATAGAGTCAAAAGCTTTTCGATTCGGTACTCCTTTCTTCATGAAATGAATAGCAAAATACTACAACAACAAGATACTAGGATCTCCCCAGCGGAGTCGCCAGTTTGTTGTGGGGAAAAGTATCCGATGCGGATGACACTAACCCTTTCTAAAGGTGACAGACTTTAGCAACAACTGAATGACAAAGTTTTCATGTTCATCTTTATGAAAGCACAGAGAGTATGGAAATAGGGTCAACCAACCTGGTGTCTTGCGCTTAGTCGATCCTTGTCCTTCTCTCTTTGTATTCGATTCCCAGCTCTTTGCTCTCCAAGCTGATCCAGCTACACACAGAATCTGCACAACAAAAGAGAGCAAACTACGAGATACAAGCAATCATAATTGAAGCATGGATTAGGTTGCATCAAATATACATGTAAACACAAAAGCATCTATGTAAAACAAGTATATAGGAGAACATGCAAACTTTATTGATAGAAAGTAACAGGGTTCCAGAGGAAGTTACAACCAATGATGTTGGCTCCAATCCAGCAGCACCTCCTCGGCAGCAAGAACTCTCTTCTTCACCTCTAGTAAAACAATCACCCAATAATCCTGGCAGTATACCAACAGCACCTCCTTGCTTATACAAAATTCCAGCCTCCTTAGACCTCATAGAAGAGCTCTATATATAGGAGGGAAGAGGAAAGGATGAGTCAGCTGGAGGCTGGCATATAGCTGACTAGTGTCCTCTCCATCTTCAGTTAATCTTCAGTTCCTGTGTCCACTTGGAGATCCTTGCTTACACATGGTGATCAAGTACCTCTTACTCATCACAGGGCGAATCTCATGACCCAAGTGTCAGTTTGGAAGCTTCCTGGGCAACTGACACCTTGCAGGATGACTGTGCCACTTGGCCAATCTCGCCCAGCGCAGGTAGCCTTCATTGTTTTTGACTTCCAGCGCAGGTACAGAGTGGGACAGTTGCAATACAGCACAGAAGCTCAGTTAAGCAGCTGACATGATCTAAAATAAGCCTGTTCTGAAGTGTTTTCAGGTGGAGAACTGATTGGAAGTGCTGTTGATTGATGACCTTGTTCTTTTAGGGGTAAGAACAACATGTTTAGGGACTGAGGATCCCTGTAATTATCGACATTCCCTGCTCCTTGACGCGAGGCACAAAAATGTCTATAACATTTGTCAGAAAGAGGTGCCAGCTTTTGTTATTTCTACTTTTATCGCCCGAGCAAAAGGAAAAGACAACCAGCCAACTCTTTCCAGGCGAACCTCACATTGCTTACAACACTAAGGAGCAGATACAGAAACGGTTAGAAATTAGATTCAATTTTTAGAAATAAATTTGCTTTAGTAAAAGGGCGGTCATTTGAAGCCGTTCCCTGAATTTGTGTAATTAAGATTAGTTAGTTAGTAGTATTTAACCCTTCTCATGGCATTTGGAGAAGGGTCCGGAAATTTGTCAAAAAAATTTGTCCTCAGAACATGCACTTTTGCACCCTCGGAGGTGGTTTTTGGTGAATGGATGGATCGAGATTTATTTATGTTTGCATTTTAATGTCTGCTACTGATGTTGCACTTCTGTACTCTTAGTAGATGTTAGAAGTAAGTAGAGATAAATCGTTATTGCTTGAAGTTTGTGAGTGAAAATCAGTCATAAATGGTACTTTTATCTCTTGATTAATTTCTGCTCATATTCTTAGAGTGATATACAGCTAATTTGTTTATATGTTGATGTATGAATGTCTGGATTACCATTTGGCACTTTTGTACGGTGGAATCATTTGTTTGTGCTTAACATATGAATAACTTATCATGCGATATGCTGTTCACAACTGTTTTGCCTAACTTCTTATGCAGAATGGTTTATCTTAATTGATTTATATTCTTATGATAGCTGAATGATCTTTATTACCAGTTATTGTATGAAATTTTTTTAGATCGCATGAAGAAAGAATCCTACCCCGGGTTAGTATAGATTATATGTGTTGTTTTTGTTAGATTACAGTAGCATAGAGTCAGTTTGGAGTTTAGAATTAGATTAGCTTGAAATTACCTTTAGATTAGCATCACCAAA
This sequence comes from Pinus tabuliformis, assembly GCA_031772625.1. NCBI lineage: Eukaryota > Viridiplantae > Streptophyta > Pinopsida > Pinales > Pinaceae > Pinus > Pinus tabuliformis. Next base: position 172,499,963 of record CM062817.1, on the reverse strand, counting down.
AAATCTACACACACACACACATCCTCTTAGATTGGGAAGCTGGTCCCATCATCCCCAGTTGGACCCGCTACACCAAACGGGCAAGGAGCCGCCAACCAGGTTCCGGACCGGGTGGGTATCCCCCTTGTTGTTGACCCGATTTCAGGGCCCTCAACATATTTGGCGCTAGAAGGAGGGCACGAACTATGAATGGCAACTAAGTCAAAATCCGAATACCATTCTGAGAGTAAATCACCCTCATCAACTCCCCCGACTTCTCCAATACGGTTAAACCCAGAGTTAGAAGTCGCTCGAGTATCCACCGCTGCTACCTACCCTAATATATCAGACCAACTGATCATTGAACCCCTTGAAATTCAAACTTTTATTCGTAAACTCCAGGGATTCTCTATTTTTTCCCAGAGGTCTGATAAATCTCACAGCAGCGTGACTTCGCAGTACAATCCTGCTCATCCCCTGACCAGATTGAAGAGTGAAAAATTTGGTATTCAACCAAGTGAAATCCCTCTCCCTACTAGGAAAAGAGCAAGGAAAACACCACCAGAGTCTGACCGCAAGACTCTTTCATCTACTTCGTCCATTTCAACCCCCTCACCGCGAAGTCAACCACCCACATCCTCATCCCAAATCACTCATCCATCTTCCACGACCCTTCGTCTTCAATCATCAAAGATCATAATATCTTCATCTTCTCAACATCAGGGACCGTCTTCTGCACTTTCATTAACTAGCGGCGCAACGATGGCCCAATCTCCATGGAACAATCCTGGGGCGGTTTTGATGCCTCCACCCCTGAGGCCAATACCGGCCCATCCCGAGAAATGGCTACCAAAGTTCAATCCAGAAACAGGCATGCTAGCCGAAGAGCATATCAATAATTTCATGCTTTCTGTTAATCTCAACGGAGTTACCAACGAATATGCTGTCGTCCGGCTTTTTCCTTATACAATGCAAGGAACAGCTGGGTCATGGTACTTTTCGTTACCTTCCGGGTCCATCACAAGTTGGGACATTTTTCAAAGTCAATTCCTCACCAAGTTCGGCGATGACAGATCAACAGCGACATTGATCAATGACCTATCTAATCTTAAAGCTGAGACTAGAGAACCTATTAAAGATTTCAATCTACGGTTCAACAAGATCCTCAACAAAATTCACGCTGCTTCTCAACCCAGCGAGGAAGTAAGATGTGAATGGTACATCATGGCCTTACCATCAAACTTGGCCATCTTCGTAGATAGGGCAAACAAGACGACCTTAGTTGAAAACTTGACTGAGGCATTAGCAGTAGAAAACACGTAGTTTCCCTAGAAAAGAGATCTGCAATAGAAGAACGCAAATCTAAGAAAATCTCTTTCAAAGAAGACACCAAGAAGAAGCAAACGAAAGATCCTTTCGATATGGAAGGATTACAAAAAGTGTTAAAGGCCATGTCCAATGAGATGATTGACATAAGAAAGCAAGTAGCAGAAACTTCTTCAAAAAAGCCCTACAAATCTTTTAAAAGAAATCTTCCCATGGAGATGAAACCACCCAATGCTGTCTCAAATTTCGAATCTGAAGAAGAAGAAGAAGAAGAAGAGAATACCACTGAAGGGCAGACCGATGATGAAGAAGTTGTGGAACTACAAGGAATGTGGGATTTCATCCTCCCACAAGAAGAAGATCAAGAAGCATTTCTGGTTAGCACACAAAGCAAAAATCAACTTGATCCTCCCCAAACTACCTCTAAACAGAAGGGCGCAAGCCCTACAACAAAAGATAAGGTCGCAACAAAGAAAACAACTGCTAGAGCGACCCAATTTAGCCCAGCCCAATCAGATCAAGCACCTCCATCAAGAACACTGATAGTGTCGGATGAAATGGAGTATAACATTATTGATGACATGAAAAAGACTAGGGCTAATATCACTCTTTACGAATTGAGCAAATTGAAACATCAACAGAAAATAATGATGAAAGAATTACATGCCATGCCTACTACACCTTTACCTACAGCTGTAGCTTCCCACAGCATGGGAAGACCTCCAACCAACATGATCAATAAGATTGATCCAAATGACATTGCCTTGATTGGAGGAAGATCAAGATCTCATACTCCTCCTTTTCTTCTCACTTATGAAATTTTCAATAAAAACGTGCACAATTGCTTGGTTGATTCTGGTGCTTCAACGAATATTTTACCCAGATCAATATGTGCCAAATTGAATGTTCAGCCTCAGAAATCCGCAGTGCGCATAGTTCAACTTGATCGATCTCAAGTCGAAGTGATTGGTGAACTTAACCAGGTGACCATAAGATTGTCGTCTAACCCGAAAGTATGTCAGGTTATCGACATTCTAGTAGCTGATATCCCTGAATTCTATGGTTTAATTCTTATCCGGGATTGGTCCGAAAAACTCCACGGATATTTCTCAACCGACTGGTCACACATGTGGTTACCCTACAACGGTAAACCCAATCAAATAAAGGTTGAACGAGAGTTGCACCAAAAGTACATAGTGACAGAATTGGAAGGAGAGAACGAAGCAATAGCATACAACAGCAGTATCATAGGCAATTACTCAGTAGATTCTTTCCTCGGCAATTTCAATGCTCACACCTCACCTTACTTAGAAAATTCAGTTTTGTCCCAAGTTGAAAATTTTTCCCAAACTGATGATTCAAAGTGTTTTAAATTTTTAGATAACTTTGTAAATACATCTTTGTTTTGGAAATTATATTTTGATGGCTCTAAATCTAACAAGGGAGAAGGAGCAGGATGTGTTCTGATTAGCCCAGACGGAAACAAGACCATGCTCACATGTAGAATTGAGTTCGATTGCACAAACAATACAGCATTATACGAAGCCTTGGTGCAAGGCCTATACAAAGCAATCGGGATGAATGTTAAGTATCTTCAAGTCTTTGGAGATTATGAAATTGTCATCAAACAGGTACGTAACACCATACATTGCCTGTCAAGTCATTTAAAGCACTATCAATCTTTAGTACAAGATCTGACTTCACATTTCATAGCATTCAATATTTCGTCAATCCCAAGACTCCAAAATGCGAGCGCAGACCTGTTAGCTAACATAGCCTCTAGACTTATTCCCTCCGAAGATTTTAGTCCCGATAGGTTCTCAATAGAACTAATTTTTAGACCATCCATCCCTGACAACATCACCAACTGGAGAGTATTCAACGACGACCCTGACATTGTAAATTTCCTCACTTTTGAAGGATCCTACTCAAATCAAATAATTGACGAAGACCATCATGATCACCAAATTCAAAAAAATAGCACTGATAATGCTATACCTAAATTGGTGGTTAAGTTAGAAGATTTATATGATTTGAAGAGTCGGTTTAAAAGGTCTACCAATTCTAAACTCTACAATTCAACTCTGAATTATGAATTAGTGAATCTAGGAACCGATCAGAAGCCTCAAAACGTTAATCTGGGCCACGGCCTAGCCCCTGAAGAAAAATCAGTGTATATCCGTCTTCTGAGACAATACAAAAACGTTTTTGCATGGAATTACGATGAGCTGAAAACATACAACACTTCTATCATTCAACACACTATCCCTATGATTGACAATGAAAAACCTGTCCAGCAGAAGCTCAGAAAAATCCAGCCCAACTTAGAAAATCAGATAAAGACTAAGCTAAATAAGTTGTTGAGAGCCAGAATAATTTTCCCCGTCAGACATTCCAAATGGGTATCCAATATGGTGCCCGTTAGGAAGAAAAACGGAGATATTCGAATCTGTATTGATTTCTGGAATCTCAACAAAGCCTGTCAGAAAGACAATTTTCCCCTCCCACCTATGGAGCAAATACTACAGGCAGTAGCGGGCTCAGAATTAATGTCTTTCCTGGATGGATTTTCAGGATACAATCAAGTGCTGGTACATCCCGATGATCAGTTAAAAACCACATTCCGAACCAAATGGGGCACATACGCATATCAGAAGATGCCATTTGGTCTGATCAATGCCGGCGCTACCTTTCAGAGAGCCATGGACATCGCATTTAAAGGTTTAGTCAATAAATCGGTAGTGATTTACCTGGATGATATAACAGTGTACTCCAAGAAGCGAAGCGACCATCTCAAAGACTTGAAACAAATCTTTCAAAGATGTTTAAGGTATGGAATTTCACTTAACCCAAAGAAATATTTTTTCGCATTAAGTGAAGGGAAATTGCTCGGATTCATAGTGTCGAAATCTGGTATTCACATTGAACCTGACAGAATCAAAGAAATTTCCGAAATATCCATACCCCATAACAAAAAGGCCATGCAATCTTTCCTTGGACAAATCAATTTTGTAAAAAGGTTTGTCCCAGATTTTTCACGTATTATTTCTCCTTTACAAAATATGATAAAAAAGAATTCAATTTTTAAATGGGGCATAGATGAGCACGAAGCATTCAACTTGATCAAACAAGCTATCATCAACGCTCCATCTTTAGCTACCCCAAATTTTTCAGAATCCTTTATCTTATATACTTTTGCCTCAGAGAAATCTTATGCCGCGATTTTAACTCAAGCAAATCAAGAAAAGGCGGAAGCTCCAATCGCGTTCTTTAGCTCGAACTTACAAGGTGCTGAGCTCAATTATTCAGACGTGGAGAAACAAGCGTATGCTATTTTCAAAGCGATCAAATATTTCAGACCTTTCTTACTTAAATCCCATACCAAAGTCGTCGTACCGTTTCCAGCGGTAAGAAACTTGTTGGTACAGAAGGATGTGGGCGAAAAGAGGGCGAATTGGATTACCGCTTTACAAGAATACGATCTTGAGATCAAACCAGCAAACATCGTAAGAGGTTAGGGCTTCTGTAAGATGTTAGCTGGAGCATCGCAAATTCTTGAGAAATCATCTGAAGAGGTACATACATATGAGGTAAGCCTAAACGACACAGAATCATTATATGCGGACACCATTTATTATCTTAAGAACGGGTATGCTCCATCGCACTTGGATCACACCAAGAAAAGAGCTCTAAGATTGAAAGCTAAACAATACCAGCTCATAAATGATGTTCTGTTTAAAAGGAATTACGATTCTGTACTTCTTAGGTGTCTTGAGAAAACTGAAGCCGAAAAGGTTTTGCAGGAACTCCACGATGGACCAGTAGGTGGACACTATGCTGGAGAGACTACTACGCATAAGATCTTACGTGCAGGATATTATTGGCCCACGCTGTTCAAAGACTCATACAATTACGTAAGGAAATGCCAAATCTGCCAGACTGTTGCGGGGAAACAAAAGAAATCGTCCATGCCACTACAGTCGGTCAACATCGAGCAACCATTCAGCCAATGGGGCTTGGACATAATAGGTGAGATCGTTCCTCACTCTTCTAAGCAGCATAGGTATATCCTCACGGCAATAGATTATTTTACCAAATGGGTAGAAGCAGTTCCTCTCAAGACAGTTAATTCTGAAAACATTATTGAATTCATAGATCAATTTATCATCACTAGGTTTGGGTTGCCAACGGCCTTAATGTTTGATAATGCATCATACTTTTCTGGAAATGCAATGACTGAGTTTGCACTTAAAAGAGGATTCAAACTGAAGTATTCTGCCAACTACTATCCGCAAGGTAACGGGTTGGCTGAATCAACAAACAAAAACCTAATCAGGATTATTAAAAGAACGGTTGACCAAAACCAAAAGAATTGGCACAAAGCGCTGGTTAATGCTTTATGGGCAGACAGAATTATGAAGAAAGCTTCGATCGGCACTTCTCCCTTTAATTTAGTTTATGGGAAAGAAGTGGTTCTTCCTACTCACTTAGTCATTCCCTCTTTGTCTTTAGTACAACACATCGATGAAGTATCTACTTCCTCTTTGCAATTGAGACAAATGGAGATAATCAGACTAGAAGAGCAACGAGAACAAGCTAAGAAAACCCATGCTCACCACCAAGCGCTAATAAAATCCTCTTTTGACTCAAACATCATAACCAGAAAGAACTTTCAGATGGGAGATTTAGTTTTGAAATGGGATAAGGCTCATGAAGAAAAGGGCAAGCATACGAAATTTCAGAAGCTATGGCTCGGTCCTTTTCAGATTGTAGAAGTCACAGGCCCATCGACGTTTATGTTGCAGGATTTGACAGGTAGAAGAGATTCTTTGCCTGTGAATGGACAGATTCTTAAAATGTATTTTCCATAAGAAGATCATTCTTCTATTTTTTGTAGGATAGTTTTAGTTTCTTTTATTTTTTTTTTCTCTTTCTTATAAATAAAATCGGTTGTAAATGATCATTGAAAAGGATTCATGAAAGAGCACACTAACTCTCTATCAGATTTTGATTTCACTTGTACAAATAGCAAAGCTTTTCGAAAAATCTGATTTTTATTATTGACAAATAGAGTTAACTTTAGCCTGAATAATGATATTAGTTTCAACCTTTCAAAAGACTTTGATGAAAGCAACCTTTGGTAAAAAATTGTTTTATGTCAGCACAATGAAAGGTATCATCGATAATAAAATAAATATTCTCTGTAAAGCTGTTGTTTTCAAACTCTATTATTGTCGTCTAGAGCTTTCTTAAGGAAAAACAATGACTTCCTCCCTGCAAAAGGAAAACGCAGCATTCAGAGAAACAATCTGAGAAAACACTATATCTCAAAGAATAAGAGGTCTCATCACGAGCCGGCTTATCATGATCACAGATATTATAACTTGCTGACTTTTCCAAAACTGTCTATCAAAACAGGGCAACGACTCAAGATTGTTGCAATCAAAAGACAAGGGGTCTCATCACGAGCCAGCTTGTTCAGCAAAAGTGTAAATCAAGTGAATGACTGTGTCATAATTTGGCCACCAAACCAAGACATTGTTCTTTAGAGAATAAAAAAGGAAAAAGTGTCAAAAAGGATTTTTCTCTGAAGTGTTGTAAATAACCTCAAGTAGGAAAAAGGATCATTGTTGGATAACATGGTAACCCTGTCAAGGCTATGGACGCTTGCGGGCAGCAGAGGCTCTACCTACGACAAATGAGCATATTTTAAAGCCAGTACGCAGAGAAGACCTTATTTTATCTTTTTAAAAAAGGACCGAGTAATGTCTGGTATGAATGCAAGAACTAAGCCTAGGGAAGCAGACAATTGGACAAAAAGAAAGGTTGAAACAAAGTATCATTGACAGGATGAGGGGTAATCTACTCTATCTGTCCATAACAAAATTTAGACATATGAAAATTTTTCTGTTTCGGAAGTGGAAATGTCAATAGAAAAGCAGAGATAACTGGTTCTTCACAGTGAATCGCCATTGTTGTGGTCACCAACAACCCCCCTCTTTGTTTAGTATTAGCAATAATATCAAGCAAAGGGGGACCCTTAACAAAAAATCTCAAAAATATTTTTATCAAAATTTTTGTATTTAACTCCCTAAAAGCTATATCGCATCGCAAAGAGAAAGTGAAGCGTTTTTCCTATGCGCGTAAGTAAGCTGCGATGAAGCGATGCGACATTCATCGCATCGCATATTATGAAAGCTCCCTTAAAAAGAAAAACCTAAGGAATCACCGATGGACGATATACGACGTCGCATATCGCAACGTCGCTTAAGCGGCACACAATGAGCAAATGAAAATTGCGATATCGCGATTTGCGATCTTATAAACTGCGATTTTGCATTTTGTGATCTGCGACGAATGAGACTATTAATTTCTGCGATACGAATCGCAGAAACCACTCATCGCAAAGTTTCTTCGGCATGATCTGTAAACCCAAAATCGAGCGCGCACCTTAAGGGAAATTAATGATTGCACGCTTGAGTACCCAAAGATGATCGTGTTGCGTTTTTCGAAGAGTCAAGTCATTATGAGTGTCATGATTATGCATTCATTAGAGTTTAAAGCTTTCATGTCAATCTTTTCGTCATGTCTCTTTTCCCTTGCGTAAACTGTAAGGCAGTAACTAATATAAATCTATATGCAGGAAACATCTAAGGAAAAGGGGAAAGCGCCAATACTTGAAGAACAGAGAGGAGATGCCTTCGCAAATGAATGCCGCATGTAGTAGAGCCGCGGATTCCAGAGTATCACTCCACAGACACTGATGAAAATAGACTATCCAAGACTCAGAGTCAAAGGCGCACAAAAGCAGCATGTTTGCAAAAGATCCTGAAGCTCAGATTGGATAAAGCAAAAAGAAAAACGCTAAAAAGGGATGATGCTTCAGAAAAGCCTGGAACAAAGAATGGAAGCAATTTTCAATACGTAAGATTGTTCAGGCAACGAAATCCCTAACTCATTGAGTCATTCACACAGCCGGAAACCGAAATAGCAACAGCACAATCAGTTTGAAAGAAATCTGGGTTATACTAAGTATACACACAGCAAATACACCCAGCCAGAGGAAGATTTTCAAAAATATCTTCTAGTTTGTCAGAAAGAGGTGCCAGCTTTTGTTATTTCTACTTTTATCACCCGAGCAAAAGGAAAAGACAACCAGCCGACTCTTTCCAGGCGAACCTCACATTGCTTACAGCACTAAGGAGCAGATACACAAACGGTTAGAAATTAGATTCAATTTTTAGAAATAAATTTGCTTTAGTAAAAGGGCGGCCATTTGAAGCCGTTCCCTGAATTTGTGTAATTAAGATTAGTTAGTTAGTAGTATTTAACCCTTCTCATGGAATTTGGAGAAGGGTCCGGAAATTTGTCAAAACACTTGTCCTCAGAACATGCACTTTTGCACCCTCGGAGGTGGTTTTTGGTGAATGGATGGATCGAGATTTATTTATGTTTGCATTTTAATGTCTGCTACTGATGTTGCACTTCTGTACTCTTAGTAGATGTTAGAAGTAAGTAGAGATAAATCGTTATTGCTTGAAGTTTGTGAGTGAAAATCAGTCATAAATGGTACTTTTATCTCTTGATTAATTTCTGCTCATATTCTTAGAGTGATATACAGCTGATTTGTTTATATGTTGATGTATGAATGTCTGGATTACCATTTGGCACTTTTGTACGGTGGAATCATTTGTTTGTGCTTAACATATGAATAACTTATCATGCGATATGCTGTTCACAACTGTTTTGCCTAACTTCTTATGCAGAATGGTTTATCTTAATTGATTTATATTCTTATGATAGCTGAATGATCTTTATTACCAGTTATTGTATGAAATCTTTTTAGATCGCATGAAGAAAGAATCCTACCCCGGGTTAGTATAGATTAGATGTGTTGTTTTTGTTAGATTACAGTAGCATAGAGTCAGTTTGGAGTTTAGAATTAGATTAGCTTGAAATTACCTTTAGATTAGCATCACCAAAAAATATACACACACACACACATCCTCTTAGATTGGGAAGCTGGTCCCATCATCCCCAGTCGGACCCGCTACACCAAACGGGCAAGTAGCCGCCAACCAGGTTCCGGACCGGGTGGGTATCCCCCTTGTTGTTGACCCGATTTCGGGGCCCTCAACAGGTCCAAAGATTATAAATATGAAATAGTTAATGTCGCGTGACTATTTCTTTGATAGCCTCATGCGCACAGAATATCCTTCAAAAGCCGCGTGGTCGCAAAAATGGATGACTCAATGATTCGGGACCACTCCACACACTTGGGCTTGATTCTCTGACATTAGATCAGTCTAGTACAACCAAATTTGAGTCACCCCTAAAATACACAATCCTCAATGGAATCATCTTATCCTACTCATGTGTCATTATCATGCATGAACCAAGAGGGGGGAGATGTATTAAAAAATTCTCTATAAACTGGCTATGGGAGAGCCAAAACATGAGACATTGTTATGTTGGCCAAGTTTCTATCAGAGCAAACCACCATTCCATTGTTGAAGCCAAAGAAGGGAAGAACACTAACATGCTTTCCATATTACTTCTAAGCAATCCATCATCCTAGTGAGAAAAGAGGAATCCACCATTGGAGAGTCTTCATACTTCTTTGAGAGAGAGGAAAAAATTTCAAAGAGATTGAGGAAAATAACCCCCTTGCTGAGGATTTTTTAGCACCATAGCTCAAAGAATTCTCTTCTAGTGTCTAAGATTCATCTATCGTATTCAACCTCTACTACCAGAAATCAATAAAGGGAAATTTTTCCATTATTTTGTTGACTTGTTTGCTCCATTGATCATTTTTTGTGTATTTACCTCTTTGTTTAGTTTATGTTTATATATGCATTGTTTCCACTATTTACAATATTGTGTTTATTTAAGTCTATCCATTAACAACACCATTTATGCCTGTGATACTTTGAAGGGAACAATCAACTGCTAAGGAGGTGTATTTTGGTACACCATTGCCACAAAAACACTAACACATGAATGGCAACCATAGTGTTGTCTTTTCATTAATCTAAAGTTGTTGTTGTTGTTTTTTTTTTTTGTTTTTTGGTTTTTGTTTTTGTTTTTTTTGTTTTTTGTTTTTTTTTTTTTTTAGGACCTTCTCTCTACACAACCATTCTACAAGGTGCTCAACACCTCTATGGAATTTTTATAGACCTCAGGGACCTGTTATGAGCCCAAAGAAGTGAAATTTTCTTTTTCTTTTCTCGCCCGCGCAGCTTTTTCTCTTGCAGACGTGCGCGCACATCTCTGTGTGGCTAAACTCACGCAGTCATCAGAATGCAAAAAAGGAGCATTGTATTTTCTCTTTTCTCAAGTGATTGGCAACCTTTAGTGAATTGCCTTTACCTCTGCATTTTTATTTTCTATTTAGTATGTTTGGTTGCTTTACTAGCCTCAATTGGTGGAGCAATTTGAGTAGTTTTCATTTTTTATTTGAAATACACACATATCTTAATTAGGGAGAAAAGTAAGCGGCTAAATTCCACATATGTTTTTCAAACTATTTTTCTAAAATTTTCTGCAAATCATATAGCTTAATTAGTAGAGAAGTGGCCCATCATCCACAAATCTAACTACTAACCAAAGCATTTATTTCCTTATTTTTTGGGACTATGAGAAAATGATATTACATAAAGTAAGTAATCTCTACTTCCCTCGCGTATCTTAGATGAACCTGGACTTGCATATGAAAAATTTCTTAAAAGCATTTGAATTTCCATCTCCCTTGTTAAACTCCACATAGTTTAATAGGAAAAGAGTCAGTGGCCCATAATGCACAATATATTTCTTTTTCAATGCAAGCAACAATCAACTCTTATTGTGATTAGAAGGATATTGTAAAGGATCACCACATATCCACACTTATCACACTTTGTATGCTCACTTGCATCACACACTAATCATCCATAAACTTTGTACTTGAAGGCATTCAGTTTACGGAGCTTTGGGTAATTAGTTTATTTTGGCTTACAAACCCACTCCATAAGTGAATTAAGACTCCTTTAAAACAACCATAACTTGAACCAACAAAGTTTCCCCACAGGGGCCACCATAAAAATTATAGTTAAGCTTAGGACCATTGGGGGTTCGACTTAAGTCTAGTGCGTGTGGTACTATTTAGGGATACCTGACCCATCTAGTGCTCGGTACTGGTAACTGACTACCAAGAAAATAAAGAATCGAATGCTCACGTGGGACGAAGGTACTTTAGTGGCAAAAATCTAGGGCATCATTTCCCTATAGGTGACGGTGCACGCAACACTTGAGCCTCATTCCAATTACCTTAGTTGATTCTTCGACTACTGGAAGGTGTCACTAGTTCTTTTGGGACGTTGCCCCAAGACCCATCAGAAGATATATTCACAAGGCATAGTTACTTTGAGAGTGGTAAGGGTGATTAGGTCCACATAGGATATTTTATCATACGTAACAAACAAAAAGCCTTTTTCTTGTTTTCTTGATCACATAGCTTAATTGTAAAAGGAAAGTAACCATTTATATTTTCTTTTTGTTTTATGTATGTGATATTATTGCATTGATACTTATCTCCTTCCCTCACCAGACACAAAGTATCACACACTCTAATTGACATCATAGGGGACCCCACGGCTTGCTGTCGATCTAGACTTTTTTTAAACCTCCCCCCATGATCAGGATTTAAACATGAATGCAAAAAATTATAGATATAGCCATAAATATAAAGATATAGCAGAAATAACACTTCATTTCATTAATATCAGATACTGAAATATGCTTACAAACAGAATGGAAATAAGACTAGCTCGAGCAATGGTAGCTTATCTCTGAGAAGAGATGTGGCAGCTATATGCTTTTGAACTTCATTATAATGAGGCTCAAGGGCCTTTTTATTATTGAACAATAAGAGAAAACCATAAACAACCAAAACCCTAACCCAAGGAGATGTAACACCAAGAGTTTATGGGCCCCATTGGGGTTAGTTGGACAACCAACTTCCAGGGGTCATGACTTGGTCATATTATCTCCATTTGATGTGCATGATACCCCGTTGGAAAGATCCCTCCGAGGAATATGATGGAAAATATTATTGAAAATGGAAAATACTAGTATAAGATTGCCAAAAAAACATCGTTTAGGGCCTCAAAATGGCTCTGGAAGTTTAGGACTCGAAAAAATGCTAAAAATAGTAAACTGTGCTACAATTAAGGAAACTAAAAAACTAAAAGAGACCATTGTGGGGGTCCAAGTGGGACAGGTAGGTGGCCACAAACATCCACATGGATCATTCCTCCCCCTTAGGAAGAAATGGTCCCCATTGTGTTGAGATGGGGAAACTTCTGATGAACTTGGTCCATGGTGAGATATTCTGCAATCTTTGATGTATCCAGTAATGGTGGAAAGCATGGTCAAGGGCGGTCCACATTGAACACGTGGTGCAAGGAAAGGAATGGGGGAATACTGTGCTCGAAAGCATTGTTTCCCACAACCTTGGTAATGGTGTAAGGACCATATCAGAGTGGTCTGAACTTCTGATGGGATCTTGTAAGGTGTTCTTTCTGCAAATGTAACTAGTCTTTATTGCCCACCTAAAACTTGTGTGGCACCCGATGTTGATCATGTCGCTGCTTGTACTTGGAATTTTCCACAATGGAGCAGTGATATATCAGCCCATTGGGTAGAGGTGCTTTAGGAGTCAGATCGAACAAATGCTTGATCTGACAGTGCAATGGTACCCCTGTGGGTGAGGAGAAGATGTTCCTTTCTTCTTTCATGACTGTATCCACTTGCTTATGCTGTGTGGAGGAACCCTTCCTGAGGGCCATGGATGTGGCTATGATAATCCCCTTACTTTGAGAGTGAACTAGAAATAAAATAAATTTCCTAGTCTGGGAGATGATCTTACTGCATTTCTTAGCAGAGATCAAAGCGGCGACGGTAGGTGGCGCTACCTACGGTATCATGTATAATGAATTACCCAAAGAAATAATACCAATGCGAGGCCTTGACTCATACACAACATGTCACTTCCACAAGTATGGTTGGCCTAATAATACATCACAAACATATAGAGGTGTAACATCACACAATACCTCATTTGTGAAGGGCTTGATGTTGTAGGGAAGGCGACATTGTTGGCTGACTCAGAGATCTCGTCCTTGGTGAAGCCACCCAATGTTGTACGGATGCAGGTGTGGTGTACTTGGTAGGCTCAATGGCTTCATGAACTCTACTAAAATAAGGCTCTTTTCGTTCCCACTGTCAACAATGAATTGAAGTGGCAAACCCTTCACCCAGATCTGTGAGTGGAAAAGATGCTCCCCCTCCTCTGGATATTCGGGCTCATTCTTCTGGATCTTGGCGGTGGCAACAGTGGCGCTGGGCTCCGCATCAATGATCTTCTTCCCTTTGTCATTCCTCTTGTTGAGTTCTGACTCAGGGTTGGAACATGCATCTGATTCTGAAGCCTTCAACTCGGCCACCAGCAACTGATTGGTGGGACACTCACTTGTATTTTGAGTGGGGATCTTATATAACTCACACCACTTTCCTGTGTCCTTCTTTGACTTCGTGGTGTTATTCTTTTCTTGTGGCTTCGATGAGTTGTCTTGGGTCACACTGTCTTGGCTTTGTCCTTGGTGCTGTAGTTTGGGGAAGCCTTTCCCTTGCTTTGGATTCGCGGATCCAAGGTATCGCTTCTTCTGTTTAAACTTCTACTTGATTTTGACAGTGTATCGATATGCCATGCCGAGCGAGGAGATGTCCAAGAACTCCATCTCGTCCTGGATGTACCTATGTAGGTAGCCACAGTATTTGAGTACCAAATTCCACTCAGAATCCTTGATACCCAACTTTGTGCGAAGGGTATGAAAAATATTTGTAAACTCCGACACATCTTGGTCCCTTCCCTGTTGCAGCATTGTCCACTTTATGTATTTATCCTCATAGCTCCCGACAGGGTAGTACTGCTCCTTGATGGCCTCCTAGAATGAGTTCCAAGTGGGTGCGACTAAAAACAGTGAGTTCATACTTTCATCCTTCTGCTCACAGTAGGTTTCCCACCGGTCCTTGATGTGGGGGGCTACTTTGAGAAGTGTAAAAGTGATCTTTTCTCGGCTGGAAAAATCATGAACGGAAAAAATATCCTTCTAACATATTTAACCATTTATCTATAGTGTCTACATCTATCTTACCCTCAAATATGGGAATGACAAAGTTAACTTGTACCTTAAAGGGTGTGGCGGTTCCAGAGTAGCTGCCAGAAGTAGATGCGCCACCCTTGGGTAGCCACTGAAGGATCTGGGCAAAGTTGTCCATCATCACATTCCTTTGTCACTCGAGGGCTTCTTTGAGAAATATTTTGATAGGATCTCCTGCCCCCTCATCTTTCTTTTCATCCTCCATGGGAGGCCGTCGGGATTTGCAAGGCTGGTCTTGCAAAGGTTCGACCAGTTCAAGACCTAACTCGTTATATCCCAACCTCGTTGGGGACATGCAAAGAAAAATAGAGAAAGAGCAGACCGCTTTGATACCACTGATCTAGATTTAAATAGGAATGCCAAAAATTACAAATATAACCATAAATACAAAGAAGCAGTAGAAATAACACTTAATTTCATTAATATCAAACACTGAAATATGCTTACAAATAGAATGGAAATAAAACTGGCTCGGGCGATGGTAGCTCATCTCTGAGAAGAGATGTCATGGCTACATGCCTATGAACTTTGTTACAATGAGGCTCAAGGGAATTTTTATTATTAAACAATAAGATCAAACCCTAAACAACGAAAACCCTAGCCTGAGGAGATGTAACACCAAGAGTTTATGGGTCCCGTTGGGGTTAGTTGGACAATCAACTTCCCGGGGTCGTGACTTGGTCATATTATCTCTGTTTGACACGCATGATAGCCCATTGGAAATATCCCTCTAAGGACTACGACCAAAAATATGATTTTAGACAGAAATTTGTTGGGTACAAGATTCCCAAAAAACTATCGTTTAGGGCCTCAAAACGACCCTAGAAGTTTAGGACCAAAAAAATTGCTAAAAATAATAAATTGTGCTACAATTAAGGAAACTAAAAAAATTAAAGAGATAGTTGTGGGGGTCCAAGTGGGATAGGCGGGTGGCTACCAACATCCACTTGGATCACCCCATTACTGGGAGGTGTTTCAGGACTCTCACCATTTAGGCATAGAGGACGTCATGCAACCACCATTATTGGATCTTCCTTTATTGGTTCAACTTTTCTGAAGACCTCTCCCTGTCAAAGTACACCTTTCACCACCCCAGAAGGGTCCTCACTTGCTACCCCTTTGGGGATCCCTTACACCACTCTTCTGGATAGTTCACGCAACACCCATCGAGGTAGTTCTCCTGAAACTTCCCCATAGAGGACCCCTTTGCATATACCTATCCAAAATCGTTTCATGATGGTAGGTAACTCACAGATCCCATTTTTAGCTTCTTTAAACCTACCAGATTTAAGCAAGCTAACTAATGACCCAATCACCCATGGCCAAAATTTTCCAGCCATGCCCACCAAGCTCCCTTCGGACATTCCAAAGTTCGAAGGGAAACAGGGCGAAGACCCAAGAAACCATGTCATGATTTTTCACCTATGGTGTTCGTCTAATAGTATTACCAACGGTAATATTATATTACGACTATTTCAATGCACCTTGACTCGGCCTACAACAAAATGGTATGTTGACCAACCTTCTACGTCACACAAAAACTTTAGCTCTCTAGGTACATCTTTCCTCACCTTCTTCCAGCTCCCTACTTGCCATGAATCAGGTCTAGAACTCCTCACCCACTTCAAACAAACACCCACTACCCACATCTTAGATCATATACATGAATGGTGAAAACATCGTAGCCTGTGCAAAACTCAGTTTGAAGATAAATTCCTCTTAGACTAGTTTTTGAGATCCCTTACACCAGAAATCTCCAAATACGTGGCAAATTCATCCTTGCAGATTGAGGAAAAAGCCATTAGTAAAGCTCAACAGTTGGAGCTTATCTACACCCAGCCCGGGTACACCTATCATGTGATTCCAGATGCCCCGTGCCCACTAACCTATAAAAATATCTCAGGCACATCTAATGTTGTTGATGGACTGATTGGTTCCATAACCCAAAATAAGCTCAGCAATAGCTACCAGTACTCTGGATATTAGTTCAATGGCCAAGAATTTGATGCTACACAAAATGCACCACCATTGTAACATACAAGATACTGCCCCATTCAACCTGCACTTATGTAGAATACGGTCAACGGGGTTCACTACAACAAAACCTTATGATTATCATCCCTTTTTTCTTCCTTTTTCTCATCTAGAGCCTATTATTGGTGCTATTTGCATCCATTTATCAAATATGGTGCAAAAATTGATGCAAAAATTGCACTGAGTTTTTCCCCAAGTATTGCACCAAGTTTAGCACTAAGTATTGCATCGGGTTTTGGATGAGGTTTTGCACCAAGTTTTGTGCCATCCTTTGCACCAAGTTTTGTGCTAGGTTTTGTTTCAAGTTTGGCACCTAATTTTGTTTCACCTACTTTTTCATCCTCTATTGCATCCACTTTTTTGTGCCTACACTTGCATCAAATTTTGCATCATTTTTTGCTTCCTCTTTTGCTTTTTTTTTCATGCATTTTTGCATCCTTTTTTTCATCCCCCTTTGTGCCAAGTTTTGTGTCGAGGTTTGTACCTAGTTTTGCATCTAATTTTTTTGCATCCACTTTTGTATCTTGTTCTGCATCCACATTTGCATCTTCTATTGTATCCATTATTGTGTCCTCTATTTCATCTATTATTGTGTCCACTATTGCATCCACTTTTGTTGTGCCACAATTTGCACCTAGTTTGGTGCCTACCTTTGCACCCACTTTTTCTTCTAGTTTTGCATCCACGTTTGCATCCCGATTTTCGTCTAAGTTTTCATTTAGTTTTGCATAAATTTTTGCATCCTTTCTTGTATCCAATTTTGTGTCAGGTTTTTCATCTTGTCTTGCATATACTTTTTCATCAACTTCTATTGCATCCACTTTTGTATCCAATTTTATATCCACTGTTGCAACCATGTTTACATCCACTTTTGTATCCATTTTTGTATTTTCTTTTGCATCAAAAATTTCTTCTATTTTTGCATCTATCATTGCATCCACTTTTACATCCACTTTTGTTGTGCCACAATTTACGCCATGTTTTGCATCTACTATTGTGCCCAAGTTTTCTTCCACTTTTGCATCCACATTTCCATCCTCTTTTGCATCCAAATTTGCATCAAATATTGCATCTTTTTTTGCATCCACTTTTGTGTCAGGTTTATGCATCAAGTTTTGTGTCTTGTTTTGTATCTACTTCTGTTGCATCCAATTTTATATCCAATTTTGTGTCCACAGTTGCACTCATGTTTACGCCCACTTTTGCTTCCTTTTTTGCGTCTTGTTTTGCATCCAAGTTTACATCTTTTTTTTTATCTACTATTTCATCCACTTTTGCATCTAATTTTGTTGTGCCACAATTTGTGCCATGTTTTGCACCTACCATTGCACCCACATTTGGTTCTACTTTTGCATCCACATTTGCATCCTATTTTGTGTCTAAGTTTGCATCAAATATTGTGTATGTTTTTGCATCCCCTTTTGCATCCACTTTTACGTCAAGTTTTGCATTAGGTTTTGCATCTCATTTTACATATACTTTTGCGCCTACTTCTATTTCTTCCACTTTTGCATCTAATTTTGTGTTCATTGTTGCACCCATGTTTGCATCCATGTTTATATCCTTTTTTTCATCTTATTTTTCATCCAAGTTTGCCTCCGTTTTGCATCCAATTTTATGTCCTTTTCTGCATCCGTTGTTGCATCCACTTTTGTTTCACAAAAAATTGTGCCAAGTTTTGCACCTGCTATTGCACCCATGTTTTCTTCCACTTTTGCATTTGTGTTTGCATCATATTTTGTGTCAAAATTTGTATTGATTATTGCATCTTTTTTTGCATCCACTTTTGTGTCGGTTTTTGCGTCTTGTTTTGCATCTACTTCTATTGAATCCACTTTTGCAACCAATTTTACATCCATTGTTGCACCCATTTTTGCATCTTCTTTTGAATCCATTTTCCAACACTCACCAATTTTTTGCATTGATGGTATTTCTTATGACATTGTCAATTATGAACAACTAATGACAATTCCAATAATCATTACAACGATGATAATGAAGATGATGATGATGACATGAATGGTGATTATGATGATAATGACAATGATGATAAAGACAATGGTGGTTACAATGACAATGACAATGATGATGATGATGACGACGACAATGATTATGATGATGACAAGCTAATGACCTTAGAAAATATTCCCAATTTTAAATGTTGTCATTGTCATAATCATAATCATTATATTTGGCATCATCACCCAAGTCATCATCACCTGATCATCATTATTATCATTGTCATCTAGGTCATCATCAACAATAATAATGACATGAATGATGATGATGATGTCAATGATCATGATGTCCATGACGATGATGACAACAATGATGATAGAAATTACATTAATGATGATGATGGGGATGATGACAATGATAATGACAATGATAATGGTGGTGATGATGATGATCATCATCTCTAAAAAATAGAGTTGTTATTTCTCATGCATATATCATATGTGTCCTAAACAACCCTTTTCTAACACTCATCACATTTTTTTGGGTTGATGATATTTCTTACAATGTTGATAATTATGAACAATTGATGACATTGTTGATAATCATGATGATGACAATTATGAAGATGATAACGATGACATGAATGGTGATTATGATGATAATTCTAATGATTACAATATCGATAAAACTATGGCAGTGTTGATGATGATAATGAAGAAGGTGACAATGATTATGATGATGCCAATGACCTTACAGTCTTATGTATTCATGAAATTACTAGTTTCAAGACCATCTTTTTCATACATATTACAAACAATTCATGTACCTAAATTTACACATAAAAAAAGATTTTTTTTTGTAATACAATAGATAATAATCATTTCTTGTCTTTTCCTACTCCCATGCACGTTTCATGGTCCTCAACATCTCTTTCTATCAAGTTTTCCTTTTGCTTCATGCTACAAAATATACATCTCCTCTTGTTCGAAGAAAGGTGATTCTCCATTTGAATTTTTGATGTTTAACCAAAACACCTCAGTTTATTTACGCTAGGCATATATGGTTTCATAACTTACTCATACTATATGACTCCTTTTAATCTCATATAGTTGTTGGAAATATATCATATGATATAAGACATGTCATTATAAAACCCTTCCCACATTCTATACTTGATTAAGATGGCACATCTCTCTTTTACATTGGGTCGTGGTTTTCATGGAACAAGAGGTGAGTCATGACATTGCACCACTTACGTCTAATGATTTAATGCTTTAAAGAATTTGAAAGACTTATATGAATCACACTCAAAGCTTGAGGTAGTCCAACTAATGATCAAACTATTCAATCTATAATTGAAAGATAATGATCCCCTTTCCCTAACCTCTGAAATCATAGATATTATGCATGATGTAGAAGCCATAAAAGTTAAAATGGATGTCCCTCTCACAACTTTTTTCAAGGAACTATATCATGAATATATCCCACATATTCTCTTAAATCATCACAAGCTAGTGGCCAACTTAAATATATTACTTTTGACACTCCTATATAGAAGTTTGTAGAAAGAGAGAAATATTTTGGGAAGAGGAAGATAATTGCTTAGTCTTTCTGAAGAAGTTGTGTGCCTTGCACAGAAAGAGAAGAATCATACACACGATTATTCTAGAGGACGAGGTGACAGAAGAAGACATGGAAAGAAGAATAACAAAGGCAAGGGGAGACAAAAATTACCAAGGAGGAAGACATGATGTTCATTGTATATGTTGCAACAAAAATGGACATGATGCATCTACTTCTCATTAGAGATTGAGAAGAGGCCTTAGTGTCGAAAGAGAAACTAGGTTCGGTCTTCATAATGACATGATCTTTGTAAATGATGTAATAAAGAGAATAAATTATTTTTGTATATCTTACTTCATGGGTTTCATGAGAAAGTAGTGTCATTGGGTCAAAGACTTCTTCTTGATGTCTTTAGGATTTTATTTCTTTGTTAAAGAGTCATGTCATGTAATGAAATCTCTTCTTGAGCCTATGTAAATGTAGACAAGTCCTCAAAGTTGTGTATCAACCCTCCAAGAGCAAGCACACCGAAATCTGCAAGAAAAACAATGAAGAGGTCTTCATGTCGGTTCCAACTATGAATTAAATACATTAATAAAAGTCATGTCATCTTCGGTAAGAGACACAACGGTTCATGGGATCACGTCAGCTCAAATAAGAGCACACATTACTATAAATACTCTATCAAGGTGTCAACAAAACACAGATCACAGTTTCAGATCTCTCTCTGAAATTTCATGTGAAGATGGGTGCAGGTCTCTGCAAATAAGGAAGCACAGAACTCACATGTTTCTCTGAACTATGGATGGGTATGAGGTGTAGGAGGGAGATCTCGGTTGGGTACAGATCTCAGAAGTTCTCATCAAGTGTGGAGATAATCACAGTAAGGAAAAGACAATAGTTCCCTCCTCCTCGGTGGTATACATCTCAACGAAAGGAAGCATAATTATTATCTCTTGGTGTTCAAGAGATCTCTGAAACACTACAGGAGCTCTAACAATCTCGGCGTGATCACAACAAGAAGAAGTCTCAAAGGATATCACTATATAGGAATCAGATCTGTCTCTAGCAATCTCGGTATTCTGATGATGAAGATAATCCAAGTGGTATTCTGTTACAGTATCGGCGTAATGTGAAGCAGTGACAAGGGTTACAAGCTGTGATAAGGGTTACAATATCGATGGTCCAAAAGTACTACAGGTTCAATGGAAAGGGTCACAATGACCTCACAGTAGTATATGGTTGTTATCCTACTCGAAATACTCATAATCACAATTGTAACAATATCAATTCACCCTTTTTGTTGACATTCCAGATAAGTGAAGTTTATGATGACACATATCTCAGTAGTATACTTGGTATAATCACAACCTTGATATACTCGTGAAAAGAAAGGATCTCACTAATACGTTATAGACAAAATAATGATAGTTATAGGATCATGATTTTGATCTCGATATAACTCTCAGGAATCTCATTATGATCTTGTTGGTACTAATATGAAGGTCTCAGTGTTGCAGTAATGGTGACCTCAATTATGATACATCAATAATGATCTCAGTGAAGGAGCAACAAGGATGATCTCAGTGAAGTTGCAACAATAATAAGTATAGCAGCAATAATGAAGATGATCTCAGCAATGACAGAGAAGTGGATTGATGTCTTGGTCTTGGAGAGGCAGAATGTGTCAAGGCTCATGGTCTTGGAATTCGTCAATTGGAATCTATATAAGAATAATTTTTGTGCGAGTTTTCCTCTCTAAGAGGGAGATTCTTTGGCCCTGGCAAAAAGCCAAATATTTGTGTTCTTGTCTCTTTTGTTTTTGATAGCAGTTTTATGAAGCTAACCTACACACACTAATAATGAAGGAAACATCAAGCTAAGATAAATTGTGTAAATACTTCACAATTTTTTATCATAGTAAAGAAGAATCACCTTAATTATGTTTGCCCTAGATTCTTCAACATGGTGTCAGAGGGAAGGTTCAACAAGCAAGGAAAGGGGAGAAAAGAGACATGCAAAGATCAAGTTTCAAGAAAAGCATCTAGGTAAGCTGAAGATCTACATCTTGATCAAAACCTAGATCAAAGGATTAGCCTACAACAACAGTATATGGTAACAAGGGTTGCTATCTATCCGATCAAGAAGATAGTATTCAACAATAAGGGCTTTTGAGATCTACAGTCAAAAGATAAAAACCTTTAGATCTCAGGATACATACCAATAGCTTTGATGCCTCCCACAGTCTCGGTCTACAACATGCCACTATTATTTTCTATAAAATCACAGTCTTGAAATATCAGATTCTCAGAACTAAATGATATATATTTGAGGGAAGATATAGGAGCTAGAATGGACAAGCACTCATTATATAAGCCATACTATCTGATGGACAAGCATCCTCAATACGAAGCTGCATACTGCAAGGTTCCAGAAGTACAAATATTTCAACAGTTTGTATATCAAGATAACTTCCTATCAAGGATCTTATCTGATGGAAGCATCAATACATCTGCCTCAACTATTGCCAACATGATCAAGGTGAAGATTTTATCTTCACATCTCAAGTAAGTATTTTCATTAATCATTTTTCTTTGAAATGACTTCATGAATGCAAGGAGATATATAGGATAGATGTGTTATATAAGGTCCTTGCATGGAATAAGAAAGATTGACAAAATCCTTATAGAGAAGGGAATTCAATGAAAATTTTACCTTTAAACTCATGAGAAGGAACTATTAAAAGTCCTCTCACCTCTATGTAGCAAGAAAGGAGACATATAAGAGATATATAAAATGATAGAAGAGGTAATCTATGACATGAAGTAAAGAAAGAATATATTCATGAGATATCATTTGGGAGATTTGAGAAATATGATATGAAAACAATCATCTACGTTCTTAATAAGAAAGATGACAAGTGTCCTCAGGATATGGAAATTTCCTTGTGCAACAATTTGTGGTCTCTATGCCAGATAGAGAAAGACAAGTTGAAAGGACTCAAATATGTGCAGAAAGGAAAGTGAAGGTTGAAAAGACAAGATAATACTATGGAAATATTACCTATTGGATGGATGAAGCTGAAGAAAGGATCAAGGAAAGAGGGAGTAATAGATCTCCATTATTAATAAGATGTTGTCCCTCTCAAAAGGATCCTATTAGAAGTCCTTGCAGATATGATCATGGTGCATTGTGGCATCATGGAAACAAGAGATCGTTTGAATCATAAAGGATATAGCTCTTAGCAATCTCATTGTACATTAAAGAAAACGAAGAAGTCATCAAGGATAAAGGAAACATTTTCCAGATGGGGATATACTAGATCCTGAAGAGTCTCTGATAGAAACCTCAGTGGAGGATCCCCTAGTCTAGGAAGGAAGCAAGTTCTTCATCAGGAATTCCAACTTATGGAAATCATGAGATGAAGGACTGATGACATGATGAAGCAGATAAAGGGATTGAAGATCTGTTCAATCAAGAAAACTACTAAAAGAAGCCTGAAGGGAAAATGAGGTATGTATGCTTGTATTTGTACTTGTATTTGATATTGTAATGTCATGATATATGGTTGCAGGTAAAATGGATTGATCATGATAAAAAGGGAATGGATCTCCTCCTTTGAAAGGATGCAGAGATACATGTCAAACTAGAATAAATCAACATAATATGTCCTCATATGAAGTATGAAGTAGTTGCCTACAATTGAAGAACTATAAGAGCTCTTGGGAATGAAAGACTCTTGGGTTGTATTATATTCTTTCCACGATTAGCCCACGTAGTTAACCAGGGGGTTAGAAGGGGGGTGGATCCCCCCCTCTTTGTTGCGCTAATTGTGTAGCGGGGGGAGTCACAGGGGGTTTGAGGGGTGCAGGTAACCCCACTCTATGGGGTTCGGGGTAGCGCTCCAAAAAATTTTGGTTTTGGACCCTATGTTAGGTTGGGCAGACCTACCTATGGTTTTGTGCATGATTTTCACACATGGTTTTGGACGCGATGGTTTTCAGTTCATGGTTTTGGACGCGATGGTTTTTTGGTCCATGGTATTGGATGCTTCAGCATGTATAAATATGTATTGTAACATTGAAAGGAACATAATGAAAAATCAATCTGGTAGTCCCAGTTTTGGGATTCAGGGGAAAATCTATGTGTATATGTGTTTATCTGTTATGCTCTCGCGTTTTTTATTTTCTGCATTTTAGAATTCGTATGCAGGTAATTTCTGTACAGTGTTAAAACCTACATTTGGTATCAGAGCTGTTTTGGATTCAAGGGGATGCCTTTGTTGCTGAGGGGTTTTGCTTGGGCCTGTGGTAGACCCTGTTTAGTGGGAGATCTATGGGATCGATTCTGGTGGTGAAAGAAGATGGCAAGCAGTGGAAAGATAGAGATTGAGAAATTTAATGGTCAGAGTTTTGAGTTATGGAAACTCAAGATGGAGGATCTGTTGGTGGATAAAGATCAGTGGATAGCGGTAGATCTAGGTACTAAACCAATGGGAGTGTCCGATGAAGAATGGAAGAAGTTGGATTGGAAGGCAAATAGCACAATATGATTGTGTGTCTCAGATTCAGTATTGCTGAATGTATTAGGGGAAGCTATGACGAAGGCTTTGTGGGACAAGTTAGGGACTTTGTACTAATCTAAGTCTTTGGTGAATAAACTGTTCCTATGGAAAAAGCTGTATAACCTGAGGATGAAAGATGGAGACTTGGTGACAGATCATATGAATGCGTTTAATACTATGGTAAGTCGGTTATCATCTGTTGATATCAAAATTTCAGATGAAGATAAGTGCATTATTTTGTTGTGTTCTCTACTAGATTCGTGGGATAGTCTGGTTATTGTAATAGGTAGCAATGCAACTGCCTTGCAGTTTGATGAAATAGTCTCATCCTTGCTGACAGAGGAAATGAGACAGAAAAATATGGAGAGCCAGAATGGTGATGCCTTGTTTGTACATGGATGGTCCCAAAACAGAAACAAAATTAAGTCATCGAGTGGGAGGTCTAAATCTAGAGGGAGATCTAAATCTCCATGAAAACCTGTAAAGGTGGTGTGCTAGAAATGCAGAAAGGAAGGGCACTACAAAAGGGACTGTAAATCTAAAGCTCCTGATAAAGGAAAGGGATCTGATGATGCTCCTTCTGCAGAGGAAAAATCCACCTTAGATGAAGGTGGGGATGTGTACTTGGCTTCTTCAAGTACAAATGTAGATCATGAGGCATGGTTGATTGACTCCGGTGCATCCTTTCACTTCACTCCCCATAGAGATTGGTTCTGCGAGTATGAGAAATATGATGGTGGTGATGTATTCTTAGGGGATGATAGGAAGGCTAGAATCGTTGGTCATGAAAAAGTAAAGTTGAAGTTGCAAGGTGGAAGGGTTAGAACACTTCCGGGTGTTCTACATATTCCTGCATTGGCCAGAAATATGATTTCTGTAAGCAAGCTGGATGATGCAGGTGTAAAAACAGTGTTTGAGAAGGATACTTGCAAGATGGTTTGGGAAGCACTAATATTGATGCGGGGAGTTCAAATTGGAACTCTGTACAAGCTGCAAGGTAGCACTATTGTTGATGGGTGCAACAGTTCTGTGGTTCCTAAAAGTGGAGCAGAAAATGTGGTGGTCTCTAGAGAGAAGACCTTGCTGTGGCATTAAAGGCTTGGACATATTGGAGAGAATGACCTTCGAATACTTCATGGTAAAGGTATGGTAGAAGGTATGAGTAATAGCTCTCTAGATTTTGATTTCTGTGAAAATTGTGTATATGGGAAGCAAAATCAGGTGAGTTTCCCCTCTGGTGGTAAGAGGGCGAAATAGATATTAGAGCTTGTGCACAGTGATGTGTTTAGACCTGTGAAGGTTCCATCACTGGGTATGTCTGTGTACTATGTATCATTTATAGATGACTTCTCAAGGAATACATGGATATATTTCCCTAAGAAGAAATTTGAAGTCTTTGACAGGTTTAAAGAATTTAAGGCTCTGGTGGAAAACCAGACAGAGAAGAAGATAAAGGTGCTGAGGACAGATAACAGTGGAGAGTTTTGTAGTAAGGAATTTGAAGAATTTTGTAAGAAGGGTGGTATAGCATGGAAGAAGACTACTCCATATACACCTCAACAAAATGGAATTCCTGAAAGAATGAACAAGACGTTGATGGAAAGGGCAAGAAGCATGCTCAGTGGTGCTGGGTTAGGACAGGAATTCTGGGCAGAGGCCGTGGAGACAACATGTTACCTAGTCAATAGATCATCTTCATCAACGTTGGAGGATAAGACTCCACAAGAGGTATGGACTGGTAAGAAACCCTTTCTTTCACATCTGAGGGTATTTGGATGTGATGCATATGTACTTGTTCCAAAGGAGAAATGAACCAAGTTGGATAGTAAATCTGAAAAGTGCATCTTTATTGGGTATAAGGATAGTTTAAAGGGTTATAAGCTTTGGAACCCAGTAATAAGGAAGGTTGTGTATAGCTGAGGTGCAGTGTTCAGAGAGCTGAAAGATGTTATTAAACATGACATCCAACCAAAGGAACTTGAGAAGATAGAGTTTGAGCTAAAGGATGAAGAATCAGACTCTACAGCAGAGGAGGAATCAGAAGATGAAGAGCCAGAAACTCTAGGTGTGAGAAGATTAGTTTGAGAAAGAAGGCAACCAGAAAGGTATATTCCATTTGCTTTATGTTCAAATTTTGCTTTATCTATTACTAATGATGATCCCAGAAATGTGAAGGAAGTAATAGATTCAGAGGATGGAAAAATCTGGAAAGAGGCCATGGTTGATGAAATGGCATCTTTGCACAAAAATGAGGCTTGGGATTTGGTGGAGTTTCTGACTGAAAGGAAACCCATTGGCAGCAAATGGGTGTTCAAGAGGAAGACAAATGTAGCAAGAAAGGTGGAGAAATACAAAGCTTGGTTGGTAGCAAAAGGTTATTCCCAAGTGTCGGGAATTGATTTTGGTGATATTTTTTCTCCTGTTTCCAAGGTAACTTCTATTAGATTACTTTTATCTGTTGCTACTGCTTTTGATTTTGAGGTAGAATAGATGGATGTGAAGATAACATTTCTTCACGGGGATCTGGAAGAGGAGATCTACATGAAGCAACCTGAAGGCTTTGTGGTAAAGGGTAAGAAATAACTGGTATGAAAGTTAAAGAAGTCTCTGTATGGGTTAAAACAGTCACCAAGGATGTAGTATAAGAAATTTGATACATTTATACAGGGACTTGGCTTCACCAGAAGCAAAGTAGATCACTGTGTTTATTTTAAATTAATTGGTGACCATGTTATTTATTTGGTCTTGTATGTGGATGATATGTTGCTGGTTGGAAATGACAAAGAAATTATCAAGGATTTGAAGACCCATTTGTCCTCCAAATTCGACATGAAAGATCTTGGTGATGCAAACTATATTTTGGGCATGGAAATTAAAAGAGATTGAACAAAGGGGAAGCTCTCATTAAACCAAAGAAATTATGTCAAGACAATATTGCATAGGTTTAATATACAAGATACTAAATTGGTGAAGGTTCCTATTCCTGTAGGTGTAAAGTTATCTACTGAATAGTGTCCCAAGGCACAAGAAGAGGAAGAGGACATGTCCCATGTTCCATATGCAAGTGCAGTCGATAGCCTGATGTATGCGATGGTCTGTACTAGACCAGACATTGCACATGCAATGGGAGTATTGAGCAGGTTTATGTCAAAACTAGGGAAGGAGCACTGGACAACAGTGAAGCGGGTTTTCAGGTATTTGTGTGGCACTAGTGATTATGGTTTATGCTACCAAGGAAGACCAGGATTGGATAGAGTGTTGGATATTCATGGCTTTGTTGATGCAGACTGGGCTGGAGAATTGGATCGGAGAAGATCTACAAGTGGGTGTGTGTTTAACCTATTTGGAGGTGCAGTCAGTTGGATGAGTAAGAAACAATCTACAGTGACACTATCAACTACAGAGGCAAAATACATGGCAGCCACTCATGCAAGCAAGGAAGCAGTTTGGTTGCAGAGATTATGTTCAAGTATGGGGTTAGTACAGGGAGCTATAAGGATAGACTGTGACAACCAAAGTGAAATTTTCTTGGCAAAGAACCTTGCATATCATTCAAAGGCAAAGCACATTTATGTTCAGTATCACTTTGTGAGGGATATGATAGAAGACAAAAAGGTGTTCCTAGTAAAGGTGGACACTTTGAAGAATACTGTATATGCATTGACAAAATATGTGAGCTCTGAGAAGTTCTCTTGGTGTAGAGAAACAACGGGCGTTGTAGGGCTGCATAAATGACTAAGCTCTCTTATGGCCCCCTGTGGAAAGAAAACAACAAGTGGGAGAATGTTGGGTTGTGTTATATTCTTTCCACGATTAGCCCATGTAGTTAACGGGGGGTTAGAAGGGGGGCAGAGCCCCCCCCTTCGTTGCACTGATTGCATAGCGGGGGGAGTCACAGGGGGTTTGAGGGGTGCATGTAACCCCACTCTATGGGGTCTGGGGAAGCACCTCAAAAAATTTTGGTTTTGGACCCAATGTTAGGTTGGGCGGACCTACCTATGGTTTTGTGCATGATTTTCACACATGGTTTTGGATGCGATGGTTTTCGGTCCATGGTTTTGGATGTGATGGTTTTTCGGTCCATGGTATTGGATGCTTCAACATGTATAAATATGTATTGTAACATTCAAAGGAACATAATGAAAAAACAAGCTGGTAGTCCCAGTTTTGGGATCCAGGGGAAAATATCTATGTATATGTGTTTCATGTGTTATGCTCTCGCATTGTTTATTTTTTGTGTTTTAGAATTCGTATGCAGGTAATTTCTGTACAGGGTTAAAACCTACAAAGACATGGGTATGGAATATAACATGAAACATGCAACCATGATGAAGGCAATCAACATCCAGAGGATTAGGAAGACTTGACCAAGAAATCTCCTGGAATGATGTAAAGACTCTGATGGAAGTCTGAAAAGATGAAGACCTTTGAAAATAGATATCATTGGGAGATATGTCAACATGTATGGATGATGTTGATACCTACAAGAAGATGTCACTGGTAAAAGGCCATCACCAAAAGGTAACAAGTGATTTGTTTTTTTGGTGTCTAACCTCTTGAAAACATCTGGGTATGTGTGCAGGGCCAAGGTAAGGAGAGTTGTGAATGATGTCACAACTATGTACCTTGTGAATCACCATTGAAGAAAAGGTGAAGATAGATGGCCTTATGAAGGAAGCCCCAGATGCAAAGCCAAGGAGGATACTTTCCAAAATGACTTGATGGAGGAAAGTGATGGATGGCTGAACCCTACAAGGGAAGAAATTGATGACATCGAAGTCTTGGATCATTAGTCAACTAGAAGACCCTATAAAGTACTGATGATAGAGTCCCTAGGTAAGAACTCTGGGAAGTTCCTATGAGTAAAGGAACTCGAGCAAGTTTCTAAGTAAAGAGAAACTTGGAACTCATCCTTGGTTAAGAGGGAGAGTTAGACACAACATTCTTGTCTTCAATTTAGAAGAAATAATGGAGGATTGTGTAATCATCTGGCATATGACACTCTTTGAGGATGTGGTAGGGCATCCAAGACAAGAGTGGGAAAGAGGACCGATATTCTTGAGGGTTGGGAACCCAATATGCGAATAGTCCTAGTAGGGCATACTCGGAGAACACCCGGGTGGGTATGACCCTAAGAGAGACAACGATGATGCGTGTCTATCAGTCATTGGTATCTCCAACATTGTGCTCTGATCTAAGTGAGAGATGGAGTTGTTAGTCAAGGATTTTCTATATGGAAACAATGTTGGTTGAAATGATGCTATAACAAATGGATTGAAAACCCAATTCTTCTTATGAGAAATTCTTCAGATTGAGAATGACCAAGTACCATCATGAATACCTCCCTAGTTAAGAGGGAGTGTTGAAAGAGTAACTAGGTTCGGTCTTCATAATGACATGATCTTTGTAAATGATGTAATAAAGAGAATAAATTGTTTTTGTATATCTTGCTTCTTGGGTTTCATGAGCAAGTAATGTCATTAGGTCAAAGACTTCTTCTTGATGTCTTTAGGATTTTATTTATTTGTAAAAGAGTCATGTCATGTAATGAAATCTCTTCTTGAGCCTATGTAAATGTAGACAAATCCACAAACTTGTGTATCAGCCCTCCAAGACAAAGAAAAATCCTCCAAGGGCAAGTACACTGAAATATGCAAGAAAAACAATGAAGAGGTCTTCATGTCAGCTCCAACTATGAATTAAATACATTAATAAAAGTCATGTCAGCTTGGGTAAGAGACACAATGGTTCATGGGCTCATGTCGACTCAAATAAGAGCACACATTACCTATAAATACCCCGTCAAGGTGTCAAAAAAACGCAGATCATAGTTTTCGATCTCTCTTTGAAATTTTGTGTGAAGATTGGTGCAGGTCTTTGCAAAAAATGATGCACAAAACTCACATGTTTCTCTGAACTACGGATGGGTATGAGGTGGAAGAGGGAGATCTCGGTTGGGTATACATCTCAGATGTTCTCATCAAGTGTGGAGATAATCATAGTAAGGAAAAGACAATAGTTCCCTCCTCCTCGGTGGTAGACATCTCAACAAAAGGAAGCACAATTATTATCTCTCGGTGTTGAAGAAATCTCCAAAACACTAAAAGAGCTCTAACAATCTCGACGTGATCACAACAAGCAGAAGTATCAAAGGATATCACTGTACAAGAATTGGATCTATCTCTAGCAATCTCAGTATTCTGATGATGAAGATAATCCAAGTGATATTCTGTTACAGTCTTAGCATAATGCGAAGCAGTGACAAGGGTTACAAGTTGTGATAAGGGTTACAATATCGATGGTCCAAAAATCCTACAGGTTTAATGAAAAGGGTCACGATGACCTCACAGTAGAATATATTTGTGATCCCACTCGGCATACTCATAATCACAGTTGTAACAATATCAATTCACCCTTCTTGTTGACATTCCAGATAAGCGAATTTTGTGATGATGCATATCTCAGTAGTATACTTGGTATAATCACAGTCTTGATATACTCGTGAAAAGAAAGGATATCAGTAATACGTTATAGACAAAATCATGATAGTTATAGGATCATGACTTTGATCTTGATATAACTCTCAGGAATATCATTATGATCTTGTTGGTACTAATATGAAGGTCTTAGTGTTGCAACAATGGTGACCTCAATGATGGTACATCAATAATGATCTCAGTGAGGGAGCATCAAGGATGATCTCAGTGAATTTATGTAGGAATTTACAGGGTAATTTCCTCAGACAGAACACCAAAGGACACCACTCACAAACAGATCACAGATCAATACACCAGTATTTTGACGTGGTTAAAACCCTCAAAGAGGGAAACAGTCCACGGCCTGAGCCAACGCGGCCACTTCAGGCAATTTATTAATAAAAGAATGAAATTTTACATAAGCTTCTCTCATGAACAGTTAACCTACAAATGACCCTCCATGCTCTTTAAATAGAGATCATGGACCAATCGGGTGTTAAGCCACGGATCAAGTGTCGGTAATACCGAGAAGAGAATGAACCGTCGGATCAGTACATATCGTGACCGTCAGATTGTAAGTTACAAAAGTACATAGTAAAGAAACACACTTTACCTAACTCTACACTAGACCAAGTTATACTTAACTATTTCCTATGTGTCGGAATATCCTAACATCCCCCCTTAAGAACAACTTGGGATAGGATTGAAGGATTTACAAATATGACACAAATAGGAGAAGGAAGGAGGCACTAGAGCCTATCCCCCCTTAGTGACAGCTCCCTGAACTCCAACCATAAATCGAAGTTTAGTAAACTTCACCTCTGTGAGGGCCTTTGTGAAGATGTCTGCAACTTGATCATCGGTTGAACAATATTGCACTTCAAGAACATGGTCGTGAATGAGCTTTCTGATGAAGTGCATGTGCATTTCAATGTGTTTGCTATGCTGATGTTGGACTGGATCTTTGCATAGTTGGATGGCACTTTGATTATCACACCAAAGTGTAGTCGGATGCTGCTGCTGAAAGCCAAACTCTGACAGGATCTGACGAAGCCACAAGGCTTCCTTACTAGTTTCTACGGCACCACGATACTCTGCTTCTGCTGAAGAAAGAGAAATGGCACCTTGTTTCTTGCAAGCCCATGTAATTGGTCCTGAACCAAGAGTGAACACATAACCTACAGTAGACTTCCGATCATCAGGGTCACCAGCCCAATCGGAATCAGTGAAACCAACCAATAGGGGAGCTGCTTCGGCACTGTAATGAATCCCAAACTGAACTATACCTTGAACATAATGAAGTATTCTTTTGGCTACTTTCCAATGACTTTCATGTGGGTTTTGCATAAACCGAGCAACAAGGCCAACAACAAAGGAAAGGTCAGGACGAGTATGGGTTAGATACAAAAGTTTTCCTACAAGTTGACGGTATAAGGTAGCATCAACTTCAGGAGAAGTACAAGTGACTGAAAGTTTGACACCAGACTGAAAGGGAGAAGGGGCTGGCTTATAGTCTTCCATGTGAAAATGGCATAGAATATCACAGGCATACTTGGACTGGGAAAGGGAAATACCTTCCTTGGATTGCAAGACTTGAAGACCAAGAAAATAATGTAAGTGTCCTAAGTCTATCATTTCAAACTTCCTTTTAAGGGTAGAATTCACATGGTTTATAAGGTTGGGATCACTACCAGTTAGGATAAGATCATCAACATAAAGAACAAGAATGATAAGTGACTTGCCCACTTTCTTGGTGTAGACAGTATTGTCAGAATGACACCTAGAAAAGCCATTTTCTAAAAGAAAGTTATCCATTTTGGCATACCAAGCTCGAGGAGCTTGCTTGAGACCATAAAGGGATTTCTTAAGCCGACATACAAAGCTGGAGTCTGTTTGTATAAAGCCAATAGGTTGTTCCATATAGATTTCTTCATGCAAGTCCCCATGCAAGAAGGTAGATTTAACATCCATCTGATGGACTTCCCATTTGAAAGAGGCAGCGAGGGAAAGAACAAGGCAGATAGAGTTCATTTTGGCAACAGGGGAGAAGGTTTCAGTGTAGTCAATGCCTTCAACTTGTGAAAAACCCTTAGCAACAAGACGAGCTTTATTTTTATCAACTTTCCCATCTGGTCCATACTTGGTTCTGTAAACCCATTTGCATCTAACAAGTTTTTGTCCCTTTGGTAGAGGAACAAGATCCCATGTATCATTTGCCAATAATGAATGATATTCTTCATTCATAGCTGCTTCCCAATCTGGATGGCCTGAAGCTTCTGCAAAGGTGTCAGGATCATAATTCACTAAAGCTTGAGCCAGTAAAGAAGAGGCTCTATCAAACTGAGAAAGTGTACGTTGCTGATCTGTAGGATCACATGCAAGATCACCTGCTACATCCCGAGTAGCACGGACCCATTTTGGAAGCTGAGGAGCTGAAGGAGGATCTTGAGAAGGTGGGGGAGGATTGTCATCCTCGCTTTCATCATTTGAAGAGGAAATAT
Organism: Pinus tabuliformis; assembly: GCA_031772625.1. Classification (NCBI taxonomy): domain Eukaryota; kingdom Viridiplantae; phylum Streptophyta; class Pinopsida; order Pinales; family Pinaceae; genus Pinus; species Pinus tabuliformis. Next base: position 172,466,362 of record CM062817.1, on the reverse strand, counting down.
TTTCAAAAGTAGAAGAGATAGGGAGAGGTGGCACATCCGCAAACTAGGCTCGTAGGCCGCTATATTTTCAGCAAACTTTACATCTCTTCTAATGATAACATTTTTGGACTTAAGTGGAATAAGTTTATATCCTTTGACATCTTCAGAATATCCAACAAAAATACATTTTTCACTCTTAGGTTCTAAAGCTTTATGTTTCTCATCTGGAATATGGGCCCATGCTTCACTTCCATAAAACACGAAAGTGACTTACATCTGGTTTAATTGAGCTCCATGCTTCTTTTGGAGTGATATTCTTTAAAACCTTAGTAGGAGTGCGATTTATTATGTAATTTGCACAGTTAATTGCTTCTGCCCAAAAATTAAGACCAAGTCCTTTAGATTGAAGCATACAATTAGCCATTTCCTTTAAGGTGCGATTCTTCCTTTCAGCTACACCATTTTGTTGTGGAGTATATGGAACAGTATGTTGCATTTGAATTCCATTCTCAGTGTAAAAGTTGATGAATTTGTTGCTAACATATTCTCCGCCATTATCAGATCTTAGCTTAAGAATTTGATGTCCAGATTGTTTTTCAACAAAGGCCTTAAAGGCCAAGAATATGTTAAATACTTCACTCTTGAGTTTTAAGAAGTATACCCAAGTGCATCTGGAGAAATCATCAATGAAAGTTAAGAAATACTTGTAGCCAGAGAATGAAACAACTGGAAGTGGACCACATAAATCACTATGCAGAAGCTGTAAAGGGGCTGAGGCGTGCCAAGAGGCACGTTTTTCAAAACTATCTCAATGATGTTTTCCGAGTACACATCCGGAACAAACACCATCTCTGCAAGATACCATTGGAAGACCTGTCACCATATTTTCTTTACATAGATTTTGAAGGGAGCGATAGTTTAAGTGACCAAATCGCTCATGCCAAAGTTTGCTCACTTCATCGTTATGAGCAACAAATACCGAGGGAAGATTTGATGACCCAAAGCTGTGAAACTTATACAACCTTGTAGAATCATCAGCAATGCCAGTAGCTAAAATCTGTCTAGGATATCTTAGGTCCTTAATTACAACATCATGAGGTGAAAATTCAACGATTTTACCTTCACCTGAATGAGTTATCTGATATACAGATAGAAGGTTGCAGGATAAGGTTGGAACACATAATACCTCATTAAATTGACCATTGTCTATATGAACAGTTCCAGTCCCTACAACACTAAGAGATCTATCGTCACCAACATATATATTTTTGGTGTTACAATCATTTAAAGAAGAAAACATGGCTTTGTTTTTGGCCATGTGATAAGAAGCTCCAGAATCAATGAGCCACTCATGAGAATGAGAAGAAGAAGATACATTTAGTGCATAGCCAGACCGAGATGCTTGACAACCACATGTAGAAAGTGCTATTCCTGAAGATGAAGTTGAAGTTGAAGAGTGCTCCAAATGGATGTTATGCTTCTTCATTGCTGCTTCCAAGGCTTCCATCTTCTTAAAGCATTTTGATTCTAAGTGGCCATCTCGATTACAAAAGTTGCAATGTCTATCAGTCTTCTTCCCTTTGTTTTTATTTGTCTTATCATTTTGTTGAAATGATTTTTCATTTTGAGGCTGAAATTGCTTAGGACCCTTGTTTGGTTTAGGACCATTCCTCTTAGGATTCTTTGAATTTGGTTGCTGCTGGGCGGCTAACACTTTCTTAGAAGAGTTTCCAAGATTAAGAAGACCAAGGTGTAAGAGGTTTTCTTGTTCTCTTATTAAAGAATCATAAAAGGAATCAAAGGAAGGGGACTTGTAGGCTTGTCCTTGAGAAATGAAGGCTTCTCTTGTAGAATGGAAGGTGGAAACAAACACAGAGTAGGCTGGTCCCAACTTAGTAAGAATGGAATAGATAAGGTTAATATCTTCTTTCTTGACCTTAACACCTTCCAAGAGAAGTCTAAGGGTCTTGAACTTGGACAAAAAATATTCATTGCAAGAAAAATTATTGGGGTCCAATGTAAGCAACTCATTTTCAAGTTGATGGGCTTTAAGTTCATTTTTAATTCCAAAAACTTTAGTAATCTGTTTCATTGCTTCATCAGGAGTATCAAGTTCTGCAATATGGAATCTAAGATCTGGAGAAATAGACATCCCTATCAACCCTCGTGCTTGATCTTGCCTATTTTCCCATTTAGCTGCCTTATCCTCATCTTTCGGTTTGGTTTCTTGGCCTGAGGCTATTCTGTAGAGACCTCTACTTCTAAGTAAATCCACAATGTAGGACCACCATTGGAAGTAGTTGGTGTTGTCAAGAATAACTTGGCATGGAATTTCAATTTTAATAGAAACTAAAGCTATAGATGTTGAAACTAAGTGTTCCAAAGGAAAGATCTCGAAAAATTAGGCTGGTTAAAAAAAAACAGCTCTGAAAACGGCTTCCGGATGAAGAAGTTATGGCTTTTTCAAGAAAATTTTATGAAGATGTCGACGAAGTGCGGGAATGTGCGGAAATGAATGATAATGTTAAAAAAAATCCGCCCCCTTTCCAAACTTAATCTAATTAGCTCAACAAAATGAAGACTTGAACTCAAGACCTCTACTCTCATAAAGTAGCTTTGGACCAAGTGAGCTAAACTAAAAGTTTAGTAATTTTTGGAAAAGAGGAAGCGGGGTTTTTTTTTTAAGTCGCTGAAGCTTTGGGTTGCGTGCTTAATTTGAGAAAGCTCTTTTTCCCTACAAAACAAAAAACAAAAAACCCAACATGGACATACAAAAAAAATGAACCTTACGCCTCGAAGTTGGCTTTAGCCGGAAACTAAATATTTTCCTCAATGTTTCTGATTTTCCGAGATCACACTAAGGCGCAGTGGAAAAGAGCATACGCATGAGAAAAATCCTTCCTTTCTATTTCTGATTTGCCCAGATCACACAAAGTCGTGGGGCAAAGAGCATACGCAAAAATGAAAGGTATAGATCCGATAATAAAAAAACAAAAAGCTAAATAAACCGAAACCGAAATAAACAGAGAGAAAATAACTGTACACTGCAAATAAACATTGTATACCTCCAGATCTTAAAAATGAAGTAGCTGGGGCTACCGGAAACCTTTTCGTGTGAAACAAAAGGGGTTCCTCACTGGAACAGATGCTCCCAACACAATAGAGTAGTCCTCTCGGCCCGAAAGTAGTCAAAAACAGTAGATCTAGGAAACGACAGTCGGATGCAGTTCTATCGGCTTCAGATTTGGATCACCAATGGACGTGGCCCTCAAATACCTCTGATACCATGTAGGAATTTATAGGGTAAGTTCCTCAGACAGAACACCAAAGGACACCGCTCACAAACAGATCACAGATCAATACACCAGTATTTTGACGTGGTTAAAACCATCAAAGAGGGAAACAGTCCATGGCCTGAGCCGACGCGGCCACTTTAGGCAATTTATTAATAAAAGAATGAAATTTTACATAAGCTTCTCTCATGAACAATTAACCTACAAATGACCCTCCATGCTCTTTAAATAGAGATCATGGACCAATCGGGTGTTAAGCCACGGATCAAGTGTCAGTAATACCAAGGAGAGAATGAACCATCGGATCACTACATATCGTGACTGTCGTATTGTAAGTTACAAAAGTACATAGTAAAGAAACAAACTTTACCTAACTCTACAGTAGACCAAGTTATACTTAACTATTTCCTATGTGTCAGAATATCCTAACATCCCCCCTTAAGAACAACTTGGGATAGGATTGAAGGATTTAAAAATATGACACAAATAGGAGAAGGAAGGAGGCGCTAGAGCCTATTATTTACTGCAGTAGTAAGTATAGTGGCAACAATGAGGATGATCTTAGCAGTGACAGAGAAGTGGATTGATGTCTTGGTCTTGGAGAGGCAGAATGTGTCAAGGCTCATGGTCTTGGTATTCATCAGTTGATATCTCTATAAGAAGAATTGTTGTGCGGTTTTTCCTCTCCAAGAGGGAGAGGTTTTGGCCCTGGCAGAAAGCCAAATATTTTTGTTCTTGTTTTTTTTTTGTTATAACCGTTTGATGAATCTAACCTACACACATTAATAATGAAAGAAACATCAAGCTAAGATAAATTGTGTAAATAATTCACAAGTTTTTATCATAGTAAAGAAGAATCACCTTAACTATGTTTTCCCTAAATTCTTCAACACTTAGGACTGTTGGAAATAATACTGAGAGGGGGGGGGGGGGGGGGGTGAATCAGTATTATCTGATCAATAAAACTTTTCAAATACTCTGAAACATATACGCGACTTCAGTTAAGTGAACCAGCGTGTACACGCTACTGTGTCTAAAGAAACCAGCGTATAACCAGAAAACTTATGATTCAGTTAGTTTATCTTCAGTAAATGCATCAGGACATTATTAACCATATTAAAAGTAAACAGATGTAGTATAACAGATCACCACACAAAAGCCACACACATGAACACCATGATATAAGGTGGAAACCCAATGTGGGTGAAAACCACCTGCTGCAAGTCGTCTCTATCTTTCTTTAATAAGAACTTCAGTTTACAATATTTTGTACTGGTGCAGCCTTATACCAGTACGCAGGCTACAACCTGCAGAGGGCTACAACCCTCTCTCATTCTCCAAACTTCCTTGGAAGGGAGCTCCAACCCCCTTTGCTCTTGTACTAGCTGAGATACTAATACGTAGGTGCAGGCCTACAATCTTCTTTCCTTCAGGTACCACTTTTCAGACATTTTCAGACTGGATATTCCTGAAGCACAACATTACAATCTGAAGACCACAATTCATTCAACTTTCATAGTAGATTACAAAGCAACCAATACTTGCATCAACAAATACTGAACCACTGATACCCTGTCAAACCCAGTCACCAGAACACAGAGCAGACTACAGAACTCTGCAATAACAGTCAGATCCAACTGCAAACCCAAAAATCAAGCTTCAAAAGATATACGCTAGTTCAATGAGAGAAACCCGCGTATACACGCCCTTTTAACGAAGACAACCTGCGTACAGATCTAAAAATAAAATCTCTCAACTTGCAGCTGTACCAGACATCAGTTAGATCCAGAACATAACATTGCGTCAGTATGCAGATCTAGAAATACGCATAATCAACCATATCATAATAGAGCAGTTCAAACCATTAGATCCCGATCTGTCCTTAGTTCTAGTCTTCCATCAATCGATGTGGTCTCTCCTTAGCTTAGATCAAGTCACCCAGAACCTGCATACAAGATCTTTCCCTTTTCAGATATTCAAGACCTTTTCAGTGTTTCTGCCTAATGATCTTCTTCTCCTTATATAGCCTTAGGCCTTGCTCAATACTAAGGGCCAAAACCATAGAAATCCAATACCATCAGCTTCAAAACTAGAGATCAACACGTCTGTCGAGATACTTTGGTCCAAAGACATAGGCTCAAGTACCGAGGACTAACTACCACGGACCAAAGGGAAGCTTCCCGACATATACGCCCTTTTAAGTTCATGCATCTGCGTGTATACGCGACTTCGTATGTAGCTCACCTGCGTATACGTGACTTAGAATGTAGATCACCGGCGTGTATACGCAACTTGGACATGATTAACCCGCGTATATGAGATTTCTCTTCATACTTGAAGTCTGACATGAGATCTGTCATCAAAGAGAGTTGCCATCAAGGACAACACCTGAACCGTAGCGCCACACCTGTGCCAAAATTCCAACAATCTCCCCCTTTGGACTTGATGGCAACCCCAAGATCCTTAGAATCCTTCTCCCCCTTTGTCATCAAGGGCAAAGGGCTATGCTCCCCCTGAGACCATGCTGATATCTCTGCTCTGCTGTGCTGAACATGCTCCCCCTAACTGTAGGCAAGATCTGCAAAAGATGTTCTTCAAGGAGAACCAAGACTTATACATCAAAAAGGACCTTCCTATCACCAAAAGACTCAATACATACATCCATACTCCCAACTAAGAGGGGATACATCAAAAAATAACAATCAATTACATTACATCATTCATCCCAGGCATAGTGGGGAAACCAACATAGGCCGTTACATGACCATAGAAGAGATATCACAAAAGAGATACATGACATAGAGACAACAAATCTAGACCAAGACTTATGAAAGCCACCAACAGCATCTGATAAACATCTTTTAGATCAACAACCAAGATTTCCTTCTGTGCTCCTTCTCCTGAAACCAACAACAGTTGAGAACTAGAACCAAAAGTGTCTAAATGCCAACAATGCTTTAAGCTGCTCCCCCTGAACCTGTGCCTGCTGCACCCCCTGAAACTGTGCCTGAAGAATTCTGGCATACCCATCTCAGACCTTCTCCAACCAGAGTCTGCCCTTACTGTTCAGAACACCATATACACAACTTCTCCTGCATAAAACAGCGTATGTACGCGGATATATATTCTGCAACACACGTACACCATACATGCGACTTTCCCCGCATAAATATGCGTATATACGCGGATATCCCTTACAAAAATCGCGTACACCAACTTTTCTGTGGAATAGACAAGCTTCAGCAGCAGGATGAAGCATCGATTACTCCCATCTTATGTCTGAGATACTCAAAAGTTTCCCTGGGCAGTGGTTTTGTGAGAATATCAGCAACTTGTTCCTTAGAAGGAACATACTCCAACTTGACCTTTTGCTCAAGCACTTGTTCCCGAAGAAAATGGTACTTGATTGGTATGTGCTTGGTCTTTGAGTGCATGACTGGATTCTTTGAAATGCTGATTGCACTTGTATTATCACATAAGATAGAGACTGGTGGAGTGCAAATGATTTGAAAATCTTGCAAGGTCTGCATCATCCAAAGAAGTTGTGTGCAACAAGATGCCGCAGCCACATATTCTGCTTCAGCTGTAGATAAGGCAATCGAACTCTGTTTCTTGCTGAACCAAGATACTAATCTGGAACCCATGAAGAAAGCACCACCACTTGTGCTTTTTCTATCATCCACACTTCCAGCCCAATCTGCATCTGTGTAAGCATGAAGAGTGAGATCTGTATCTCTAGGATACCATAAGCCATAGTTTTGGGTCCCTTGAAGATACTTGAAGATTCTTTTGACTGCCTGAAGATGAGTTTCCTTTGGGTTGGCTTGAAATCTTCCAACAATTCCTACTGCATGTGTAATATCTGGTCGGGTACCTGTCAAATAAAGCAAACTCCCAATCATGGATCTATAAGTGGGTTGGTGAACTGCTGTTGATTCATCATTTGCACTGAGGCTGCATCCTGTAACCATGGGTGTACATACTGGCTTTGACTCTTCCATGCCATACTTCTTCAAGATCTGCTTGAGGTATTTGGTTTGGGACAAGAAGATACCTCCTTCATTTTGTTGGATTTGCAATCCAAGAAAATATGTCAATTCACCAAGTAGTGACATCTCGAATTCTTTCTGCATAACCAAGGCAAAGTTTTGACTCATAGTCTCTTCATTGCTGCCAAAGATAATATCATCTACATAAACAACAAGAATTAATAATTTGTTATTTTCAACTTTTATATAGAGATTGCTATTTGCTGATCCTTTTGAAAAACCTTGTTGGTGAAGATATTTGTCCAACCGATAGTACCAAGCCCTTGGAGCTTGTTTGAGACCATAGAGAGCCTTTTTCAATCTGCATACAAGGTTTGGATCATTCCCAAGAATGAAACCATCTGGTTGTTCAATATAAACTTCTTCTTCTAAGTCTCCATTCAGAAAGGTTGATTTCACGTCCATTTGAAATACCTTGAAGTTTCGAAAGCTTGAGAGAGCAAGGAACATTCGGATGGCCTCAAGTCTTGCAACAGGAGCAAAGGTCTCTTCAAAATCTATTCCTTCTTGCTGCGCATACCCTTTACAAACAAGTCTGGCCTTGTTTCTAATTACTTCTCCATTTTCATTCAATTTATTTTTGAAGACCCATTTTGTCCCTATGACATTTTTATCTTTTGGTCTAGGAACCAATTCCCAAGTGTTGTTCTTTTCGATCTGCTCAAGTTCTTCATCCATTGCTTTGACCCAGCATTCATCTTTGCATGCCTCTTTCACATTTTGTGGTTCAGTGGAAGAGAGTAATGCCAAATAGCTTGAAGCTTCTGCAATTCTTCTTCTTGTTTGTATTCCTGCTTCTTTCTGCCCCACAATCTGAGATTCTGGATGATTCTTTTGAACATATCTGGATGGAGTCTTCTCTTCTATCCTTGTCTGCTCCTCTGGTTCTTCTTGAGGTTCTTCTTCTTCATCATTTTGCCTTTGAGGGTAGCCTTCATCTTCTTCAATGTCTTCATGATGAACTTGCCTAGGAATATATCCCTTTTCATCAACCACTACATCAATGCTGTCAACAATTCTGCCAAGTCTTTTATTGTAGCACTTGTATGCTTTGCTATGTGGAGAATAACCAAGAAGAATGCCTTCATTTGCTCTTGGTTCAAGTTTGCCAAGTTGCTCATCAGTATTCTTAATATAACATTTGCTCCCAAAGATTTTGAAGTGCTTCACCGAAGGAGTCTCACCACTCCAGAGCTCATGAGGTGTTTGAGTGCTGTTTACTCGGACATTTGTTTTGTTAAGAATAATAACCGCAACATGTGCAGCTTCACCCCAGAAAGTTGCGGGAGTACCTGATTCATCAAGCATAGCATGAGCCATTTGTTGGATTGTTCTGTTCATTCTTTCCGCAACCCCATTTTGCTGAGGAGTTCTAGCTGTAGAGAATTCTCTTCTTATCCCATGTTCTTCACAGAAATCGAAAAATTCATTTGAGGTAAACTCCCCACCTCTGTCAGATCTGAGGCACTTAATTTTATGTCCTGATTCATTTTCAACCAAAGCTTTGAAGGATTTGAATTTTTCGAATGCTTCATCTTTGTGCTTCATAAGCCCTAACCAGACAAACCTGGAGAAATCGTCAATGAATAATATCAAATATTCTTCTCCTCGAGGTGTCCTTTTCCTAAAAGGACCACATACATCTGTATGGACTAGCTCAAGAGGTATGCTGGCTGATCCTTCCTTCTCTGGAAAGTTAGTTCTGGTTTGCTTTCCAAACTGACAAGATTTTCATATAGTGTTGTCTGGAATTTTGATATCTGGAAGACCACGAACTGCCTGATATTTGCATGCTTTCCTTATTTGTGAAAAGCTTAGATGCCCCAACCTCCGATGCCATAGCCAGTGTTCATCATCCTTGCTCAAATAGCACTGTTGTGGTCCTTCTTCAAATATGTATAGATTATTTGGAGTCCTTCTTCCTTTGATCACTGTTTTACCTGTATCAAGATCACGAACACAACATCCATTTGATCTAAATATTACTTCTGTTCCTTGATCGCACATCTGACTAACACTCTGAAGATTGTGCTTCAATCCATCAACATACAAAACATTTCCGGCTTTGACCTTTTCTTTCAATGGAGCAACACCTTTTCCTTTTATGGCTGCAGAGATATCGTTTCCAAAAGAGACTTTCTTTCCTTTTTCTAATGCGGTATATGACTCAAGCTTTTCTTTGTCCCCTGTCATATGCTTCGAACATCCGCTGTCAATGTACCATAGACTTTCTTGACCTTCTGCATAAAAGGCTATCCCACATCTTTCTGGTTGCGGTTCCTTTATTCTCCATGTTCTGAAATTTGAGGTTTGTTCCTTCTGAGTTGTCTTCCGGAACCTGCTCCTGCATTCAGAGTCTTCATGACCAAAGTTATTGCAAATAGAACATTCAACTTCATTTTCAAGAACCGAAAAGTTATTATAAGTTCTTTTCATGGTTCCAGTCATTCTCCCTTGCTTTTGAGCTTCTCTAGTCATGATTGTCTTGTAGGCAACACATTGAGCTGCTTTGTGACCGAAGTTATGGCAAGAAAAACATTGGCCATTAAAGAAAATTCTGCGATAATCAGATCTATCATCCAACCGTTTGTAGCTTCTATTCACATTCATTCTTGGAGCAAATTGGGAAGATTTTACCTGTGGCTGATTGTAGCTTCTGTTTGTCCTTAAGGCAGTTTGGTCTTTATTTGTTCTTGAGGTAAACTGTCCCTGATTCACCTGATGACTTTTATTTGGACTTTGCTCGCTTCTCCTTGCTGCATCAAGATAACTTTTAGAGGTAGAGGCTTGAGATGTTTCTCCATTATATCCAAGACCTGTCTTGATCAGAGGAGATCGCTGCACATTGATAATCTCATCCAAGGTTTCAGATCCTTTAACAAACTTAAGATTAATCGCTTTGGTTTTTTCAATCTCCTTTCTAAGACAAACAATCTCACATTCCAAATTTTCAAGATGTTTTTCTTTTTTAGCTAGTTGACATTGTAGAGAATCAATAATAGCACTCTTCTCTTCTAAACAAACTTTGAGATCTTTCATTTCTTCATAAAAGCCTTCTACATCTATAGCATCCATGTAGTCATCATCTTCAAAAGCCATTAAAAGTTTATATCTATTACCTTGTTCATCTTCATCACTATTTGAAAGACCATCACTATCTTCATGAGTGTAATAGCTTTTCTTCTTTTCATTTTGTTTCTTGTTCCATTTAACAGGTTCTTTTCCCTTGTCATTCTTATCTTTGTGAGGACATTTGGCAGCATAATGACCTACTCTTCCACAAGCAAAGCATTTAAAAGGTAACTTACCTCTGAACCTTCCAGATCCCCTTTGAAGATTTCTGACAAAATTTGATTCCTCTTCTTCATCTTCTGGTACGTGACTTGCTTCATAATAATCTTCTTTGCCTGAAGCCTTGAAGGCAGCTTCTCTTCTGTCTGATGGACCTCCCTTTCTCATTTCATAAGCGGTTAGAATTCCGTGAAGCTGAGACATAGTAAGAATTTGCAGATTTTCCTTTTCTTCTATGGCAGACACTTTAGATTCAAACTTGGGGGACAAAGATCTTAGAACCTTTTCAACCACAATAGCCTCTTTTATTTCTTCACCCAAGTTTTTCATACAATTGACAATCTCATCTACCCTAAGGAAGTAGTTAGCCACACTTTCATCATTATACATTCTGAGAGTCTCATACTTAATCCTGAGAGTTTGAAGTTTAGCACGCTTTACCTGTTCGTCCCCTTCATAGCTCGTGACCATTTTGTCCCATATTTCTTTTGCAGATTTATAGTGCATTACCTTCATGAATTTTGATTGAGATATACATCCCAATAGAGTATTGACTGCTTTCGCATTTGTTTCATATTTCTTTTTCTCGGCTGCATCTGTAGGAGTAGCTGAAGGAAAAGTGTAGCCTGTCTCTACGATGTTCCAAACTTCTGTACCAAGAGATTGAAGATAGGCAGTAATTCTTACCTTCCAGTAATTGAAGTTTGTCCCATCAAAAACCGGTGGCCTGATTGATGCTTCTTTCTCGTAGTTGCTCATGATGAACGATCTACCTTCAAGTGGTCAAGCTTCTCTGAAGGACCTGCTCCGATACCAATTGCTGGAAATAATACTGAGAGGGGGGGGGGGGGTGAATCAGTATTATCTGATCAATAAAACTTTTCAAATACTCTGAAACATATACGCGACTTCAGTTAAGTGAACCAGCGTGTACACGCTACTGTGTCTAAAGAAACCAGCGTATAACCAGAAAACTTATGATTCAGTTAGTTTATCTTCAGTAAATGCATCAGGACATTATTAACCATATTAAAAGTAAACAGATGCAGTATAACAGATCACCACACAAAAGCCACACACATGAACACCATGATATAAGGTGGAAACCCAATGTGGGTGAAAACCACCTGCTGCAAGTCGTCTCTATCTTTCTTTAATAAGAACTTCAATTTACAATCTTTTGTACTGGTGCAGCCTTATACCAGTACGCAGGCTACAACCTGCAGAGGGCTACAACCCTCTCTCGTTCTCCAAACTTCCTTGGAATGGAGCTCCAACCCCCTTTGCTCTTGTACTAGCTGAGATACTAATACGTAGGTGCAGGCCTAAAATCTTCTTTCCTTCAGGTACCACTTTTCATACATTTTCAGACTGGATATTCCTGAAGCACAACATTACAATCTGAAGACCACAATTCATTCAACTTTCATAGCAGATTACAAAGCAACCAACACTTGCATCAACAAATATTGAACCACTGATACCCTGTCAAACCCAGTCACCAGAACACAGAGCAGACTACAGAACTCTACAATAACAGTCAGATCCAACTGCAAACCCAAAAATCAAGCTTCAAAAGATATACGCTAGTTCAATGAGAAAAACCCGCGTATACACGCCCTTTTAACGAAGACAACCTGCGTACAGATCTAAAAATAAAATCTCTCAACTTGCAGCTGTACCAGACATCAGTTATATCCAGAACATAACATTGCGTCAGTATGCAGATCTAGAAATACGCATAATCAACCATATCATAATAGAGCAGTTCAAACCATTAGATCCCGATCTGTCCTTAGATCTAGTCTTCCATCAACCGATGTGGTCTCTCCTTAGCTTAGATCAAGTCACCCAGAACCTGCATACGAGATCTTTTCCTTTTCAGATATTCAAGACCTTTTCAGTGTTTCTGCCTAATGATCTTCTTCTCCTTATATAGCCTTAGGCCTTGCTCAATACCAAGGGCCAAAACCATAGAAATCCAATACCATCAGCTTCAAAACTAGAGATCAACACGTCTGTCGAGATACTTTGGTCCAAAGACATAGGCTCAAGTACTGAGGACTAACTACCACGGACCAAAGGGAAGCTTCCCGACATATACGCCCTTTTAAGTTCATGCATCTGCGTGTATACGCGACTTCGTATGTAGCTCACCTGCGTATACGCGACTTAGAATGTAGATCACCGGCGTGTATACGCAACTTGGACATGATTAACCTGCGTATATGAGATTTCTCTTCATACTTGAAGTCTGACCTGAGATCTGTCATCAAAGAGAGTTGCCATCAAGGACAACACCTGAACCGTACCGCCACACCTGTGCCAAAATGCCAACAAGGACCTCATGGAATAAGGGATAGGGGGCCTAGAGGGAAGGAAACCAAAGCAATTGATAGGGGAACCCCCAATATTTATGATAAGTGGATTAGGGGCCTCACTATCATAACCCATAAGCCATTAACTCATAACCACTAAATTCTCTATCCCCTTAACCCCCAAGCCATAATCCCTTAACCCCTACACTCATAACTCATAACCCATTAACCCCTTGATCCCTTAAACCCTAAGCCACTAACCCTTTAACCCCTAACCCATAACTTAGAATCCTTGAACCACCCTTAAAAGTCATGACAATGTAACTTTTGGAGGCAATTTTTGGACAAACACTCCCCCACCCACAAAAGTCATTAGAATTGAAATTTTGGAGGCAGTTGTTAAATGATCACCTCCAAATGTTCAATTCTCATGAATTTTTGGGCATGAGAATATTTTGGTCTATTGAATGGGGCAAGGGGATGTAAAGGTAGCATGGATGGGTAGAAGTGAGAGGTTCAAGCATGGTTTATTGAGATATATAATCCTAGCATTAAAGAATGAGAAGGGGCTTTAGGACCTCATGACATAGGGGTTAGGGGGCCTAGAGGGAAGGAAAATAGAGCACATAATAGGGGAACCCCCCATAGTTTTGATAAGGGTATTAGGGGCCCCATTATCACAACCCATAATCCCTTAATCTATAACCACTAATTTTTTTATCCCATTAACCCCATAGCCATAATCCCTTAACCCCTAGACTCATAACTCATAACCCATTAACCCATTGATCCATTAAACCTTAAGTCACTAACCCCTAACTTAGAATCCTTGAACCCCCTCATCTCTAACCCCTTATCCTCTTAAACCCTGACCCTTAACCCTTAACCCCTAAACCCATTAACCCATAACCCTTAAACCCTTAGCCTCCTAACACCTAAATCCCATAACCCTTAAGTACTTAACCCATAAATCCCCTTATCCCTAATCTCTTGGTGTTTAACCATTAACCATTGAATCCATTGACAACTAAACCATTAACCTTTAACCCATAAATCCCCTATACCTCAACCCCCTAACCCCTAAACCCCCTAAGCCTTAACCATTTACCATTTAACCTTAACCCCTAACTCCTAAACCCCTAAACTCCTACAACCCCTAAGACTTTCTAACAAATCATAGGCACCCCAATACTAATCTTATTGGTCATATAAGGTTTTTGTCCACAAAACCCTCCAAATAAAACAATGAAGCACTACTAGGGTCCAAGGAAAAGAGCTACAAGGTTCATAAATCTTATTTATCATTTTATGTACATTCACATTTCCCCCAAATATCTTCCACGTATTTTTCTTTCAAAGGGAAATAATATGGTCTTCTAATGTCCAAAAATGCATCTATGTTCACAGGAATAAAGTAAGGTTCATCTTTGAAACAAAAATAAATTCTCTGACTTTTGGTGTGGTTTGAACCACATTTTAGAGAACATATGACAAAGCTTACCAGAGTATGACCTACTTTTAGGATGATTCTTGTGTGAAATCTTCAGAGAAGTTAGGTTTCGAGGAGCTTGATGGGCCTCTAAATTAGACATAAAATAAGGCCCATGCCTATACATTAAAACATAAATTAAGGCCTATGACCATCATTTAGCACATTAAACCTCTCTTTCTGCATTAGATAATGTATTTTTAACTTTAATATATTGATTAGGAAGGTTTATGAATAATTGAATATTCATGCTTAATATTATTTATTTTTATGGAATATTATGAGAATATTGGGAAAATTATGAAGATTTGGAGGAGATAATTTAGAGACTTCTTCCCTACTATAGGGGGATCAATAATAAATAATAAATCAACAAGATATTATGGAATTATGGCATAGATTGTGGAACTCCAATGATTGAGAAAATCTAGGAATGTGTTCCCTGCCATTTAATGCACATTCCTAGTATTGGGGATCATATCCACTAATCAAGGGATTTTGGTGGGGAAAACTTCCTCCTGTCATGGGGAATTATTCCTAATAATTTTTTATAAGTACTAAGTCGAATTTTCCTCTAGGGAGAGATTTTCATTAGTGTTATTGTGGAGAGAACTTGTATTTTTGCAGCTCCATTGTATTTTCTTGCAGGGATGTAATTGTATTGATGAAAATAATGAAGATTGGTGTCATGTTCAGCTTCTAAATATTTTTCTCCTCCATAGGTATCTGAGTTTCCTTGGGCTTGGCCATACCAAGAGCCTCAAAGCCCTTTTGTATCATTTTCTTTCCTTCTTTTCACTTCTTATTCACATGCATCTCTTGTTTTTATTTCTTTCTACTTCTTCATTTAGTATTAATGAGTTCTTGTCGTAGGATTGCGTTAAATGGTTAATGTAAATTATTTTGCAGGATCACAAGCATTATTTCATGCTTGGAAAATCTTTGGAAGTTCATAGTAATCATTGAACTACTTGGATTAGTCTTCTTATTCCCAAATATAGATTTCTCGAACTCCTTTGTGGCAAAGAACAGTAAATTTTTGCTATTTTTTAGAGCATGCTAACGAGCTTCAATCGATTTGGTTCCACTTGCATTAAATCAAAATCAAAATTATAGTTCATAAAAAATATTACTCCATTGCATTTGCACTTGATTAGGTTAGGCATTTTTTATATTTACTAGCTCACTAGTTCTCAAATTTCTAGATTTTCGACTAGTAATGTTTTTCTACTTTTTAGCATGGGTTAACAAAGGTATTTTTGAGTGATTCCACTTGGAATGGGGACCTAATACATCCTAGTTAATAACTGTTTTTTCCCCATCCAATTTGGATTTTATTTTCTTGGTCATTTGATGAATTATAGTAAATATGTACATCCTATAGTAAATCAGGGCATCCTGTAGGAAATCACTGTAAAATGCTGTAGGAAATCCTGTTTTGAGCCTGAATTGAGAAAAATCATCATTGAAGCTGGGATTAGGCCTCTACTTGACCTCCATGCCATCAAGACCATTTTAACCCTCTTGCTCCACACTTAGGTCAACATTTTTCTAGTTTTCAAGAGTAGGATTTGATTTCCATTTCTTCTATCTTCAGTCTTACATTAGATCTCATCAATGTTTTATATCATTCTGCAAGTTTTTCCCATGCATGAAATAGGCAGCTAGCTCATGAAATTATGTTTTCCTTAGTTAATTGAAATCCTTCTTGTTTACATGATTTATGGATAAATGTCAATGGTTGATGCAGTGCAGGAGTTTCAACAGTACATAGAGATTTCATGATCAACAACCTCATCCCAACTTCATCCACCCATGGTCCTCACTTTCTTTCACTAAACCCTCACCAATTTCATCATTTCACAAGGAAACTTCTCCAAGATTTTTGAGCAAATCCAGCCATCTCCCAACTTTGGTTTTGAGTTTTGAAGTGGTCCTAGGCACTCCCTTGCCTCATTCCATCCACCAACCACCTTCCCTAAGCTTTCCATCACCTTCAACATCCATCCTTTTTCTCTCGGCTGTATCCTGTAGGTTTTCAGGGGATCATGTAGGTTTTCAGGACATCCTGTAGGAAATCCTGTAGCATCCTGTAGGAAATCCTGTTTTGAGGCTGAATTGAGGAAAAATCCTCTAGGAAGCTAGCAAAGGGTCCCTACTTGTCTCCCAAGCCTTCTAACCATTCACCATCATCTCCAAGCCACCTGCCACATCACCAAAAGAGATTAGCTTTCACACTCTCACATGAAAAAAGACAAAAAGAAAAACAGATTTATTTTATTCATTTACATGCACAACAGTAGAAGGTTTGATGGTTTAAATATGCATGCTTACGATAATGGGATTGCATACATGTTAACTTAGCATTCTTTTGAAGCAAAGCCTCTTAGTAGTTAGTTAGAAAATGGTGTGTTTTAGCATTTGATTTCAGTCTCTTTCCTTGTACTTTCTTTTTTGCAATAGGTTAAGGTTCCATTTCGAACATTTCATTTTCTGCAATTAGTTTAGGATTTGTCTCCAATACATGCACTCAATTACATCATGACAACAAAGGAAGGACACATTGTATGCTTCATATATAGTGCCAATACCTCTTAAGTTTGTAAGAACCCCGGGTTGATAATTAAAGTCGGTAGCCTTGGGAGTTACATCATTCTTGTTACAATACCGGGGCTCATCACTTTTTGGTGCCGTTGCCAGGGAGGTGTCAAAGTATGCATTGTTTTCTTCCCTAGTTGATTCATTTCCTTTTAGTTTTTTTTTCAAGAAAAAAAAAAACATTTTCATTAGGAATATTTCATTTAAAAAGTAGAAAAGTGCTTGCATTAGTGTTTTCATTCAATCATAAAAACAAAACAAAAAATCTCGAACACCAATCCACCCCCCATTTGATGACGTGGTGCAGTAAGAGCCACATCACCATTCACTTTTGTAGGTAGAAGAAGAAGATAGAAAAGAATGTAGAAGAAATGGATGGAGATGATGACAATGAGGAAGATCCTCTCGGATTTCCCATTCAAGATACTAATGGTAGTGTGCACATGAAGAACATCTCTCCATCTTTTCTTCCAAAATTTCATGGTTTAAGGTAAGAGGATCCATAAACCTTTCTCTTTGAATTTGAAATTGTTTTTAGATCTTATGGTTACTTATTAAAAACTCAAAATCTAAGATTGTTTCCAGCAACATTGAAGGATAGCGATCTTAAATGGTTCATGAGTTTAGGGACTAATTTAATAAGATCATGGAATGATATGCAAAAGATATTTCTAGAAAAATATAAAGATCATGATCTTAGACAAGAAATCTTTAGAATGAACCAAAGAGAAGATGAGAGTCTAGAGGATCTAATATAGAGGTTCATGTATAATGTTAAGAGTGAAAAACTACATCATTTAGGATTTGACACACTAAAAACCCTCTTACTTAGAGAAATTAGGGATGAATGGATTGATGTACTTAATCTCATGAGTAGAGGTGATGTATATCAATTATCATTTGAGGAAAATTGTAAAACATGAAAACACATATCAAGAGGAAAAGAAAGAGTAGGTAAATCAACATCAAGATCGGTAAGTCAAGCTAAACTTGGAAATTTGTTTGATGACTTTAAAATAGAAATTCTTAGCAATCTAACCAAACAAGTAGAAATGTTAAGAATACAAAATGAGCAAAAAGAATATGTTTGTGTTGTCCATGCAGAATCACATGATGTTAAATGTTGCTCCTCATTACCAAGGTTGAAGGAAGTTCACCAAGAGGACAATGGAACAAGTCGATTGCCAATGCATCTATGTTATGTAGCTCAACGAGGATCATGGCAGCCTATTTAGCCTGATATGATGCAAGAGCCTAATTCACAATTTTAATCTTATGCACATCCACCTCAAAGTAATTAGAACACACCCTTTCCTTGGCAACATTGTCCATCTCAACCCCAAAACCAATCTTGGCAACAAGGTTGACAAGGAACTTATGGGAGCCATCCACAATATCCTTAGTATTTTCCTCAATATCCTCCATACCCAACTCCATGTTATCCTTACCATTCACCTCCACCACAACCACAACCCCAACCACATCCATCTCAAATATACACTCCCACTCAACTACTTGTACCACCATTTCCAAACCCACACATTGAAGTAGCTTAGCCCACTTACAATGCTAAGGTACAACACTTCCAAACATCTCCTCTTGAGCTCAATGGTATTCACCATAGCTCAGGAAGAGTATTGCAAAAAAGAGATTATCTTGATATCATTGAAGGACCACATCCAGAAGAAGAAGATTCAAATGAGAAGACCAAAGAATCATGGGCTACACTTGATGAAGAGCAGACATCAAAATCAGAGATTGAGAAATCTCCCTCATGGTTACCATCAAATCCTCCATGTATTCAAGAGAACAATCAACAAAAAGAGGAATATTTGAAGGTCATGGTAGAAGAAGACATGAAGAATGATCCAGATCAACAAAAGGACCAGGGACATCACAACTATATTGAAATATGGTTCCAGATAGTCACTAAGTTGCAACAATACTCTGTTCTTCAATTGTGCTTGTATTCAGCAAAGTCAAAGCATTTGATTACTCAAATGCAGGTACCTGTCAAAACATACATTTCAAGCCTACACATCAGTTTTTCTGTCATCTTGATGTGCACATGGCTCCATTGGAAGTATTCTTATACTTGAAAGTGATTTTGTTTTTCAAGTAGGGTAGGGTAGAAAAAAAAATAAAAATAAAAATGAAACATAAGAGAAAAAAATAAAAAAATCTCAAGTGAAAACCTCCTTTGAGGTGCCTCAGATTAGCTCATTGATTGAAAACCTCCATGAGGTAGTCAATGGGTTGGGAAAAAAGAAAAGATCCTAGGTGAAAACCTCCTTTGAGGTGCCTAGGTAGACCTACTAGTTGAAAACCTCATTGAGGCAGCTAGTAGGCCTAGAAGAAAAAAAGAGAAAAAAATAAAAGAAATCATTGCTCCATGCATCTCTTTGATGAATGCATGTACTCTCCAACATCTGCAAGCAACAAGAATAAGTTGGTACCAAAATGAAAATTGGTCAAACCTAGTCAAAAGAAGTCAAATTTTGACTTTCTCCTCCTTTTATCAAATGATCCAACAAGGCCAAGGCCATGCCAATCCATCACCCTCATCTATTTTCACCATCCACCCATCATTCTCAAGTTTCTACCATTTAGTTTGCTTGCTATCCTAAAAAACTACAAGATGCTCTATTTTACTACAGGATACAAAAATACAAAGAACAGAAATTTGTTTTTACCATAACTTGAAAACCATGCATCCATTTGCCAAGATGTTTAAGGGGGAGATGCATATGGATGATGGTAACATGCTCAAGCAATTTCAGCAAATTCTAGTGCACAATTTTAGAGAAATCAACGTCCATCACCTACAACCAGTTTTACATTTTATCGATATCTGTGCATCCATTTAAAAATATGTTTCATAGGGAGATGCATATGGATGATGGTAACATGTCCAAGAAATTTCAGCAAATTCTAGTGCACGATTTCCAAGAAATCGACCTCCATCACTTTAAGCCATTTTTTGTTTTTTCTCAAGATTCGTGCATCCATTGACCAAATTGTTTCTATGGTGAGCTGCATAATGATGATGGCAACATGCTCAGAAATTTTTAGGTCAATCCATTCTACTGTTTGAGATATATGGACAAAACAAGTCGGCTACAAAAGGCTGTCCTGTAAACCTACAAGATTCCTTGAAAACCTACAAGATCCCACAGTAGATCCTACAGGATATAGAACAACACCTACAGAATTGGTAGTGAGCAGTTTTAAAGGGTAAAACAGAGGTTGGCTTCATTAGAAAGTGATAAGGAGGAGACATATACAACTCTCCAAATCCATCAAAGAAACATGACAAATGGATTAACAAGAGGGAACCCACTAGCATAGTGAGGATTCATCAACATCACCATCCAGTACTTGCACAACAAGGAAAAACATCAGAGAAAAAAAGAGAAAAGCACATGCAACAAATACAAGCAAGGATTTCACTCTCCAACAAATGACATCTACAGGAAGGCCATCAGGTAGGTACAGGTATGTAATATTCTTGACCTCTTCTCTTGAGCATATTATAGTTAGAAATTTTTTGTCAATGCATGAGAGATGAGGTTTTATAACCTAAGGATGGGTCAATAGTCTTAGTCACCTTAAAATAGTTAATTGAAGCTCACTCCTTCACTCATGCAATGTTGAAAAGTCAAATTATGAAGGGTGACGATTTCAAGGAATGAGAACAACAGTTAAAAGAAGAAATTTTGCAAAGGCCAAGTCACCACAACACTCCAAGCCCTCCATCCACTTCATATTCACTATCTATTCATCATTCATCCATCCCATTTCATTCTTAAAAAAAAAAAAACAAATAGAGCATCCTCTCCATTTTCACAAACCTACACTACTCCTTTTGAGTCCTATCATCATCATCTAATCCCTCTTCATCATTTCTCATCACTCCCATATAGTTAGAAGACCCTGAAAGAGGAGGAATGACTACTACATCAAGGCATAATGTTGCTACAAGAAGGAATAAATGAACAAATTATGCTAAACCCTAAGATGGCAGAGCTTAAGAGAGACCTAATCAAAACATAGAACTCCAAGGCCATTAGGCAGTCATCTAGGCCACAAGAGAGAAGAAGAAGGCAATAAAAGGAAATGAGGCATTTGTAATCAAAACAAAACTCAAGCTACAGTGATGAAAAGATGTTTTCCAAGATGTCTCCAATCCATTTCTAGCTTTTGTCCAAGGCCTAAAAATGGGAAAAAGGCATGGGAGTCAAGTTGAGGGCTTGTCCTAGGCTCAGAATATCATTTATGCTAAAAAAGGGTTTCCTGTAGTTTTGACAGGAATTACTACAAGATGTCCTAGTTCTCATCTAAAGGTAGTTTGAAGGTTTTAGAGGTGTCCAAATGGTGGAACAAGGTAGCAGAAGGTTGATAAGGATATGGAAGACCTTGCTAAACTGAAAAATATTCAAGAACCCATCTTGAATAAGGGCAAGAAAGCAAGCTAATGGTCTCAAGAAACAATGATTTTTCTTTGCACAAATATGTTTTTGGGCTTGTCCTTGCAGAACTTACAGCCAAGATTCTTAATGCACAAGAGAGAGGTCACCAAGACCATGGATGAGGCACAATGAGGTAACTAATATTCTCAGAGGATGAGCAATACTTTCAGCAGGGGGTATGATGGGCCTCTAAATTAGACATAAATTAAGGCTCGTGCCTCTAAATTAAAACATAAATTAAAGCCTATGACCATCCTTTAGCACATTAAACCTCTCTTTCTGCATTAGATAATGTATTTTTAACTTTAATATATTCATTAGGAAGGTTTATGAATAATTGGATATTTGTGCCTAATATTATTTATTTTTGTGGAATATTATGAGAATATTGGGTAGATTATGAAGATTTGGAGGAGGAGATAATTTAGGGACTTGTTCCTTACTACAAGGGGATCAATAATAAATAATAAATCAACAAGATATTATGGAATTATGGCACAGATTGTGGAACTCCAATGATTGAGAAAATCTAGGAATGTGTTCCCTGCCATTTAATGCAGATTCCTAGTATTGGGGACCAGATCCACTAATCAAGGGATTTTGGTGGGGAAATATTCCTCCTTTCATGGGGAATAATTCATAATCATTATTTATAAGTGCCAAGTCGAATTTTCCTCTAGGGAGAGATTTTCATTAGTGTTATTGTGGAGATTTATTTTTGCAGCTCCATTGTATTTTCTTGGGGATGTAATTGTATTGATGAAAATAATGAAGATTGGTGTCATGTTCAGCTTCTAAATATTATTCTCCTCCATAGGTCTCTGATTTTCCTTGGGCTTGGCCATCCCAGGAGCCTCAAAGCCTTTTTGTATCATTTTCTTTCCTTCTTTTCACTTCTTATTTACATGCATCTCTTGTTTTTATTTCTTTCTATTTTTGCATTTAGTATTAATGATTTCTTGTTGTAGGATTGAGTTAAATGATTAATGTAAGTTCTTTTACAGGATAACAAGCATTATTTCATCCTTGGAAAAGCTTTGGAAGTTCATAGTAATCATTGAGCTGCTTGGATTAATCTTCTTATTCCCAAATCTAGATTTCTGGAACTCCTTTGTGGCAAAGAACAATAAATTTTTGTTATTTTTTAGATCATGCTAACGAGATTCGATCGAGTTGGTTCCACTTGCGTTAGATCACAAACAAAAATTCTAGTTCATAACAAAAATTACCCTATTACATTTTCACTTGATTTGGTTAGCCATTTTTTAGATTTACTAGCTCACTAGTTCTCAAATTTCTAGATTTTTGACTAGTAATGCTTTTCTATTTTTTAGCATGGGTTAACAGAGTATTTTTGAGTGATTCCACTTGGAATGGGGACCTAAGGAATCCTAGTTAATAAAAAAATTTGTCCCATACAATTTGGATTTGATTTTCTTGGTCATTCGATGAATTATAGTACATCTGTATATCTTGTAGTAAATCAGGGGATCCTATAGGAAATCACTGTAGCATCCTATAGGAAATCCTGTTTTGAGCCCGAATTGATAGAAATCATCATTGAAGCTAGAATTAAGCCTCTACTTGACCTCCATGCCATAAAGACCATTCTAACTCTCCTACTCCACACTTAGGTCAGCATTTTGCTAGTTTTCAAGAGCAGGGTTTGATTTCCATTTCTTTTATCTTTAGTCTTACATTAGATCTCATCAATGTTTTATATCATTCTGCAAGTTTTTCCCATGCATGAAATAGGAAGCTAGCTCGTGAAATTTTGTTTTCCTTAGTTAATTGAAATCCTTCTTGTTTACATGATTTATGGATAAATTTCAATGGTTGATGCAGTACATGATTTTTAGCAGTTGTTCGCTTATAAGGGCCTGACCCACTACCGACCCTTTCGGAAACAATCTGCGGAGCGCGGACTGAAGTCTCACCCGAGGTAGTATGGGAGGGTGCTGGAACCAGGTTTCTGCACCCTAGGGATGTCTTGATGAGGTCTGTAGGGGTCGCGAACCGAACTGCACACTCGCGCTATGCTGCACAGCTGTCTGGCCCTCGCGTAGCTCTGCGACGAGGCACTTCCTAGATTCCTTATTATTATTGTTGTTATTATGGATCTGATCTAATTATTAGAGTCTTAATCAAGAATTCAATAGTTCTAACCAGCACGCGCAACCATAAATATTAAAGAGATTTCATAAAACCATAACATAAGAATAAACATACAGATCTGCGACCGGATGCACAATAATTTAGAAACACTTATCTTTATTAATCTTATGTTTCAGTACAATCCACTTCCACCCTGCGCACTCAGCTGCAGGGGTTCGCGCACACACAGCTGCGTACTCTACCAGGCCTTTTCGCACACAGCTACAGAGCCTACACTAACTACTACCAACCACGACACGAACTTACAGACTCAGAGCAATCTCGCCTTTAAAAACCCATAACACTTGTGATCTTTGCCAAAAGCTACTTCTACCCTTAGAGCCTCGCTCTATTTATACATTCCCATGGTCTGATCAGTACAATCCACTTCCACCCTGCGCACTCAGCTGCAGGGGTTCGCGCACACACAGCTGCGTACTCTACCAGGCCTTTTCGCACACAGCTACAGAGCCTACACTAACTACTACCAACCACGACACGAACTTACAGACTCAGAGCAATCTCGCCTTTACAAACCCATAACACTTGTGATCTTTGCCAAAAGCTACTTCTACCCTTAGAGCCTCACTCTATTTATACATTCCCATGGTCCGCAGACCATGGGTAGGCCGACATATTCTATATTAAATTTACATTATATTCGGGCGAACAACCCTTTGACCTGACTCATTACAATTCACGCTCCGCACACTTCATAGAACTTTTACAGTATCAATACCCAAAATTGTAGGCTTTAAGCCCCAAAACCATTACATGGGGGATCCGTTGCCCAATAGCCCCCCAACACAATCATCGTGACTTGTCCCGAGTCACTCGTCGGTGCAGCGAGACGTGCTGCTAAGGTGTCACAGTCCACCATCCCTGCAAGTGACGAACTACGTTCTCCTGCTCCATCCTTGCCTCCTACAAAACTTCTTCAATCTCCTGCTCCATTGTCTCTACTAATTTGCTCAACTGATGATGCCCATTCTGCTCTGCTCGGTTAACACAAAGTGACCCCTCATAGGATTTTAGCTCTAGCTGAGATGTCAAAGACGAGACTTCTTTGTGCCAGAGTAGGAAGTTTTCGATCTCTGGTCCTGTATACGCACTGTTTGCTGAAGATTGTGTTGCGTTTTTGCAAGAGATATGATGTTGTCCACGAGGTCCCAATCTTTAAGGTGCGTCAAAGACGAACTGTTAACCGGAATTTTGTCATTGGTCTCAAGATTCACCATATTTCCCTTATCTTTCATCCCCTACCATCGGTGTTGAGCTTGGTGCAGCGTCCACGGTCGTCGACATTACAATATCCCAAAGGTCCTATATCTCTTTTGGCAATATTGAAAACCCTGGGCTTACTCTTCTATCATCGAAGTTCATACCTATTGGAAGGCACAATAGCTTAATTCTCCAGATACCACAGTTTGTTCGGTGTGTGCCCCATTGTGATTTATAGACCTTTTGAAATTCAAATTCAACCATTCCCTCCTTTTCTCACTCATTAATACTAGATCTATAGTAGATCATTCAGAATCTGGCTCGTACTTTGTATCTTAATTGCCCGCCGCCCGCTCCTTTTCACCGTAACTCAGACATGTTGTCATGAACAGTGACAACAACGGTCACTTCCATGTTTATCCACACAGCAGCATAGCCCCTTTTGTGCAACTGCGACCCTTGTGACCTACTGATCCTGTGTGCACCCCTGTTGTCGCGCAGCTCCCTAACGGACTATTTTACCGTCCTGTGCTCTCTTCGAACTGTCTGGAGTGGTACAACTATGCTTCGGTCGGTTAGTCAGGTAGCTGACCCCCCCATGTAGGGCTTCAAGTGACTGCCATTTACTTTTCCTGGGAAGGGCTCCCCATTTAGTTTAACAAGTTGGATCGCGCCTCCATCTGTGACCTCTTTTACCACATAGGGTCCTAACCGATGCATTCTAAACTTTACAGGAAATTTTTTGAACTTACTGTCATATAACAATACTAAATCATTTATTTTGAATGTGTGCAACTTGATATGGCGATCGTGCCAAGATTTATTGTGCTGTTTCTGTACCTGTTGATGGAATCCTACCAGAAACCGTTCTTCTTTAAGTTCTTCTAGTTGCGCGCGCTGGTCTTCCAGAGCTTTGCGATCTGCCATGCCTATCATCACTGCGATCTGCAGACTCGGTACAATGTATTCCATTGGCATAACTACTTCCGTGCCATAGACTAACCAGAACAGTGTCTGACCCATCAATTTCTTGCACGTGGTTCGGTAGGCCCATAATATGGCAGGTATACGCAAGTCCCAATCGTTTCGCTGTGCATTACACACTTTAGTCAGTGCATGCTCCAGAATTTTGTTAAAGGCTTCTACTATCCCATTGGCTTGTGGATGATATGGCGTGCTCTGCTGATGATACACCTGGAATTCTTCGGTGAGTGCGCTAATAGTTTCATTTAGGAAGTGCATTCCGCGGTCACTCATGAGAGTTTTCAGACATCCAAACTGTGTCAACACGTTGTTGAACAAAATTTTTGCAGTCATGGCTACCATCCAGTCCTTAACTGACTGTGCTTCCGCCCATCGAGTCGGGTACTCAGTCGTAGTGATGATGTAGCGTGCACTCGTTTTCCCCTGCAGCTTGATCAGCCCCACAAAGTCTATTGCCCATTTTTCGAATGGTTGCAGCATCATTTGTGGATTGAGTGGCATCTCATCCCTTCGCAATGGTTTCCCAGTCCATTGACATACGTCGCAGTCATGATTGTATGCTTTTGAGTCTTGATGTAGGGTTGGCCACCATAGGCTGGCGCGAAGAATCTTTTGCGTGGTCGTCGTCCCACATAGTGTCCTCCTGCAACCCCCCCATGTGATTCTACAAGGATCTATCCCTATTCAAATTCAAGTACATATCTTCATAATATCTCGTCATTTCCCATTTTATAGAGGTGCCCTGCGATGACAGAAAAATTCGCCGCTCGTATCACCAATTCTTTCTTCTGTTGGACGGAATATCCCTGTGGCGTGGTCCCTGTGGTTAAGAAATAGATGATATATTTGAAGTGGTTGTCCGCGACCCACACTACATAGAGCTGTGCATCAGGTAGTCCTTCTTCCAAATTTGTTGGCTCTTCGCTGGTCTTAATTCGTGACAGGTGATCTAGTCCTGCATTTAAGCATCCTGGTTTTACGATGACCTCGAAGTCATACTCTTGAAACAAGAGCACCCATCAGCATATGCGCCCCCCCAACAAAGGCTTATTCACTAAGTATTTCAATGCGGAATGATCAGTATACATCTTAAAGTGCCCACCCAGCAGATTGTGGTGGTATTTCTGAAGTGCGTATACCATTGCCAATCCTTCGCGCTTAGTAGTAGAATAGTTCTTTTCAGCTCTGAATAGCTGCTGGTTTGCGAACGTGATCGGGTGATCGACACCCTGCGTAAGTACAATGCCCAGTGTGATACATGATGGATCAACATGTACATGAAATTAAATGTCCCATTTTGGAAAGACTAGAATGGGAGAAGATGCCAATTTTTCCTTGAGAACCTCCAGACTTTTCTTACATTCCTCATTCCAACAATATGTACCATCCTTTTTCAACAATTGTTCCATTGGTGCTGTAATTTGTGCGTAGCTCTTAATGAACTTATGATAGTAACCAGTGTGTCCCAACATGGCACGCAGTTGTTTGACACTTCGTAGCGCTTCTAGATTGAATATGATAGCAATCTTCGGGGGATCCACCATCAGGCCTTGTCTGCAAACCACATGGCCAAGAAAATTTCCAAAGGGGATGAGGAAGGTGCACTTCTTAAGGTTCAGTGCAATTTGGTGCCGTCGGCAAGTATCCAGCATCAACCGTAAGCTCACTATATGTTTCTTGACTAGCCCAAATACAGTCCAATCGTCAAAATAAACCTCCAAAAACTTATGGATGAATTCCTTGAATGCGGCCACTAGTACACGTGAAAATATCACCAGCACGTTCTTCAATCCAAAGGGCATAACAGTGTACTAGAAACATCCCCATTCGGTCGTGAAGGTTGTCTTGCTTCTATCTTCCAGCGCGATCTTGATCTAATGGTACCTTGAGAACCCATCCGTGCATGAGTACACTTCCTATCCGCCCAAATTCTCCAGGACTTCATCTGTAAATGGTGTCGGGAATGGATCATGAACACATGCATCATTCAGCTTTCAGAGGTCCACGCAGATTCGAATTTTTCCCTTCTATTTTTTCTCCTGCACTATCATAGGACTCACCCAGTCAGACTCTTCCATTGGTTCAATAATTCCTGCTGCCAGCATTTTTTCCAATTCTTCATGGACCTTTTCCTTATACTTCGGATTCAAATGGTAAGGACGCTACTTAACTGGCTTTGCGTCCGGTTTTAGAGTTATCTTCATCATTCCTAGGTTGCCGAGGATCCCTTTTAACTCCGTGATTTTGGTCGGGAATAAGTCTTGATATTCGCGAAGTAACTCAACGACCTTATCCACCATGGCATCATCCCAATAGTCCCCAAGCATCGCGTACTTCAGCTCCTCATCTATACCAATGTTTACCTGCTTCGTTTTCAATGGCGTAGTGATGTCAGGGTCCTCGATTGGTGGTCTTCAAATTTCGCGACTCCCTTCAGTCTCAGGAATAGAAATGTTTCGAGGGTCATCATCCTCATCCTCTGCTTGTATGTTGTAACATTCCAGGGTCGGGCTTAACTGATGAGGCCATATTGGTTGAAATATTTCTCGTGGTTCCTATGGTATTTTGAAAATGGTGGCTTTCACAACTTGTAGTGCATCATCAACAGTATCTGCCCACTGGCCTTCAAATAATAACGTTAACAAAAATCCCTCGTGCAAGATATCCCATTCGCCCGTACCATGTCGGAGTTCCGTCTCAGTATACTAGTTTCTTGGGATAACATCTAGGGTATGATAAAATAAGTGTACCCATTCAGGCTGGGGCTCTTCGCCATAGGCTTTTATCCATTTTGTGAGGTGCATGCGCGAGTCATTGCGTCCATCGTACTTCTCGGTTATTCGCAGTTCCAGTTTCCCAAACCTTAGCTACATCATCCTTCTGCAGTCACGTCAAGTTTCAAAATTTCCTTCATGTGTTCCCCACCAACACGCAAGTGTTGTGCACAGTACCCACTTTAATGCGTCGAACCTTTGATGCTCTGGTACTGCACTCTCAAACTTGTTCAAGAATTCATCCACCACTGTCAATCCATCATATATTGGTAGATCTCGAGCCTGGGCAGTTACGCAATGCAGTGATTTGGTCATCATATTGCAATTTAGTGTCGTCACTTCACTCAACTGATTGTGCCATCGTTCATCGTCTTCATCTGAATCTGAAAGGCAGGATTCTGCACATTCCCATGAGACCCTTCCATCCGCAGTCAGATTTAGCCAATCCTGGTTTCGCGCAGTTATTTTGTAGATGCAATCCAGCTCCTCATCTTCTCCATCATCGTGCATGGGTTCTGCTTCTTCAGGTTGATGAATCCATTCATTTTCGTGGCTCAGTCTATCCGTAACAATGCCGGGTAAGGGTTACTATCATCCACAATCTCTACGACCTCAAAGTCCATCTACGTACTCGCACCTTCGATATCCACTGTTACCCCTTGCAATCTTCCCATGGGAAAATCTTCTGCTGATTGGCCATGCATAATTGAATAGGAGACCATTGTAGCGTGGGCCTGCCCATGCATTCCCAAGTCTACTTTGGTAACACGTTCGCATCTAACCCCAGATCTAGGATTACCTTGTCCATCTCATATTTGCCAATTTGTGCTGTCAACCACATTTCCCTCCCAGTGCGCAAAGCATGTTTCCCCATCTTTCGAACTATGCATGGTTCACCCGGTCCTGTGCACCTAGCGATCAGCTCTTGTAGTCCTTTAACTACCTTATTGTCACGTAGCAACTTCATGCATGTCTCTAAAAAGGTAGTAAGCATAGAAGGATCCATTCCCGGCTCTGGTTGATCCTTACTACCTGATGTAGAGGCCTCCATGAAGCTCTTCTTAGCTTCCATAAACATTTCCTTTGCACATTCCACGTCAAACTCAGGTTCCTTTGTGGGATCCTTGCGAACCCATGTATCGTCCTCGGATTGCTCTCCCCTATCTTCCCCTGTGGTTGCGCCACTTCTAAGCATCATGTTCACGTTGGGGTCTTCCTCGCACAGTTCGAACCTCATCATTTAGATATTCTGAGTCAACGTAGGCTGTGCTACCCTTTTCTCACATATCTGTGCTATCAATGTGGGACAATGTATCATTTCATGATCAAACTGCTTGCAGTATGGACAAGATATTCTTGTTGGGTTGGTACAATTGAGAGCATAGTGTCCTGGTCCTCCACAATTATAATAGATTAGTTGTCTGCGGCCCCTTCCGGGCCCCTTCCTCCTTGTCCTCGACCTCATCCTTGGAATCCACCCTGCACTATTGCTGCCATAGGATCAAATCCTCGTGTTTCTATCCATATTCGATAAGCTGGGGTCCTATCCATCATTAGCTCATAGCTCCGACATGTCCACTCATCATGGCCTACTAATTTGTAGAAATTACAATACAATTGCTGTGGAGTCTGAGTGTACTTATGCAACAGGTGACAGTTGTCCATTGCGTGCTTTCCTCCCACATGAAAAATCATGCACCAGAGCATAGGCGGCACACTTGGCCCTGCTTGTGCCTCTGGTCTCAACGGCATCGGTCCCCCTCCCGCTAAATAGTTCGCAAATATAGGACAATGATCTTTCTTGTGACCTTGGCCTTTACATTTTATACACCACACTTCTTCGCGTGCCTCCAGTCCAGGCATCCTATCCTGCTTCAAACTTCTACAACAGGTGACAGTTGTCTGTTGCGTGCTTTCCTCCCACATGAAAAATCTTGCACCAGAGCACAAGGGGCACACTCGGCCCTGCTTGTGCCTCCGGTCTCAACGGCATCGGTCCCCCTCCCGCTAAATAGTTTTCAAATACAAGACAATGATCTTTGTCGTGACCTTGGCCTTTACATTTTATACACCACACTTCTTCACGTGCCTCCAGTCCAGGCACCCTATCCTGCTTCAAACTTTGCATCTCTAAGCATAGGGTTTGTAGTTGCACGTGGATTTGTTAGACTCTCAACCTCGGGTCCTGTATTGGTGTTTTGTGCAACCTCATCATTGTTTCCAATGCCTCCGCCTGGGTTGAGACCTTCTGTTGCGACAGTGCCATCCTCAGGTGTGGTGTCAAAGACGCCACAAACCACGCACTATGCTGTGCATCTATCAGTGTCATATTAGCCTTGTGGATCATAATTTTTAGCCTCTGATCTAGATCCCAAGGGGTTTCACCTGGAAGCATCAAAATCTCCTTGAATCCGATGATTGACTGCATTTCCGATTTCGGCCAGCTAAATTCTCTGTTCAATGAAATTTGGACCTTCGTTGTTCCTACAATCGGGTGATCATTCGAGTGCTTGATATACCATGTTAGCGTGCGATCCTGCAGCGCACTTACCAATGTGGCCTTCTTGATGTTATCATCTGTAACCCCTTGCGCTTCCCATACTACTCTTACTACGAACCAAAACTAATCTGGGTCTTCGTTTCCTACTCCTCTGAATACAGGCAACTTGATCACACTCACCATGCTAAACTACTGGTTAGGCAGAGGTGGTGTGGGTGAGGACGAAGGCGAATGAGGTGATGTGGGTGGCGGCATACGTGGGGATGGTAACTGCGGTATGCATTGCTTTATCAAACTGACCGCACTCCTTGGAGAAGCCCAAGTGCACTCTTCCTCGCCCGCTCACGGAGGTGAAATTAAAGGACTATTTCCTAACCCTTCGATACCTTTGTAGGCCTTTCCACTCCGCGTCGTTCCACTCATTAATGTATTCGCATCACCCGTTTTTCACATAACAGCATCTTAATCCAGGTATTCAAAGACTTGATGTATTTACCTCACGGTCCCTTGAGAAAACGTCTCTCTACTTTGCTATAGCTAACAGTCATGTCTATCACAAATTTAGTGATAAACCCTCCTATGATTTGATCCAGCCAGTGGTCTATAGCCCGCGCGATCTTATCTTCAGATGCTTCTAGCCTACGCACCAACTCTAGAGTCCACACTATGGGCTGATCAAGCTTGCACCTTCCCTGGCTGTCTACTAGCCTCATGATCCACTCATACAGTTCTGAAGAGAAAGATGTGAAGAAGATCTCGTGGATTTCCGTATATACATAGTGATCCAGCCACCTCTTTTCAGATATCTACGGGGTTTTATTTTCCTGTACCACAAACTCGTGAAGCTTCTGATCTAGCCAATCTTCAATTTCCTTCTTCGTAGGGTTCCAGCATTCCGACATCAGACATCCCTTAGGCAGATCCTGGTCCCGGCAATGGAACCATTTGTTGGATTATAGGGGCCTGACCTAGGTTTAGAAGTGTTTTAGCTAAAAAAATCCCACATTATCGGCCCTTTTGGCAACAATCCGTAGAGCGCGGACTGAAGTCTCACTCGAGGTAGTATGGGAGGGTACTGGAACCAAGTTTACACACCATAGGGATGTCCTGATGAGGTCTGGAGGGGTCGTGAACCAAGCTGCACACTCGCGCTATGCTGCACAACTATCTGGCCCTCGCATAGCTCTGCGATGAGGCACTTCCTAGATTCATTATTATTGTGGTTATTATAGATCTGATCTAATTCTTAGAGTCTTAATCAAGCATTCAATATTTATAACCAGTGCATGCAACCATAAATATTAAAGAGATTGCATAGAACCGTAACATAAGAATAAACATACAGATCTGCAACTGGATGCACAATGATTCAGAAACACTTATCTTTATTAATCTTCTGTTTCAGTACAATCCACTTCCACCCTGCGCACTCAGCTGTAGGGGTCTGCGCACATAGCTGCAGACTCTACCAGGCCTTTGTGCACACAGTGGCAGAGCCTACATTAACTACTACTGACCACGACACAGACTTACAGACTAAAAGCAATCTCGCCTTTACAAACCCATAATACTTGTGATCTTCACCAAAAGCTACTTCTACCCTCAGAGCCTCACTCTATTTATACACTCCCATGGTCCGTGGACCATGGGTAGGCTGACATATTCTATATTAACTTTACATTATTTTCAGGTGGACAACCATTTGACCTCACTCATTACAATTCGCGCTCCGCGCACTTCGCGGAAATTTTACAGTATCAATACCCAAAATTGTGGGCTTTAAGCCCCAAAACCGTTATGCGGGGGACCCACTACCCAACAACAGTACATAGAGATTTCATGATCAACAACCTCATCCCAACTTCATCCACCCATGGTCCTCACTTTCTTTCACTAAACCCTCACCAATTTCATCATTTCACAAGGAAACTTCTCCAAGATTTTTGAGAAAATCAAACCATCTCCTAACTTGGGTTTTGAGTTTTGAAGTGGTCCTAGGCACTCCCTTAACTCATTCCATCCACCAACCACCTTCCCTAAGCTTTCCATCACTTTCAACATCCATCCTTTTGCTCTCGGCTGTATCCTATAGGTTTTCAGGGGATCCTGTAGGTTTTCAAGACATCCTATAGGATCTTGTAGGAAATCCTTTCTTGAGGTCAAATTGAGGAAAAATCCTCTAGGAAGCTAGCAAAGGGTCCATACTTGTCTCCGAAGGCTTCTGACCATTCACCATCATCTCCAAGCCACCTACCACATCACCAAAAGAGATTAGCTTTCACATTCTCACATGAGAAAAGATAAAAAGAAAAACATATTTATTTTATTCATTTACATGCACAATAGTAGAAGGTTTGATGGTTTAAATCTGCATGCTTAGGATAGTAGGATTGCATACATGTTAACTTAGCATACTTTTGAAGCAAAGCCTCTTAGTATTTAGTTAGAAAATGGTGTGTTTTAGAATTTGATTTCTGTCTCTTTCCTTGTACTTTCTTTCTTGCAATAGGTTATGGTTCCATTTCAAACGTTTCATTTTCTGGAATTAGTTTAGGATTTGACTTTAGTACATGCAATCCATTACATCATGACAGCAAAGGAAGGACACATTGTATGCTGCACATATAGTGCCGATACCTCTTAAGTTTGTACGAAACCCGGATTGATAATTAAAGTTGGTAACCTTGGGAGTTGCTGCATTCTTGTTGCAATACCGAGGCTCATCAGAGATGCTCTTTTCTCCCTTGAATATCTATAAATAATAAATAATCCTCTTCATGCGAGATTTCAAAGTCTTGGGTAAGAGAGTCTTCTAAGTTATTCTCTCTGAGCTTCGTGTCATTTTGTGTCTTGGAAGAGTTCGACAAGCCTACCTAGGTATATGAGAGTATGCCTGAGAACCTAAAGTGTCAGGACTTTAGTGGTGAAGTCTAGTTTTGTCTATTCAATGAAAACTCACATTAAAAATACTTCCAAATTCATAGTAATCATTGAGTTGCTTGGATTAGTCTTCTTATTCCCAAATCTAGATTTCTGGAACTGCTTTGTAGTAAAGAACAATAAATTTCTGCTATTTTTTAAAGTATGCTAATGAGCTTTAATAGAGTTGGTTCCACTTTCATTAGATCACAAAAATAATTCTAGTTCATAACAAAAATTACACCATTGCATTTGCACTTGATTAGGTTAGGCATTTTTTAGATTTACTAGCTCCCTAGTTCTTGAATTTCTAGATTTTCGACTAGTAATGTTTTTCTATATTTTAACATGGGTTAACAGAGGTATTTTTGAGTGATTCCACTTGGAATGGGGACCTAAGACATCCTAGTTAATAACAAAATTTTTCCCATCCAATTTGGATTTGATTTGCTTTGTCATTCAATGAATTATAGTAAATCTATACATCCTGTAGTAAATCAGGGGATCCTATAGGAAATCATTGTAGCATCTTGTAGGAAATCATGTTTTGAGCCCGAATTGAGAAACATCATCATTGAAGCTGGAATCAGGCCTCTACTTGACCTCCATGCCATCAAGAGCATTTTAACCCTCTTGCTACACACTTAGGTCAACATTTTTCTAGTTTTCAAGAGTAGGATTTGATTTCCATTTCTTCTATCTTCAGTCTTACATTAGATCTCATCAATGTTTTATATCATTCTGCAAGTTTTACCCATGCATGAAATAGGCAACTAGCTCATGAAATTTTGTTTTCCTTGGTTAATTGAAATCCTTCTTGTTTACATGATTTATGGATAAATTTCAATGGTTGATGCAAAGCAGGAGTTTCAGCAATACATAGATATTTCATGATCAGCAACCTCATCCCAACTTCATCCACCCATGGTCCTCGGTTTCTTTCACTAAACCCTCTTCAATTTCATCATTTCACAAGGAAACTTCTCCAAGCTTTTTGAGGAAATCCAGCCATCTCCCAACTTGGGTTTTGAGTTCTGAAGTGGTCCCAGGTACTCCCTTGCCTCATTCCATCCATCAACCACCTTCCCTAATATTTCCATCACCTTCAACATCTATCCTTTTTCTCTCGACTGTATCCTATAGGAAATCCTGTAGCATCCTGTAGGAAATCCTAGTTTGAGGCCGAATTGAGGAAAAATCCTCTAGGAAGCTAGCAAAGGGTCCCTACTTGTCTCCCAAGCCTTCTGACCATTCACCATCATCTCCAAGACACTTGCCACATCACCAAAAGAGATTAACTTTCACACTCTCACATGAAAAAGGAAAAGAGAAAAACATATTTATTTTATTCATTTACATGCATAGCAGTAGAAGGTTTGATGGTTTAAATATGCATGCTTAGGACAGAAGGATTGCATACATGTTAACTTATCATTCTTTTGAAGCAAAGCCTCTTAGCAATTAGTTAGAAAATGGTGTGTCTTAGCATTCGATTTCAGTCTCTTTCCTTGTACTTTATTTGTTGCAATAGGTTAAGGTTCCATTTCAAGCATTTCATTTTCTGCAATTAGTTTAAGATTTGACTTCAGTACATGCACTCCATTACATCATGACAGTGAAGGAAGGACACACTATATGCTGCACATATAGTGCCAATACCTCTTAAGTTTGTACGAACCCCAGGTTGATAATTAAAGTAGGTAGCCTTGGGAGTTGCAACATTCTTGTTGCAATACCGAGGTTCATCAGAGATGCTCTTTTCTCCCTTGAAGATCTATAAATAAGAAAGAAGCCTCTTCATGCGAGCATTCAAAGTCTTGGGTAAGAGTTAGTCTTCTAAGCTATTCTCTCTAAGCTTCGTGTCATTTTGTGTCTAGGAAGAGTTCGACAAGCCTACCCAGGTATATGAGAGTATGCCTGAGAACCTAAAGTGACAAGACTTTAGTAGTGAAGTTTGAGTTTGTCTATGAAATGAAAACTCCCATTAAAAATACTTCCAAATGCTAGACATTATGGTCATTCACTATTTAAACTCAAAAGATGCATGAACATTAAAACATGAGTAAATTCATATTAGCAACATATCTATTATATGTTTAAAAAATATTTAAAATTTTGAAATATGAATGTCCTGATATTAAAAAAAGAAAAGTAAAAATTACAATAATTGAATACTAATATATTTTAAATTATATTTTATGTTATTAAATTGATTTTTGTTTATTTATTTGTTTATGTTATAAGTAATATATATATATTTGCACCTCAATTGGTTGTGTAATGAACCTCATTTCTCTTATAATATATAATTTTATTTTTTATTTGTTTAAGTTCAAATTATATATGTCAATTTAATTTATTAAAATTATATTCAGTATCACATATTATTTATAATACATTATATATTAATCTTTCTCTTTTTCCTTTGTATGGTTCACATTTTTTAGATATTGGTGATTTCTATATCCACAAAATATTTGTACCAAGCAAATCTACACAAAAAAATCACTTCCTTTCGTCTCAACCATGGAGCTTGATCCTAAGAGTGTTGATAGAATTGAACCCATGACCTCTTAATAGCAAAGGTGCTTTAACAACAAGGACTTGGACAACTCAGTGAACCCTTGGGGATCTTCTTCTTGTTATTAATATTATATATATTAATTATGGTGAATGAGTATCATGTTGAAGTAATTTAGGTGAAGTTTAGGATTAAATCTTCCCGTGACCATTATATTAACAAGAATATTTCTAACCACCCACAGGCTAGATATACTAATAATTTATGATTTAGAAAGAGTGGAGACATCATATGGGTAGGGGCACCCACTCTTTGAGCCTCATCAAAATGAACCAAACACATCCTTTGGAATTGAAGGCAAATGGATGAGAGAAAAAAACTTACTCCTAATAACTTGAGCTATCAACTTGATATTACAAAAAACATTACATCATTATAACTTAAAAAAAGTATGATGTAAGCATAATTATGTATCCTCATTAATACTACTTTATTAATATGTGTTCTTAAATTGAAAATGGAAAGGAATGAAGGATCGAAATACCATAATACTTTTAATTTCAACCATCCAACAATTTAAACCCTATTAAATTAAGTTTCATTTAATTTAAGTCTCCCTATCTCTTAATCTTTTGTAAATATTTTATTCTTTCTTCAATATTTCCTTCCATCATCAATATCCTTTTGTAATTGTTTGTTCCTCTTCCTTACCATGTTTATTTATTTCAAACAACATAAATTTGCAATGACTTCCTTTCTCAAAATCACTCATTCCCCGCCCTGTTCTCT
Organism: Pinus tabuliformis; assembly: GCA_031772625.1. Lineage (NCBI taxonomy): Eukaryota > Viridiplantae > Streptophyta > Pinopsida > Pinales > Pinaceae > Pinus > Pinus tabuliformis. The sequence goes on along the minus strand of CM062817.1, from coordinate 172,429,014 downwards.
AATGCTTCCATTACCATAGAGATCTTAACCACCAAAACTCACCATTATTATTCTAGCTAGCCAACCCTATCATAATGGGAATACATGGCCATCTCAACAAGGGTAAATAGAAATATCCCTTCTACTAATAACATTTTGATTCAAAGATGGATTTTTCATACTAATTTAGCACAAGATCCCTTCTTAAACTTTGTTTCTTCCTTTGAAAAGGGTTGACAATGTTTTACAACAAACTCCAACAAATGGTCTTGTATGATAGTGTCCACCTAATAATTAATGATATGGGTCATATAATGGTCCACCTAATGAGGAGAAACCAAAGTCCATATGATCCAATACATGGTCCTCTTTTGTCAACAATTTGGGCCCTTTATGATGTGAATTCCAATTGTCATCTTCTTGACTTGGACGTTCTTCCTTTGTAAATGTGACCCTTGACTATGCCATGAAAACCCTCCAAAATATTCTTAAATGATGGGAGCTCCTATTTATGCGTGAAGCTAGTGGAATGTGACAAATCATCCAATATACCTCCAAATATTTAATTTGTGCCTTGGTGAATGTGAAATATACCCTAAATAGAAAACATGCATAAAACTTGGTAGCCAAGTGCCCCAAATGTGAGATGTTTCTACTCATGTGATTGAATATGTGAACTCAACAACAAAACACACCTTAAAGTACATGAATGTCTGTCAACATGTGAAAGAAAAAGTAAATGCTTACCCTAGTCTTCCTCTGTTGGAAATTTGGGCCTTTTGTCACAAGATATCTTCTGTTCTATCATAAAAACAATCTTCTAATTGTGGTTTAGCCATTTGTTTATTCATTTTTCTAAGGCCATAGAATCATGTTGTGGTCCCAACAACATAACAATTTCTTGGCTCGAATTGGTAAACTAGGCTCCACTTAAGTGTCCAACAAACATTGTACTAGTCTAGCATTGACATTATCAATTCTTGAAGCAAGGAAGGTCTCACTTGAGGAGTGTTGTTGGATAGGTGGGGAGATGTACATGGTGAAGTTATCATGTTGTGATGCAGTTATTTCAAGTAACATTCCATATACATTCATTTAACACTATGCAATCCAACAACCATAATTTGTCTCTATGTTATGACATTAAATTAGATTGTTGTAATTGATATTAATAATGGAGAGAAATTCAAGCATTAATCTAAATATAAAACATAATAAGAACATAAAATATATATAATCATCATATATCATAAAACAAAAAAATGAAATATATTTAGATTGTTCTAAAAAATAACCAACATATACACTATGCTCCTTAGATCATATATTCAACCAAACATTTCCCCAATGTTTCACTATTCAACCATCTAACTCTTTATCTTAACCCATACCATAGTAATTATACATTTTTTCCATATAAACATTTTGACATAGTAGAAAAACTTGGCTAATTAATTTTTACGACTGCATAAATACAATTAACACCAACACGGACCGCTTTTATCTGCTTTCTTTCTACATTATATTTATAAAAACCACACACCCTCGTCCCAAATCCTCTGCACAACACTCCTTTCTCTTTGGTTAACATAGCTGGAGAACACCATGGAGACCAACAACTGGAGGAATGAGGAATCCAAGTAGAAGATCATCAATAATATGTACTCAATCTGCCCACAACACCCATCTCTCTTGTTGTTGTTGTTGTTGGTTTTTTTGTTTTTTTTTTATTATTTGGATCATGGTGGATATTTCAATGTAGATTCAGGTTTTTATTGATTGATGATAGTTTAGGTGACCTCAATCAATCCATAGAAAATCTGCTTATGATTGTGGAATTTTAAATAATGTTTGGTTGGAAGGAGGAAGGGCTCTGGTATACTGGACCTGGTCTTGCACTTTGAGAATACCAAATATCCCCAAGCCTTTGTTGTTGAGCTCAATGCATTCATTCACTCTTGGAAATGATTATTTTGTTAAATAGCTTGCAAGGAACGTTGGTCGGAGGGCATCTATTTATTAGATCTAGGTTTCTGGGATATCTCTTTTCCAGAGACATGAAGGATATGCAATTTTCTCATCTTATAAATCAAATGGGCCAACACCCATATGAGCGAAATTTCTTTCTTCTGGACATGCAAAAATAGGATTAATGGGATTTTATCATTCACCCCCACTTTGAGATGGTTTTGTTAAATGATTTGTTGGGGGTTCTTTAGAGAGTTCTGAGCATCATTAAAATTGTAATGAGCGAAACAAGATAAATTGCGATGATATCAAAATTTCTGGAAAACCAGTGTGAATCTCGCAAGGCACAGTTGGAACGTGGGTGCCTAATAAGCATGATGTTATGATTGAACCTTAAACTTTCCCAGACCACAATAAAAAAATGAGAAGTTTTCTAGTTATGTATGCTTTCTGGTTCAAACTATGTTATTGTTTATACACCTAATTTATAAGCCACATATCAAAAAAGTTATTGTGGTCAAGCTGCAAACTAGGATTTTCTTAATTTGATCAGCTGAACAGCTAACCACCGAGATAAACAATTTTCAATTATTTGCAACCCAAAATTCTTTTGGGACACATGGTTTCCCATGCACATAGTCCTAGAATTCAACAAAAGGAAATTTTGATTGAAGTTACAATACATAGCTGAAGCACTGATTGCTGTTACCTATTGATTACGAAGCCCAATAAATTACCTTGTCTGTTAATACTACATTGACATGGAATTATTCATTCTATATTTATTTTCAAGAGTTGTGTAACTGTAATTTATTAGAGGCTTAGTGGGTTTTGGTTCTTCCAACATGTAGTAATTAGGGTATAATGAGTAGTGAACATGGATTGTTGTTTGGTTAGATTAGCAGGTCCAAATGGGTTAATGTCGAAATCAACAATTTTATGTCCCAGTTTTTGGATCAGGCATATCATACTTGTATACCTTGAAAATATACATCAAATTCCATGCAATAAGCCTTATTTTCAATTAGAAATTGCTAATGCACGAATGGTTGGTGATCTACTTGAATTTGTTTCCTTAGATTTTGTTAATTCAATTTACCTGATTAGTCTGTGAACTCTGTCAAATTTGTATGACCTTATGCAAAGAAATACTGGTCTTTATAAGTTTGCAATTTTTTTTTGTAGTTGGTTGGTTTTCTCGTAGAAATCATGGAAGTAGGTTTATAAGTGTTTATCAGGATAAGTGTCTATTCAGAACGACTCTATCCCACTAAGGTGTGACAGTTACCTTAGAAACAAACAGAGAAAACTACTTTTGTATTCTTCTTTATGAACTATAAACAAAGAGGAATAGGATGAACCAACCTGTGTCTTGCGCTAGTCCTTTGATCCAATCTCTCTCTTCTTTGATAGCTTCCAGCTACCTGCTTCCTTACTTGTCCAGCTTCACCAAGTTCCTGTAAGATCACAGAAGAAGAAAACTACACAAAGACATGGATTTATATTCATAAATAGCTTAGGATCAGATTTAAGCTAAACATACAAATGTAACAAGCATCAATGATACACAAGCATGTAGGAGAAACTCAAATAGTTTTATTGATATAACAAGAAGATCCAGGAGGAGTTACAACCAATGATTCCTGATCCAGCATCAACCTCCCAGCAAAGAAGCCCCTCTTCACCTCCAACAAAGCATAAATCACCCAATACTTTGATATCTATCTCAAAACCAACAACGATTCTTTGCAATGTACAAAATTCCAGCCCCTGGATCTCTGCGATGAGGGATCCATATATAGATGTATGCAAGGAGTATGAGTCAACTTATGATTTGACTAGTGTCTTCTATTTGTCAGTTCTTGCTTCCACTTGGAGACTGAGAGCCTCTTACTCATCCTTGGTCAAATTCAGTGAGGCAAGTGTCATTGGAGAATATTCTGGAAGCTTCCATTGTCTCTCCACCTCATGGAATGACTCTGCCACTTGTCATTTCCCGCTCAACGCACCCTGGTAGTGCATTTAGGTGCGTTGCAACGCACCTAGCTAGTGGACTTGGGTGCTATGCAACGCACTTGGCTAGTGGAGCAGCTGAAATGATCCTGATTTGACTGATTCCGAGCAGTTTCTGGTGGAGAACTTCTGGGAGAAGCTGTAATTTGTTGACCTTGTTCCTTTAGGAGTTAGAACAACACTTTTAGGGACTTAGGAGCCCTTGGTTTATGGAAATTTCATGCTTAGAGCTGTAAGGCACAAAAATGTCTATAACAGTTGCCCCCTAAAGTATGAGGCCGTTTATCGGGTGAAATGCTTTATTAGGAGGATCCGAAGTTCTTTCAATGCTCGGAGAAGACCTGTAATAAGATACAATACAATACATTATCTTCATACTGTTTTCATGATCTAGCTGAGGCGGGCATTCCCATGCTTAGCTTTATAAATTCATTTTCATGTATATAGGACAGAGAATCGTCTGATGGTAGACTGATGATTCTGATAGAGTCATCATCCTTTTGGTAGGATGATTATATGTGCTGCAATGCTGTACATTTCGATGTCTTTATTTTCCTGAATATATATCGCAACCCGGATGGATGAAACTAGATCCGGGGTCTTCAATCTCGTCCGATCTTCACTCGAAGTACAAGTCGATCCATGCGAGAAATTTCTTGAAGTCGAACATGGAAAGACATCACTTGATTACCAGTCAATGATGTAAACTGTTAACAAGCGCGAGAGGAATCACCGATAATGATAATGACCCTCAAGGTACTGCAGTACAATTCACGTGGTGTGAATAAAGGACTTGGCCTCGAACACCACGCAAAATCTTTTGGTCGAAGGTCATTGATGTATACCTGTCGCCGGAAGTGAGAAACTTGCCATTGAGGCATGCAAGCTTCAAAGTACTGAATGGGGTGTTCCTAGATCAACTTCTTGGATAATGAGTTGATGTCGACAAGAAGCGATCCGTCAAAGGAGGGCCTTAATGAATCCCACATCAATGACACGAAACAGAGCAAATGATTTTGATAGAGGTGAAAACAATCTGATGATATATGGTTCAGGATGGCGGTCATGAAAGAATGAAGTATAATGTATGGTAGTGGATGGGACACAGGTGACTTCTCTGGATGACTTCTCTTGAACATGTCGGCGACACTTATGCGATGGATTGGTAGCATTTACCCCAAATGTGGATGGTATGGCGTGACCATGGTGATGTGATCGGTGAATGAAACAACCCAACCCGACTCGGGCACGGAGTGGAAGTGTCATGTTCAAGAGCGACTTGCTACCAATAAAGATTCTTTGAGTTTTCTTCCCAATTTTTCCCAAGTCATTGCTGACCAGTACCTCTTTATTTTTGTCAAGCTTGAGGAGGATAACATATGCTTGTTCAATAATTTGCCCTTCGGGCAAACCCATCACTATGTTTTAACGAGCCTAGCGATAGTGAAACTCGTTCTCGTCTAAAGAAAAGCTTGTCGCTATTAATCTTTTTAACGAGTCTAACGACAAAGATAACTCGGTCCTTTTCATTTTTAGAGAGTCTGAAAAGGTACGTAAAGGTAACTCCAAAATTCCTTTTTCATCATCTAATCCCTTAAGTCCGAAAAAGTATAAAACAATGCAGAAGGGATGAATTTTCGATTAGTTTTAACGAGCCGAACAAAACAAGCACTCGATCTTTTTGTGCAATAATCCCTCAGGTCCAAAAAGATTAAAATCTAGAGGAGGGATAGCACTTCATGTCGCTTTAACGAGATGGAAGGCCAAAACTCGGCAATCTTTTCATATTTTACAAGTCAGTTGAAAAGAGCTTAAAGAAGACTCGTCTTTTGAGGAACGAGTGATAAAATGGGTAGCAGCTGATTCCAGGTAAGGTTTGGAATTTTCCAATCACGGCAGTGTCACAAGGATGGCTAGTGAAATCACTCTTCGCAGCTGTTCCTCAAAATGGGTAAACAATCAAATAGAGGTGAATGATCGGCTAATGGAAAAGTGGAGGTGACGGTGCAAACACGACCAAGGCTTTAATGGCTGAAATGTTACATTCACGATGGTTATTTACCGGGGAATAGTTCATTTTTTAATGAGCTTAAACACGGGTGGAAACATTTGCTCATGTCTTATGTTTATTTTTTAACGAGCTTGAACTATGTGCTAAAACTGCTCGAGGCGGGTTTATTTTTTAATGAGCTTGAACCCTGTGGTAACACTGCTCATGGCGGGTTTATTTTTTAACGAGCTTGAACCCTACAGTAACACTGCTCGTGATAAGTTTGCATGCCCCCAGCATAATAACGCAGGTGCATTCCCCCCAAGCTTCATTGCATTCAACTCGGTGGTTGGAATGAAGGTTTACCTTTGAGATTTGAAATGGGGATTTGTTTCATTTTTTAATGAGGTTGACACAGTAAAAGAACTATCCTCATGACTTCCTGTTTCATTTTTTAACAAGGTTGACACGAGATAAGAACCGTCCTATGAATCCAAATCCATTAGATATAGAAGGTTTCATATTCCACTGTGGCGACTTCCGCCAGATTACTCAGAGGCGGTAGGGCAAAAGTACCCATTAGGGCAGGGTCTTTTAGGAGACCTACTCCGATATTTTGGAGCGAATGATTGCTTCCATGGATCATTGGAATGCTTCCCGTAACTTGTGAACTGTTGGGGAGAAATGTTTGTTGGTCGACGATTGTAATTCCTCCTTGGAAGGGAAATGCAATCTTCCTGAAGTAGGTCGACACAACTGCGGCCATGGCATATATCCAAGGTCTTCCCAATAGGATATTGTAATCAAGGTTTCCGTCAATTACTTCAACATCAATTTCTACTGTTTTCCCTCGTAGTTCAACTTTCAAGTTACTTAGGATACCATATGGGGTATATGTCCTTCCGTCGAATGCTTTTAATGTCGTCGAAGATCGTGACAAGGTTGGAGATCCTAAAGTTTTCCAGCAACTCATCGACATAATGCATGTAGATGCCCCCTCATCAATAATTGTTCGATGAACAGTTTTGTTAAGGGCTTTCACTTGAATAAGGAAAGCTAGTTGAGCTGGTAACTGAGGGTCATATCCTTTATGATCAAAGGCCACAAGGTTGGAATCCATTGGGTCAATCCCACCTATTGCTGATAATAAAGCTTGCTCTTGGGAGAGGCAATTTTGCGGTACCTCAAGTGTCGACATAGCGGACGGCGATTGGGCCAGGTCCTCTATTATATTATAATTCTGTGCTATTTTTGCACGAGGATTAAATGTCGATTTGTGTACTACTCCCTTTGGCAACTTTATCATTTGTTCAGGAATGATGGGTGGCACAACTTCGGTCAAAGTTGTTGTCGGACTGCTAGGTTGTTCATTAGCCTTGTTATTCGACGGCTGTGGATTCCCGTAATCTTTATTCCTTGTTAAAGCATCATTTTGCTGCTTTGAGATAGACAACATAAGCACTTGGGATCGGGAAGCATTTTGATTAGCTACCAGTTTGGTTCCCGGGTTTGGAAACGGATCAGTCAATACCGCTGAGGTTTTTGAACTCTTAAAGAGTTTCTTAACTTTAGCTATATGTGGACAATCTCTCGTCCAATGATCCTCATCGCATATATGACACCCCGCAGGGGGTTTCCTTTGCCCATAAGGGTTTGCAGAAGGTTTTCTAGGAGATGACTCATCCTGCTTCTTTTTTCTCCCTTTCTTTTTCTTCTTGCCCCCTGGTTGCTTCAATTGTTTGCCCTTGTCGGTCGACACGGCATTTACTTCCGAGGCAAGAAGTTTCTCATTTGCATTTTGACTAGAAATTTTACGGGCCTTTTTAGATGTAGCCTTTGTCGATTTCGTGTCTGTTGTGCCAATCACGCCATCGCCGGCATGAGAGTCATTGTTTGATTTAGGAGGAGGAGGAACTGATAATTCCGGTCTAGAGGCGTCAGGTATTTTATCGTAGAGTGTGCCGGACTGAGTGTAAATCAAGTCCAAATATTGCGCACGAGTGATAACTTGCTCTTCCGTTACGACTCCCCCCTTTGCCACATCTTCCGTGATGGAAGGCAGAAATGAATTGATAAACCATTCAGCTAACAGCTGATCGGGGACATACGTTTTTACCATTCTACGACGACGTCGCCACTCATGTATATGATCAGATATGTGAGTGGCCGTTGTTTGTTTGAAATTGGTAAGAAGTTCCGTTCCCGTTTTGTACCTTATCGGTAATTGAAAATGGGTTAAAAAGGTTGTGGCTAGGGTACTGAAGTTGTCGAATGAATCTCTAGGCAATTAAATATACCATTTTGCTGCCGGACCAGTTAACGTCCTTTGAAAAAGGCGAAGCCTAATCGAATCATCGTTTAGGGTGTTTGATGAACACCACAGATGAAAGGTCATCACATGATTCGACGGATCTTCACCCGGATTTCCATTAAATTTAGGAATATCTGATGGAAGTTTATGTGGAATCGCTGGCCACCAAGTGGCATAAGCAATTGGATCATTCGTCAGCCGGTTTAGATCTGGTAATTCTAGAGTTGCTACAAAGGGCAACTGTTGATTCAGGTTAGGCGAAGCATACCCAGGATAAGATGGAATCGCCTGAGCAGTGGGTCTTTGCATACCAGCATTATGTATTTGATGCTGGCAACTTTGACAAGGTTGATGGGCATAATCGTTATAATATGGTTGTTGATAACTGTTTTGGAAATGCGGTTGCTCATTACTTACAAAGACTTGTTGCTTAGGTCCTTGATATGATTGTTGGAATTGCAGTTGTTGAGATTGAACCAGCCCTGGTTGTTGGACCGTTTGTTGTTTTCCAATACTGGATGATTGACCAAGATAAGGAGTCATAGTACTTGTTTGAGCCTCAGTCACTCCAGATAAGGAGGCACTACCCTGAGGTTGTGATTGAGTCATTGAGACAAGAGGCTGTTGTATTGCAACCTGAGAAACTTGGGGTCGACATACAACAGGTAGCGCTTGTACTTGCGACGCAGTCACCATAGCAGGTATAGTGGGAATATTCGACCCAGGGTGGACTGGTTGCATTGAATATACAACCCTTGGTTGTTGAGACAGTATTGTTACCCAACCGCTGGATGTAATTCCAGTTTGACCTGAACTTTGTTGTAAACTCTCATATGGTTGTTCTCTGGGAGGGAACAATGAAAAGGCATACTGCCCTCCATATGGTGGAAATCTAGTACTTAAAGGGTAGATTGGCCTTTGAAGACACATTGGATCAATTTGTTGAGTTTCAACATAAGAAATACCAGATGATAATCCGGATGAAGAAATAGGAACTAACCATGTCGTCGTCCCTGATTGGACTCCAGCTTGTTGTTGATAACTTGCCAGGACAGATGGTATACCGACGAACATTGTTGGAGTAGCAGCAGGAGGTTCTGCTGCTGCTGTGTCGGATGACACAGTCCTAGATGTCGACGGTTGTTCAGACATATCTAGTCTATCCAAAAGATTTCTTAGCGATTCTACAAGAATTTGTGATGAAGGGAGACTAACTTCGAAGATCAACGAGGGAAAGGTGATGATTATTCCGTTTAAAAATAAATTTTAGACACTTTGACACAACTTGTTTTTTCAATTTTAAAGAGTCGAGAAAAAACAAAAGATGACTCTAGTCGCCTTCGATTTTTAATGAGCCTGAAGTGACAAGTGCTCAGATGGACCTTTTCCATTAAAGAGTCTGAAAAGGAATGAAAGGGATTGCTCTGGAGGTCTAGGTAGAGGGAGTACCAAACCAATCGCAAAACTGCAGAATACTTTTTACGGTATGGCAGTCAATCTTCCCGAACGCTGTGTTCAGTGCATTGCGATCAGTAGGGTGGCCGACACGGCTTCCTATGGATAAAGGTTTTAAGCCTATAGGGGTCTCCCAATATATACTCGACGGTACGTGGGAGCACAAGTCCGTACTGGCACTTATCGTCTCAAAGTGGAGGAATCACCCAACCATCAGTGAGGACAACAGTTACCAGGCTTTACGACGTCGGAATACGTCTCTAGCCTAGACCTCTAAATGTTGTGCGTTAAGTTCCAAAGCGTTGTTAAGTTCATTGAGTTTATTTTAAGTTGATCTTTCTTATGAAGTTTGCCTTTTGGGATCACCACGAGATGTAGATGTAATTCCTAAAATGCAATCTAAAGATGATAAACAAACTTTTATCTCTTTTCAGAAATGAAAATCCTAGCTACTAGGGGAAAAGAAAGACACAATCTTTTCGCAAAGAGCAAAGAGCACACTGTAAATGCACTTTTCCTAAATCAAGCCAAACAGACTGCCAATATGCAAATGCACATGCATGTGTTTTGTTTTTCACTTTCTTAATATTGATGCCTAAAAAGAAAGTTGTTGTACAAATCTGAATTCGCTTTCAAGTGGAAAACCCAAACAAGCTTCTTTTCGAAATCAAAAGGTAGAGATGATTACGACACTTTATGATTTTGAAATAAATACTCATTTCGACACTAGAAATTCACAAATTCAGACCAAAGGCAAAAGTAAAAGCATAATCGATTGTCAACAGCAAATAAACTTTCTCCTATGATCAAAATCGACACTTGCGACAGATCTAAATAAGAGAGCGACAGTATGACTATTCTACTTTTGCAATGGAAAACTGTAAATGACGTAACAAACACATAAAAACATCTACAGTTTCTTTTATACAACTGAGGCGGAATTACGGCAAGGAAAAGGGGTTTTTAAACAGACACATACACTGATCACAGGCTGCAAAAATCAAAGACAAAACTGAAAAAAAATGAAGCAAAGAACCTCAGCTACACAAGGCTAGGCTGATCAGCGCACCTGTTACACAGAGAAACTGGATTGCAACGCAGGTTGCCCTCTCGGGAACTGTGCTGAAATGCAGGAACTCTTCACAGTACCTGCGCTGGGGCAGAAACAAGAATTCTATCCGGGTTCTGGGTCACTGTTTGCAGTTTAATCTATGGTTTTTGGACGAGTAAAAGCAATCAGTAATGCACAATCAGAGGGTAGATTTAAAGAAGGTATAAGAGCTATCACAAAGGGCAATCAGATCATTTGTGAATCAGCTATTCAAATCATAAATAGATCCAGTGAATGGATTGAAGCAGCGGATGTCTACTTTGCATTTGTTAATGGCAAATGCAGTTCGATTTGCTACTTCTAAGTTTATGAAACAATCAACAAGAGAAACACAAACAAACTAACTAGACAATCGTCCCCAGCGGAGTCGCCATTTTGTTTATCGGGATAAGTGTCTATTCAGAATGACTCTATCCCACTAAGGTGTGACAGTTACCTTAGAAACAAACAGAGAAAACTATTTTTGTATTCTTCTTTATCAACTATAAACAAAGAGGAATAGGATGAACCAACCTGTGTCTTGCGCTAGTCCTTTGATCCAATCTCCCTCTTCTTTGACAGCTTCCAGCTACCTGCTTCCTTACTTGCCCAGCTTCACCAAGTTCCTGTAAGATCACAGAAGAAGAAAACTACACAAAGACATGGATTTATATTCATAAATAGCTTAGGATCAGATTTAAGCTAAACATACAAATGTAACAAGCATCAATGATACACAAGCATGTAGGAGAAACTCAAATAGTTTTATTGATATAACAAGAAGATCCAGGAGGAGTTACAACCGATGATTCCTGATCCAGCATCAAACTCCCAGCAAAGAATCCCCTCTTCACCTCCAACAAAGCATAAATCACCCAATACTCTGATATCTATCTCAAAACCAACAGCAATTCTTTGCAATGTACAAAATTCCAGCCCCTGGATCTCTGCGATGAGGGATCCATATATAGATGTATGCAAGGAGTATGAGTCAGCTTATGATTTGACTAGTGTCTTCTCTCTATCAGTTCTTGCTTCCACTTGGAGACTGAGAGCCTCTTACTCATCCTTGGTCGAATTCAGTGAGGCAAGTGTCATTGGAGAAGATTCTGGAAGCTTCCATTGTCTCTCCACCTCGTGGAATGACTCTACCACTTGTCATTTCGCGCTCAACGCACCCTGGTAGTGCATTTAGGTGCATTGCAACGCACCTAGCTAGTGGACTTGGGTGCTATGCAACGCACTTGGCTAGTGGAGCAGCTGAAATGATCCTGATTTGACTGATTCTGAGCAGTTTCTGGTGGAGAACTTTTGGGAGAAGCTGTAATTTGTTGACCTTGTTCCTTTAGGAGTTAGAACAACACTTTTAGGGACTTAGGAGCCCTTGGTTTATGGACATTTCATGCTTAGAGCTGTAAGGCACAAAAATGTCTATAACAATAAGGATATTTTTATTTTGGATAGAATGGGCACTCTTTAGAGACACATGCCACAGACGGGTGCAAATGTCATGAACGAACTGAAAAAAATTGCTTTGCGGTTTGAGGAGAAGATTTATACAATCACTATAAGTCAAGTGTGATACTTCTTACATGGTAATTGTTGTGACAATTAGTCTTCTTCTGAGGATAATCCATTTTATCAAATTTTGTTATCATTGTTGAAATGTAATTTCACCTGCACATTTGATTCAGGAAAACCACCAGTCTCCATCGCACCGCTTTCCACAAGTTGGTGGTTTTTCCTCAAATGGCTCCGATAATGTACACAGTCTGACACGTGGCTGGCAGTTTTTGAAAAGTGGTTTTCATCGGAGCGTAAAGGTCGTGTGGTTTGATCAAGCAATAACCGTCCGATTGAAAGGAAGGCTGTCCACCGTTGATTGAGACCAAAATTGCATACAAGCCTGCAGCAAATGAAATTGATGTGAAGTGAAAGTTTTATTTTGACCGCCAGTTTCTCCGTAAAAGTAATTAATGAATTTTATTGTGATGGGTAGAACGTAGGTAAAGATTTTTAATTTTATTATTTTCTATCAGCGGGACTATGGGCACAAGTAAACTTTGGTAAAACCATTTAATTTTATTGTTTTTTTTGAACTCACGGGAGTATGACAAAGTAATATGTAATGTTATGTGTTGTTGTTCATTGTATGTAATGAAAGTGAAAAATATGCACAGCAGTGCGAAGTAAAAAAAAAAGGAGCACGCAGCAGCGTATGTAATTTTTCACAGCAGTGTGAAGATTTGCAAAGTGAAACAGAGTAATTTTTTTTTGTATGGAACTGGAAGTTCTTGGAGAATCCCTCTATTGGAGGAAGAATCTTTTGTAACATCAGTTGTTTTATTAATGAATACAAATTTCTTTGTGCATGTGTAAAACTCTGTGTTCTGGAAACATTTTTTTTGTTCCGCTGTGTTAAGATCATGTGCAAAAACAGAGCATTTTCTCTATTCAAGTTATTTTGTTTTGGAATTAAACAGAAAATTCCCAACAGTGGTATCAGAGCTTGTCCAGGCTCTTTGAAGGTGTCAAAGAAGCTGAAGGAAGGTTTCTTGCTGCAACAGCTTCTCCAGCAGAGTGAAGACTCAGTCAAGAAAAATCCAAGGTATTTCTCAAGTTTCTTTTTGTGTTGCTGTTGAGAACAGTCAGTGATTTTTAATACACAGTCAAGTATTTTTAAGAGTGCAAGAATGGCTGGCTCCAGCACCAGCACTAGCATGGGTATGTTTAATACTCATCTCCCACAGTTTAATGGGAAAAACTATGACTATTGGGCCATAACCATGAAAGCTTTGCCTGCTTCCCAATACTTATGGGAATTTGTTGAAGATGGTTTTGAAGAACCAACAGATGAAGAAGAGTTTAATAGATTAACTCAGGCAGAGAAAGATTTGTGGAAGAGCTATAAGAAGAAGGACTCAAAAGCCCTCGTATTTTTGTATCAAGCAGTGCATGAGAGTGTGTTTCCAAGGATAGCAGCGACCAATACATGCAAAGAAGCATGGCAAACTCTCAAGGTAGCCTATCAAGGCATGGAGAAGGTGAAGACAACAAAACTACAGTTGCTGAGGAGAGATTTTGAGAATATATGCATGAAGGAGTCAGATAATATTGACTCATTTTTCACACATGTGATTAGTTCGGTCACATAGATAAGGTCTCATGGAGAGATTCTTGAGGAAAGGAGGATTGTGGAGAAACTGTTGAGGGTCCTACCCTCAAAGTTCGATGTGATTTTCACCACCATAGAAGAGACAAAGGATCTCACAGACTTCACAGTTGATGAACTACATGCATCACTGATAACACATGAACAGAGGTTGAGTAGAAATGAAAACTCATCTCTAGAGCAAGCCTTTAAGACCTGTTAGGTTCCTATACCAATAGGTTTCATTTTTCATGATTGATTGTAGAAGAGCCAAATATGTTCATCCTTTCATGCTGCAAAGGTTCCATATTTTGTAAACAAATGAAGAAGATTAAAAAATGAAAAGAGGGTATGCCCTGAAAGAAAAATCAAAGGGCAAAAAGAATGGATTGGTCAGAAAAAATTATAAAGATGAACCCCAAACCAAAAGACCAGGAAAGTGGGCTAGTTTAAATGCCACTACTGTTCCATTCTTGAAGAATTTCATTGTATACAGGTGGTTGATTCTTGACACAGTTGATGAATAGCCAGACAGTTCAATCCTAGTTAGATCATGTTTGAATTTACTTGTCTTTAGAAATAGAGAATAAAGATCTGTCCAAACAGTTCAAACTTGGAAGATGAGTAGGTAGGTATAGAAACAAAGGAGCCCAACTGCTTAATCTGGGCCCTTGGAAGAGATAAGGGTAGACTTAGATAGGAGGGCATTCAAAAGAAAAAGAGGAAAATCAGGGTTTGCTAGTCCAAATGCACCCAATCAAAAGGAAGAAAAAATGCTAGGTGTATTAGGCTGGGTAGGCAGTTTGAGGTTGTAGAACCAAGTTTGTGATCATTTTCTGTCTTGTCAAGAAAGACTTATCTCATGAATGTCACAAGTACCATGGCAGTTGTTTGGTTGTAAAACAGTGGAGCATGGCTAATTTCCCCTCTCATTCCCCCAAGTACCCTTATTGACATCCCCTCAAGGACATTGGGATCTGCCTAGTAGTCTTAGTTCTCTTCATTTTATGATAAATACTAAGTGGAACTTTGTGTTTACTTAGTTAAAACAAGCCACATTTCTTGTGTAAAAGATCTTACCATTTTACTTCATTTCCCTAAAAACCTAAGTTATTACCTTATAAACTTGGTGTTATCTATCCATAAAATCATGTTGACATTGACTCTATTGTATAGCTCCTTTATCATTTTCCCACCCCTATTCTTTAAAAAACTATACAAAAAACCCAAAAAATACATAATACCCCTACCCCTGGCAATTATAGCCTTATAACACAGTCTCAGGAATTATTGGTCCATTTGGGACCTTAATAATAACCCTTCCGCGTTCATAAAACATTGGGGTTTATTTGACATCCGGTTAAATAAACAACCGCATAAACCATACATTAACCCCTAACACGCATGTATATATTGGGATTTTTTTGACATTCGATTAAACAAATAACCATAGCCACCTGCGTAAAACACATAAAACCCATAATCAAAGGTTTTAAACCCCCGCAAACATTATTTGATGTCGAAATATTAACACGGGTCCTGTGTCATAAACCTCCGCCGCTTACCTCACCCTTCGACCGTCCGATCCAGCGCCGTAGATCCAATGGATGGCGGCGATATCGGAACCCCTTATCTGCCAAACATTAGCGGCCGAGGGAATGGCGGTATTGTTGCCATACCCCTGCCATGCATCGGCTTCCCAGCGTGATCGGAGCCCCCTCCTCCAAAACCACCATGGGCCAAAGGCGGTGCGGGGAATACCGCTTACCGCCTCGCCGCCTACCCGCTGACGTCAACCCCACGTCACATGATGACGTCGCATCCACGTCGCCTGCCACCGCTCCGCATCAGCGCCATGTCATCTGCTGACATCACCACCTCGCCACCGTGTCATCCACCACATCATCCGACACGTCATCCTCCGTACCCGCTACACGACAAAATTATGTCATGATGACATCATCATAAAAAAGCGCCAAAAGCCCAAATTGTGTTAAAAGTCGCGAAAATGATTGTTTTTTGTTTATTTCTATTTGTTCGTTTGTGGAGACCTCTGCATGCGAATTACGACGAATTCGCCACCAAAGTTGAACAGTCCGTCACCCACTCAAAGCAACTCCACAGCGCGTTCCTCAGCTCGGCCTGCAGTCCATATAGTGCCCCTAACGCCCATCTAAAGCAAGTATTTACTCAAATACTCCTGAACCCTCTGCATTTCTAGTTTTTCTCTGTGTCTGAACCCGTGGAACCAAAAATTGCACAAATCGTGTCACCAGCTCTTAAGAAATATACTGCCACCATCCGTGTTTTTAACATCCTTTCCACAAAGTGGCCAGTTTTACCCATTTTCATGGTAAACCACACTTTTAAAACAAAAATGCAGTCCCGTACCCAAACCTGCACGCTATATATGTTGTTTTTGTCCCGTTTACCAAAAGAGCTCCTCAAAATCCATTCCCCTCTGCAAGTTTCGCTCATTTGGCTAAAAATTGAAGCTCATTTTCTCTGCATTCTGCTCGCAGAGCCAGCAAATCCAACAAATTCAGTCAATAACCCTGACTAAACTCTGCAAAATTTGTTTTAAACTATGAATGTTACACAGTGAGGTCATTTCTATATAAGGTTCAGTCTGCAATTCCCTGGGAAAACCCCAGAGCTAGTACTCAGTGTTCTGTTGCTGCATAGACCCACATTCAAATAAAAAACACAGAGAATTTAAAGATGGAGACTCCAGCAGCCTTGAATGTCACTCCTCTCAATGCACCCCACAAGGAATTGGAATCATTACCTTTGGCTGATAGGGATTATCTAATCCAAGACTTGGTTGGTGACAGAAACCACCTGCAGACATTCTGTGAGCTAAGGAACAGTTATCTGAATAACAATGATTTTTATGGGATATGGGAATCAAATTTGCCCATATACTTCCTCCCCTCTGTCAATATCTTCCCTGAGATAATTCACCTCTGCTGTGAAAACTATGAACCAACTCAAAGGGCAGTCAAGTCTCCATCTGGGAGCATCCTCTTTCATATAACTCCTGACTCCATCAATCAAATGCTAAATTTCAAACCAACTCAGCCGCTGTTCCCTCTTTCTATGAAATTCTTGCTTGATGAAGGTCCTAAACTCTCTAGCTCAGAGATAACCCAAATTGCCCAAGTATTTATGAGAGCAGATCGCTAGCCTACAGAGCCACCTCCTTTTCACTATGTATGGTTCAATAAAGTGGGTAAATTACTGGTTGATATGAGATCCTATGTTTTTGGTTTCAAGACAAGTGAACATGTTGATGAAACTATATTGGTCTTATTGTCTGCATTTACCCCAGGGCAACCCCCTGCTGTCAAATACAATTATGCCAAATTCATTGCCAACAAGATACATGACCAACTATTGAAACTAGATAGGGAGGGAGTCTTCAAGTATTCATCCTACATCTATCATCTGTTCCTATATTATCAGCCAGACTGTTTCCAATGCCCCATCAAAAGATTGGACTCTAAAGGAGAAAAGAGGTCTGTGATTTTTTGGACCTCAGTCTTTCATGAAGTCCACAACTCTCCCTACTCTTACTGTGAGTTCATTGACATGTTTGTCTATCCAGTCTCTTCTCTCCTAAAGAGAACTCCTCCTCCTAGACTGTCTTATGATATGCAGAAAATATTGCAGCTCTCAAAAAACTACAAAATAGGTGACTGGTACTTCTACCAGAATCACACTGTCATCAGGATATATGGCTGTGAGCTGTGCCCCTACAGGCTGCCAAGATATGTGCCAATGAGACTATTTGCCTTGGAATATTATAGGCAATTTATCAATTCAGATTTGACTCATTTCCATAGCACCAAGAAAAAGGCTCAATTGAAATTCAGAGACCAACTAGGCCCCTATGTCATGAACAAAAAAGAAGGATGGCAAGATGCTGATAAGATATTGGGTGAAAAACTCAGATTAAAAAGAAGCTTTTGGTGGGTACCCTATGACCCAAATGGCTTTATTAGTGCAAGAAAAATAAAATATAGGCTGTCAGCTTATGAACATTGCAGAATCCCACAGATAGAACAATTTGCCAACCAAGATGAGTGGGTAGAAGGCACACTAGTTGAATAGCTCACTGAGGAAGAGATAATGGAGCAAAATGTGAAAGATTTGGAAAAGACTCTTGACTTGGATTCTTTTGGGCAGGTGTCATTCAAACTGCCATAGCAAGTCGGAGAAGGCACATCAACTACTGCAGCTTCACAAGCTGCCCAAGAAAGGACTACACCAGCAGCAGGTACAACAAAAGGCAAGGAGGTAGTAGATACAGAGCAAGAAACAATGACAGACCAGCCAACTACCTCAAAGGAACAGAGTCAAGGGCAAGCCCCTCCACTGCAGACAGAGGCACCACAGATTCCAACATTACAGACTCCTCTCAATGAGGAAAGAAGCAAGAAACGGGACAGGGAAGAGACCACACCTGCAAGTGGGTCAACAGAGCAGCCAGAGGCCAAAAGGCAAAGAGTAGATCCTCTACCTGAAGAGGAAATTAGTGAAGAAATCATAGAGAGTCCAAGGAGAGAGAGGGAAACTAGCCAGCAAACATCCACCAGCTCTCACAGACAAGAAACGGAGAGGAAACATGATATGGAGGTGTCCTCATCAAAGGAGCAAAGCAAGCAATCATCTGGTATTAAAGGAACATTCATGGAAATTAAAGCCCAAAATTAATTGTTAAGAATACAGCTCTATGATCAACTTCTCAAAACAACACCCTCCAAACAGCAAAGACTGATGGCATCTTATGACATTAAGGAGGAGAAAATGATCTTAAGTCATTTCAAGCCTAAAGTTCAGCAACCACAGACAGCTGCGGACTACATAAAGACAAATCTAGAAGTCCTCGCCAGAGATATACACCCAATGGACCAAATTGAGCTACACAAGCAAACAGGTGAAATGGTCTATGCTACATTGGCAAACAAGGCAATGCTGGCCCACCAACTAAAGGAGTCATTAAGCAATACAACTGCCCAATTGGATTTGGAAAGAATATCTTCCTTGGTCAAAGACAACAGAATAAAGACCCTGGAGGAAATTATTGTTGAGCTAGGGCATGATCCTAAGGATGCCAAGGGCATCAAAGCCCTCATAAGGAAAAAGGAAGAAGATATTGCTGCACTTAGAAAGCAATTGAGGCTACCTGCAACCATGCACCCACAAACTACAGAACTTGCAGAAGAGAAGGCAGAAGGAGATACAATGGATTTGCTGATGAGGATGAATCAAAGGATAATTCAAATGGAGCAAGAATTGGAGAAAGCATTGCAGTCCAAGCAGGGAGAGTCGACCTCCCAGCCACCTGAAATAGCTCCAACAGTTGCCTCTACCCCTCCCACACTTGCAGCAGCAATCCCTCCTATCATCCCAGCATCAACAACAGGTACATCAACCACAGATGCTTTAGTAGCAGCAGCAATAACAGCACCAGAATCTAGCATGAGTATGGAAGAAATGATGAGAGTAGTAAAAGAGCTAGAAGTCCAAATGACAGAGCTAAAAGAGGCCAAAGAAAAGCTGGCCAAGCTAGAGGTAAGCTATGACAAATCCAAGATAACAGTGGCTGAAAAAACAAGAGAAATAAAGGCCTTGGATAACAAAATAAAATCCTTAGAGAAAGAGCTTACTCTTCATAAAACTCTGGCTGAAATTAAGACAATTTTGTGGGCCAAAATTGGCCAGTCTATCACTGACCAATGGCAATCAATTCAGATGATACATGAGAAAATAGAATTGATAGGGATATCTCAATTTGAGACTCAAAAGGCCAGAGCATTATTGGGAAACATGCCTGAACAGGCCAATAGAATGATTCAATTTTTGAATACTCATACTAAAGAACAACTAGCAGCTCTAGATATCAGGAACAGAACAGACACCATTTTGATAGTGAAAAAGGTGCTGACCCTGAGGAATTTTGTATAGACTTTAGAAAGAAAGTGCCAGGAAATGCAGACAGAGATAAATGCCTTCAAAGAAAAGTTTGCAATATTGCAGAGCAAAGGGTTACCCAGCCTATTGACCAGCAGTGGGAGACTGTTAACACATGAACAGTATGCTAACAGGGTAAATACCTATGTTTCTAATCAAATTACAGCATCATCAAGCATGTCAGAGGACACAGTGCCTCCCTCCGGACAGAGTCTATATGACAAATTAGAAAATTTGTTCTACATTGAACATGAGATAAATCATCTTTTTGAAGTCCAGCCCAACTTCTATAGATATACTGAAGCTGATGAGACACTAATAAAAATACAAAGACATCAGTTGCCAACAGACCAATGGTGGCAGGGGATGCTGGAGGTTTTACCAAGGTAATTTCAGTTCTTCTTCTTTTTTGATCGGCTACATATCAGCAAATTCAATACACAGGCCACCTGTCCAAGAAAGAAGACAGAAGAAAGAGGAAATGAGGTTGGGACTGCAACTCATTAAAGCAAAGACTAAGCACCGATGACAAGGTCGGGAAAGAAACACAGCAAGACAGCAAACGCAGGAACGCAGAGTAAAGACGCAGCTACCAGCCGACTCACTCAGTCCAAAAGTCAAATATCTCTGACAAACTAAATAGCCAGCACACCAATATTTACTGCGGCATTCATTTCTCTCATTTACTTCTTTTGTAGAGTAGGTGAAGGAAGTTATTGCTTGATAGCTTATCTACATGATATTCTGTATCTCCTTTTTGTATAAATACCTCCCCATGAGATGTATTTGGGGTTGGTGAATTCCTCTCTGGACTGCGCTGTAATTCTGAGACTGATTAATACAAAGGTTGTTGAAGTTCACTGCTGTTGGACCGTCTGAATGTGGATTTGATGTTCTGGGACCTGCTACAGAATTCTTGTGTCTTTCTATGGATCAATAAGTTGTTCTAACCTGCGTTTTATGTCTTCTGTGTTTGCAAAATTCATATATGTTTCATAATCTTAGTAATAGAGAAAAAGAATAGCCTAGAATTTGTTTAAATACACTCTGTGTTCAATCTCTGTTATTAATTATGTTTTCTTCAGAGTTAGCATGAACAGGAATTCTTAGCTACTCCTGTTTCCACTGATTCTTTCACTTTGAATATTGCCTAGGAATTCTTTACTGCTCCTTGGTAATATTCATGCACCTTCCCTCTGCCAGCATGATGAAGGATTCTTGACTGCCCTTCATCCACTGACTTACATTCCACCAATTTCTAGATTTTAAAATTGTTCCAAGATCGATTATCCTGCTCTGTAGTATTGCCCTTCATCTAAGAAAATACTCTCAACAGTTCATCTTCATTGACAACATTTTCCCAATGGTATAAATTGTTTTAGACTTGCATCCCAACTCTGTTTAAGATCACCATCCAACAAACTTAAAACCAAACTCTGTGCATCATAACTAGCCTAAAATACTTCAAAACAAAGCTAAATTACAAAGAGAGAGCCCTCTCTGGTTGCAAATTGGCTAGAATCTGCAGCTACAAGATTGGTTAGTGGTTACCTCGGCCGTATTCCCCCCTTAGAGCTTTCCTGGGGAACAACCTGAGTGATAACAAGACCCAGATGTCCTTTGGAGGAGGAAGAGGTCAAGGCAGAGGAAATAAGAGAGGACGAGGCAACAATCCAAATCAGAACCAAGGCCAAGGCAACAGCCAACAAAGTGGACAACATCATGCTCAAGGACAAAGGTATGATAAATCCAATGTCCAATGTCATTATTGCAAAAAATATGGGCATTATGCCAATGAATGTAGGAAGAAGCAGCATGATATGAGTAGTAGATCTAGTGCAAATTTCACTAGAGAAAATATCAGTCAAGATAATTTGTTGTTTGCATGTAATATGGCTGAAACAAAGAGTGAAGAAGTATGGTTTCTAGACTCCAGTTACAGCAACCATATGACAGGAAACATAGCCATGTTTTCTAAGTTAGATCAGAGTGTGAAGTCACAAGTCACACTTGGGACTGATAGTAAAGTTTCTGTTATGGGAAAAGGAGAAGTAAAAATATTTACAAGGAAAGGTGAAAAGAAAACCATAGCAGATGTCTATTATGTTCCTGGAATGAAGTGTAACCTCTTAAGTATTGGACAACTTGTTCAAAAGGGGTACAATGTTTTCTTTGTGGATGATGTATGCACCATCATGGATAGAGCACCCAGTAAGCAATGTATTGCTGAAGTGAAGATGACAAGAAACAGGATGTTCCCTCTCAGAATGAAGGCAGATTTGAAAAATAAAGAAGTAATTGCAGCAGTGACTCAAGAGGCTTTCCAAAGCGAACCAAAAGATGAAAATTGGTTGTGGCACTTGAGATTTGGACATCTCAACTTTGGAGGTCTTAACTTGTTGAGTAGAAAAGGAATGGTAAGAGGATTACCATTGATAGAGAAACCAGACAGCCTTTGTGAAGGTTGCATCTTGGGGAAACAACACAGAGAAAGTTTTCCATCAGGGAAAAGCATAAGGGCAAAAGCACCCTTAGAAATTGTCCACTCAGATTTATGTGGACCGATGCAAACTCCATCACTTGCAGGCAGCCACTATATACTAACATTCATTGATGATTTTACTAGAAAAACTTGGGTTTATTTCTTGAAGAACAAAAGTGAAGTGTTTGAAAGATTTTGCAATTTCAAGGCACTTGTGGAAAACCAAAGCGGGCTGCATATCAAAGTTCTGAGAACTGATAGAGGAGGTGAGTATATCTCCAAAGAATTTCTACGGTTTTGTAGAGAAAATGGAATTCATAAGCAGTTTACCACTAGGTACACTCCGCAGAAAAATGGAGTTGCTGAAAGGAAGAACATGACAATCATGAATATGGCGAGGAGTATGTTAAAGGCAAAGCATTTGCCAAATGATTATTGGGCTGAAGCTGTACATTGTGTAGTGTATATTTTGAATAGTTGCCCTACAAAAGCAGTGATGAATAGAGTGCTGGAAGAAGCATGGAGTGGGAGAAAGCAAGGAGTCACCCACATGAAAGTTTTTGGATGTGTGGCTTATGCACACATTCCAGATCAGCTAAGGAAGAAGTTGGACAGCAAAGAGGAGAAATGTATTTTCATTGGATACAGTGAGGAATCCAAAGCTTACAGGTTGTATAACCCATCCACCAAGAAGCTCATTGTGAGTAAAGATGTTCAGTCCATTGAGAAGGAAGATTGGGATGGAAGCATAGAGAAGACAGTGAATGTTAAAAGCTCTTTGTCACATGATGTAAATGATGAGGAGATGGCTAAAATGCATCCCCAAACAGCAGCACCAACACAAGGATAGCAAGGGACACCCTTGAGGAGAAATGAAAGTGCTTCTTCAAGCACACCACAAGGAGGAAATTCAAGTGCTTCTTCAAGCACTTGTACACCAAATGAAAGAGGTAAGAAGTTCAGAAATTTAAGTGATATTTATGAGCAAGAGGCAACAAATGAAGGTATGAATCATTTGTTTGCATTATATTATCATGTTGATGACCCTATTCATTTCGAAGAAGCAATTAAGGATAAGAAATGGATAGAAGCTATGGATGAGGAGGTCAATGCCATAGAAAGAAACAAGACATGGGATTTAGTTGAACTACCAAAAGGAAAGGAAGTCATTGGAGTTAAATGGGTTTATAAGACCAAGAGTAATGCAGAAGGCAAAATAGAAAGACACAAGGCAAGACTGGTTGTCAAAGGATATAAGCAGCAATATGGGAGAGACTATGAGGAAACTTTTGCACCGGTTGCTAGAATGGAAACTGTGAGAGCAGTGCTGTCCATAGCAGCACAAAACAAGTGGAAAGTTTACCAAATGGACGTGAAGTCAGCATTCCTAAATGGAGTGTTAATGGAAGAGGTTTATATTGAACAACCTCTAGGCTATGAAAAGAAAGGCCAAGAGCACAAAGTGTGCAGATTGAAGAAAGCTCTTTATGGGCTGAAGCAAGCACCAAGAGCATGGTACAGTAGGATAGATTCCTATCTACTAGAAAATGGATTTGAAAAGTGTGATGGAGAACCCACCCTCTACATCAAAGAAAATGATGGTAAATTACTAATTGTTTTGCTATATGTTGATGATGTTATTTTCACAGGTAATGATGTATATCTTATTGACAATTTCAAAACAGTCATGAAAGAAGAATTTGAAATGATTGACATGGGTTTGCTAAGATACTTCTTAGGAATAGAAGTAGAACAAAATGAAAATGGGATTTTTATCTCACAGGCAAAGTATGTTAATGAAGTGTTGGAAAGATTTAATATGCAGGAGAGCAAGGCAGTAATCACTTCCACAGTGATGGGATTAAAACTCAGCAAAGAGGATAGCAGCAAGGATTTTGATCCTAGTTTGTACAAGAGCATAGTTGGTAGCCTCATGTATTTAACTGCAACTAGGCCGGATATAATGTTTGCTGTTAGTTTAATTTCCAGATTCATGGAGAGGCCAAAAGAAGCACATTGGCAGGCAGCAAAAAGGATTCTGAGGTATGTTAAAGGTACTAAAAGGTTTGGCATTTTATATACTACTTCAGAATGTTCAGATTTAATTGGATACACTGATAGTGATTGGGCTGGAAGTGTAGATGATCGGAAAAGAACATCCGGTTATGTTTTTCACATGGGTTCAGGAGCCATTTCATGGGCTTCTAAAAAACAGCCTATTGTAGCATTGTCTACAGCAGAGGTAGAATATGTGGCAGCTACAGTAGCAGCATGTCAAGCAGTTTGGATGAGAAGGATGTTAAGGAGCTTATGCCAAGAGCAAGCAAAAGGAACTGTGATCTTTTGTGACAATAGATCAGCTATTGCATTATCCAAGAATTCGGTGTTTCATAAGAGAACGAAACACATTGACACAAAGTTTCATTACATCAGGGAATTGGTAAGCAATGGAGAAATTGTCTTAGAACATTGCAGAACTCAGGAGCAGGTTGCTGACATTCTGACCAAGCCTTTGGGGCAGAAAAGTTTTGAATTTTTGAGGAAATGTCTGGGTATGACTGATAACCCAACAATTGAAATTAAAGGGGAGTGTTGAAATGTAATTTCACCTATGCATTTAATTCAGGAAAACCACCAGTCTCCATCGCACCGCTTTTCACAAGTTGGTGGTTTTTCCTCAAACGGCTCCGATAATGTACACAGTCCGACACGTGGCTAGAAGTTTTTGAAAAGTGGTTTTCATCAGAGCGTAAAGGTCGTGTGGTTTGATCAAGTGATAACCGTCCGATTGAAAGGAAGGTTGTCCACCGTTGATTGAGACCAAAACTGCGTACAGGCCTGCAGCAAATGAAATTGACGTGAAGTGAAAGTTTTATTTTGACCGCCAATTTCTCCGTAAAAGTAATTAATGAAATTTATTGTGATGGGTAGAATGTAGGTAAAGATTTTAAATTTTATTATTTTCTATCAGCGGGAGTATGGGCACAAGTAAACTTTGGTAAAACCATTTAATTTTATTGTTTTTTTTTAAATCACGGGAGTATGACAAAGTAATATGTAATGTTATGTGTTGTTGTTCATTGTATGTAATGAAAGTGAAAAATATGCACAGTAGTGAGAAGTAAAAAAAAAGGAGCACGCAGCAGCGTATGTAATTTTTCACAGTAGTGTGAAGATTTGCAAAGTGAAACAGAGTAATTTTTTTTGTATGGAACTGGAAGTTCTTGGAGAATCCCTCTGTTGGAGGAAGAATCTTTTGTAACAACAGTTGTTTTATTAATGAATACAAATTTCTCTGTGCATGTGTAAAACTCTGTGTTCTGGAAACAATTTTTTTGTTCTGCTATGTTAAGATCCTGTGCAAAAACAGAGCATTTTCTCTGTTCAAGTTATTTTGTTTTGGAATTAAACAGAAAATTCCCAACAATCATGAAACAGTACCCGATGAACTATTTTCTTAAAATTTGAATTGAGAGCATCTTCCATAAATATCCTGTCTACAAATATCACCATTTAAATATATCTCCTTTCATACAATGTCAGATGCCATTGCCGTTTAAATACATATTGACATTTCACTGTGGCATACCTATGGAATATTCATTTGTTTTCAAAGCCAAAACATGTGATGTGGGGTGCATTGCGAGATTGGAGGTTTGAATCCATGTGAAGTAACATAGTCAGTTAGTCAATGTTGTGGAAGAATTTAATTTTGTGTGTCTCGGTTTTTGATTTTACAGGAGGATTGCAGATCATATTGGGATTTAGTTCTTAATTGAATGATAGTTATTGTTTTGAACAACTCTTCATTCCACAGCTACTAAGGCAGAGCGAGTGCTGACGAAAAATAAGGCAGATTTTAAGTAGGATTTTGGGCTTAACGGTTTTGCTTCTGCAAATTTAGATTGTTATTTTATTTGTTTGGTAATTTAAAATTTTCATCTAAATTTGTTGCGAGATCCTATGTGACAGAGGTTTTTTTGCTTTATCGTTGATGAAAGACTTATTTTTTGAATTTGCTGGAGCGATCCAGTGCCAAAATCTATGTCATTTTAAATAATTGTGAAATTTTATATCTTTTGCGACACATAAGATCCTAGATTGATATCTGTAAAACCAATTTTTTTGATTGTAGAGAGTGAAACAAAAACAAAGTCTTCTTTAGTTGGTAATATAGAATATGAAGACAAGTCTCAGAATCCCAATCTTGTGACCCCAAAGGTAAGTAAATTCACTTCATACATCTTGCTTACTTTTTCGTATAGATCCATACATCCATTTCCTGTGATATGTGTACTTGTTTTTGCCTTTGTTTCCTCATTACTGTAGAAGAGTCAGAAATTTTGTTTTCATTGGTAACTTGGATACCGTGGAAAATAAATGATATGCATCCTCCCAAGAGGGTTTCTTTGCATCATCTTACCAACTTTGTATTAAATGAAATGCATATCATTTGGGAAACTATTTTATATTAATCAAGAAATTTTTATCCAAGGTAAAAAAGAAGTGTTTTACTTTCATTAGAGAGAGGGGATGAGCATCAACATAAGAAACGACAAAATCCAAAGTGTTTCTATGAGAGATGCCACCAAAACTTTCTATGATGTTAGTAATAGACTAAGAGAGGATAGTATTACATCAACCCTAGGATTTGCACCCCAAATCCTTCTGTGAGATTGGAAAACCTGGTGTAGGTAATGCCTTATAAAGCACCTCTATCTCATAATTGTTACCAATGCTCACAATTAGTAGGAGAGTATTAATGTGAAACATAATTCTAATCACAGGATATACCAATGCATTACTAAGACTTTCAATTGTTGTGGATATCGCCTAGATCACAAAGGTAAACAAGGGAGAGAGACAAAGATGCCTCAATACAACTTTCCTTATCATGCATGTGCAAGATATGCAAGGATATTTCTGGGCGTACATTTACAAAATTGAAAACTTGTTACTAGATTTTGCAATTAGCTTCTTCCTGATATCATTCTATACAAGACATTCTACTCATTCTATTCACCATTCTTTGCATTATATATATATGTATATGTATAGAATGAACTCAAGAAGAAGTTAATTGCAATATCTAGTAACAAGTTTTCACATCTGAGGATTGAACTTCCGATCACTTGGATACAAGAAGATATAGTAACAATTTTTCACGTCCGGGGATTAGATAATTGGTGAGACATGTCCAGGGATTGAACTTCTGATCACTTGGATACATAAGGGCTTGCCAACATGCACTTTTCCAATTGGTGCTACCACCCACGAACTTTGAAAAATTTACACTGCAAATGGAACAACTTCACATTGTCAAGAGGACATGTGAATCCAAAATGACTAGGTGTTAAATTTCCATTGTTTAAGCTTTAAAGTCTCGATAGTTTATACATAGCATTTAGTTGAGTGAATTCTACTCACATTGTTCATATCTTGTCTCTGCTTGTTTTCTTAGAAATTGATCTCTTGGCTTAAATACAAAACTTTATTTCCTCAGGTGGCAGTGGTCATGATGTCAAGAAAAATGTGATGCAACATGGTAAATTTGAATAACCTTGCAATTTACTAAACACCTTCCTTGTGTGCACAAGGTTGATGTTTTAAGTTTTAAATCTACAGTGAGGTTTGAACCAATAGCTTGGACTTATATAATAGAAAGATGCGTCTAAGAGTGTGACCTCATGGGTCATGATGATGAAAAGATCCTTTAGGAGTAAAAAGCAACCAATGGTCTGGTAAGATGTTAGACCATTCTATAGGACAAACTTTAAAAAGTGCATTCCAGGATAGCTGATATTCATTATTTAAAATGACTTATTCTCATGAAGGTCCTAATAAAAGCTAAGTCAATGCAATTAGTTTTTTTTGGACATAAAAGCTTCCTTTGACTAATAGTAAAATGTTATGTAAAGATATTTTATACAAAGAGGGAGATTGTTCATGCAGCCTCAACAAGCACTAGCAAAAACTATGAAATACTTCAGAAATAGGTTCCACAATCACCCATCTACGGACAGAGACCCAGATTGGGTGAACATCACACCAATATTGACATATATCCTTCCCTTTATAAAACTGAGGTATTCATTGAAGGGAGAAACATGAGATTGGGCATTAAAACCAGATAAACATCCCTCCCAAGTTGTTGATAAGGTGTGTAAGGAAGAAACATCCCAAGGCCATAGTGAATAGAGAATAGTTGAAGTGACTTTTTCTCATCATAATAGATGGTTGGATGGATCAGAACATTTGAGCATAATTTTTAATCTCATGCATGACTTGTTTTTCATTCTGCAGTTCAAGAAATATTGATAATGTTTTTTATAATATCCATGACTTATTTGTACTACTTACAGTGTGACATATTTGTGCTTGGATGGTTCTGTTGAGCCTTGGGGATGGTTTGAAATTGTAAAAGCTTTCAATTCAGACCCGACCATTGATGTTCTCCTACTCACAACACATGGTGAGTCAGAAAAAATATTTCATTTTTATAATGTGAAAGGCTATTCATAGGAAAACAATGTTTTGTTACAATATTCTAAGTGCATTTGATATTACGCAATGCAGTTGGAGGACTTGGTTTAATTATAACATCAAAAAATAAAATAGTTTTTGTGGAGAATCATTGGAACCTAATGAGAGATCATTAGGTATGTGGTCCTTTGATTTTAATGTTCAAGTTTTATCCAATTCCTTATGCATCCTTTACAAAACATTCATGGCTAGATAAGTGAGAATGGCTGGAATTCATACAAGAAAATATGTTTTATCCCTCACTTTTATTCAACTTTGGATGTAAAGTTTCCCTCTCTGCTTAGATGCAAAATTCTTAATTAAGGCTTATCAATGGGGAAATCTACGCAAGAATTATTGAAAACTCAACACGTTGATTTCCTTTTGACTGAATAAAAATACTCCTTACCTTATTTTGTAGAGTGAAAAGTGAACACTAGAAATTGTTACAAAATAAATAATTTTGATCTCTTGATTTTTTATTCATCTGGCTTGGGAGGCAAGGTTTCCATTAATTTGGGTCTATCTATGTTATATGTTATAACTTATCCAAAAATTATTGAAAATCAATATGTTTATTGGCTTTGACTGAGTAAAATTACTCTCATACCTTCTTTTAATGAGTGAAAACTGAACTTTAGCATAGCCTTTTCCTGGATAATGTCTCTTTCTAGACTGCGTGCATCTTCTTTGAGTGATTTCTCCACTGTACATAATTGTCGTTCTTTTTATATCAGATATTATGATTTCTTGTAATTAGAAAACTTAGATGTTTTACTATCAAAAGATCAAATGGAGGCGTAATTAACCTCAACAAAATAAGGCCTAATTCAAATAACTCCATTATGGGCAGCCAGCAACAAAAGAACGAAAGGCTCTGCAATTTAGGAAAATATTAAATATACTTAATTAGAACTGGGGCATGCTTAGAAGCCTATTGAAAAAGATCAAATGGAGGCAACATTTCCCCTATACCTTTGGTTTTGATAACTTCAATGAAATAAGGACTAATTCAAATAAGCCCATGATGGAAAGCGAGCATCAAAAGAAAAATAGGCGCTACAATTTATAAAATTATTAAGTACACTTAATTTGACTTGAGGCAAGCTTAGCAACTTATTGTAAAATATCATAACATATAAAGTTTGTTATTAATTCCTGAATTCTTCTGATAGGGGGAAGCCACAGTTTCCAAGCTTGACTTGGGACATGACTCGTTTTGGTCTGAGAGTCGAACTCAACTCAGGACTTGGTAAAGACTTGTGAATCAACTTGAAAGGGGCTCTGCACCAGAAAGAGTAAACTATAGATTTTCAAGAAAATATTTTCTTTTTTAGATTATACATGTGATATTATACTATTTTAATGCAAATATATTAAATACAATGTAAAATTAACAAATTCAAAGATAACAGTATATCGTACAATGTACATGATATAATCATGATCTAATGATTGTATCTACTATCTATTGCCATCATTCATACATCCAGATATAAAATTCAAAATTGACATCACCCATGGATGATGCATGAATATCAAATATCGAGATTCAAGATTCAAAGTCAAATATGAGATCATGTGAAATTTTTTTAAATACTGGATAAAGACTTAAAAACATGTAGCTTCGAGGAGTCAGTGCCAACATAAGAAACCTTCTGAAAATTCCAGGACAAATGAGAAAGAACGGGAAAATGAGAAAAATAATGATTTTAGTCAGCTGGTCAAATTTGACTTAGAGGTTATTTCCTTAAGTGGATGTGTTCATGATTTACACGATGGGTTTTTCCATTTGTTGGGTAGACTTGGCCCGTTTTTTACTTTTTTTTAGGAGGGTCTGTGTGATTCAACCTAGGTTAGAGTCACACCTATTGGGTCTAGGTTGGATTGACCTTGTCCTGGATTGACTTGCAAAGTCCTGTTAGAGGTGAAAACCATCATGATCACTAGAAATTTACATTGATAAAGTTCCATGTAGACAAAGGCATCATTGATTTTTAAGATATGTAGTGGCAGTTGGCTTCTATTAGAATGCTTGAAGATATGTTAAAGGTCCACTACCACATGTGACTCCTGTCTATTGCTATCGACAATAATGGTTTTTCATTCGGACCATAAATAGAGAATTCTACTTGATTGAAACATTGTACTCTTAAAGTCAGGTTAGCTCTAGGTTATACTCTTCTAGAAGGTCAATTACTACAACTAGTCTGTTGATGAAGGAAAAAAGTTATATCATGTGAGCTACTCCAGTATTATCAAGAACATAAGCTATGCCCTACACAAACCACCATGTAGTTACTTACATTTGAGCTCGACCTAAATAGACTTCTCCATGTTATATTTTAAGGGGTTGCATAAACCCATCTTAATTTGAGAGGAGTTTATATCAAAAAATGAAAAAGTGCACCATATTTCTTAGTCTTCCATGCATGCTTGTTGCTTGCAATGGGTAATATTTATTTTTTTTCACAATATTGCAACTGGTAAAGTTTTTTTGTAAAAACGATCTTATACTTAGCTAAAGTTCAAATAAATTTGGAAACCATGAGAAGCAATTTCTTGGTTCAATTTAGAATTATTATGAAAACATTATTTATTTTATAAATGTCTCATGGTATCCTCCATTGGCAATTCCTCTATAGCATCTTTTCTGGTTATGAACTAAGAAGCTTCAACAAGAGAGTACCATAACCTACGAATATCATTTTCAGTGATTTGAATCAAGTGTTGTGGAACTCATACATGACAATGACTTGGCCAGGGCTTGCATTCATTGACTTGAGAAAAACTGGGTTAAATTGGTGAAAAATCACTTGCAATAAAAAATATTTAAAATATGCATTTTAAGTGACTTTTCTGTTGTAGCTGCTATTTTTTTCAAAATATTAGTTGATTTGTGATTATTTAAAACATATGTTGCATTGCCTTTGGGGATGGGGGGATGGCGGGGATGGGGAACGAGTTTCTAGGACAATTAGTGCACACCCCCAAGTTTTCTAGGGAAAGGAAAGTTTTATATAAATGATGGATGCAATCTTGAGTAACAGATTCTAGCATCTCACTAACAACGTTCTCTCCATCTAAAAATCCATGCTGTTGGGGAAGATGAATATCTTCATTAACAACATTTTCTCCACCCAAAAATTCATGCTGCTGGTGAAGATGAAGATCTTCATGTTTGTTTTCAGAGGCTATTTCCACATATGTGACGCAATTGGATTTGCTATGGTTTTTTATAACAAAAGCTAGCTCATATACTTCTAACAAGGTAGCTGGAGTTCATGGTGGAGGTGAATATGGTTGTGAAGAAAAACTAGTATTCATTTATATTTGTATGTTTTACTTTTGTTGCAGCATCATTTATTTGTGGAAGTGGCATTGAAATGCTAGGTCCAAATACCGCTCCTTTGAGAAGTGTATCACTTCCTCCAATATTAACAGTAATGAGATATCATGCAGGAAATGATCCATCGAGTATTCCATGGACTGTCTGTCCAATTAGAGAATCGATACCCAGGCCAGCTGATGAATTGTCCCCATTTTCATTGCTTGGATTTTGTGATTTATTATCAGAGGGAGGAACATATTGTTTTTTCTTTGGGGATGGCGGAACGGTACCCAATAAATCCTTAAAATATGCCCAGGATGGGATTGGAAATGGCTTGGACGTCCCCAATTTCTAGAACATCAGAACATCAGGTACAAGGGGATTTTTTGGCGGGGACGGGTCCCCTTGCAACATTGTTTAAAATTCATGTTTTTCGAAATCAATGAAACTTGTTTATGGTGGAACCACCTCATTACCAATTTTTGAAAAGTTGCTTCAAGTCCTCAAACATGTGATAACTATCATGTCTACTATAATGCTATATCCAAGGGTTTAATTTTAATATGTACGTTGGATTATTGACATATGCAATAGCTTTCAGTTTTAAATGCTACGTGGCAGGTGGAAGGTCTCCATCAAACAGGAAGTCTGAGTCATTTGTGGCAATATATATAGCAATATCCTAGTTTGGGACTATTAAAATCTGGTTGGAAGTAGGTCATAAAGACCATCTAGGAAAGCCAACCAGTTGACTGATGTAAGAAAATCATGAGGAAAAGAAATTCTATCCTATCTTGTTATTGACAAGAAGATAAGTATCTTCCTTTACAAACCAGCATTCAATCTCTGCATGAACCAATCTTTTCCACAGAGAGAGAGAGAGAGAGTTTAGAGAGACATTCATAGACCTTAAATTGAAGTCGTTAATCACAAAAAATGTACCCGTGCACCACATTTCTTGATACACATAATTTCTTTCTTATAAAAACCCATGTAAATGGATCTGAGATGAATCCCAACACATGCACAATTTTTTAGGCAGTCTTCTAGGTATCTAAAGTTGTTCTATATCAAGCATCTATTTCCTAACTAGGTCAATTGAAGGAGATGTATCTGATATGAATCCTGTATGTCTTCTTGATGTGTAAATAATGTATGCCATGACTGGTTTAGCCAAGTAGAAGATCATGATGCTAAGTCTGTTGTGTGCTGAAAATAGAATTCGTAACATAATTCATGAATGTTGCAACACTACTTCGAATCCTATGTGAGAACCAACATGTCCACTATAATTCTAGACTCAAAGCTTTGACGTATATAGGGAGGATGGGTTATTAACATAAATAATAACAGTTAGCCATCCTCAAATGCTATGAGGCAGGTGGAAGGTCCATCTAGCACAAAGTCAAGGTCATTTGTAGCTCACATATGTTGCTGTTACGGAACAACCAGGATGATTTCTCGATTGGAAATATTCTAAGAGTGAGACGATAAGTATTTCAATCTCCTTTTTTGTGACTGTTAAAACTAGGTTTGGAGTAGGTCATGAAAACCATTGAGGATAGCTAACCTTGTGGCCAAAGTAAGCAAAATGAGGGAATTTTTTTTCTATTTTGTGGTTTACCTTAGTATAGTCAAGAATATAATCATCTTCCTTTACAAACCACCACATAGTGAATTACAATCAGTCTCCACATGAACCAAGCTCTTCGAGAGAGAGAGAGAGAGTTTGAAGAGGCATTTATATACCTTATTCAAGTAGTTAATAATTACAAATGCACCAAATTTCTTGATACATAGAGTCTCTCTTTTTGACCAAGTTCCAAAGAAATGGATATGATAAGAAATCATCACACACATAATTGATCAAGAAGTCTTCCAGGTATGTAAAACTAATCTATATCAAGGATTTGTTTCTTGATCAGATGTGATGGAGGAGATATATATGATATTAATTATGTGTGTCTTTGTTTGCACAATTTTTACACTAGAGAAAAGGAACTATTGTCCTATAGATCCAGCCTCAGGATCTACCAGATTGTAGATAGCATGCTAAACAAGTCTCCCCTAGATCTCTAGGAACATGACCTCTCACATAGAATAGAAGAAAAGGAAGGAATGGAATATGCGCTTGGTTTCCCTTACCTGTCGATGTAGACTATTGGCTTGATTCAGCTGCCAAAAATCTTTCTCTTCATCCAGAGATCTTGCTACAACGCTTGTAACCTATCACCTACATAAAATCATAGGCAAACAAGGACAATCCTTTTCCCCTATTAGAAGGAAAATAAGTGTACATAAGAGAATCAAGTCATAACAATCTATATAAATGTATATCAAAGCAAGTACAATCACCTTGGAAGCAAAATATTCCTCTCTAGTTTCTCGATCCTAACACTTCCTTGAATCACATAGATTGGGCTCATTTATGTAAATGGGAAAGGTCTCTTAGTGAAAATTCTTCACCATGACAGGACAATATACAATATCTCCTCCTCTTCCACCCTTGAGAGGGTCTGGTTGTATACGCTCTTCCTAGATTTGGGAGGATGTATTTGGTCACATAGGGATGAGAGGAGATAGGAAATTTCTCTAATAGTTGACCCTAAGCCAAAGTCATGACACCCTCAATTGAGCTGATCATCTTGGGAAAGCCAAAATATAGAACCTTGAGGCATAAATTCTCTATGAACAAAGACACATGTGTAGTCTGCAAATGCCATAACAGGATGTACACTAACATGAAGTGATGCTACACAGGCTGGTAAGGGATAGGGAGCGATGGGTTACCTACATGAGAAAAAACAAAGGTGAAAGGGGATGCACTTTAGTCTGCAACTGTTTTGAACTGAGCTATGGTCTCTCTCAACACAATGAAGTGGAAAATAGGGTTATAAATCTTCCAGATATCTAAGAAATGGAAACAATGACAATTTTATCGCAATATGAGATCACAAGAGATGACTCTTTTACATGTTGATAGGACACTCTTAACATACTCATGGATAAGAGATGTGGGGTTAGTTGCTAGGTGTACCACATTAATTTGACATCCAGTTTTAATGTCCTTACCAACACTGGAAATAAAACACATGGCATTATTTACATTTTTTTATTGGCATTTTCATGGAATACTATAACTTCTCAGATTTACATCACAATGAAGATGCCTCCCTCTTGTGTTTCTTTCATTGCCAGGAATGTGATAATAAGTCATTTTCATTGCTCTCGATTGTTACTTCTTACAAAATAGATGCATGGCTGCATTTATTAACATAGATACACATACAATATCCAAAATAAATGCAACAATTTCTTATATTAGACTAGATAAGGTATGGCTAGGATATTGTGAAATACATACTAGTGCTATTTGGCTTAAAGGAGGGAGAGGATGGAATTATTTGGTCTAAAAATGAATACTATGGAATGTATATTGCACAACTAGAATACAAGATTAGTTTTGAGGAGGATGAAGAGGGTGAAAAGAAGTGGTGATGGAATTTATTATGGAAACTTAAAGGCCCTTTGAAAAATGTTCTACTCATGTCTAGCACCATCAAATAAATTACTGACTTGGGGAAATTGTAAGAAGAGGTTTTGATAAGGGCCTGGAAAATGCATACTCTACAAAGATAGTGACAAAACTATTGATCATCTACTAGTGCACTGCCCTTGTGGTCAAGAACTTTGGAGTGAAGCTCTCAAATTGATAGACATGAAAGAAGAGTGGGTAGGGAATCCTATGGTTATTTGTTTGGATAGATGGTTAAAGGATCAACCTATGAACGATCACAAGACGCTACCTTGTACTGTAGCATGAGCTCTTTGGTTTCCTAGAAATAAAATGATCTTCCAAATTAAGAAGACTATATATATCTATATATATATATATATATATATATATATATATATATATATATATATATATATATGTATGTCAGGTTT
Source organism: Pinus tabuliformis (assembly GCA_031772625.1). Lineage (NCBI taxonomy): Eukaryota > Viridiplantae > Streptophyta > Pinopsida > Pinales > Pinaceae > Pinus > Pinus tabuliformis. The sequence goes on along the minus strand of CM062817.1, from coordinate 172,392,798 downwards.
TTCATCAAATTAGTTTTGGTTATGGAGGGGTGTGGAAACCTAGAAAAATGAAGAGTCCCATAACTTTGAAAATCTAGAAATAGATAAAGCATATGCATGTGGATATTAAATGGTTACATGTCAAGGGAATCTTGGAATTTGTGGAGTTGGCTGAATGATAAGCATAGTTTTACATTCAAGGTTATTGGTGGGGTGGGGGGTGGGGGGACAAATAATAGGGCTAAATTGTTTTCTCTCTCCCTGTTTAGAATTGTATTTCTTGCATTTCAGGTCTCAGGCAAGGAAAATTTTAAGGATGGAAAATTTTCTTGAAGTTTAAAACATTGGCGAATCTCACTAATCCCTAATATGCAAATTATAAATGTTTATTGATATATTTGTAAAATTAATCAAATTTATAATTATTTTATATATAGTCTCTACATAATGTTGGCGATTTTTAAGGTAAAATAATTTTATATTCTAAAATTTAGGCGAATCGTCTTTTATAAAATTGGAAATTGGCGAATCTTTTTTGTGGAAAAATCATGGAAAATTAGCCCACTGGGCGAACATTAGCCCCTAAAATTTTCCATGGTCTCAGGGGATTCTAAGCTCATCATGGATTGGGAAAAAGGAAAAATTGAACTTGAAAACATAATTCTTCTCCTGATCACGGGAAGAGTCAAATAGGTGAAAAGTTCATTTTTAAAATTCTCTTTCAACATGTATATAGAGAGATAAATGTTATGGCTAATGTTTTGATGAGTTACCCAAACAAGATCTTAAGTAAGGCATGATAATGTTCCTCTTCAGTAGGATAATATTAGCTCCTTTCAACAAAATGACATCAATCCTCTACAAAAAAAATAATATAAATGCTTTGGAACAACATTACCACAAGGCTCTAAAGTAGTAAGAAATGATGCAAGAAAAAGCACAACAAATTAAGATAACAAACAACATTTTCAAAATCAACAACAACATCTTCATCGACAGTGGTTCCAACAGTTACAATAGTAGAAGCAAAAACAAGCTGCTCAGTTGCAAGCATAGCTTCAGGCACAACAAATGCCACAATTTCAACAAATCAATGAGTAGAGTAATGAATCAATGACAAAAAGTCTATTGTTAAACATACATTTATACAACACCATAATATATTAAGTCAGTGTTCAGTTTATCAGTAGCAGCTTAAGACAGGGTCAACGCTTTCTGTTTCTTCACCTCAACTTCTCGAGGCTGCTTCTCTACAAGTCTCTCAGGAATCCTCCCCACAGATAGGTTAACAAAGTTTAGTAGAATCTTCACTTCAAGTTCCTAAAGATATAACTCCCACATGGCCTGCAACCTCTCCATTTATAGCACCTTCACCCTCTTCTCTCCTAGCTTTTTCGCCTCACATAGAAGACACTAAGAAGAAGTATTCTACCATTTATTCAATTTCAAATACTGGAAATTCTTAGGGATTTCAACAGATAGCTCCTGGACTAAATCATACTTAGTCTCTAGCTATTGTTACACCTAAAAATTTCTACTTCACCATTATTGGCTGGTTTTTCTCCTAGCCCAACTTAGAATACAGTAAACCAAGATGGACACCAAACTATTTCATTGAGATTCTTTGTGGGAGGCAAGGCAAGCACAACAAAACCCCCATTGGAGTGCTTGGTAAAAGTGGTAAGCATGTGTCAACTCATTTTCTCGGATTATATCTACAAGGATAGTTATTGTCTTTTTCCACATTATTTTAGAAACTGATCATGAAAGGTCTATTTATTGTTACTTGTTGTTGCCACAATAATAGTGAAAGCTACCTAAACTATGCAATTTTTGGGCTCCATGGATATGTTTTAGTTTTCCCTTGACATTTCGGTATAGTTTGTGTTTACATCCTTTTGTTTTTGTAAATAAAAAAAACATCATGCCTTTTTAAATTTTAATATATCGAAACTTGGAATTCTCCTTGGCTTTCGTTGTTGATGTAATGTACACCTAGCTGAAAAATATAAATTCCATGTTGAGACTTTTAATCAACATTTTTATTATAGTAATTAATTGTGGTTTCTACTAGATGTTGTAATGACAGTCCTCTTGTTATGTCTAGGGGTCAATATTATCCTTTATCAATTTATAATGCATTATTGTCCCACAATGGCAATTATTATTCAATGGAAGCAAATTACATTGAAAACAATGTAGAAATTCTCCAGTAACGTAAGGGAAAAATAAACTGGATGTAACATGCTATTGTTGGCACTATTGGGTGATACATTCAAATGGTCACATTAGAAATTAAAATTAATGAGTTTATATAGTAATAGCTTAAAACCTAGGAGCTTGTTAGAAAACCTTAAGGAGATTTGATCATTTTATTTATCAGTCCTAGGGCAAATTATTACTATTGTTTTCTTTTGAAAATATATTGTGGAGTCCATTATACTAGTTCTCTGTTATATACTTGAGGATGAGTTGCAGGTGATTCCACTGTGTAGATGCACCCTAGAAAATAGTGATGAAGGAATCGTATTAAAGTCTATATTGTAACAATAATCTTGGTTGAAAATCCCTCCTAATATATCCTATTTTGTTTAGAGTATTGGTTGTCTACTTTTTAGTTCGTTACCATGGAAACTTTTAGGGGCTAATATTTGCCCAGTGGGCTAATTTTCCATGAATTTTCCACAAAAAAGATTCACCCAAATTTTAGAATATAAAATTAATTTACCTTAAAAATCGCCAACATTATATAGAGACTATATAATAAAATCATTATAAATTCGAATAATTTTCCAAAATATATCAATAAACATTTTATAGTTTGCATATTAGGGATTAGTGAGATTCGCCAATGTTTTTAAACTTCAAGGAAATTTTCCATCCTTAAAATTTTCCTTGTTCGTTACCTTCCAATTTATGTGTTGGTTTCAAGGAAGGAGGTACCCATGGGGGAGAAAACCCCTTCATAAGGATATGTCACTGCAGTAATAGCTTGAATTGGGATTCAAGAAATCTAAATATTAGAGAATTCAACAACTCCCAATCACCAACAAAATTGACAGATGAAGTTTCTGTCTCCCTTATTATTATACCAGATTTGAAGAATTTCAGTATGTTAAGTTAACTATTCTGAGAATCATTCTATGCTTTTGATGACTTTCATATGTTTAACTGACTCCCAGGTTTCCAACATCACTTTCCTCAAGGTTAAGTAGCATCAGGAAATAGATGAACTGAAAATAAGACTACATTATTTTTTCATGCTTGGAAGTTGGAACACTTCTATTTGAGGTTTCCCTTAGACACCATAAACAATTGTAATACTAGTTTGAAGATCATGAGAATTGTTTATTAACTTAATTGTTGAGTTCATATTGAGATGTATCTATCATGGAATGTAGTTTGATGTTTTTATTTTTCCTGAAATTTATAGATCAACTCAATCTCCCCAAAGGTCTTGAGGGATGATGTGAATGACATAGGTTTATTGGTAAGCTTGATAGATAGGATGGCAGGATCTGCACTAGGTAATGGTTCTGGAGCTGCCATCAGAGAGGATTTTTTTTCTAGAAAAAATGTTGTTTGCAAGCAAGAAATCTAATGTCACAATATGGTAGTGTTGTGACAAAGAGAATGAGACACAATATGATTTCCATGCGCCTAAGCACTGCACCTTTAGGTGAAAGTGTGATTAATAGTCTCCAAAAACATAATAATCTAGAGTCTCCAGGAATGGAGTCTACAAAAACCTCTAATTAAGAAGCTAAGATTAGAGGTATGCTATGTAGATTCACTTATATCTTATGTATGATTCATAAACTTGCATAGTTTACATGTTGGTTTGTTTTTGTTGGAGAGAGGCAAACATGCAGACTAGATATTCTCGTATTAGTCAAGATTTTCCTATTCATGTGCTTATGCACTCATCAATCACGCAAGTTTAGAGAGATTATTAATTTGGCAATTTGCCTCATATATTTCAATATTAGCATTGCTATATTTTGATCTTGTGCACCTTGCTTCATTTTTATGTGTCTCTTATGTCCCGTTGAAGCCTCAGAATTCTGTTGCAATAACATGGGGGATAACCACCCAGTCGGGACCTTGGAAACAACTCCTTTTCTGTTTGATATGGTGGCTTCGACTGGGGATAATGGGACCAGTTTCCCAACAATAATTGATAGGATGATGATTGTGGTTTGAAATAAGTTATAATGGGAAATGAATTAACTAAAATGATCTAATTAAACAACAAACACATGCAACTATCTATTCTAACATTTATCTTAATATATACCCAGGGAATAACTTAAATCATGTGATCTACAAAGATATCTTAGAGCAACAGGTAATAAAGATCATTCAATTTCTATAAGAGATGAAATCATTAATGATAATTATTTTGACTAAATAGTTAGGAAAAATAATTGTGAAAACTATATCGCATATATCAATTTCTCATGTACTTAATAAGGAATTACAGCTAAAACATTTTACAAAAGTGCTATAATGTCAAATTGTAGCTCAGATTTCATACATAATACAATATAAGAAAAGATTACTGCTAATTCATAAACAAAACTCAACCATAAAGATAGAAGTACCAAATATGAGAGGTTCTACTCATGAAGTCAGCAATATTGATCTACTTCCTTTCAACTAAATATACTCTAAGAGTACAAAAGTGAAAATTTAGTAGAGTATGCTTCAATTTCTAAGAAAATCAAGACCTTGTTCCAATTATTTCATCAAGACAGTCACAAAAGTACAGAAGTGCAAGCCTTTAGAAAGTGTTCTTGATAAAATTCTAGAACTTTATTCTAATGCATGAGAGAGGTTTAAATAATACAAAATATGTATCAAAAATAGATTATTACACAAAAAGTTGAGGAGGTTTCAAACAACCTTCCTCAGAATAAGTAAAATAAAAACTAAAATAGAAATAAAAATGATGACGAGCTTTTCCAACTTGAATGGTTCTAATCAGCCATTCGGTCCTTCAGTTTGCATATATCTATCATCGACTTCACCTGGGCTAGCTGGTTGATTCTAGATCTTAATTTCCCCATAAATACAACATTGGAGAGTGGTGGCACCATATTTTGAGTGGAATTTGTTAGACAGTGCAGAGTCATCCATTGACTATGCGGTTTCACCAGAAACTACCAGTAAGTTTCCCAATCAAGCTTAGACAATTTTTTGATTACCTTTTCTTTCATTTTGGCAGTCTCTTTCCATTGTTTCTCTAACTATTTGAAGTCTGGGAGAATTTCCAGCTTGCATTCTTTGATGAGATTGGCACTATGAAGGTTTTCAATCACAACTTCAATTATATTATTTGTTGTGCTAGCTGCTCTAGCCACTGTCCTTTCTTCTTGTTTTAGTTGTATGTCCCAATCAGTGAATATAATATCCTTGTGGGACTCCTTGATCTTTGGCAGGTCATCCTTTCTACCTTCTTCTACTTCCCTTCCAAGAAATAAACTCTGAAATTCTCTTATTGACCTCTTCATATTCTAATATCTTATCAACCACTTGATTGGTTAATGCATCACTTATTTCAAAATATGGATTGATCAATGAGATTTTCTGGCAGAATACTTCTTGTTTCTGTGATAAGAAAGAGTTTAGTTCAAGTGCTTCTTTAATAAATTCCTCTATTTGAGGACTGTCTCTCCATTTATCTATTATAGTCTGCGTTTGATTAATATGTGAATCCTTTTTTGCGATGTTCACTTGATGCTGTAATCTCATATGTTCAAAATCTTTCTGTAGCTGTGCCATCTATGTTTTTGCTTGTATATTAGTGTTATGTCTCTCTAGGTCAAGTTGTTCCAACAACTGAATTCTTTCTTCTTTTTCTTTGAGCAAAAGCCAAACTTCGGCTACCTTATCAATTGTCGCAGTTGCATAAGCACCTGCAAATTGTGATAGCTTAGTAAGGTTTTCTGTTGGATCGATGGGGGTGTCTTTCCATACTACCTCCATCGATTCATTTTCAAGAATTGTTGCTGCTGATGTATCAAATTTCCTCTTCTTTCTTTGCCTCTTCACTACAGCCTTATGTGTTGGGCTGTAGAATATATCTAGTGGGGGTATTTCCTCAATTTTTAGAACAATCTCTGAAGTTGGGTAGGCCGAGATGATTTCAATATCTTCAGTAGTTGTAACCCCTTGTATTGTTGTCTCCATGCTTATGACCTATTGAGTCCGTTGAGGAGTTTGAAATCGAAATGTTCCTTCAAGGCTCGTCTTTGTTTTCTGTACTTGCATATTTTTTTTAAATAGCTCCCATTCTTCATCTAGATCAATGACTTTGGTCTTTTCTGCATGAACTTGTGTGGAGTCAATCTCCATGTGTTCCTCAGTCGAGGCCTTTTTGGTTGTTTCTTCAACACTTTTCTTGGTGTCCTCCTCAAGGTTTTTCTTGGGGCTTTCTTCCATATCTTGAGATTGGTGTTCAGAATTTTCTGAACTTTGAACCAATTTCCCTTGAGATTCCCTATCAGAACTATGCTCGGAACCTTCCTCCAGGCTTACGCTGGGAGTGGGTTCTCTTCGTTCACTTGTTTCTTCAATCTTTAATAGGTCCAATGAGACCTTTGTTATCCTTTTTTTCCTGTATATATGAAAGTGGTTGAGGTCTTCTGGGCTCAGTTTTATGGATGCCAAATGTAAGACCTGCGAAAATATTTCAGCTGACTCGAAGAGATCATCGAAATCATCGTTCTCATGAGTAAATTGTCTAATTTTAACCATAGCAGTGAAGTTCTGGGCGACCTTGTTAGGGTCGTACTATCTGCCTGGCACAGTAGCCAGATTCAGGGATGTGATATTTTGTATCTCCTTTGCTGCATGCCCAAAATCATGTAATGCAAAAGCACCACATTGCACCGGGAAGGTAGGCCAGATAGATTTCTTCATTTCTTTGAGGGTTTTGGTAATACCATCCCCCATTGTTTGATAGGCAATTTCTCTTGCCAATAACTTATCAAGAACATATAATGGAAGAACATGAGGAGCTGTGATACTCCCAAAAACTCTGACATAAGTAAATAACTCTTCACCAAACCATCTTGCCACCGACAAGATGTCTGTTTTAGCTTCCTTTGATAGCTTGGGGGCTTTCTTATCAAAAATAGTTTGGTGAATTGGTAACATAACACCATGACAAATTTTGTAAAAGTGGGAGTTAAACTGTGATTCTCACAAAACCTTATGATAAACATGGATAGGAGTAGGGTCCTGTAGAGTCCATTTCCAGCCCATGTTTGGAAAATTTGAATAGAAACATATAGCGTCCATCACATATGCACTCATATAAAAAGGAGGGATAACTCGAGAGGTGATAATTTTGTTCTGTCTGTATTCTCTAATGGACATAGCCAAATTATCTGATAAAATATTGCTCCAGTTCATAATGATAGAATTAACAACTGCATCAATTAATGGAACCCATTCAATAGAAAACTTGGTACTATCTACCTTTCCAAATAGTCTACACAACATTGCGGCTGCAAAATTATGCGGGGCTGACAGAGGTGCAATTGGGTACATACCAATTTTCTCTCGCTTGAACTTGCTAGAGCCAGACCTCCAATTCTACATGTTGTCCATTGGGTCTTCATTTTCTTTCGCGAAGTGCTCAATGAAGGCTTTGTCGTATAGCTTCTGTGGTTCTGGCAGATGATACATTCAACGTAGATTATCTAGAGTAAATGACCCCATGACTTCGTGCTTGGAATTCCTGAATGTTCTGTCTGAAATGTCCACATTGTCGATGATCCATCTTACCATATCAGTGTATGGCAAGATTTTAGGCCTTGCAGCTATTCTATGCAGGAAAGAACATGCTGCTTCAAAATAATAAGCCTCGGATGAGACCTCGGCATTTGTTGTTGCTTTAGTCACCAGGACCCTTAGGTTTTATTCCTCCAATAGATTGTTAGATTGTGCATTGCTTACCATGAGGTAGTTCCACCATCCTTGTTGCATGTAGTATTAGAGAATAGTGGAAGCATGTCTGAATCTTCAGATGCAATAGCCTCTGCAATCTTCTTTCCTTTCTTAGCCATTTTCTTGAGCGTTGTTTTCTTTGGAAATTTCCTAAAATTTTGGCAATGGACAAAACAGAATGAAATGCAGAGTGATAATGAAAGCGGAAACATGATAACATAGTAAACTATGAAATGACGTAAAGATGAAGCTTTTATTTCAAGATGGGTAAAAAAAAGATATCAATCTTCTCGAGCCATGAAAAGAGTAAATGCAGTTAAACCTTATTAACTACTCATTAAGGCCTACGTGTGATTTTATTTATGCCTCATCAAACCATCGCATCACAAGTTGTAAATGATATTTCAAATTGGCATGTTTTAAGTGTGATACCAATCAAGCGATTGCGATAAATGGCTTTATCGCAATATCACAAATCGGTGATGTCGAGTTATGTGGAATAGACCAATTCAAAGTTGCTTTGGTATTTTTGCGATTTGCGATGAGCAGTGTGCTTTTAAATTTTTCGAGCACTTTTCCCTAAACAGATGATTATTCCATTGAAACAAATATTCGCGATAGGTCAAACTTGATTCAAGTTATAACAATTTTTATTATTTCGTCGGGTTCGGACCATATCGCAATTCACAGTTTTTATGGTTTAAACATTTGTGCCTTTGTGAAAGATGCGATGTGATAAGTACTTTATATTATAAAAAATACCCTAAGCCTTAAGGTTTATAAAAGAGTTTAACACTACCTTCAATATTCTAAGGGGTTTCTTTTATCGCATTGTTAGGTTCCTATACCAATAGGAGTCATAATTTTGAATGTCTGAGATTAAACCTATAATATGTACATAACTTTTCTTTTTGCAAATGTTTTCCATATTCATAAAATTAAAAAATGTAAAGAGGGTATGTCCTAAAAGGATAATCAAAGGACAAAAATAACGAAAAGGTCAAAAAAGATGAAAAATATGAACCCCAAGAAAAGAAAAAATACCACAAAAGTGAGCAAGCCAAAATGCCACTACTATTTACTTTTTATGCATCATAAATGATTGTGTGCAGTTTGTAATCTTTGCCACAATCCATGATATTCAAAATGTTTAAACTTGGGTATTTCATGTTTTCAATTTCATGTCTATAGATAGAGAATAAAAATCTGGCCAAATAGTATAACCTTGGCAGATAATTAGATAGGTAGAGTAAATAAAAGGAGCTCAACTATTTAATCTGAGCCCTTGAATGTAATAAGGTTAGATTTAGTTAGTTCACTATTGTAAAGAGAAAAAAAAGTATTTGATAAGGGTTTTCTAGCTCAAATGCACCCTAATAAAGAGAAGTAAAAGTGGTAGGATGAGTAGACAGGTAAGTAGAAGAAAGGTTGCAGAAGTATGGTGATTGATTATAAAAAAAGCATATTTATCATTCTCATCATAAAAGTTTCAGATATGAGTGAATAATCAAGCATGCAAATGATTCACAAAGTCAATTAATTAACTTCCCCCATTCATTTTACCCCTTTACTTTACTAATTTCCCATAATAAAGTTCAAAGTGCTTAAAACCTTTAAGTCAAAGAGGCTCAGAGCAGTTCTCTGACTTTTGGAGGGACAAACCCTCGCCTCAATGATTTATGGATATCAAGTACTAAATTCCCCTCACAAAAATTCATTCCCGCCCATTTCCCTAATAAAACCCCTTTTCCTAAGGTTAAAACACTATTTTCCTAGAGAAAGTGATCACCCCCATGGAAAACCCCTTTTTCCCAAAAAAACCCACAAAAACACATTACCCTAAGTATTAATGTTAATATGTGAAAACATCAAAATTCACAAAAATAGCATTTACTTATTGTTGTGTCGCTTTTCCGCCCATTTGTATTGATTACCAACTTTATACATTAAATCCTGATGAAAACCCCTTTTCCTGTATATATATAGCTCCTATTTATAAAATAACCTCACCCATTAGTTTAAATATAAACTATATCGCTACCCCTTATCCCTCAAAAATATTAAAATCTCGCCCTCAATCATTAACCCCGATTAAAATCCTTCGTTAATCACCCGACGATATAATCTCGCCTTAATCCATCATTAACCTGATACCGCTGCACTTAATCGCCCGTCGGGCCCCCCACTACCCTCCGTGCAACTTCCCTGCCTGATCGTCGTACGATCGTCTCCTTTCACATCTGACAGCCCTTATCCATATCGGGCCAACCCATCCGCTGAACTATACACACCCGAAAAAGTGGTTTTGCCACCAGCCCTCAATGCTACGTGTCCACCAATGAGTGGCATCGGGTGACCTATCCCCAATACCACCTGCCCACTATGCGACAAAACCATCACTGTTCACCCCCGTACCCGCCAAAACTAATTTTTCTGTGCAGAAAAGCCAAAAGCCCCAAATCATTTATTTTTCTGAAATTTCAATGGTAAAACCTCTGCATGCATGCACATCATTTGCAAACATTTGAAGCCATCAACCCATGCCCAGTTGCACTCCAAAGATGCTCAGACAACCTTGCAGCCTACACAGAGCCCTTTTCGACCATTTCAGTCGCCAACCACCCTGTTCAGAGCTAGTTTACCTCAATTCCAAGTATTTAAGCCATAATTCACTAAGAAACCCTGTCAATTTCAAAACCAGTTAATGAGTTTTCTTAGTTAAAAGATAAAAATTAATCAAAGAAGCTCAAGGACTTAAACCCACTTCGTGTTAAACACCATTGCCCTAAAAACACTGCAAATTACCCCTCCCATTCTCAAATCCACAAGAACTAAGAATGGCTGCCCCAATTGCCATGGATGTGAGACCCCTCTCTACACCCCATTTAGACCTAGACTACCTCCCCCTGGCTGATAGGTATTTCCAAATAAAGGACACCTCTGTCCATGAATCCCTTCTCAAAGCATACTGCCAAAGTAGGGATAAATACTTGAACCAGGTTGATCAAATTGGACTGTGGGAGTCCAATTTTCCTAAGTACCAGTTCCCCAGAGTTCACATTTTCCCAGAAATTGTACACTACTGTCATGCCAATTACATTCCTAGTCAAAGAGTAGTCATGTCCCCAAACCAGACTATACTTTTCACCATCACTGCTGAGTCTATAAATGAGATGCTACAACTCCAGCCTGGCCAAAACCTGACTCCCCTCTCCATTGGAGACCTGTTGGACTTATATCCCAAACTTAGCCCTACAAGATTGGCCCAAATAATCCAAACCTTCATCGTAGAAGAGAAGTATACCCCCAAAGACCCCCCTCCATATGTAGCAGCTTTATTTTCTCCTTGGGGTAGAAGTATTGTGGATATGATATCTAGTGTCCTGGGTTATACCACCAGTGAATATATTGATGAGATTATTTTAGCCTTCATGTCCATATACACTCCAGGGTAGCCTCCTGCTATCATATATGACTATGCTCAGTTCATAGCTGACAGGATGCATGAACAGTTCCTCAGAATGAGTAATGAGAGAGTCTTCAAATACTCCTCAGTCTTGTATCACCTTTTCCTATATTACCAGTTAGACAAATTCCCACTTACCTTGCAAAAATTGGACACCAAGGGCCAACCAAGATCAGTTATCTTCTGGACCCCATTGATTCATCAACATCCCTCCCCCTATTCATATAATGAATTCATAGATTCCTTTGTCCACCCTGTGATGACCATGCTCAGTGGAACTCCTCCACCAAGAATCAGTCCTGAGATTAGGAGAGTCCTTCATCTAAACATCAATCATCAGGTGGGAGATTGGTACTTGTACCAAAACCACACTGAAATCAGGATTTATGGCTGTGAGCTGGCCCCATACAAACTACCTAAATACCTCCCAATGAGGTTATTTTCCCTGGAGTACTACAGGCAGATAATAAATTCAGATGAGGTAAACTTTGTTAAAGCCAAAAAGAAATCCTAGCTCAAGATCAAAGACCAATTGGGTCCTTTTATTTGTAATAGCAGAGAAGCTGGAAAGGAGGCAGACCTAATCCTTCAAAGATTAAAACTAAAACAGAGCTTCATATGGAGATATGATCCCTTGGATTTCATCTGCAAAAGAAGGCAAAAAACAAGATGGCTCCCTATATCCATCACCGCATCCCTAAGATAGAAAAGTATGCCAACCAATTGCAATGGGTGGAAAACACTTTAGAAGACAGGGATAGTACTGAAGTTGCTATGGAAAACACATTAATAGATCTGGAAAAACAACTTGATGAGGATTCTTTCCTGTAGGTGCCAGAATAGTCGGATAGGCCAAAACAGTCAGATAGGCCAGAACAGTCAACCAGGACAGAACCATCAGAAGAACCAACAACTACTTCTAGTGCCCATCCAGTCATGCAAACTCCTCAAAATGAGGAGAAGGTCCCAAAAAGGAACAGAGAAGGGGCTTCCACTTCAGGAATGCCCACTTTTGATGTACATCAAGAGTCAAACAAAAGGCAAAAGCCCAATCCAGCCTCTGAGCAAGAGTTCATTGATGACTCAGCTGAGGTCACCAACACAGAGGTTGAAAGAAGCAGGCCCACCACTCCATCTGGGAGTATGCAGGAGCCCTCTACATCACAGACTCAGATGTTGATGAGGCAGCAAAGTGTTGAGGTATCCTCCTTTAGGATGCCTGCAGATAAAGATCAAGATATTAAGGAGAAATACAAAGAAATCAAGGCTAGGAATGAGAGGCTTAAGGCCCAAACATATGCACAGTATCTGAAAATGACCCCCACTAATCAAACAAGGCTAATGTCAGCCTTTGATATCAAAGAGGGGAAAATGCAGATGACTTTCATCAAGCCAACCACTCAGCAGCCAAGGACAACATCAGATTTCAAAAAAGTGGATTTTGAAGTACTGGCAAGGGATATTCATCCCATTGACCAGATTGAACTGCATAAGCAAACAGGGGAGATGATATACTCCACATTAACAGGGAAGGCCATTGCTACCCACCAATTACAGAACTCCCTAAACAATATATCAGCCCAATTCTAGTTGGAGAAGGCCTCCTCACAGGCCAAGGATAATAGAATCAAGTCCTTAGAGGACTTAGTGATTGAATTGGGACACAATCCCAAAGATGTAAAAGCTGTAGAATAGCTGATTAAGAAGAAAAATGATGACATTGTTGCACTCAAGAAGTAGCTAAAGATACCCTAGCTACATCACCCACAGACACAGGAAGTCCTAGAAGCACAACAAGGACATGAAGAGCTCATGGACTTGGTCCTGAAACTAAACGATCAACTCAAGGAGACAGAGAAGGAGTTGGACACTTTAATTTAGTCGAAGCAAAGTGACCTGGCCACAACTTCTAGAACTGTCATCCCCACAGTATCTACAACAGTTCCTTCCACACTGGCAGCATCACTGGCACCCACTGCTCCACCTACCACAACATTTCCAGTAACAACAGAATCTACTACAATGACAGGTACAACAACAGATAAAGCAACAGAACTTGTGAAAGGCATGGAAGATATGTCTATCCAGGGTACATAGCTGAAAAGATTAAAGGAAAATGTGGCAAGTTTGGAAATTCACTGCAAACTTGCCCAACTCCAGCAGAAAGAAGAAACACAGAAGGCCCAAAGAATGGGTGAAAGAATCAAAATCCTAGAGAAGGATTTAACATTACAAAAACCTCTAGGACAAACAAAAGAAATGCATTGGGCCAATATCATTGAGTTTGTCAATAATATTTGGCCATCAATTTAAGTTACATTTGAACAAACATAATTAGTAAACATAGCCACTGAAGCTATCCAAAAATTGAAGGAAGAATTGGGAGATAAACCAGAGGATGCAAATCGACTCATCCACTTCCTAAACAACAAGAACAGATATGAGCTCCAAGAGCTTAACATAGAAGATAGGATTGAAGCCATTTTGGAGATTAGAAAGGTTCTTTCCAAAAGAAACCTCATGCATAACTTAGAAGAGAAGTGCCATAACATGCAGGTAGCCATTGACAGGTTCATGGCTAAGTTTTAGATTTTAAGGGACAAAGGTCTTCCCAGTCCTATGGTCATCAATGAAAAGCTCATGACCCAATTGGACTATAGTGATAGACTCAGGAAATTGGCCAAGGAACAAGCCAGCTCTTCAGCTATTAAAGCTTTGCCAACAGGCAAAGTATTATATGATACTTTTGAGAACTTGTTTTTCATAGAGCATGAAGTGAAACATTTGTTTCTCACCAAACCAAATTTTGCAAAATACACAGAGGCAGATGAAATCTATAGAAGGATGGTAAAAATAAAGTTACCTGATGCAGAATGGTGGGAAAAAATGACATATTTACTATGATAAATTTACATCATAAAGTTACTGCACAATAAATCTGAAGATAGCCAGTGAAACAGGTAAAAGAAGAGAAGCATGGTCAAAGAGTAGTAGGGTCGAAGAGTATCAGTTGAAAGATGAAAGAAAAGAAGATTCTAGTGTAGAATTGCTACAAATATCAGCCAGCTTAAAGGGCTCCAACTCAACAAAAATAACCAGCAACACCATAATAAAAGGGACAACATGAAGTAGTTTAAAATCTATCTCTATCTTCATGCAAGAAGATATTTTTATTCCCTAGATTAAATCTCAAGTTGTTTTGAGATATTTTGTAAATATTTTTGTATAAATACTTCACATTTTGAAGTATGTAGGGTAAATTCCAAGACATTTCTATAAACTTTTTCTCTCAAATCAAAGTTCTATTGTATCAATGACTGGATTGGCTTACTGGATCAAGGAATAAAGATCAGATATTTTACAGGTTTCTTATGTAAAGTGAAATACAAATAAGTATTCTCTCATGTTCAATGTTGTTTTTCCTTATGTCTTTTCCATAATCTTATTTGTTTCTCTAAAATCTAAATTTATAGCAAGGAATGATATTTCAGAAATTGCTTGGATGCACTCTATCTTGACTGCTTTACATTCTTAATATTTTCTCCTAAACTATCTTAGCTAGGGAATTCTTGACTGCTCCTTAGCTTTCGTAGTTTCCCCTCTGGTCTATAGCAAAGGATTCTTTTTTTCCCTTTGTTCATGATCACCCTCTATTCTTCATTCTGATCCCGGTCCAAGGATTCTTAAGTGCCCTTTCACCCTGATTAAAATCACTTCACCCATTCGGCCTAAAGATTTTCCTTTTGCTTTGCTAGCCTGCCCTGTGGTCATTCCCTTTAATGATCTGATCTAGTTATGCTATCCATTTTTTGACTCCATAGCCCAAGGATTGAAGACCTAGTTCTATCCATCTGCTCCAAGAATTCCACCACCCAACCTTCAATCCAAAATGAAAACCCCATGAACACTAAGAACTAGCCTAAAATCCCATAAAAACAAAGATAAATTATAAAGAGAGAGCCCTCTTTGGACTTAGGTTGGCTAGAGCCTAAGCCTAAAAGATTGGTTTGTGGTTACCTCGGATGCTTCCTTCTTTTGATAACTTCTAGGGAAAACTTCTGAGTGATAACATAGTGGCAACCATACTGGGGACTCAAATCCTCAGTCTTAATAAACCTTTGAGAAAATTTCAAATCTTTATTTCAAGCCTCTTGAAGGGTTTATTAGAAGTTATTTACAAAATTTCAAAAAAAGAAAGTAATTAGAAAAGCTTGAAATTTTGGCTTCAAGGAGAACTCACTATACTAGGGCTAATCCAGATCCAAACCCTGCCCTAGTAGTGGATAATCCCAACCTGATTTCAAGAAGATCCAAAAGACAAGAAAGTTTAGTCAGTCGAATACCTTCAATCAAAGCAGACTCATTCCCTGATGAGTGGTTGTTTTTAGAATACCTCCCCTTTGATGATTCATTTGACCTTTCCCTATTTAGAACTAGGTCTGAAAGTGCACTTGATGACATAGTTCTAGATCCAGAGTTTATTGCAGATCTCGAAGTCCAAAAGGAAAACTAGTCAATTGATGAGTATATTCTAAATTCCCCTCAGTCATCCCTTACTACTGCTAAGATCCCTGAGCTTTCTAAACCAGTGTCCACTACCCTTAGTTCACCGTTATTCCGTTCAACCTCTAAAGTTCACTCCCCACCTCCATTTATACCTTCACTTTTCTACCAACCTACCATTACCCATCAATCACTGATTACTCCTAGTTCTCCATCAACTATTGTATCATCTCCTAGTACCCCAACCCCACTTCTTAGTCCTACCCAGCTTAAAGCCATGGCAAATATATATGCTCCTCTTGTATTACTTGCCACAGTGGGTGCCATGCCACAAGACTACCAAAACAAAATTTTCCAATTTGATTGCATAGGAACTTATACAACACAACATCATGTAAATAAAATGACAGATTACTTTGAATTGCATGAAATTGATATTGGAGATGTTCAAATGAGACTTTTTGCTCAGACTCTAGCCGATGATGTTAGGAAATGGTTTAGAGCATTACCTGCTAATATCATAGATAGTCTAGATATATTTTATCAACAATTTTTAAATAGATTGGAAAAGAAAAAGAACCCTTTACAGATCCTTTCAGAATACGAAAACATTAAAAGAGGACCAAATGAAACAGTCCAGGATTATTGCACCAGATTTAACAATATATACAATGCAATACCAATCAATCTTAGACCCCCACCTGACTTAGCACTATAAAATTTCCTGATGGATTTGATACTGATATGGCATTCCAACTCAGAAAGAGAAATCCCCCAACTTTAGAAGACATGTAGAGTGTAGCAGTCAGTGTAGAAGCCAACTTGCTAGCAAAAAGAGCAAGGGTTAGGAACGAAAGGAGAGGATCTGCCAAAGATGAAGCCTCACCCTCTGACCTTAAAATAGATGTTCTGGCCAAGATTATGGAAAATCTTATGGATAGGATAGAAAATATGGAGAGGAAGCCCCAATGGGATAATCAACAGGCACCTCCAGTCAGAAACCCAAACTTTAGAAGAATCAGAATCAAAATACTGGAAAGAATGGACCTGATAAGAATATTAGGCCTCCCTTTCATGAAACCTATGTTGAAACATCCCATTCAGATGACCCTGAACAAGACACACACATTAACTTGATCGAATGGATGATGAGGAAACTATCTTCTTAACCCAAGATGAGCAAGAACTGCATATGCTGCAGCATTTGCAGACCCAATCCAGAGTTTCATTCGATTATAAACAAGGATATGATTCTACTATCTTTGAGGTACATAAACAATACAACTTGAGGAGTAAAAAGAATATTGATACTCCTAACCAAACCAAGAAAACAATGCAGAATCAACCCAAGAAAATCAAAGCAGCTCCAGTTACTAAAACTCTCCAAATCCTCCCTAGACCAAACCAGAACCCTCCTGGTCCCACCATTGTAGATATAACCCCTAATCAACCCCCTAATGATCAACCATCCACTTCAGTCCCCTCCAAGGAAACAATGGAAAAATCTCCAAACACCATATTAGAAAATCCACATAAAAAGACCTTAAATACAGAAAAAGAAGAGCAACCTACTCCAATTCCTGCTATGAAAATTCCAAGCCCTCAAATAGAAAAAGCCCCTTTTCCTTTCAATTTGGGAGTAGAGGTGGCTAAACTAAAAATTTCAGTTCCCTTAACAGAGCTAATTAAAAGTGAAACCTATAAGTCTCAAATAAACAAAACCTTAAACTTTGTTGAGAATGAAGACTCTGTCAACTTGTTTGATGATCAGCTAGAACTTATATTTGGTCCTGATGTTAACGGAAAACCACTAGAAGGAGGGATACCACCCTTTTATATTAGCCTTAGCATTCATGATAAAATCTTACACAATGCAATGTTAGATTCTGGGGCTTCACACAATTTAATGCCTAAATCGGTTATGGAAAAATTAAACTTGGACATTACAAGACCTTACAAGGACTTATTTTCATTTGACTCAAGTCAAGTAAAGTGTCTAGGGTTAATCAAAGACCTGTGTGTTTCCTTAGTACAATATCCTACTAAGAGCATTCTCATGGATATAGTAGTCGCTGACATCCCACCTAAATATGGCATGCTATTGTCTAGATCATGGGGGGCTAAACTCCAAGGATCTTTACAACTTGACATGTCATATGCCACAATCTCAGTTTTTGGACAACCTAAAAAGTTGTACAGAGAGACCCTAATGAAATATGTAGTGAGTAGCCAGGATAGGCCTCAAAACTTTCCTATCTACTCCATGCATTCTGACATTGATTCTTTTATTTTGTATAATGCTGAACAAACACAACAAACTACTTCAAACAACATTGTTTCAGAACCAAAATAAATTGCAGTTACAGCTAAAAATGAAATTGTCCAAACTCAAGAGCTTTCCAATGAAAGGAATGATCAAAACACCTCAAACAATGAAAATTTTGTTCCCCCAGACAGTGAGAATTATGAACATGAGATATTATGGCACCTTGAATTTGATGGATCAGTGAATAAGTTAGGAGTAGGAGCAAGAGTGTGGATATAAAATTTGGAGAATGATCACTCAGAGGGCCATGCTTACAGACTGAATTTCAAATGCACTAACAACATGGCTGAGTATGAAGCCCTGATTTTAGGTCTCAAACTAGTTAGGAATTTAGGAGCCAAAAGAGTTTCTATTATGGGAGACTCTGAGTTGGTTATAAAACAAATTAATGTTGTATATATGACCAGAGATCCTAGGTTAAGTTTTTATAGAGGAACAATTGTAGAAATAATGAATACTTTCCTAGAAACTAAGCTTGCAGTCATCCCAAGGAAACATAATATGCAGGCTCATAGTTTAGCAATGTTTTCCAGCACTTGTAAGTTACCATTTCAACCTAACCATCAGTACACTGCTGAGGTCAGGCACAGACCTGCTATCCCAGATAACTTGAAAAACTGGCAAGTGTTTGCTAATGACCAACAGATAAACAATTTTTTAACCTTAGAAGAAGAATTTGTAAATAGTAATATAGACACTGACATAACATTAGATCCTGACTTTAAAGATGAAATATAAATTAATGAAATAGAAGATGAAAAGATAGATAGATTTCATCCCACTAAATTTACAAAATTAGATGTAGAAAACCTAAAGCAAGTTGAAATTGATGAGATAATTAACGAAGACTTTGAAGTCATTAATCTCAAAGACAACTTTTTGCCCAAAGGATTAACCCCTTTGGAAGACTTGTTTGATTCAAATGATGTCCCTAGAAAACCAAAGCTGGAACCCTTAAAATATGATATTGAGGAGTGTAATATAGGCACTAAGGAAAATCCAAAATTAATCAAACTTTTAAAGTCCTTACCTCCTACCAGAAAAGTGAAATACCTTGAATTATTAAAAGAATTCCAAGATGTCTTTGCTTGGAGTTATGAGGACTTCAAGTCCTATGACACTAGCAGCATACAACACACCATCCCCATAAAAGAAAACTAGAAATATTTCAGACAAAAGATTAGGAGGATTAATCCCATCCTATTGCCTTATATTGAAAAGGAAATCTGAAGGATGTATGAGGCCAAGATAATAACACCAATTAGATTCTATGATTGGGTTTCAAATTTGGTGCCAACAAGGAAGAAAACTGGTGAGATCAGACTTTGTGTTGATCTCAGGAATCTTAATAAAGTTTCACTCAAAGACAATTACCCTCTCCCTAAAATGGATCATATCTTACAAAGGGTAGTTGGGTCAACTAGAATCTCATTATTGGATGGGTTTTCTGGTTACAATCAGATTTTAGTTCACCCAGACGATTAGGCTAAAACTGCATTTACCACTCCTTGGGGCACATTCATGTATGTGAAGATGCCTTTTGGATTAATGAATGCAGGGGCCACTTTCCAAAGAGCCATGGACATAGCTTTTGCTAAGGAAATTCATGACTTCCTAGTAATATATTTAGATGACATCACTGTATTCTCAAAATCTGATAAACAACACTTAAATAATCTAAGGCAGGTTTTCAACAGATGCAGGAAGTATGGAATTTCTTTAAATCCAAAGAAATCTTTATTTGGGTTAGAAGAGGGAAAGTTATTAGGCCATATAATCTCAAAAGATGGTATCTGAATAGATCCTGTAAGAATTGAAGCCATCTTACGGATAAAACATCCTAGCAGCATTAAGGAGTTACAAGCCTTTTTAGGGAAAATTAACTTTCGTAGGAGATTTATTTCTAACCTAGCTGAATTAATTAGATCATTAAACAATATGTTGAAAAAAGATTCGACCATAAAATGGACCATTGAGGCTAAGAAATCCTTTGAAGATATTAAGCTAGCCTTAACCAAAACACTCGTTTTGATTAGTCAAAAAATTGATAGGGACTTCATTTTATTTTCCTTTGCTTAAGAACATACAATTTCTGCAGTTTTACTGCAGAAAAATGATCAAGGTTATGAACAACCTATTGCCTTTTTTAGCAAAGCCCTGAGGGATGCCTCCTTAAAATACAAGATAATGGAAAAGCAAGCCTTTCCTTTAATCAAAGCTATTAAAGATTTCAGAGTTTACATTTTATATTCTCATATAATAGCCTATGTCCCCAATTCAGTAGTCAAGGACATCCTAACTCAGGAAGGTCGAGATGGAAAGAGAGGGAAATGGATCACTACTATATTAGAATACGACCTAGAAATCAAAGCAATAAAGTTAATCAAAGGCCAAGGTTTAGCCAAGCTCATGGTTGAATCGAACTGTCAGGCCTTAGATATAAATATTATTGCAGAAATGGATAATGGAGAGGAGATGGTGACTCCACCAATCAGCCAGGCCTTTATTGACACTACAAGAAAAAAGGATATTGGTGAGGGGCAAAAAATGTCACCATAAGCTCATTGGTGACAGTCAAAAGAGCATTCGTCACCAAAAATTGAACATCACCAAAGGTGGCGTCGCCAAAAGTATAGGTGTTGTAGTGACATACAAAGTCCATCACCAATAATGATTTATGATGATGGATAACAACTGTAACCATTTCATATGAGCAATGGTGATGGACCATAGCCTCTGTCACCAAAAACTGAACATCACCAAAGGTGGCGTCGCCAAAAGTATAGGTGTTGTAGTGACATTCAATGTTCATCACCAATAATGATTTATAATGATGGATAGCGACCATGACCATTGCATATGAGCAATGGTGATGGACCATAGCCTGGGTCACCAAAAACTGAACGTCACCAAAAGTTAGGTGTTATGGTGACATTCACGGTCCATCACGAATATTGATTATAATGATGGATAGTGACTGTCTGTTGGGTCCCTATAATACTAGTGATTACCTCATTACTATTGTAGTTGTATCCCTTATTAATATTGTTGTGCCCCTGTTGCCCCCATATTGTTATTACTGTGCCCCATAGAATCCCTCTATTGTTATTTTTGTGGCTTTATATTATTATTATTAGGTCAGCTGGGTTATATTATGACTCTTTAGACTCCTATATATAGAAAGGAGGTTTTGTCATTTGAATCATCCAAGAATTGTTCATTTATGTAATTTAAAGGAGGTTGCCCCCTTGAAGAGGCTGAATTCTAAGGCGTTGATCTATCTTTTCTATCTTTTTCTTGAGCTGGTTTCATAACATTTGGTATCAGAGCTTTGGATTCTAGGTTTCACTGCTCCAAACAGGTCATCGTGGAATTTTTGCTATAACTTTTTTTCTGCGACGTTTTAGAAGCTAAAAAAAACCATTTGAGAAGAAATCACACTGAATCTTGGATTTGAATTTCAGATCTTTTCGCGCTATATTTGCGGAGATATGATCTGAGGAAGTTGGTCTTTTTGCAAACTCTTGAATTACATTTCAAACAGGTGACCTGGGTAAAATCGTCATAACTTTCTCTCTGGGCATCGGATTGAAATTTCGTAAGAAGGTACAGAAAGAGGACGGATTGTAGTTTCTTGTATATCTTTTTTAGAGCCAAAGGTCGAAACAAGGACATGTGGCACGTCGTACAAGTTCGCTCTACTAAACTAGTCTATAATCAGGTCACTGTGTGAGATTTGACATAACTCTTCCTTGGAGAATCCAATTGGGATCATACTGGTGGCATTGGAAAGAGGACACAGGGAGCTACTGCAAATCGCAATTTCAGAACTGGATGATCCAAAATTACAGAGATACATCAGAGGCAATATTGAGCTCCTACAAAGTGAAAAAAGGTGTGTAGATTTTTTTAATTTTTGCTTAATCTTGGTTTGAAAAATTATTTTGAAGGAATTCAAAGGGCATAGTTGAGCATTGTTATCAGTAACTGATGCTTCGAGGAAAGAAAATGAAAACACCTAGTAAGCAACCTGAAAGCTCTAGCATGACTCATGAAGAAGAGGAAGAAATGCTACATGATATATTAAAATTACAAGACCAAGTGCAACAAATTTCACTCTCACAAAAGCTAACAGAAGCTAAAATAAATGGCGTGGAATCTAAGATAAAGGGCATGGAAGCTAAGATTGATGATTTGAAGATAGATTTGAAGAGAGACAAGGCAGATTTGAAGATAGATTTGACAAATTTTCTACAAGAAATACTTACTAATGGTGAAAAGGTAGTAAAGGAAACCCATGATGCGAACAAAAGAAATGTTAATCATGATTTCATAGACTCTAATGTGCGATCGAAGACCCACCATATTCCAAAAATCAATATGAGGAAGTTTGATGGCAAGGATCCCGCAACATGGATATTATAGATGGAGCAATTTTTCGATCTCAATAATGTGCAAAACACACAAAAGGTACGTATTGGAACTTTATATTTGGAACCAAATCAGTTTGTATGGTATCAATGGCTTTGCTCTCGCAAACAAATTATCACTTGGGCAATTTTTACGGAGGAATTAATAGCACATTATGAGGATACAAAAAGCAACACTTTTTTTAGCCAATTGATAAGTCTCAAACAAAAGGATTCAATAATGGAGCACATTGAGGAGTTCCAAAAATTGAACATAAGGGTAAAAAATATTCCAGAGGAGCATAGTATTGAAGTTTTCATAGGGACTTTAAAGGATAATATCCAGCATGATGTTCGCCTTTGGGAACTTGATTCATTAGAGAAGGCATTCAGGTTAGCAAGAAAAATGGAAAGCAAAATTATGGCAATCAGGAAGCATACCTCTCACAACTATAAAGATGGAAGTGTTGTTGCCCCTAGTCTTCCATAACCTATAAGGTTGGCACCACAACAATTGGAAGAAAAAAGAGAAAAAGGGCTTTGTTACAATTGTGATAGCAAATACACTAAAGGTCATAAGTGTGCTGAGAAGAAATTATTCTACATAGATTGTGAAGAGGAAGAAGAAAAGGAGCAAGAAAGGTCAAAAGAAGAGGATATACTCCAGGAACAAAGCCTAGATAAAGAAGAAATGAATCCGACCATATCTTGTAATGCATTGGTGGGAATTACCACTCCTTAAACCATCAAGATAGAAGGATAAATCAAGAAGGAAAAGGTAATAGTTTTGATTGATTCAGGAAGTACCCACAATTTTATTCATTGTAAGGTAGCAAAAGAATTGAATTGCTTCTTATATCCAGCACCAGAGTGTCAAGTGATGGTTACAAATGGAGGAATAATAAATTGCTCAGGAAAGTGCCATAATATCAAGCTATCCATGGGAGAATATGTATTGACTAGCCCAATGCTTTCCATTCCAATGGGAGGTACTGATGTTGTACTAGGAGTCCAATGGCTACAATCCTTGGGTAAAATAGATTTTAATTTTCAAGAACTTTTCATGAAATTTTCTGTGGAAGGAAAGGAAGTTGAATTAAGGGGTATTGCAGGGAAACCGAGAAAGATAATCAGCTCTAACGATATGACAAAGCTTCTAAAAAAGGAACAAAGAGGTGTAATTGCACAATTATGTTCGCTAGATGTTTCCACCTTGGAATCATCTATTTCTCCAAATCTCCAAAAATTCTTGGACAATCATTCCAAGGTTTTTGAGACTCCCATGTAGAAATTTTGAATAATATGACACATATTCACAGAGATTATCCTGATTATACACTTATAATCGGAACATGCATAATACATAACCTCCTCTACGTTGATCATCACTTTATAGAAGCAGAAACATTCACAGGCGTACATAGAAGCATCAATCACACATATCAACACAGTATTTTCCCGGGGAAAGCATCTCGCTAAAAGCCCCAACTATCTATATATTATAGTGATTGAATCATGTAACAATACATAGTACAATACTCCTCACAAGTACTCAGTACTATCTCCACATGCTACACACAATACAGCTCAGATCTGATCTCCAAATCTCCCCCGCTGCTTGCCTGCCTCCACAGCTCAATACCTGCTCAAGAATGAATGAGAATGGTTTACCAAACTCATATTTAACCTCCAAAGAATCACTCACAATGGGAAAGACGTGATCAGAGGCTATAATACTTGGTATTGGCCAATTCATTGGCATACTCAATCCCTTTGATTGTGCAAATCATCATGCACAACTATAGTCACAACTGATAGCAATCTGATCCTCTAACACCTGTCCCTGCTGAACTGAACATGCATTGACATGCAACTGAGTTAACTAATGTATTCTATAGTTGCATTATGAGTTAATAATTAGTTTAACAACTCATCATTAGTCTATTTGCAGTTAGACTAATTACAACTAGTTTAACCAAGTCAAACTGAACACAACTTCATTAACTCTACAATCAACTCCACCAAACTCAACTGATTGAGTTCTAACTGAAGTCATGCATGCAACAACTCAACTGACCCACAAAGAAAGCGTACTTCCTTCTAACAGCTGCATGTGCCACATTTGTAGCTCAAACTGAAGTGCTCCAAGAGAATAAGATCAAGTTTATAGTCCAAATATTATTATGAGACAATAATATTTGACTTTTTTATTTTTGACAGCCAGTCCAAAAATAGACTTTGATCACTCCTGCTGTGATCATCCCTGCTGGGATCCAAAAATAGAACTTGCGCCATAATTTGCCTGCGGGCCCACTTAGTGAAGGCAACTCTTTTCACTAAGCTCCATCATCTTGTTGCATTCTCAACAAGCATTTCTTGTTGCACACTTTTCAACATCCCAAAGGTCTCCCACCTATTCGTGATCATGATCATGCTATTCATCTGATTCCAGGAAGTGTTCCTCCAAAGGCTGTATAGATATGCCTATGCCCAAAAGAGTGAAATTGAACGTATGGTTGCAGAAATGCTAGAGGCTGGTATAATTCAACCGAGTCAAAGTTCTTTCTTTGCTCCAGTAGTATTGGTGCACAAGAAGGATGGATCATGGCGCATGTGTCTGGATTATAGGGAGCTCAACAAGCTCACTATTAAAGATAAGTTTCCCATTCTTGTCTTTGATGAATTACTGGATGAATTGCATGGATCAATTTACTTCACCAAGTTGGATCTTCGTTCAGGATATCATCAAATCAGAATGAAAACTGAAGACATTCCGAAAACAACATTTAGAACTCATGAGGATCATTATGAATTTTTGGTCATGCCTTTTGGCCTTACCAATGCACCTTCAAAATTTCAAGGTTTGATGAATTCCATTTTCAAACCATTCCTTAGAAAATTTGTGTTAGTATTTTTTGATGATATATTAATCTACAGCAAGTCTTGGAAGGATCATGTTGAACATGTTGATAGGGTGCTACAACTATTAGAGGAGAAACAATTATATGCAAAAAGATCCAAATGTTTCTTTGGAGTACAAGAGGTGGAATATCTGGGTCATATTGTATATCATGAAGGAGTTAAGGTAGACCCTAGCAAAATTAAATCCATTAAGGAATGGAAAATCCCCACATCCATAAAGCATCTGCGAGGATTTCTCGGGTTGATAGGGTATTATCGCAAGTTTGTTAAGAATTATGGGAGAATAGCAGCACCTCTAACAACACTAGTGAAGAAAGATGCATTTTCATGGACTCTAGCAGCAACAAAGGCCTTCGAACATCTTAAAGAGGCAATGTGCCAAGCACCGGTCTTAGCTACACCAGACTTCACAAAAACCTTTATTGTGGAATTTGATGCTTCAGGAAATGGAATTGGTGTTGTTTTAATGCAAGATGAAAGACCCATTGCTTGTGAAAGTCGTCCAATCAAGGGAAAGTTTTTACACAAAGCTATTTATGAGAAGGAAATGTTGGCAATACTCCATGCACTTAAGAAATGGCGACCCTACCTAATGGGAAGACACTTCAAGGTAAAAATGGATCATGATAGCCTTAAATACTTTTTAGAACAAAGATTATCCTCTAAAGAGCAACAAAAGTGGGTCACAAAGATGTTGGGTTATGACTTTGAAATCATCTACAAAAAAGGGAAGCAAAATGTGGTGGCAGATGCACTCTCAAGAAAGGATGAGGATGCGGAAGCATTGTTGTGCACCATTTCTATTATCCAACCAGATTGGATAAACAAAGCAAGGGAGGAATGGAAGAATGACAAAGAAGTGTGGGCACTTATTCGAAAGTTACAACAAGATTCTAGTACGTCTGATACATTTAGCTGGCAAAATGATTTGTTATGGTACAAAGATTGCTTATACCTCTATAACAATTCCCAGCTAAAACAAAAGATTCTTATGGAATTGCACACCTCTCCCTTAGGAGGGCACTCAGGATTTTTAAAAACTTACCACAAGGTTAAGAAGGAATTTTTTTGGGATGGCCTTAAATCAGATATTCAAAAGTTTGTGGCAAAATGTTTGGTTTGCCAACAAAATAAAGTTGAAACAATTAAGACACTGGGTCTATTACAACCTTTATCCATTCCAAGCCAACGTTGGGAGGAGGTTTCAATGGATTTTATCACAGGTTTACCCAAGTATGAGAGAAAGAGTGTCATCATGGTGGTAGTTGACAGACTTACCAAGTATGCACACTTTTGTGCATTATCAAATCCATTTAAAGCCAGTACAATTTCTTCTGCATTTATGGAAACAATTCAAAAGCTACATGGAAACCCAAAGATTATTGTAAGTGATAGAGATCCCATTTTCACTAGAAATTTTTGGACAAAATTATTTTCTTGTCTTGGTACTCAGTTAGCTCATAGCTCATCTTATCATCCTCAATCTGATGGGCAAACTGAGATAGTATACAGATGTTTGGAAGGATATCTTCGTTGCTTTGTATCTGATAAACAGACACAATGGATCAAATGGTTGCCTCTAGCCGAATGGTGGTATAACACTTCCTTCCATACAACAACAAAAATGACCCCACTTATGGCACTTTATGGATATCAGCCACCATCCATCACATCATATTTAAGAGAAAATTCTAAGGTTCAAGCAGTGGAACATCACATCGAACATCAACAACAAGTCCTCCAACTCTTAAAGGATAACCTCGTGTTGGCATAGAATAGAATGAAACAACAGGCAGATCAACATCGCAACGAAAGAAGTTTTGATGTAGGTGATTGGGTATTCCTACGGCTACAACCATATAAGAAAATGTCCCTCAAGCAAGCCAAGAAGGATAATAAATTATCACCAAAGTATTATGGTCTGTACAAGGTGTTGCAAAAGATTGGTACTATGGCATACAAATTGGAGCTTCTTGCAGCTTCTCGATTGCACCCAGTTTTCCATGTTTCATGTTTAAAGAAGGTTATAGGCGACAAGCTCCCAATTCAAACAATATTGCTAGAACTTGACGAGGAAGGAAAAATTATATTGGAACTAGAAGCAGTCACAGAAACAAGAACTCGACAGTTACGAAATCGATCAATTTCAGAGTATCTTATCAAGTGGAAGAACTTATCCACTGAAGATTCCACATGGGAGGATGAGAAATTTATACAGAAGCATCCAGAACTACTCAAGCGTTGAGGACAACACTTTTTTGAAGGAGAGGGGCATGTTGGGTCCCTATAATACTAGTGATTATCCCATTACTATTTTAGTTGTATCCCTTATTAATATTGTTGTGCACCTGTTGCCCCCATATTGTTATTACTGTGCCCCATAGAATCCCTCTATTGTTATTTTTGTGGCTTTATATTATTATTATTAGGTCGGCTGGGTTATATTGTGACTCTTTAGACTCCTATATATAGAAAGGAGGTTTTGTCATTTGAATCATCCAAGAATTGTTCATTTATGTAATGTAAAAGGAGGTTGCCCCCTCGAAGAGGCTGAATTCTAAGGCATTGATCTATCTTTTCTATCTTTTTCTTGAGCTGGTTTCATAACACCGTCACCATTTCATATGAACAATAATGATTTATTGTGATGGATCTTTAATGGCCGTCACTATTGGTGCATATATATGGTGACATTCATTGACCGTCACCAAAAGCCACATTGCTAGAAGTATAGGTGTTGTGGTGACATTCAATGTTCATCACGAATAATGACTATAATGATGGACAATGATGGTTACCATTTCATATCAACAACAACAATTTATGGTTACAGACCTTTGAGGGTCGTCACTATTGATGCGTATATATGGTGGCGTTCGTTGATCGTCACCATTTCATATTTTTGTTCAAGGTTGAAAAATGTCACCAAATCTCATTGGTGATGGTCAAAAGAGCCTCTATCATGAAAAATTGATCATTGCCATTCCATATGGATGTCAGGGCATGATGGAATCGAACCACCAACCTCCTTCTGGAAGGAATTGCACAATTAACTCAGTGAACAGTGATAGGTAGATTTGCGCAATTCTAGAGCCCAGCGGGCTGCCAAATAGAATTGCGCAATTTCTAGAGGGAAGGTTGGTTTCCCTCCAGAATTGTGCAATTTCTTGAGGGAGCTTCTCAGCCTGCCGCTGGACCAAGTCTGGTGAAACAACCTCTGAGGGGGAAGCAACAATATTTGATGGACAGGTTGTCATTCTGTAAGAAAATCACTAAAGCTTGTGTTCTTGACAAGACAAGACATGTTGTTGTGAAAGGTTGGTAGGGAGGCTCCAAAACAAAGCTAAGGCAAAAATTTGGAGGTTGGTTGTAGCCACTAGAACACAGGGAAACTAGAGGGTGAAGAAGATGGTAAGACATGAGTGAAGGGCCATGCATCCACTTTGGTTTGGGGTCGCTCCAAAGTTTGGTTGTCCAAGTAAGCAAGTTTGGTGAGTTTTATTGCAATTAGTTTTAATTCATTTAGATTAAAAATTCAAGATCTTTAAAGATAAATCATTTTTAGGGTGTTGTGAGAACCCCTAGGTACTAATTCATATTGCGAGATAGGGATCATCAACCCATAGGAGAAATTCAAGAATGATTGAGAGCTTGAATAATGTCCCTTAAAGCACTTTCTCAAAGCCTAATAGTAGCTGGAATATCTACCTCTTAGGAAGAGTTCATCTTGACCGCATTTAGGAAATTATCAATCTCTCCAAAACCAGAAAAGGATTTGGAAGTCTCCATTGATTCCTCTTGCCTATCTACCAACGATATCAAGAACTCATGTACCAAATCTGATGGGGAGCATCCATCATAACCTGAGATCGAAGAACTTTCACCATGTCCAGTAGCCGACCTTGTATGCATTCCTGAGACCAATTATCCACATTTGTCTGGAATGACCAAGGAGGACTTTCAGAGTGGTCTAAATGAAGATATGGGACAAAACCATGAGGATTACCTAGAGCATTGGTTCCAAATCACAATCTCATCAAAGTACCACTCTCATCTTCAAATACTCTTTGTATCACATATTTCAAAGCTACTGATTTATCATGCTCATTTATATTCTGTTATCCTCCACAATATCCCAAGGCTGAAGAGGGAAATTGAAGGAGGTAACCTCAAACCACTTACGGTTCAATAGCTAGCCTTGCTAAACTAGAGAGGGATGTCTCTATGAATTCACAACCAATGATGACTGGAATGGGAAAGTATTTTAGGCTAGATATGTTAGGCTCAGATAGGGTTTTGAAAGTTTTAGGTTTTGATGTTGGATTAGGGATGAAAACTAGGTAGATAGGTCAAAGTATCAAATGGTTACAACAGGAAATATATGGAGGAGGAAGGTAGCAATACTTTTGTGATGGATTTAGGGTTTGTCAGTGTAGTGTAGTGTTTGAAAGAAGAAAAAGGTCTTAATGAGCATGTGCACCATGAATTCATTAAGTAAGAAGGAAAATTACACAAAATGGTATTCCCATAAAAACAGAGCTTTATGCAAAGAATTGTTCTTATAACATTTAAGGAAAATCACTAAAGAAATAAGATATGGAAATGAGAGATGTATATCATTCATAAAAAACTATAACAGAGAAAATACTTCATCACAAACTCACTGCACATGAATTCCTAGATAATAGCTGTAATCTGCTCCTTAAAGTTTATTTCTTAAATAAAGAGTTGAAATACAAGCTACAATTGTTCTCACCTATGATCCCCAACCTGTTCTATGACTGAGAAAATGATACATATAGACCAAAAAAACATCTCCCTTCTCTTAGGGGTCGAATCTATGAGTCTAGGAACTAATACATGAGGTGTTCCAACCAAACCCTAATGTCTAGGGAGGTTAAAACAACTCCTCCGTTTAAAATTTGACTCAAACTACTCTCATAAATGAGGCCTAAACTTACATAAAAATAACTTAACAAGCCTATTTATCCTTAATTACATCATAATTACATAAAATTTAAGCAATTACATCATAAAAACTAGAATCTAGCTGATAAAAGTGGGAAAAAGTTGTTACAGGAAAAAACACAGCGAAATCAGTGAAAAGCGCAGCATGTGAGGAGAAAGTGCAACAAATTTGGGAGAACTAATTTTTGAAGGCCTTCCCATGGTCCAAATTCTGATCTTGATGGCTCATTGGAAATATGTGGTTGTCGGCTACATGATGGAATCTTCAAGAGCTGGAAAAGGTTACTTCTATCTCCCAAAACTACATTCTCCTAGAGGTACTCTCAAACGCGCAACGCGCTCTTCAACAAGAGGGCAGAAAGGTGATTTTTACATATTTTTTTGGCCATTTCCACCTATCAAAATCTGTTGAAGGTCTTCTCCTAGAGAGAGATGTGATATACAAGCCATGAGGAATCCATACATGCAAGCAAAATGTGATTTGGAGGTCCCCATAAACAACGTAGCAGCTTACCCTTTAATTGTTCAAAATTTTCCAAAGATTCATAAAAACCAAAACTTTTCCAAATCTCTTCAAAATTGGTTCATGAAGTCTTGAAGTGCTATGTTATGCTATGAGGGAGGCATCAACAAGAAAATCCAACTTATCATTCTCTTTTTGCCTGATTAGGGTTTCCTTGAGTTTTTCCTTCAACCGCTTGATCTTGATCTTGGAAACTCGATTCCTTGTGTGGTAATGAGCAGCCATGTGTCTTTACAACCTATTATCTTTGTTAGCCCTCTTAATAATATTTTCCAAATGAAAAGTCACTTTTTGAAGCCAAAATTCTCTATTTTCATTGATTTATGTTGCAATTAGGTCAACTGAAGACATTTGTTCTCTTTGTTGCTGAAGTGCCCTTTTGAGACCTCTAGTCCTTGGCCTCTTCCTTGTCACCTACTCCTGATTCTCATATGAATCATATTTATCAATCACTTATTTTCCCTTTACATCCTCTTTGCCAACATCAACCTCATACTTTTCCAAGAGTAGTTGATTTACCTTCAATTGTTGATTCTCCTGCTCTAGGAATGAAATCATGAAATGGGCCTTAGATAAGTTGTCCTTAAGCTCTTTGATCTCAGCATCTTTCTCCATGATGACCTGCTCTATTGTATTATGCTCCTCATTAACCTTCAAGTCTTCTATATCAGTGTCAATATGGAATGGCTCCTCATCTTACAAAGGTGTTTCATGTTGT
This sequence comes from Pinus tabuliformis, assembly GCA_031772625.1. Taxonomy (NCBI): domain Eukaryota; kingdom Viridiplantae; phylum Streptophyta; class Pinopsida; order Pinales; family Pinaceae; genus Pinus; species Pinus tabuliformis. The sequence continues at coordinate 172,361,028 of CM062817.1, read as the reverse complement.
GATGGTGATCCCTGTTCTGTTGGTTCTGCCGATGTAAGCTTTGCCCCTTGCACAATATGTGGAGTAAAAAAACCCCTATTACCTCTTTGATATGTTTGAGTCACCTCAAGCCTAGGTGTCCTCGCAACTATAGGTCTATTAGATGAGCCAATCTTCATATTCTTAGATGGTGTTCATGGTGTACTTTGGCTTGTAGATTGACTAGCAGAAAACAAGAAGATATCTGACTGAATGAATGTCTTCCAAGTAATGTTCTTTTGTGAAAGCTGATGCAATATAATGATTTTGATGAGGGCATGGTGAAAAAGGTTGTTTTGATGATCACTATGTCTATGTTGCAAGTTCTCTGCCATTTTAACCAAGCTTTTGTAAAGGTAGTAGGGTAGGTTTAGCAGCTTTACCACTGTGAAATGCATCAGCAGTCTAACATGGTATTTGTACAGTCTAGAAAATCTTCCCTCACACGTAAAGTACTTCATAATAACCCTCATCAATCAAGAAAATTTCTCAAGGAGTTGGCCAAAAGGAAAAACCTTTTTAATGTTGTGTTTATAGTGACCTTTGATGAAAGGTTGATAGTTTTGCAAATCCAAGTCCAAGATCTTAATCCATTTTTCTCCATTGTTGGGTATCCCTGTGGCTGCTGCTATGACTTTAGTTGAAATAGTGAAACTAACACCTACAATAGTGACCTTATCTCTCCTAATATGAGTGGCAAACAAACTGGTCAACTTGGCATGGTATTTTACCTTTTGAACTAGCTCACAAAACCCTAAACACCCTTGTTATAGACATTTTTGTGCCTTACAGCATTAAGCATGAAATGTCCATAATCTAAGGGATCCAAAGTCCCTAAACATGTTGTTCCTACCCCTAGAGGAACAAGGTCAGCAAACCACAGCACTGAATAACAGTTTTCCACCTGAAAACACTAAAAAAAAAGCAAATTCTGGATCATGTCAACTGCTCCACTGAGCATCTGCGCTGAATGTCAAGTGCTCCACTCTGTACCTGCGCTGAATGTCAACTGCAAAGAAGGCCACCTGCACTGAGCGTACTTGGACAAGTGGCACAGTCATTCCTCAAGGTGTCAGCGCCCAGGAAGCTTCCAAAATGACACTTGGATCAAGGAATTCGCCTGGTGATGAGTAAGAGGGTCTAGATCTCCAAGTGGAAGCAAGAACCTCCAAGTGGACTCAAGAACTGAAGAATAACTGAAGTGAGAGAGGACACTAGTCAGCTTCATGCCAGCCTCAAGCTGACTCATTCTTTCTCCAAAACTCCTATATATAGAGCTCTCTCATGAGGTCTAGGGAGGCTGGAATCTTGTGAATGTAAGGAAGTGCTGTTGGTTTGAGTTTAGAGCTATTGGGTGATTTGCTTTGAAGGAGGTGAAGAGGAGATTTCTTTCTGCTGGGAAGGTGATGCTGGATTGGGCCTCTTATGGTTGTATCACTTCCTGAACTTTACTTCTTCCATTAATAAAGCATTTGAGGTTCTTCTATATGCATGTGTCTCAATGATGTATTGTCATACTTGTGTATTTGATTTATTCTAATCCTTGAATCAGTTATGAATGTATGCTTCTTGTAGTTTCCCTCTCTTGCCATTTTGCAGGATCTTGGTGTAGCTGGGCCAGTGAAAGAGCAAGGAGCTGGGAGCAAGCAGCAAGGAGAGAAGATTGGATCAACCATTAGCGAAAGATATCGGTTAGTGGATCCCTTTCTCCCCTATTTTACTTTCATAAAGAAGAAATCTTAGATAGCTTTGCTTCGATTGTTGCTGAGGTACTATCACCCTTAGAGTGGGATAGGGTCATTCCGTATTGGATACTTTTCCCAACAACAACCCTACATTCTAAAAGCATTGCTTAGACAGTGAGGAGGACATAAACTCATCAGTGTTGAGTGCTTAAAACCTTGAAATTTGACCTCCCTTATTATAGGATTTTCTTTCCTCCTCTATTTTGATAGTGTGAAAGAGAAAACCCTAATTAGGAAAACAGGGGATAGGATGAAGAGTTTAGGGAAGCAAAAATAGGGTAGGAAAATTTAGGGAAGTAGGGAGGGGTTTTAGTAATGTTTGGGAAGTGGAATGGAATGAAATGAGTGTAGGATCTAGTCTAGAGAAATTTTACACAGTCCTAGTAAGGGAACTGCCAAGAATGCAACGTAGGGAGTTTTGGAGGGTATGCAACATGAAAACAAGGAAATGAACTAATAGGAGGTGTACAGAGACTTGAATGAACTTGTAAAAATGCTGATGAAACTTTAATTTCGCTTTGGAAACCTTTGAAAACTAGTTTTGTGACTGTAGGAGAGAAAACACAGCAAAGTTCTAAAAGCCCAGTGTGGTGTTGATGCCTCGAAAATCGCTGCAACAACATTGGGGGATAACCACCCGGTCCGGACCTTAAAAGCAGCTCCTTTTCCGTTTGGTGTGGTGGCTCCGACTGTTCATCTAGGTCCAGTTACCTTCTCCCTATTGCTATTGGTTTATAGTGTATCTTTAACTACCAATAGACAGGGACATCAGATCACTTCTTCTTGCTGATCAGGCAAGAGAATGACCCTTAAGCTGATTCGGGTTCAGCCAAGCCACAACTAAAGTTTTGCCTCTTTGAGGAGAGGACTTAAAAGAATGCAAAACTACTCTAAATGCAAACTTATTCTATGATGCAAGCAAAATAAACTAATCTAAATCCTATCTTAATTAGGCAGATATAGATCTAACCCAACTAAGAGCAAAATAATTAAAGTATTGGGATTTAGATATGTCTTGTTTATAATGAATACCAAGTTAATGAAGTAGTTCAATTAACTGATATTATGGATATCAAAACACATCCTATTGAGACCTCTGAACTGAAATAATAAATCAACAACACTTAGGAAGTAGTTCACATAAATGATATTGATTATCAAATCAGCAAATCCAATAATTGAATAATGATGTGTGGAAATAGTTCACAACATATTACCACTCAATAAATCAGTTTTAATAAGGCAGATTTCTGAGTAAATAATTATTCAGAAATCAGAAATTAATCCATAAGAACAGAGATACATAATAACAAGATTGAGACAAATTACCCATATTGACAATAGTGCACAAACATGAATAAAATGACACATTCATATCACCATCAAAATAAAACTGATATTTGAAACAGTAGTATTAGAAATACCAATTTATTGCATCCATTTCTCTGTTCTTGGTCTCCAACAGCCCTTTACATTGCTTGAACTTTTGCCTTCAAAACTAGAGCCACAATAGTGCAAGCTTTGTTCCTCATGCATAATTCAATATACAAAGGGAAAATCCTCAATAATCCCCAGATCTGAGATTTTTCACTCCTCCCTCCTACAACTCTAAATTCCAATTACAATAGTGCTTTTAGAAGCTCTAAAATTGCAGAGGAGAGCAGCCCCTTTTACATTCTGCAATCTGTTATTTATAATATTTGTGAAGGAATTTTTGGAGAGGAGAGTTTGTTGAAGAGAAATCTGCCAAATATAATTTTAATTGCTCCTAATTCTGATCTTCAATTGCTGGAGCATTCTCATTGCTTGAAATCCTTTTCTCCATATCTTTTCCACTGTTTTCCTGCAAAAGAAATCAAAATAAATTAAAATGCAATCAAAATATCATTTCTGGCAATTAAATCAAACCCAATCAAATTCTATTTAAATAAATAATTAAAAACAAAATATAAGCTCTGTATTTGATGCTTGGAATGGTTTGATTGGTAAATGATATTATTGACCAATGGATCTGCAATTAGAAAAGGCTTTGGACAAATGAAATTGAAAACAATAACTCAGAAAATTGATTTTGTTTTCAAAATTCGAAGCCTGATCTTCTGCCTGATTTTTGGCCCAATAAATGATCAAATTTGTTGGTGAAACCTCTTTCAAAATGTTCTCCTTGATTTTCTCTTTCCAATGAGCCGTCCTGGGCCTCATTTGGCCAAGTATAACTCAATTTATGAGCTTCCAAAGTTGATGGGTCAAATCTGATGTAAATCTGGAAATTCTGTTGCTGGGCTAAAAAAATGAGAATTTAAATTAAAAATTAAATCCTAAATTAGTCCCTAATTAATTCTAATTTAATTGCTAATTATAAACTAAACTATTTATTAATTTAATTAACTAATGATTTATAAACAAATCCATTCTTAATTAAAAACTAATCAATATTAATCTAATTAAAAAAAAACTAATTAATATTAATCTAACTAAAAAACTAATTAATATTAATCTAACTGATATTTAAATTGATTAAATATTACATTTAATTAATTAATTTAATTAATATAATATATTACATATTATAATATATTACATATTAATTAATTTAATTAATATAATATAATATATTACATTTAACATATATAAACTAATATTAAAGATATACTAACCTAAACTACTTTCCACTCATACATATGAGTGATTTTAGAAATCTCAAACGAATGCCAAAACTTAAGACATGCTTTTCGCTTTAATATCCCATGTCTCATGGTTTTTTCGCCGATCGGCATATCGGCATCTTAAGAAATGTGTTCATGCGATAAACCATTTATGTCCGATGCGAAAAAGAAAGTCTTTTGTTTAATCGGTGATCGGGGGAAGTGAGGGTATCAGGGTTTTTAAATGTGTACAATGTCAAAGTCCCCGATGCGATATTGCATCGGGGCATGGTTTTTCAATATATCTTATAAAATTGCCAATGCAACATATTTATATTTTTATTTATATATATATATATATATATATATATTTTATTTGTTTTAAATTTTAATTTAATTAAATTAATTATATAATATATTAATTAATTTAATTAATTTAAAATTTAATTTTAAACTTAAATTTTCATTTTTTGTTTTATTTTTATGAACATAAGTTTCTAAATGATAGCTACTTGGAAAATAAACGAAAAATAAACTGCAGCTACTTGAATGTTTAGATTTTTGAGATTAAGATTTGATTTGGCAATTGGAGTGAATCTCTTAAAACCCCGATAATTAATAATTTAACTGCATGACTAAAAATGAAAAATGTTAGTAAAAACTTGCTACGGGTTAATATTTAAAATGAATGCCTTATTGAACTAATTTATTTACAAAATGCAATATTGTACATTTTATACATTTTTAACCCAGGCTAGATAAATGATTAGATTTCAAAGGAGTGCCATTTTCAAACCAGTTGACCAAATGAGGTGAAACAAGCGTCAATGTGAAGCTTATAAAAAATCGATTCTAACAAAGCAATCAAAACAAGAATCCAAAGAAAACTAAAAATTAACGAAAGCGTAGGGCAATCAATTAAAATAAAAATCAAAAAGGTGCTTAGCCAAAATTTTTATAGAAAGGGTCCCCATTATTCGAAGCGGACGCATCAATAATGGGGGGTGTTGTATTTTTACCACAACAATTGGCGACACACGGGAGAAGAACCAGTTATCTTTGTTATGAATGAAATTTTCCTAAAATTAAAGCAAAAATAATTAAAGAAGAGAAGATTATGCTTGAAATGCTTGACTTAGTTCATTAGTCTGAATAAAAACCAGAATCATCTAACTGTAATTTTTCTTAAAATTCCTCATAAATTAAAATATTTCAAAACTCTATATCAGTCATTAATTAGCTGGAGGGATAAAGCAGGGGTCACTTTACAGCTTAGCTTTCAAAATATACTCGTTTGTCACAGGTAGAGCCACTGTTGCCAGCAAACGTCTATAGTTTCGACAGGGTTACCTTTTAATCATAAATGATTCAGAATCCCATCTGTTTAAGAATTATTGATCTAGAGATAAATCCATTTACATATGTATTACTTTTTATTTTATTTTTTATTAAATCTTAAAAGCCATTGTCCTAGTATGGTAGCCAGATAGTTGACAATGCCATTCACTGGTTAAAATTGGACTGAACAAGCTGGCTCGTGATGAGACCCCTGGTCTTATAATTGTTTGCAATCATAAGCCATTACCCTGGTTTGTTTAGCAGTGTTGGTAATGTCAGCCTATTTTCCCCTATGATCATGGTAAGCAGGCTCACGATGAGACCTCTTATCTTTTAAGTTCAAATATATTTCTGGATTATACTCTAGAAAAATAAGACTCTTTGGGACAGGGAGAATCATTGACTCCTTAAGAGTTAAGAATGACAATTTCAGAGTTAAAGGTGCTTTGCTGTAAAGTGTCTTTACTTGGTTAAAAATAACTTTTCTTGACTGATAATAGAACTCTGAAAGATCTTAATAAAATTTTGAAATCTCAAAATGATTACAATTTGATGAAAAAGAAATTTTTCAGATTTTATGATACTTTGCCAACTTCTCTTGATTGGTAATCTCTTCCTTAAATATGTTTACCTTTATAATAAGAAAATTAAACTCTTTTAAGAGATTTAAGAAAAAGCTAATAGGTAACTATTAACAATTTTTTCTCCATGAATGCTGACCATAGTTAGGTAACAAGAAGGCCTTTCATATAAATCACAGCAAAGTCACCAAAATCAAAACTGAAAACAAAAAGAAAAGAATTCTTATGCTAAAGTGAAAAAGAAATCAGCAAACAAAAATAAAAATAAGAACAAAGAAATCTCTAAGAATGAAAAGGAAAATCTATGTTTCGCAAGATAAACTCAAACAAGAATGTTTGTACCAATGCCTCAACAATATGAAGAAAAAGAAAATAAGCATGTAATCATTCCTTCTTATGTTGAGAGTTAGAAAAACATACCTTGCAGAGTTGTGAATGCTTTAGGCTTTTAGATAACAGTGATCGTAAAATTCAGCCGCAATGAATAATTTCTGTTTGATATGAATCTTCTTGTTTCTAAGCATTATCTTAATCATTTTCTAAAAATGAATGCTTAAAGAAACAGATTAAAAGTTCAGAAACTTCCTGGTGTAGCTGTTTCATGGAAGATCATCGCTGCTTATTGAAATAAAGCTAGAAGAAGAGTATGGACTTTCGAAAATATGATCTGGCAGAGGATTGAAAGCTTTTAAATGGAAAGCTGCAAAACAAAGTTTTATATTAGCATAATTTAAAAACAAAAATGAAACTAGAGTGATGAAATGGGAATTAATGAAAATGGGCACATGAATCTTACCATTGGATAATTGCTTTTGATCTTACCTGAATGGTATTAATTTCTCCAAGCTAGCTGACTTCTTATTTTAATTATCATTAAAAACATGAAGAAGCCAAACTAACCAAAATCCTATAACCCAAGATCATTACTTATTTTACTTACACTAAAGCAAGCAGTAAAAAATGGAATGCTTAGTGCTCAAGGGAATTGAGATTAAAAGAAATACATCAGAAATGAAAATGAGAATTTGCAGTAATGACTGTTTCTCAAAATATTATTAGTTTTATATAAACTCCATGATTTTATAAATTGTCCAGAATCAAGACCAAATCTACGATAATAAAATTTAAATATGAAAATAGAGGTCTTGAATTCCATTTTAATTATGGAATTATATATTTAAAACTAAAATGTATGAGAAATTGAAATGATTTAAATATGCTGCAAATTGGTCATTAACTGCTTTCTTACCATAGTGGTTACCCAAGCTGGCTTTTTAAAATAACACATTGCCGTATCGGATGATTTACATAACATGTTTCTTCACCATGCTTCAAATTTAATATGCAGAACTTCACCTTTATTGCTATGCCATATATCGATTAAATGTTAATGGCTCAAAGGCATGCATTGGAAGCTATCGCATCGGAGATTGCAATGGCAAATTGCTGATAAGAACATGTGCAATGAAATGAAGCGATCGCATCATTAAAGAAACATTATATCGGGGATTAGAAAATATTTACATTGTGCTTCCCGTATCGCAAAACGCACATCGCAGATTCAGAGAAGTGACGTGAGCATAAAAATGTGATGAAATGATTGCACTATCGGCGATGCGATGGATGTCGTAGCTAATCGGCAATCGGGAAACTTTGGGTACCCGATGTAACACAGTATATTTTTTGCGATGCCGATATGCAATGAAGAGCGGACCCGATAACTTTTTATGATGGAATTTTAATAACATATCGGATCCGAGATATCGGCTATAAATATAACTGCAAGGAAGCGATTGCGATATCGGCGATGCGATGGATGACGTAAATCGGCGATCGGCAATCTTAAGCACTCGATGTAACACAATATGATTATTGCGACGCCGATATGCGATGAATGACGTGGCTAATCGACGATCGCGATCGGCAATGTTATGCGCATGATTTAACAATTCTTAATATGCCGATATGTGATGAAGAGTGGACCCGATAATTTTATGTTGAAAATTTGATAACATATCGGATCCGAAACATCAGCCTCCTTTAAAGTTATACTCCTACCATTATTGCGATTGAACGGACGCGATATTTTATGAATTTGATTTGAATTTCATATCGGGTCCGGAATTATGTGTTTATCGCAATATCGGTAAAGTCGATTATCGGAGATAGGCGATTCATGTTCATGGAGTATACTTCACTTGGAAAGCTTCGATAAGCGAAATGCAATATGACATATGAGTAAGATAATACATCGGAGGTCTTTAATGAACAATTTGTGATCAAAAGGAATGCTAAGAGCTACTTCCGATGAAATGTTGTGATGCGAATGGTCTTATGATATTTCTTGAAATTTCAATTGGGTTTTCTAATGAATGAAAGCAAAGCTAAAAATGCTTAAACTCTAATGAATCAGAATTGAATTTCCCTGAACCTGTTTGCAAATTTAAAATGAGTTTGCTGCTTACTTCAGATTTTGAAAAGAAATAAAAACCTGCAAATAAAACAGAACATAAATCAAAAATAAACTAAGGAAAAGAGAAACTAATAAGAGATGAGAACAAAGTTGTAAATGCGTACCTGGAAGGAATTTGTTTGTAAATCTTACCTGATAATCTTCAAATTCTTCCTTTGATTAAAATCATCTCATTATTTATTCTAAATCTAAGTGTGCAATCAGCCTAAATGAAATCAATCATTCATGTTCATGGAATATAAAATTTACCAGAAATAAATATGAAACTATGCTTCCCTTTCGAAGTGAAGTAACAATTTATTACCTCTGCTCATTCCGAATTAATCTTGAGAAAAATCTGAATTGTTATAGTGACTTTTTAATAATGCCTTTAGTAAATAAACATGATGCATTTTACAGCATCAGATAATAAACTAAAGATTAGAATGAGATTAAGTCACTTAATTGTAGAAAAATATCAAAACAGATTTAAATGTGTGCACTTGGCAAAATGGGCATCCTTAAGATCAGCTTTTGGCAAATTCCGAGGAATATAATATGAACTTCATATGATTGCCGTGACAGGTTAGATTGACTGATAATGATTGAATTAGAATTAGGCTTATCATAGTCAATCATACATCTCATAGGATAATGGGATCATGAAACTTTTATATCCTCAAATCCTTACCATATAAATTTCAAAAGAAAATCTTAGAAGGAAATCCCAAAATGAAGAAAAGTGGCTTTGAGGCAATCGATGCCAAGTGCAATTTTAATTGACTTTGATCAAGACATTATTCAAAATAGGCAGAGTAAAGAAATCGCTATAAGAAATTTCAAAAAGGAAAGCAAGAATTAAAATTTTCTGATAAGGGAAAATGTTTCCACTGGACATGTATGAGAAGGCTGATTGCTTTGTTTTATTTTTTTAATCTACAGAACTATTGCAAATAAATTAACTACATAAAACAGGTTAACTAAATTAATTCTACTCCTATTCTAACCATATACATGAAAATGACTAGGTATAGTCATATTTCCAGTGTAACCATTCTCTCATTTTTATTCCCGCGTTTATGTACAGTTCAAATGTTAGCAATAAGAATAAAAATCTAACTAAACTAAGGAAAATAAATCTGAAATAAGAATGTACAGTTATTGTTAGCAACTTAATTAAAATCTCTTTCTCATGAAATTTCCTTTCCAATTCGATACCAATTGGATCGCAAAAATCTGGATGGATTTCCATTAAGGATTGAGAAATGTTCAAAGGAAGAGATAACAGGCCAGATTGTGAAGATGAGCTTTTAGATTCTTTGACCTGAAAAAATTTGTTAGTGTTATGTACAAATGTTAAATCATTGACAATTTTCCTTGAAGGAAAAATTTCCAAACAATTTTCAAATGAGTCAATGAAAAATGGATGGAAGCCTTTCAAATAAAATGGCAATTTATTAATTGAATTGAATTGCTGGTCAGATTGCAAAAATACACTCTCTTGTTGATATTGCCTTTGAAAAAATAGAAGCTCTTGATGAAACATTAGCATTGATTGAAATTGAAATATTGATATCTTTTGATGCTCATGATTATAATATGAAACTTCAATTTCCCAATCGGGCAAGGCATCAATTGAGTGTTTGATAGTAAGGTGTTCAATATGCCAGCGAAAAGTGTGGAAATTTTGCAAAATAAAATCAGAAAATAAATCTAAGTTTAAACAAAATAGCTGTGAAAGAAAAACTAAAATGAAATCACTATTTGTACAACTAATGTTACAGCACATTTGGGATCGTTTTGAAATGATTTCATTTTCACAAGGAATGACCAGAATTATGGAATTTGAAAAATTTTGAATTCCAAATTGTGAATTAGAAAACGAATTATGATTATGAATAGGAATGAGAGTTTGATCCTCATATGAATCATAAATTGGAATGTTTTCTTGAATGGTGAAATCATGAAGATAATTTGCTGCTCTAAAATGAGGATTAGTTGAGATAATTTCTAAATTGAAGCGTTCCTCATTCTCAGATGTTATTTGAATTTTATCATGAGGATTCTCTTGAGAAAAATTGAAATCAACATCCTCAATATCAGAGTAATCATCATAAATGACCTCACAAGACTCTCTAGAATTCCCTTCAATCTCATCCAATATATCCAAACAAGGAGGATCAAGCATTTCGTGTTCATTAATGGCAAAAGAATGATCGATTATTATTTCTTTATCTTGATAAAAATTTAATGGCAATTCATTTAAATCATCCTCTTTAATTCCTGAAATATCATCAATACCAGGAGGAAAAATATTACCATTATTGAAAATATCAGGGTAAAGGGAAAAATGTGAACCTGAAACAATGCATTTAAAACTGTCTCTGTTTGAGAGCTCTTGTGCATTATGCTCATTGTAAATTTCATATTGCAGATCATTCCTTTGCGTGCATATGCTTTTTTGAAGAAGGCTGCTTTGCTGCTCTGATTTTGGCATTTGCTCATCATGGAGAAATTCAGAAATTTGTACAGCAGTTTGCATTTTATTTACTTTGATTGCTGCTTGTACTTGTTGATTTGCGATTTGATTTTCCAAATTTACTTCGAAGTATCTTTCAGATTTCAAGGCGGCTTTTTCTCCAAAATTGCTACTGTTGTCTTCTTGCATTTGATTAGAAATATTTTCTAAGCTTTGTGAAACCGCTTCATCACAATTTATTCGCACATCCAAATTGGGATTCTCATTTATATTGGAAGGGGATGGAACAAAGCTTGAATCAATCTCATATGGATTGGGAATGGTTGGAAGAGAACAAATATATTTTAACCAATCTAATGATTCTTCTTCTGTAGGTTTATCTTCGTCCTTAAATCTTAAATAATTCAAGTGAAATCGAATATGAAAATCATTAACAGACTCTTTTTTAAACCTTCGTAGATATTCAATTTCTTCACATACCTGTTCATAATTATAGTTGTCAAATTTACAAATGAAAATTGTAACAAATTGATCCCAGCTGTGGATTGAAGCAACTGGAAGAGTTCTACACCAGCTTCTGGCTTTTGCCGCAAATGTGAGAGTAAAAATTCTGCATAAAATGCCTTCATCAATTCCTTGAAAATGGTAATTTGACATATTTTGAATAAATTGAAAGACATGGTTAAAAGCAGAAGAATTTCTCTTACCATTGAATTTTACCTGAGACAAGAGTCTTACCACTTCGGGTGGAGTATTGGAGGATGCATGTCCATGGATACAACTCCAAATTGGAAGTTTGAGAGGAGCCATCACAATAAATAAAATATTAAAATTGAAAAGACTCCAATAGACAAAAATCTCAGGCCCTCCTTCTAGCGCCAAAAATGTTGATGCCTCGAAAATCGCTGCAACAACATTGGGGGATAACCACCCGGTCCGGACCTTAAAAGCAGCTCCTTTTCCGTTTGGTGTGGTGGCTCCGACTGTTCATCTAGGTCCAGTTACCTTCTCCCTATTGCTATTGGTTTATAGTGTATCTTTAACTACCAATAGACAGGGACATCAGATCACTTCTTCTTGCTGATCAGGCAAGAGAATGACCCTTAAGCTGATTCGGGTTCAGCCAAGCCACAACTAAAGTTTTGTCTCTTTGAGGAGAGGACTTAAAAGAATGCAAAACTACTCTAAATGCAAACTTATTCTATGATGCAAGCAAAATAAACTAATCTAAATCCTATCTTAATTAGGCAGATATAGATCTAACCCAACTAAGAGCAAAATAATTAAAGTATTGGGATTTAGATATGTGTTGTTTATAATGAATACCAAGTTAATGAAGTAGTTCAATTAACTGATATTATGGATATCAAAACACATCCTATTGAGACCTCTTAACTGAAATAATAAATCAACAACACTTAGGAAGTAGTTCACATAAATGATATTGATTATCAAATCAGCAAATCCAATAATTGAATAATGATGTGTGGAAATAGTTCACAACATATTACCACTCAATAAATCAGTTTTAATAAGGCAGATTTCTGAGTAAATAATTATTCAGAAATCAGAAATTAATCCATAAGAACAGAGATACATAATAACAAGATTGAGACAAATTACCCATATTGACAATAGTGCACAAACATGAATAAAATGACACATTCATATCACCATCAAAATAAAACTGATATTTGAAACAGTAGTATTAGAAATACCAATTTATTGCATCCATTTCTCTGTTCTTGGTCTCCAACAGCCCTTTACATTGCTTGAACTTTTGCCTTCAAAACTAGAGCCACAATAGTGCAAGCTTTGTTCCTCATGCATAATTCAATATACAAAGGGAAAATCCTCAATAATCCCCAGATCTGAGATTTTTCACTCCTCCCTCCTACAATTCTAAATTCCAATTACAATAGTGCTTTTAGAAGCTCTAAAATTGCAGAGGAGAGCAGCCCCTTTTACATTCTGCAATCTGTTATTTATAATATTTGTGAAGGAATTTTTGGAGAGGAGAGTTTGTTGAAGAGAAATCTGTCAAATATAATTTTAATTGCTCCTAATTTTGATCTTCAATTGCTGGAGCATTTTCATTGCTTGAAATCCTTTTCTCCATATCTTTTCCACTGTTTTCCTGCAAAAGAAATCAAAATAAATTAAAATGCAATCAAAATATCATTTCTGGCAATTAAATCAAACCCAATCAAATTCTATTTAAATAAATAATTAAAAACAAAATATAAGCTCTGTATTTGATGCTTGGAATGGTTTGATTGGTAAATGATATTATTGACCAATGGATCTGCAATTAGAAGAGGCTTTGGACAAATGAAATTGAAAACAATAACTCAGAAAATTGATTTTGTTTTCAAAATTCGGAGCCTGATCTTCTGCCTGATTTTTGGCCCAATAAATGATCAAATCTGTTGGTGAAACCTCTTTCAAAATGTTCTCCTTGATTTTCTCTTTGCAATGAGCCGTCCTGGGCCTCATTTGGCCAAGTATAACTCAATTTATGAGCTTCCAAAGTTGATGGGTCAAATCTGATGTAAATCTGGAAATTCTGTTGCTGGGCTAAAAAAATGAGAATTTAAATTAAAAATTAAATCCTAAATTAGTCCCTAATTAATTCTAATTTAATTGCTAATTATAAACTAAACTATTTATTAATTTAACTAACTAATGATTTATAAACAAATCCATTCTTAATTAAAAACTAATCAATATTAATCTAATTAAAAAAAACTAATTAATATTAATCTAACTAATCTAACTGATATTTAAATTGATTAAATATTACATATAATTAATTAATTTAATTAATATAATATATTACATATTATAATATATTACATATTAATTAATTTAATTAATATAATATAATATATTACATTTAACATATATAAACTAATATTAAAGATATACTAACCTAAACTACTTTCCACTCATACGTATGAGTGATTTTAGAAATCTCAAACGAATGCCAAAACTTAAGACATGCTTTTCGCTTTAATATCCCATGCCTCATGTTTTTTTCGCCGATCGGCATATCGGCATCTTAAGAAATGTGTTCATGCGATAAACCATTTATGTCCGATGCGAAAAAGAAAGTCTTTTGTTTAATCGGTGATCGGGGGAAGTGAGGGTATCGGGGTTCTTAAATGTGTACAATGTCAAAGTCCCCGATGCGATATCGCATCGGGGCATGGTTTTTCAATATATCTTATAAAATTGCCGATGCGACATATATATATATATATATATATATATATATATATATATTATTTGTTTTAAATTTTAATTTAATTAAATTAATTATATAATATATTAATTAATTTAATTAATTTAAAATTTAATTTTAAACTTAAATTTTCATTTTTTGTTTTATTTTTATGAACATAAGTTTCTAAATGATAGCTACTTGGAAAATAAACGAAAAATAAACTGCAGCCACTTGAATGTTTAGATTTTTGAGATTAAGATTTGATTTGGCAATTGGAGTGAATCTCTTAAAACCCCGATAATTAATAATTTAGCTGCATGACTAAAAATGAAAAATGTTAGTAAAAACTTGCTACGGGTTAATATTTAAAATGAATGCCTTATTGAACTAATTTATTTACAAAATGCAATATTGTACATTTTATACATTTTTAACCCAGGCTAGATAAATGATTAGATTTCAAAGGAGTGCCATTTTCAAACCAATTGACCAAATGAGGTGAAACAAGCGTCAATGTGAAGCTTATAAAAAATTGATTCTAACAAAGCAATCAAAACAAGAATCCAAAGAAAACTAAAAATTAACGAAAGCGTAGGGCAATCAATTAAAATAAAAATCAAAAAGGTGCTTAGCCAAAATTTTTATAGAAAGGGTCCTCATTATTCGAAGCAGACGCATCAATAATGGGGGGTGTTGTATTTTTACCACAACATGTGGCTACCTGAAAGCGTAGTGTAGGATATGGAAAACATAGCGTGGCTATTTTGGAGTGCCTTTTGGAGTACCTTTTCCCGTGAAAATACTGAGGAAATGGCTTGTTGGTGATTTAGAGCTCTCTACCAGTGAATATGAGGGAGAGAAATGAAATGAGATGGTATTTATAGCTTGTAAAAGTCAAATTCTTCATAATGGTAGGGTGGCCCACCATGTTTTTTCACTTTAGATTTTGGAAACTTTGTAGCTTTGGAACATTTGAATGCAACTTTAGAGAATTAGAACTTATTACATCATTTTTTAAAGAAATTACACTTTGGAACAAAACCTTTTGAGCAAAACCCTATTACTACTTCATTTTCCAGATTTATGAATGACATGATAAATTTTGATGACTCTAAACCTAATGACCTAATGGTAACACTGAGATGAATGAAGACCATGGTGATATGACTGAGATGATGATGATGATATTTCAGTGATGGCACATCCAACTGAGTGATGGCCGTGACCAGAACATGAAAATTTTGAAGGAGTAGTAATAGACCTAGGTACACTAACCAGTGATCAAATTTTATTCTGAAAATCTAATGAACTGATTAAAATATGACTTCAAACCCATAACAATACCTAGTAAGAGAATATTTGAACATTGGTGAAAGGCAGAACTGACTGACACTAACATTGGCTCTAGTTGGGGATGGCAGCTCCTTGGAGGTGTCAAGAACACCATAGACCAGGTAGCCTTAACCATTGGGCATGGAGTCAAAATACAAAGACCAAACTTGAAACTGAAAATTGATTTACTAATTGACTTCGAAAAACAATAAAAAAAAACAAACTGAATCTTTCAAACTAGCAGTTGGTCAAAGAAGCCTTATGGCCTTCTCCTCGGGCTTCAAGCTCCCATGATAGCCACTTCACACTCTGATAGGAAAGTAAACTGGTATGTACAATGATAATGAAAATTTCTAGAAATTTCTCAAGTAAGGTAGTGCTTGAGAAGCCTACCATTGATTGCTCCTCCTAAATAACCTTGTCCATTCATTTCTTCGAACATATAAGCATTCTTACCTCTCAAAGTTTAGATTTTGTACGGTCCTTTCCACAGATTTTCAAACTTACCATGCTTGCTCTTTTCTTCATTCTGTGCATCCCAATGAAGAACTACATCACCCATGTTGAAATTATCTTCTTTAGTCTTGTGGTCATAAATCTTCTTTATTATTTCTTGAAGTTTGGAAGTATTCTGCATCACTTCCTCCCTAGTTTGTTGTAGGTGAATCAACTGATTTATTCTTCACTGCACATAATTCATCTCGCTTCCCACTTCCTGGAAAATATTCATGATCGAGACAGCAAGAGATGAAGGAAAGATAGTATCAACCTCGTACACCAATTGAAAAGGCGACATGCCTATGGATTTCTTGTTACTTACTCTATCTGCCCATAGACCATTGATGATGTTTTTATGGCAGTTCTTTTTATTTACCTCCAACACTTTCTTGAATATGTTGATCAATGATTTATTGGAATATTCATCCAGCCCATTCCCTTGTGGGTAATAAGCAGTTGAATGCCTGAATGCGATATGATACTTCTCACATAATTCCACCATCTTTTTTGACTTAAAAGAAGCAGCATTATCAGTGATTATCTTCTGCGAGTAGCCAAATCTTGACAAAATATTAGATTCCATAAACTGAATAACTACAAAATAAGTAGCTTGCCTAGTTGGGATCGCTTCAATCCATTTCATAAAGTAATCAATTGCGGTTAGGATCCATTTGTGCT
Organism: Pinus tabuliformis; assembly: GCA_031772625.1. Classification (NCBI taxonomy): domain Eukaryota; kingdom Viridiplantae; phylum Streptophyta; class Pinopsida; order Pinales; family Pinaceae; genus Pinus; species Pinus tabuliformis. Next base: position 172,344,036 of record CM062817.1, on the reverse strand, counting down.
GGGTTAACGATGAAAGATGGATCTCACCAACAAAATCAAGACCCCATTGCTAGAATGTTGTCGCAACTAAAATGGGCTGCAATGGAAATGGTTGCAACTTCATTTTCCCCTAAAAGATCTTTCATGATAGCTCATCACAGTTTTATGCACATCAGCAAAAACAATCGTCCAATAAAACCCAACCCTCAAAATCTTGTTGGTTATAGTTTTCCAAAAGAGGTGGCCACCACAATCTCCTTTGTGGAAGTCACTTATCACATCTTTTGCTTCAGTCTCGACAAGACAATTCAACAATACACCACCCAGATCCTTCTAAAATAAGATACCATCAAGAATAGAGTATTTTGAAGCTTTCAATTTTAATAATATACTCCTACTTCTTGGCACTTATGGCAGAGGATTTAAATGCTGCAATACATAGACAATGTCAGAATACATAGGAGATGAAGTAAACATTTCTGATACCTATACCTATGAGCCTTCCACTTCTTCTTCAAAGAGGGAAGCAATTAGATTGATATCCAATGCATGCAAGTTGGATTCGGCCATGAGATTTTCCAAACCTTGCCCCTCGATAATCTTTGTCGGTTTTATCTCCAAATCATATTCTAGCATTGTTGCAATCCATTTTCCCTGCCTACCTTCTGGATCTGTCTGCATAGGAACTTCCTTCACTGCTGTTGTTGGAACATAAGCTAGAATATGTGAATGCAGATGTAAACCCGAAATTCCTTAAGAGCTTTCACTAAGGCTAAAGCTTGCTTCTCAATAATGTTTTACTTTAGCACTGCATCTCTTATAGTTCGACTGAAAAAAGCTATGGGCTATTCATTTTTTTGGTCCCTCTTTTGCATTAGGACAACAGCTAAAGTATGCTCAGAAGAGAATGAAAATATAATAAAATATGAAGTATAATCAGGACTGATCAAAGTGGGGGCAGTAGACAATGAAAATTTAACCGCATTTAATGATTTATTACCATCTTTAGACCATCTTACCTCACTGTCTTTTTTCAGCATATTAGTCATCTCTCTCAAATGTTCAGCAAGTTTGGGGATGAACCTCCTTAAAAAGTTGATTTTTCCATTAAAAGATTGAATCTCTCTTTTGTTTCTTGGAAAAGCTAACTCTTGGATTGCTTCAACTCGTACAGAGTCAATACGAATACCATCTTTGGAAATAATGTGCCCCAAAAATTTTCCCTCCCCCATGGAGAATAAGCTCTTCTTTGGATTCAGCAAAATGCCGAATTTTCTCCATCTCTGAAAAAAATTCTTAGATGATGCAAGTGCTCGTCATCAAATTTTAAAAAAATTGTGAGATCATCCAAATAATAACCAGAAATACATCCTTTTCGTTGGCGAAAGCAATGTCCATTGCTCACCAAAAAGTGGCCCCTGCATTCTTCAATCCAAATGGCATCGTAGCGTACATAAAAGTACCCCACTGTGTCATAAAAGTTGTTTTCAACTGATCAGCTTAATGCACCAAAATTTGGTTTAGCCTGAGTATCCATCAAGAAGTGACATCCTGGAAGACCCAACTACCCTCTGTAGAATATGGTCCATCTTTGGAAGAGGATAATTTTCCTTTAAGGACACTTTGTTCAAGTTCCTGAAATCAATACAAAGACGAATATCCCCCATCTTCTTCCTCACTGGAACAAGATTTGACATCCATTCAAAAAAATGAATAGGTACTATAATACCATATTTTTAAAGTCTATTTACCTTTTTCTCAATGGACGACAACAATTTGGGATTAATCCTCCTCAGCTTCTGGAGAATTGGTTTCTGATCAGGCTTGACTGGTATAGTATGCTGGATAATGTTCTTTTCATACACTTTAAGATCTGAATAGTCCCAAGAAAATACATCAGAAAATTCTATCATCAAAGCAATGTACTTACTTTTCACCTAAGGGGGTAAAGACTTCGACAATTTGACCATCTTGGGCTTTTCAGTTGTACCAATGTTTATATCTTCAACACCATTTTCTGTGGGGACCATTGTGGGCTTTTTGGTAACATCATCACAATCAAATAACTCTTCCAAAGGCATGAGACCTTAAGGAATGTTATTTTCTTTAATCTATAACATTTCAACTTCAGTAACCTCAATTTCTAGATCATTCTTATCAAATTCATCATCAATATGGTACTGCAAGAATTCATCCTCCATCTGTAGAAAATTGTTAATTTGTTTATCATCCCAAAACACCTGCCAATATCGCATATTGTCAAGGACAGTTGGACGATGCTTGACATGAATTTAAAACTTCTTGTTTGAGTGGATAGGAATCTTAAACATACTTGCTATAGTGGCAAGGGAATTAGCCATTAAATTATGACTTCTAGGAATCAAAGACAAAGTATATTTTGAAAAGGTTTTGAGAATATCAAGGACAACATTTTGATAAGCTCACATCCTTGGATGCTTGGCCTGGTACTCCCCTTTTACCTATTTAATCACCAACTCAGAGTCACCATAAACTGAAATTTTCTTTTCTCCCATCATTTTGAGAATTTTAAGGCCACCAATCAATGCTTCATACCCCGCCTCGTTATTTGAGCAATCAAAAGCCAACTTATATGAACTCAATCTTATATTGCAAGGATTTTTACATGATTGATGAAAAGGACCATGAACCCACATACTAATCCCCGCTCCTTTTCCCAGTGCTCCATCAAACTGCAAGGTACAAAGACCATTTTTATCATCTGAAAACTAAAATTTAGGGGGTTGATCTATTTGACTTTATGGAGGATGACTCGCTCTCTCAACAATCTATATTTCTAGCACTAATTCTACAATCCTTTCTAGTGAACTTTCCGGCTGCAAATAGTTTGCATCATTTTTCTCTTTTTCTGCAATCAAATCTTCTTGTACATTAGTTATAACTTCTGAAACTTCTGAAATAGTTACAATCTGACTATCATCATCTACTGGACTCATCACTATACAAAATGAAAGACTCTATTGTAGTATGTACAACATGGACTGGGTGATTATTAGGTCTCTCTTTGCTACTAATCATAAATTTCATCTTTTTCTCTTGGTACAAGTTTCTAAGCTGCCCAAATATAGGTATAGTAGCATACAAGAAATCAAGTTGTAGGGTGCCTTTCAACTTTTCACCCCAAGACCGTGAGAGCAACATGCCAAACTGTGGAGGTATATCAATGACAACTACATCCATCAAAACATTCTTGGCTGAAATTTGGTCCATGGACACTACCAAGTCTTTAATAAGGCTGAGGCATTTCACTCTTTCTGAATCAAATGAATAGAAGTCATGGTATGGCCAGGTGATATCTAATCCCTGTTTTTCCGTAATGGATTTTGGCATAAGGTTGTGTGAGGCCCCAGAATCTAACATGGCATTATGGAGGATAAACTCATGGAGTTTCAAACTAAGATAAAAAGGTGGGACTTTGCTATCTTCAGGACTTCCCTCTACAGCTGGACCAAACAGAATTGTAGGCTCATCACCAGCAACATTAACCATATCTAACATTTAATCTTCTTTCAAAATCTTAGCAATCTGGGACTTGTATTTATCATTCTTGACTAGTTCAGTTAGAGGAATCGAAACTTTCAACTTAGAAATTTCATTCTCTAAACTAAACAAATTAGATTGAACAATGTAAACTTTGAAACGGGAACTATAAACTCAAAACGGGAACTCTCGCCAAAAAACCCTGAAAAAACATCAAAAACAGTTCTAAAAATGAAAAGTGTGTATACTGGAACGATGGTTTTTTTTAGGGTCAATTTTGAACATGTTTTAAAAATGGCAGTGAAAACGAAATTTTCATGAAAAAAAGCCTTGAAAATGAAAAAGTGTTGATACTAGAACGACGATTTATTTTTTTAGGGTCAATTTTCAACATTTTAAAAAAACGCTAGTAAAACCGAATTTTTATGTGCAAAAAAACAGTTGTTTATGAGGAAAAAAAACCCACTAATGTTTTTGGTAGAATAACATTTTTCTTTCCTAAGTATAAATTCAACATGTTTTCAACCATAACATGCTAGATACAAAAGAAATTGGAATTTTTTCAACGATAAAATTAAAAAAACATGACATTATGAACAAATTACATGACTAAATGAATTAAAATGTCATTATTTGTATATTGAATGAAACATACATTATATCTCTAATTTAATGTTGCATTGTAGATATTCTAAACATTAAAAATTATCTTAAGACATATAATCAAACAACATAAAAATGACTCATAACTTCTGATTTAACACCATGTGGAAATCAAAAATTTTATTTCAAGATATGATGCAAACATCACTTATATAAAAAAAATTATTTCAAGATACGATGCAAACATCACTTATATAAACTATCTTACACAACTATTCAAAATCACTCATATTTTCTTGCACACCATCAGAATTCACATCTTCAGATGAATGACTGGATGCAGACGAAGATGTTCCATATTCTTCTCTTTCATCAACTAGTGCCCCATTTGAGTCCACATGCATGCCCACCATTTCAGGTTTCAAAATTCTTCTAGATCTACGACTGGTTTCAGTAGACTCCCATCTCAACATTGTTCCTTCTGGTAACAACCTTTTCAGAATCTCTATCGTCATAGCCAAGCCAGACACCAAATTGGTGTATGAGAACCCCTTGTTTGTGGGACAAGAGACCCACCTCCATGCAACGATTTGATTATTATGTCTACAAAGGCATACCTACTCTAACCCCTTCTGGTTTTTGAACCTATGACCTCTTAGGAGGAAACACATGCTCTTAACCATTAGGCCTATTCATGCTCTAAGAAAGTGGATTTGATTAGCTAAAGATAGTAATCTAGAAACTCACAATTATAACTCATGATCACAATATATAGCACACGTGTAACACACCTGTAATATTACAAATTATGATAATATGTTTGAGAATACAAGCATAACTATTTCCTTTTATGCATCTCCAATGGGAATGTAATTATGAACTAGAGCATTCATGCATGTTTTTTTTCCATTAAGATGTTCATGCAAGTTAGTAAATTGGCGGCAACAAAAAGTTGGATAAAGGACTTTGGTTAACTATTATGTAGTCAAAGAAATCATTTTTGGTTAAATCATAATCATTCATTATTTAAAATATAATCTTTAACTATATACAGATTCAACACTTAAAAAAATCCTTAAAACTTTTTAACTAAAAATTTAAAACCTTTTAACTAAAAATTCACAATTGAAATTTGTGATTTTAACAAATTCCTACCAACTTATAGATAATTCAACCAACAAAATATACTTTAAAAACTCTAAACCATATAACACTCACACAACATATGAAATAACATGGATACAAGTTGCCGCAGTGATGTGACCAGCGGTGTGTACTATGTAACTATCACTTGGAAGTTACAAACTTATAAACCATAAAGCCAAATAGTTTGGCTATATAACTAGGATTTTTGTTTGTAAGTTTTGTTTTTGTGTGTTATTTTTTAATTAACCCGAAGAAAATAAAGATAAGATTAAAAAGGTAAAGAAGACCAGGAAAAAAAAGTGTAGCTTTTAAAAAGGTAAGATTTTTTTTACTTTAAGTACGTTAGATCACTTCGAGAAGTGAATTTTGTCCAAAAAAAATGAATACAATTACATTTTGGAAATAGAAAAAAAAAAAAAAAAAATATGGTAGATGAGAACAGTTACAATTACATCTTTGAAACATAAAGAAATAATAGAAATTGATTACCTCAATTTGACTTGGATTACGATGAAGGAGTTGCCTACATATTTATAATACTTTTTTGGGAAAGGCTAGTTGGGCATTAGGATGTGTTTTCATGTAAAGGTAAAACCAAAAAATAAATTGTTTTTTAGTCATTTAATTATTTATAAGTGGAGTTGGTTAAACATAAATGTTGTTATCCATAAATGGAGTCAGTTATTAGTAAGTGAGAAATTTTCTGTGAAGAGTGTAAGAAGTTTGCATTAAAATATTCTGGAGAGTGTAAGAAGTGGGCACATGGGGCGATTCTGAGAATCGCCCTCGCCCCACCACCCCGCAAAAGCATGCTAGTTATGTGATTTGATGAGGCGAGATTAATCACTGTAATCACATAACTTGCATGCTTTTGCGAGGTGGCGGGGTGAGGGCGATTCTCAAAATCGCCCCATGTGCCCACTTCTTACACTCTCCAGAATATTTTAATGCAAAGTTCTTTGCAAACGCAATTGATTTCTGAACAAGCAGAGGTAGCCACGATTACTCAGCAAAACGTGAATCTGTTAACTGTCATCTATGGATATCATGAAGTTTGTTAATCTGTTAACCAATTGCGATTGCAAAGAAGTTTGCATTAAAATATTCTGGAGAGTGTAAGAAGTGGGCACATGGGGCGATTTTGAGAATCTCCCTCACCCCGCCACCCCGCAAAAGCATGCAAGTTATGTAAATAGCTGCGCCTAGCGAGCAGCAAATGGAGCAAATCAATGAAGTACGCTTTGTTAAGAAATCATCACCAATATGATGTAGTATCGCTCAAAAGATTTCTGACATTAATGAAGTGATTCTCCCAACCTGTTTCGTAAATATTTTTCAGAGCGTTGCGAGCTAAACATCAGCTCATGGAGTGATCACGTCAACTTTCTGTCCAAACACATGAAGGTAGATTGCGTGAACAGTCATTGGATGATATCTTTGATTTCACTCCCTCAAACGTCACATTGATTTTGATTTCAGCTCCATCAATTTGTGGTCGACATCGATACCCAGATACTGAAATTTTTTAATGGATACCTTTAACATTATGAATCGTCACTGATGTGAATAATCGGCGGCGCAGTGTTTATGTTGTCATGTAAACTATGGAAACTAAATGTTTTAGATCTGACGCTACATTTATTTACATGGTGTTGATTGATAATCGGGCCCTTATTTTTAATATTGGTTAAATTGTTTATTTAACACATCTTACGCACAGGACGCCCTCGGATTGAAAGATAATTTCTAAATACACAATCCGCAGTGATGACCTCTAAATACACAAATCTCCATGATGGCAAAGCAACATATTTTTATTTTTTGGTGACTCAACTAACTGCAAACTTGGGTCAAGACCCCTTAAGAAAATAGCCTCCTACCTACTTCGTTCCTTTGTCTTGAATCAATCAAGCAGGCTGCAACATGGGGCGTGGAAAAATAGAGATCAAGAGGATCGAAAACACTACCAATAGACAAGTGACCTTTTCCAAACGTAGGAGTGGCCTTCTGAAGAAAGCCCACGAGCTATCTGTCCTATGCGATGCGGAACTCGGGCTGATCATTTTTTCGAGCACGGGCAAGCTATTCGAGTACGCAACAGCTACCTCCAGGTTAGTGAAATCAATTACCAGATCGCTCCATTCGAATCTTTAAGAATATTCATATGTATATGTGCTTCATGAACCTGGTTGTCTTTCTCATGATGAGATAATAATTCGTTACCTGTTCAATTTCAATTTCTGATAATTGCCTATCTCTATCTTTCCATGCCTGTTCACTCTATAGTTAATGAATAATTTCCTTTCATATAATGTCTATCTTCTGCTCTCTTTCCTTTGACTGAAATTTTTCTTTGAAGAAATGCTACCTTAAAGACACTACAGCGTCATATAATTGCAGATTTAACGTTCTCCCAGTGCTCAGAGCACCACAATACCTGTTTTTATTAGAAGACTATGCGAGGAAAAAGAATAAAAATATTATTTAGATATAATTTAGTTAAAGTGGTTAAAGGCTAAAGGCCGCATGTTTGTTTCTGAAAGATGATCTGTTTCCCAACGAGAAAATAGGAGTTCAAATTGTGTAATATATTGAGAAACTTTGAGATCGATTAATCTTTCGATTGTATTACTAGTCGCTTGACTCTCTAGACGAGCTTTTAAATACTCGTTTGCCATAGTTTGTCGCTCTTTATAAGGATTTCTGTGACAGACACACATATTAATCCTGCTGCTAGAAAGGGCAGAAGCTAGTCCTATCCTCTACAGATCGCAGATCGGAATTTTTATTATTAGTAGCATCTGATCTGTGTATCCAACCGAAGTTTTATTAATACAGTACCCCTCATTAGTGATATCGCCACGAAGGTATTAAAACCCTAGTCAAGGTATTCACTAACATGTGAAGGAAAATATTCTGGAGAGTGTAAGAAGTGGGCACATGGGGTGATTCTGAGAATCGCCCTCACCCCTCCACCCTGCAAAAACATGCAATTTATGTGATTACAATGATTAATCTCGCAGCATCAAATCACATAACTTGCATGCTTTTGCGGGGTGGCGGGGCAAGGGCAATTCTCAGAATCGCCCCATGTGCCCACTTCTTACACTCTCCAAAATATTTGTTTTAATGCAAACTTCGTACACTCTCCGCAGCAAATTTCTCACTTACTAATAACTGACTCCATTTATGGATAACAACATTTATGGTTAACCAACTCCACTTATAAATAGTTAAATGACTAAAAAACAATTTATTTTTTGGTTTTACATTTACATGAAAACACATCCTAATGCCCCACTAGCCTTTCCCAAAAAAATATTATAAATATGTAGCCAACTCCTTCATCGTAATCCAAGTCAAATTGAGGTAATCAATTTCTATTCTTTCTTTATGTTTCAAAGATGTAATTGTAACTGTTCTGATCTACCATATTCTTTTTTTCTGTTTCCAAAATGTAATTGTATTCATTTTTTTTGGACAAAATTCGCTTCTCAAAGTGATGTAACGTACTTAAAGTAAAAAAAATCTTACCCTTTTAAAAGCTACACTTTTTTTTCCTGGTCTTCTTTACCTTTTTAATCTTTATCTTTATTTTCTTAGGGTTAATTAAAAAAGAACACACAAAAACAAAACTTACAAACAAAAAACCTAGTTATATAGCCAAACTATTTGGCTTTATGGTTTATAAGTTTGTAACTTCCAAGTGACAATTACATAGTACACACCGCTGGTCACATTACTGCGGCAACTTGTATCCATGTTATCTCATGTGTTGTGTTAGTGTTATACGGTTTAGAGTTTTTTAAGTATATTTTGTTGGTTGAATTTATTTATAAGTTGGTAGGAATTTGTTAAAATCACAAATTTCAATTGTGAATTTTTAGTTAAAAGGTTTTAAATTTTTAGTTAAAAAGTTTTAAGGATTTTTTTAAGTGTTTAATTATATATAGTTAAAGATTATATTTTAAATAATGAATGATCATGATTTAACCAAAAATGATTTCTTTGACTACATAATAGTTAACCAAAGTTCTTTATCCAAATTTTTTTTACTAACTTGCATGAACGTCTTAATGGAAAGAAACATGCATGAATGTTCTAGTTCATAATTACATTCCCATTGGAGATGCATAAAAGGAAATAGCTATGCTTGTATTCTCAAACATATTATCATAATTTGTAATCTTGTAGGTGTGTTACATGTGTGTTATATATTGTGATCGTGAGTTATAATTGTGAGTTTCTAGATTACTATCTTTAGCTAATCAAATCCACTTTCTTAGAGCATGAATAGGCCTAATGGTTAAGAGCATGTGTTTCCTCCTAAGAGGTCACAGGTTCAAAAACCAAAAGGGGTTAGAGTAGGTATGCCTTCCTAGACATAATAATCAAATCGTTGCGTGGAGTTGGGTCTCTTGTTCCACAAACAAGGGGGTCTCATACACCAATTTGGTGTCTGTCTTGGCTATGACCTTAAAATTGGATAATAATAATAATTAGGATATAGATTGTTAGAAATTCATAATCTATAAGGGTGAAAGCATGGAGCCGGGTTACACTTTTTGGCAAGAGATGGCACATTTGCGTGGAAAAAATTATTGCTCAATTGAGCCCTTTTTAAGCGCTCAATCGAGCCGTTTGAGCACTTAAACAATGTAACCCAATGTTATTTAGGAGCTCAATTTAGCCATGTCTTTGCGGCATTCAAATGAAGGAGATTGGGTTTTGGATTTATTTTCTGGCTCAGGTAAGTTTTATTATATGGAATTGAATTTCAATATGTTATTTATTAATTTATATGTCATTGTACTAATTTAATTCATTATTTATTTTGTGCTTGATAATTAGGTACAACACTAGCATGTTGCCTTCAAAAATGAAGAAATTACATTGCCATTGAAAAGATCCAATACAATGCAATTTTATTTAGCAAAGAATTAATTCTCTTCAATTTCTTCTAGATGCAATGAAAGAAATTGGGTCGAAGAAAGGAGACTTTAGTGAATCATGTGTGGCGAAAAAAGCAAAGGAACCCCAACCACCATTACACGGAATGATTGGAAAGGCATACATTGGGAGATTCGTAGACATCAAAGATCCATTAGAGGAGAAAAATGAGCAAAATGAAGCAGAAAATATTGTGGAAGAAGACAATGATGAAACTCCAGAGGACGAAGAGTTTGGATTACATGACATTGTTGATTAAATTTAAGTTATGCTTGGAAATCAAGCTCATTTTTGGAAACTATTAATTAGTTATACTTGTAGTGTTTTGACTTTGACATTTTATGAGAAGAATAAGCACTCAATTAAGGTTGTCATGTGTTCAATATTTGTATTATGTGATTTTCGCATTCATTTTTGTGTTAATCATTATTTTTTGAAAAAAAACAGTGATTATTATTTTTTTTGACATGAAATTCATAAAAAAATCCTATTATTTAACCATTTTTAGTTAAAATTTTCCTATAAAAATTGTGATTTTGACATGTCATCTCTAGCAAAAAATTACAAAAAATTATCAAAACGTGTAGTTTTTCAATTATATTTATGCTAAAAATGGTTATTTTTTTTGTCAATTGTTAAAAATTATTGTTTTTTACAGACAATTATTTCATTTGGATTGAAATATTAATTAACGATGTATAAATATGTAGAATATCAAAAATTCAAAATATCGACCTCCTTTAAATATGCAAAACATAAAAACCTCACTACAAAAAAAAAATTAAAATAAAAACAAGAAAATATGAAGAAGAAGACCACTTCAAAAATTATTAAATTTAGAAAATAATTATTTACATTTCATACATTAGAAAATTTAAAGTCAAAAAATAAGTCTTTTAAAGAAATGGCCTGATGCAAAATTACCACTTTTTAAAATCAGCATGAAAATCACTACCATTCTAAAATGTAATGTACATAAAAAAATTTAAAGTGCCAAAAACTATGCTCTAAAAAAGACATGTGTGTTCTACATCATCCCTTTTAAAATCGGGTCACTTTTTTTCTATCTCTACAAAACGGGTAATAGTATCAGTTCCCGTTTCAAAGTTTACATTGTTATTGCTTGTCTACCTCTTTTGAAGTGGTGTCCTTCTTTTCAGGTTGTCCTTTGGGATGAGACTCCTTTCGCTAACCTTCACATTGAGCCTCCTTATCCTTCCTTACATCGTTGGTAAAAGCTTCATTATTTTTGTCCCGACTTAGAATAACAATCTCCTTTTCTCTGTTTTGATTTGCAGGGGTTTTTTCTTTGTCTTGTGCATCTCTTTGAGCATTTTTCCGTTTCTAATGCAATGTAACAGGCACATTCCTTCTCCTCAAATTGTACTGCTTCTGCAAATGGCTGAGATAATTTTGATATCCCTGTTGGTATTCTTCGGTCCGCACTGCCCATGAATCATCATTTGCAAAGACAAGGTTTTGATCACTTAGTGCAAGAGATTCTTGAGAAAATTGATCTTCCTTAGTCAGAAAAATAGGTAGTTCATCTTCCTCAAAGAAATGATTTTCTTTAGTAATTTCTTCTTCATCTTCTTCTGAAACTTTAGTGTAATTTTACTGAAATGGAGTTTTGACTTGTCCCTGAGGACCTTGATTTTTCTACTCTTTCTGCTTGTTTCTGAATTTGTCCCTATGATTTGGATTCCTTATTGAAGGCTCCGCTTGTCGATCTGCAATGGTCATTATGTCCATCATTCTTTCCATGGTCTTTATGAGAGTATCGAGTTTACCATTAGAAGAAGAGGAGGACTCCTCCTTAATGGTAACTTTCTTCTCTAGTTTTATTTTGGACTTCTTGATCAGTAAATTAGCCTCCACACTCACTGCATTTCACTACATTTCTTCTAAAGTGGCAGGATCTCTCTCCCTAAGTTGATAAGCCATGTCTGGGTCAAAGGCATCAGGATAGTGGAGGAGTGCTAAACCAGGGGGAGGTTTCATGTCATTAGGGATGGAATTGTACACAAGATTGAATCTTGTTGTGAACTCCTGCACTGTCTCATTTGGATTTCTCTTCATGGAATTGTATTCAATCAAAATCTGTAATGGATTTTTATTCTCTTGCTACCAGGCTAAGAACAACTCTAAAGCTAGTGAGAGTTATTAATAGAACTAGCTGGCAAACTACAAAACCACTTCTTAACATATTCGGAAAATATCTGTGTTGTAATTCTCATCTTAGCGTTCTCTTCATAAACTTCTTCAAGATCGATGAAATCCAACAATTTGTTAACATGATGTTGAGCTGTAATTTCATAATTTCCATCAAAAAGACGAAGTCTTTGGCCATAGTTTTTAGGTAGGGTTGCAAGTTGACCAGGAAATGCTAGAAGGGAAAACCTTTCCATTATTGTTGGAGGAACTTGTACAGGAACTACAATGGGTTGTGTTGATGGAGATGATGATGTCAAGAGAGTTAGTTGTGAATTAACAAAAATAGATGTGGTGGCAGATGTATTCGATGGTATGGTAGAGGATATAGCAGCAGACAAAATTTCTAGTTGATATTGAATGTAAGCCTTTTCAGTGGTGATTTGAAGTTGGTCAGCCAGGCTTTGGAGCTTATCAAAGTTAACCAAAGCTCATGATCAAGTTTAGAAAATAGAGATTTAGAAGTAGACAAGAAAGAATCAAACTTGATAGGGTAAAATACTACCTTTGAAAGGAAAGATTCATATTTTGATCGGAAAAGAGATAACTCAAATTGGATATCAAAAGAAAGATATTCAACAGTAAACAATTTGTTGGCATTATGTTTTCTGGTATGACTGTATGTTACAGATGTTGTAAGGCTCTCAGTTTGTTGGAAATTAAGAAGGACGCGGGAAATCGGTTTAGAAAGTGCGTCCCCGCAGGTATACCATGCAGAACCCGCATCCAGGAACGTCGGCCAGCCGTTCAGGGGGTGCGTCTACCTAGTGCACACATTTCAAGGCAGAGAAAAAGCACGTGGGGGTTTCTTGTGTGATATCTAGCCGACGGTTTTGTGTTTCTATGGTGTCGGCTCGTGGTATTGTTCCATGTTTTGGGGAGGAGCTTGCCTATATAAAGCAAAGGAGTTCATTTGATTTGAGCATCGTCTTTGGTTGAATATCTTATTTGGTGAGATCTAGTCCAGATCTAAGAGGGCAAATCTTCTAATGGACTGTGATCTCTATGGCGCATTATCAGATCTGTAGATCTGACTGTTTGGGTTAGTCTTGAAGTCTTCATATCATTTATATCTGAAGGGACGCAGGTTCAGTGGAAGAAAAGTGCGCCGGGACGCAGGTACTGTAAAGGGCAAGTGCGCCGAGACGTAGCACAGTAGAAATAGACCTGCGTGGGGACGCAGGGCGATCAAGGTTCAGGTGCGTCTCTGAAGTAGAAGGACGCGGCGCGATAGTGTTTTCAGGTGCGTCTCTGTAGCGAAAGACACGGCGCGATAGTATCTTTGGGTGCGTCCCTGAAGCAACAGAACGCAGAGCAGTCAAAGGAACAGTGCGTGGGCACGCAGCGGAGCAGAAGGATATCTGCATATGGATGCAGAGTAGCAGAAGGTTAACGGCGTCTGGTCGCAGGCCACAGAAAGAAAAACTGCGTCTCTGTTTTAAGATGTTCTGTTGATTGAATTTCTCTATTGATAAGGTGTTCTGGGTTAGTTCTGTTGTTGCTGATCTGATATCTGTAGTGATCTATATCTGTTATGTACTTGTTGATTATCTAATGCTTTATGAAAAGAAGTAGGGGGTTGTAGCTCCCTTCCAGGAGTAGACTGGAAAACGAGAGAGAGAGAGAGAGTTGTAGCTCTCTGCAGGTTGCAGCCTGTGTACTGGTAAAGGACTGCACCAGTACAAAATCATTGTAAAAGAAGTTTCTAAATTGAAAGAAGATAGAGACATATTGCAGCAGGTGGTTTTCACCCACATTGGGTTTCCACCTTACATCTTGTGTTCTTTGGTGTGACTATCTGTTTTTCATGCTCATTATTTTATGGTACTGACATGCAAAAATAATTCAAAGATCAAATAAGGAAGATTTATTAAATTGCTAGATAATACTGATTCACCCCCCCCCTCTCAGTATTATTTCCAACAATTGGTATCAGAGCAGGTCCTTCAGAGAAGCTTGATCGCTTGAAGGTAGATCGTTCATCATGAGCAACTACGAGAGAGAAGCATCAATCAGGCCACCGATTTTTGATGGGACAAACTTCAATTATTGGAAGGTAAGAGTTACTGCATATCTTCAATCTCTTGGTACAGAAGTTTGGGACATTGTAGAAACAGGCTATGCTTTTCCTTCAGCTACTCCTACAGATCCAGCTGAGAAAAAGAAGTATGAAACAAATGCAAAAGCAGTCAGTACTCTATTAGGAAGTATATCCCAAACAGAATTCATGAAGGTAATGCACTTCAAATCAGCAAAAGAGATATGGGACAAAATGGTCACGAGCTATGAAGGAGATGAACAGGTAAAACAAGCTAAACTTCAAACTCTCAGGATTCAATATGAGACTCTCAAGATGTATAATGATGAAAGTGTGCTAATTATTTTCTTCGGGTAGATGAGATTGTTAATTGTATGAAAAATTTGGGTGAAGAAATAAAAGAGGCTATAGTAGTTCAAAAGATTCTAAGATCATTATCCCCCAAGTTTGAATCTAAAGTATCTGCAATAGAAGAAAAGGAAAATCTCCGTGTTCTCACTATGTCTCAGCTACATGGAATTCTAACTGCTTATGAAATGAGAAAGGGAGGTCCATCAGACAGAAGGGAAGCTGCTTTTAAGGCATCAGGCAAAGAAGATTACTATGAAGCAAGCCATGTTCCAGAAGAAGAGGAAGAAGAATCAAATTTTGTCAGAAATCTTCAAAGGGGTTCTGGAAGGTTCAGAGGTAAGCTACCTTTCAAATGCTTTGCTTGTGGAAGAGTAGGTCATTATGCTGCAAAATGTCCTTATAAGGATAAAGGAAAAGAACCTGCTAGATGGAACAAGAAACAAAGTGCAAATAAGAAAAGCTACTACACCCATGAAGATAGTGATGGCTTATCAAACAGTGATGAAGATGAACAAGGTAATAAATATAAGTTGTTAATGGCATTTGAAGATGATGATTATGAGGATGCTGTAGATGTGGATAATCTCTATGATGAAATTACTAGACTCAAGAGATGCATAGAAGAAAAGAATGTGATCATTGATACTTTGCAATTTCAAATTGATGAAAAGGAAAAACATCTTGAAAAACTAGAAGGTGAAATTGTTGGTCTCAGAAAAGAAATTGAGAAAACAAAAGCTATTAATCTTAAGTTTGTCAAAGGATCTGAAACTTTGGATGAGATTATCAATGTGCAGCGGTCTCCTCTAAACAAGACAGGTTTGGGCTATAATGGAGAAACCTCTCAAGCATCCACCTCAAAAAGTTATCTTGATGCAGCAAGAAGAAATGAGCAGAAGAACAATGAAGATAATCAGGTAAAGCAGGGACGAATTACAAACAGAAACTATCAGGGACAATCCATCTTAAGGGTGAACAAAAGCTACAACCAGCCACAGGTAAAATCTTCTCAGTTTGGTTCAAGAATAGATGAAAATAGAAATTACAATCAGTTGGCTGGTAGATTCAATAACCGCAGAAGCTTCTTCAATGGACAATGCTTTTCTTGCCATAACTTTGGTCACAAAGCAGCTCAATGTGTTGCATATAAAACAATCATGACTAGGGAAGCTCAAAAACAAAGAAGTATGACAGGGATTACAAAAAGGACCTATAACAACTTTTCGGTTCTTGAAAATGAAGTTGAATGTTCTATTTGCAATAATTTTGGTCATGAAGACTCTGAATGCAGGAGCAGGTTTCAGGAGAAAAAGGAACAAGCCACAAGCACCAAAACATGGAGAATAAAGGAACCTCAAACAGAAAGATGTGGGATAGCATTTTATGCAGAAGGACAGGAAAATCTATGGTACATTGACAGTGGATGTTCGAAACATATGACAGGTGATAAAGAAAAACTTGAATCTTATTCTACTTTAGAAAAGGGAAAGAAAGTTTCTTTTGGAAATGATACTCCTGCAACTATAAAAGGAAAAGGTATTGCTCCTTTGAAAGAAAAGGTCAAGGCTGGAAATGTTTTGTATGTTGATGGATTGAAGCATAATCTACTAAGTGTCAGCCAGATGTGTGATCAAAAAACCGAGGTTATTTTCAGATCGAATGGATGTCTTGTTCGTGATCTTGATACAGGTAAAACAGTACTCAAAGGCAAAAGAACTCCAAATAATCTGTACATATTTGAAGAAGGACAACAACAATGCTATCTTAGCAAGGATGAAGAGCACTGGTTATGGCATCGAAGGTTGGGACATCTAAGCTTCTCACAAATAAGGAAAGCATGCAAATATCAGGCAGTTCGCGATCTTCCAGATATCAAAATTCCTGACAACACCATATGCAGATCATGTCAGTTTGGAAAACAAACCAGGACTAACTTTCCAGAGAAAGAGGGATCAGCTAGCATGCCTCTTGAGCTAGTACATACAGATACATGTGGCCCATTCAGAAAAAGAACACCTAGAGGAGAGGAATACTTGATATTATTTATTGACGATTTCTCCAGGTTTGTCTGGTTAGGACTTATGAAGCACAAAGATGAAGCATTCGAAAAATTCAAGACCTTCAAAGCCTTGGTTGAAAATGAATCAGGTCACAAAATTAAGTGCCTCAGATCCGACAGAGGTGGGGAATTTACTTCAAATGAATTTTTCGATTTCTGTGATGAACATGGGATAAGGAGAGAATTCTCTACAGCTAGAACTCCTCAGCAAAATGGAGTTGTTGAAAGAATGAACAGAACAATCCAACAAATGGCTCGTGCTATGCTTGATGAATCAGGAACTCCCGCAACTTTCTGGGGTGAAGCTGCACATGCTGCGGTTATTATTCTCAACAAAACAAATGTCCGGGTGAACAGCACTCAAACTCCTCATGAGCTCTGGAGTGGTAAAACTCCTTCGGTAAAGCACTTCAAAATCTTTGGGAGCAAATGCTATATCAAGAATACTGATGAGCAGCTTGGCAAACTTGAACCTAGAGCAGATGAAGGCATTCTTCTTGGCTATTCTCCACATAGCAAAGCATACAAATGCTACAATAAAAGACTTGGCAGAATTGTTGACAGCATTGATGTAGTGATTGATGAGAAGGGATATATTCCTAGGCAAGTACATCATGAAGATATAGAAGAAGATGAAGGCTACCCTCAAAGACAGAATGATGAAGAAGAAGAAGAACCCCAAGGAGAACCTCAAGAAGAACCAGAGGAGCAGACAAGAATAGAAGAGAAAACTCCATCTAGATATGTTCAGAAGAATCATCCAGAATCTCAGATTGTGGGGCAGAAAGAAGCAGGTGTACAAACAAGAAGAACAGTTGCAGAAGCCTCAAGCTATTTGGCATTACTCTCCTCTACTGAACCACAAAATGTGAAAGAAGCATGCAAAGATGAATGTTGGGTGAAAGCAATGGATGAAGAACTTGAGCAAATCGAAAAGAACAACACTTGGGAGCTGGTTCCTAGACCAAAGGATAAGAATGTTATCGGAACAAAATGGGTCTTCAAAAATAAATTGAATGAAAATGGAGAAGTAATTAGAAACAAAGCCAGACTTGTTTGTAAAGGGTATGCGCAGCAAGAAGGAATAGACTTTGAAGAAACTTTTGCTCCTGTTGCAAGACTTGAGGCCATCCGAATGTTCCTTGCTCTCTCAAGTTTTCAAAACTTCAAAGTATTTCAAATGGACGTGAAATCAGCCTTTCTGAATGGAGACTTGGAAGAAGAAGTGTACATTGAACAGCCAGATGGGTTCATTCTTGGAAATGATCCAAATCTTGTATGCCGATTGAAAAAGGCTCTCTATGGTCTCAAACAAGCTCCAAGGGCTTGGTACTACCGGTTGGACAAATATCTTCATCAACAAGGCTTCTCAAAAGGTTCAGCAGATAGCAATCTGTATATAAAAATTGAAAATGACAAATTACTAATACTTGTTGTGTATGTAGATGACATTATTTTTGGCAGCAATGAAGAAGCTATGAGTCAAAACTTTGCCTCGGTCATGCAGAAAGAATTTGAAATGTCCTTGCTAGGAGAACTGACATATTTCCTTGGTTTGCAAATCCAACAAAAGGAAGGAGGAATCTTTTTATCTCAAACCAAGTATCTCAAGCAGATTTTGAAGAAATATGGCATGGAAGATGCAAAACCAGTATGTACACCCATGGTCACAGGATGTAGTCTCAGTGCAAATGATGAATCTGCAGCAGTACATCAACCAACCTACAGATCTATGATTGGAAGTTTACTATATTTGACAGGTACCCGACCAGACATCATGCATGCAGTTGGAATAGTTGGAAGATTTCAGGCAAATCCGAAGGAGACTCATCTTCAGGCAGTAAAGAGAATTTTCAAATATCTTCAAGGGACTCAAAATTATGGCTTATGGTATCCTAGAGATACAGATCTTACTCTTCATGCTTATACAGATGCAGATTGGGCCAGAAGCGTGGATGACAGGAAAAGCACAAGTGGTGGTGTGTTCTTTATGGGTTCCAGACTGGTATCTTGGTTCAGCAAGAAACAGAGTTCGATTGCCTTGTCTACAGCTGAAGCAGAATATGTTGCTGCTGCATCTTGTTGCACTCAACTCCTTTGGATGATGCAGACTTTGCAGGATTTTCAAATCACTTGTACACCACCTATCCCCATCTTATGTGATAACACAAGTGCAATCAGCATCTCAAAGAATCCGGTTATGCATTCAAAAACCAAGCACATACCAATCAAGTACCATTTTCTCCGGGAACAAGTGCTTGAACAGAAAGTCAAGTTGGAGTATGTTCCTTCCAAGGAACAAGTTGCTGATATTCTTACCAAACCATTGCCCAGGGACACGTTTGAATACCTCAGGCAAAAGCTGGGGGTTGTTGATGCATCATCTTGTTGAACTTCTTCTTATTGGTGGTACAGGCTCAGGGGGAGCACATAATGCATTGTTGGCATTATGGAGAAGGAGATCTTGGAAATAGCTGCAATATGTCTCTATCTCTTTCATGGTGGTGCGTTGCTACAGATCTGGTTCATATTCAGGGGGAGCATGAGCCTAGGGGGAGCATACCCTTTGCCCTTGATGTCAAAGGGGGAGAATGAAGCTGAAGTTTGTAAGGTTGCCATCAAGTCCAAAGGGGGAGATTGTTGGCATTATGTTTTCTGGTATGACTGTATGTTACAGATGTTGTACTTGATGGCAACTCCAGTGGTAAGGCTCTCAGTTTGTTGGAAATTAAGAAGGACGCGGGAAATCGGTTTAGAAAGTGCGTCCCCGCAGGTATACCATGCAGAACCCGCGTCCAGGGACGCCGGCCAGCCGTTCAGGGGGTGCGTCTACCCAGTGCACACATTTCAAGGCAGAGAAAAAGCACGTGGGGGTTTCTTGTGTGATATCTAGCCGACGGTTTTGTGTTTCTATGGTGTCGGCTCGTGGTATTGTTCCATGTTTTGGGGAGGAGCTTGCCTATATAAAGCAAAGGAGTTCATTTGATTTGAGCATCGTCTTTGGTTGAATATCTTATTTGGTGAGATCTAGTCCAGATCTAAGAGGGTGAATCTTCTAATGGACTGTGATCTCTATGGCGCATTATCAGATCTGTAGATCTGACTGTTTGGGTTAGTCTTGAAGTCTTCATATCATTTATATCTGAAGGGACGCAGGTTCAGTGGAAGAAAAGTGCGCCGAGACGCAGGTACTGTAAAGGGCAAGTGCGCCGAGACGTAGCACAGTAGAAATAGACCTGCGTGGGGACGCAGGGCGATCAAGGTTCAGGTGCGTCTCTGAAGTAGAAGGACGCAGCGCGATAGTGTTTTCAGGTGCGTCTCTGTAGCGAAAGACGCGGCGCGATAGTATCTTTGGGTGCGTCCCTGAAGCAACAGAACGCAGAGCAGTCAAAGGAACAGTGCGTGGGCACGCAGCGGAGCAGAAGGATATCTGCGTGTGGACGCAGAGTAGCAGAAGGTTAACGGCGTCTGGTCGCAGGCCACAGAAAGAAAAACTGCGTCTCTGTTTTTAAGATGTTCTGTTGATTGAATTTCTCTATTGATAAGGTGTTCTGGGTTAGTTCTGTTGTTGCTGATCTGATATCTGTAGTGATCTATATCTGTTATGTACTTGTTGATTATCTAATGCTTTATGAAAAGAAGTAGGGGGTTGTAGCTCCCTTCCAGGAGTAGACTGGAAAACGAGAGAGAGAGAGAGAGTTGTAGCTCTCTGCAGGTTGCAGCCTGCGTACTGGTAAAGGACTGCACCAGTACAAAATCATTGTAAAAGAAGTTTCTAAATTGAAAGAAGATAGAGACATATTGCAGCAGGTGGTTTTCACCCACATTGGGTTTCCACCTTACATCTTGTGTTCTTTGGTGTGACTATCTGTTTTTCATGCTCATTATTTTATGGTACTGACATGCAAAAATAATTCAAAGATCAAATAAGGAAGATTTATTAAATTGCTAGATAATACTGATTCACCCCCCCCCTCTCAGTATTATTTCCAACACAATTGATCAGGCAAAGAAGTAGTTCTTACCATTTTACGAGCTCCACTTTTAGGATGAGGAGACTTGAGATTCCTTAGCAGTTTCTTTGGATCATCAACAATTAGAGGTGGATTTGGGTGAGGATTTGACCTTGTGTGTCTTTTAGGAGTGAGAATTTAACACCTTAACTTCATGTGACTTAGATCGGACTTCTTTGAATACTGTAACTTGTCACCCACATGACCAGTCTTCAATGCACTTGTAGAACTAATCCTGGGAATAATATATTAGTCGTTTCCCCAACAACGATGCCGAAATGTTATCCTCCACAATATATCAAGGCTGAAAAGGAAAATCGAAGGAGGTAACGTCAAACCACTTATGGTTCAATAGCTAGCCTTGCTAAACCAAAGAGGGATCTCTCTATGAATTCACAGCCAATGATAACTGGAATGGGAAATGATTTTAGGCTAGATATGTTAGGCTCAGGTAGGGTTTTGAAATTTTTAGGTTTTGATGTTGGATTAGGGACGAAAACCAGGTAGCTAGGTCAAAGTATTAAAGGGTTACAACAACAAATATATGGAGGAGAAAGGTAGCAATACTTTTGTGATGGCTTTAGGGTTTGTCGGTGTAGTGTAGTGTTTGAAAGAAGAAAATGGTTTTAATGAGCATGTGCACCATGAATTCATTAAGTAAGAAGGAAAATTACACAAAAGGATATTCCCATCAAAACAGAAATTTATGCAAATAATTTTTCTTATAACCTTTAAGGAAAATCAGTGAAGAAATAAGATACGGAAATGAGAGATGTATATCATTCATAAAAAACTATAACAGAGAAAATACTTCATCACAAACTCATTGCACATGAATTCCTAGATAATAGTTGCAAATTGCTCCTTTGATTTCCTGAATAAAGAGTTGAAATACAAGCTACAAGTGTTCTCACCTCTGATGTCCAACCTATTCTATGACTGAGAAAATGATACATATAGACCAAAACAACATCTCCCTTCTCTCAGGGGTTGAATCCATGAGTCTAGGAACTGATACATGAGGTGTTCCAACCAAACCCTAATGTCTAGGGAGGTTAAAACAACTCCTTCATTTAAACTTTGACTCAAACTACTCTCATAAATGAGGCCTAAACTTACATAAAAACAACTTAACAAGCCTATTTACCCTTAATTACATCATAATTACATCAAATTTAAGCAATTACATCATAAAAACTCGAATCCAAGAGATAAAAGTGAGAAAACGTTGTTAGAGGAAAAAATGCAATGAAATCAGTCAAAAGCACAGCATGCTAGGAGAAAGCGCAACAAACTTGGGAGAACTAGTTTTTGAAGGCCTTGCCGAGGTGCAAATTCTGATCTTGATGGCTCATTGGAAAGTTGTGGATGTCTACTACATGATGGAATCTTCAATAGCTGAAAAAGGCTAACTATAGCCCCAAAACACAGCATTCTCCTAGAGGTACTCTCAAAAGTGTAGTGTGCTCTTCAACAGAAGGGCAAAAAGGTGATTTTTAGGTAGTGTTTGGCCATTTCCACCTATCAAAACCTGTTGGTGGTCTTCTCCCTGTTAGCCTCCTGCTGCAGCAGGTATTCATCTTTCATGATTGACATTTTTACATGCCAAATATGTCATACTTTGCAAGCTGCAGTGTTCCATATTTCCACAATGCCATGAAGTGTGCTAGTCCAAAGGACACTGCTGTATTCCATTTTTGATGAGTTCTTTTTTAAAAGGAAAGGCCAAACAGCTTAATCTTGGCCTCCCTAGATTTCAATTTCCTGTTGTAGAATATAGAGAATGATATCTGTCCAAACAGTTTAACCTTGGCAGATTTTGTAGATATGGTAGAGAATCGAAGGGACCCAACTGTTTAATCTGGGCCCTGGCAGAAATAAGTGTAGATTTAGATAGGAAAAATTCAAAAATAAAAATTGTAAATATGGGTCTGCAAGTCTAAGTGCACCCAAATCAGAAAAGAAGAAAAAATGTTAGGAAGTAGGATGGGTAGGTAGCTGTGTGGTTGCAGAATGATAATTTGTGATCAATTTTAGGGTTCAAACTGTTTTATCTTTACAGATCACATTGCAGGCAATTTTATGCAAAAGGGCTCAAAGGTGAACATCACTAACTCCTCTTCTTCTCATTTCCCCCAAGTCACTTACTAACATCCCCCGAGAGGTCAAGATCTGCTTGAGCCTCTCAGTTTCATCATCTCCATGACATTCGCCTTGGTGAGGATCTGCTTCACCCAAGGATTGCTCACTCATCTTCTGTGAGCCTTCTTTTCCCAACAAAGCCTAAGGTCTCATACCTTAGCGCCCTCTGTTCATCTCCATATTAACTACTAACTTTATTATATAACTCCCTATCAGTTTTTCCCTTCCCCTATTAAAATCATGTATATAAAACTCCCTTATGTAAATACTCCCTCCCGGGCATTATAGCCATAATTCTACTGAGTCCGGGAAATCACAGTCCATCTGGGGCTGTCTTTAGCCTATCCGAGTCATTAAGGAGCTAGTTTGACATCTGGTCAACTAGTAACCTCTCCCCTAGCCCAAAAACCCATTAAAAACCTTAAAAAAAACCCATTTTTGCACCTATTCCCTACGTTCTGTACATAAAATATTAACCCCGCTTGTCAAGAAACCCATATTCCACCCTTGTCCCTAAGCCCGAATGTAAATATATCAACCTGTGCCTTTTAAACACATAAAAACCCCATTTCTTAAGTTTAAACCCACCCACACGAAAAATTAAAGGAATATTCTTGCGCATATGCCGCCCCTTATCCCTTCGTCATATCACACTCCCTGCCAGCCGTTGGATCGCCCGCCCCACAGATCAACGGTGGGCGGGCCGTCCCATCCCCGACCTGCCCGACGTTTAGCGTCTGGGAGATGGGCGGTATTACCGCCGTACCTCCCGCCACGCATCAAGCGTTGGGCTGTGGCGGAGCCCTCTCCCCCGAAACCACCGTCGTCCATAAACGGTGCGCCCAAAACTGGAAACCGCCCCTGCCTGCGTCACCCGCCTACCCAGTGACGTCACCCCCCTGCCCAGTCACTATGTCGAGTCACCTGCCTGTGTGGCCTCCTGCCACGTCACTGCCACGTACCCCTGCCACCGTACCTGCCATGTCACCATCCGTACATGATGATGTCATGTTGACGTCATCTCGCCACGTCATCCTGCTGACGTCACCCGCCGTACAATGCTGACGTCATCAACACTTTTTGGGCGCAAAGGCGCGAAAGTCGCACTTCGGAGCCCCAGAATCCAATTCTGAGGCAGTTTTTGATGATTGCAGGATTTTTTAGGCCGAAATGGAGAATCTTCAGGGAATCTTTAGGGAATCTTCTCATCATGCGGCCCCAGGAAGCCCGAAAAGGCGCAAAAATGATCCTTTTTCTTCACAGAGCATACCAAAAGGAGCAGAAGACAATTCCAGATGATACAGAGGCCGAACAACGGCCATTTACTAGTGATTAGACCCGCAGCACATCAGATTAGCAGTCCAGATTTTTTCAGAGTATCAGTGGAAGAAAAGACGCCAAAGAGTATCAGTCAAGATTTTTTAGGAGCTCGAGGCACCTGAACATTGATGAGGCCCCCCAGAAAGTCAAATCAGGAGGCGTAAGCCCATCCTTGCCCTCAAATCACAGTTAAAGCTTTAAATGCATACAGACAGCGAAGGTGCAGAAACCCATACTCATTTATTTCAGAAAACACTGCAGCAAGCCACCAAGGACAGCATCATTTATTCAGTTTTGATACGGCGGCCCTGAGCACAGCCCGAGATATTTTTTGCATTTATTTCTGGATAAAATTAGGTTAAGTAGTCATTTTTCTTTATGACCTAATTAGGTCAAGATGTAATAAAGGAACTCTGCAGAGAGTTTTTGCCCTATATATACCACCCTCTTTATAGTTTTAAGGGTTGGTCAATTGAGAATTTTCACCAGAGACTCGCACTGTATACCTGACTGTTTCTATAATCAAAGATTGCAGAAAGCTTGAAGAGCAAACTGTCTGTTGTGAATGAATGTTTATGGAGATATGAAGATGGAATTCTCGTGCTGCAACCTGAAGCAATAAGTGCATCTTACCTCTATTTTATTGTTATCACTATCTAGATAGCAGAAAGAAAGAATAGCCTAGAATTAGTTTAAATACTCTCTATGCTCAATTTCTGCTATTCCTTTATGTTTTCCTCTGATTGAATTGGTTATGAATATGAATTCCTTCTGGCTCATGTTTACCCCGATTCACCTGTGTCTGCCAATTATCTAGGGATTCTTAACTGCCCCTAGGTAGCGCCTGTTATCTTCCCCTGTTAAGCATAATTGACAGATTCTTAACTGCCTCTCATTACTTAGCATTTCTTTCCATCCCTTTAACCTGAAATATTGTTTCATGCTCAACTATCTTGCTCCATTTTCCCTCACTGATATTAAGGAAAGGCACCAGCAGTTTATCTCCTTGACTCCATGCCTAATGGTTTGAAACTTCCAGAATATGCCTTGCCTCTCTGTCTGAGAACATCAATTTTCCCACCAAAAACAAAACAAAAACCCTCTGAACTCGATACCTAGCCTAAAATCCCTTTCAACAAAGCTAAATCATAAAGAGAGAGCCCTCTCTGATTGCAGGTTGGCTAGAACCTGCAGTCCAAAGTTGGTCTGTGGTTACCTCGGTCGTATCCTTTTTCGGAGCTTAAGGACAACCTGAGTGATAACACTCCCAAAGGCTAGATGTGATATACAAGTCATTAGTAATCCAGACATGCAAATAAAATGTGATTTGGAGCTCCCCATCAAAAGCACACCATGGGGCACACTACTTTTTTTACCCTATGACTGTGTCAAAAATTTCCAAAAATTCATAAAAAACCACAATTTCTCCAAATCTCTTCAAAATTGGTTCATGAAGTCCTTAATTGATATGTTATTCTATGAGGGAGGTTTCAGCAAGAAAATCCAACTTATCATTCTCTTTTTTCTTGATTATGGTTTCCTTGAGTTTTTCCTTCAACCGCTTGATCTTGATCTTGGAAACTTGATTCCTTGTGTAGTAATGAGAATCCATGTGTCTTTACAACCTGTTGTCTCTATTATCCCTATTAAGAAGCTTTTCCAAGTGAAAGTTCACTTTTTCAAGCCAAAACTCTCTATTTTCATTGATTTATGTTGCAATTAGGTCAACTAAATACATTGTTCTCTTTGTTGTTGAAGTGCCCTTTTGAGGCCTCTAGTCCTTGGCCTCTTCCTTGTCACCTGCTCTTGATGCTCATATGAATCCTCGATGCTCAACTGAATCCTCTGTATCAACCACTTATTTTCCCTTTACATCCTCTTTGCCAACATAAACCTCATACTTTTCCAAGAGTAGCTAATTTACCTTCAATTGTTAATTCTCCTGCTCTATGAATGAAATCGTGAAATGGACCTTAGATAAGTTGTCCTTAAGCTCTTTGATCTCAACATATTTCTCCATGATGACCTGCTCTATTATCTTATGCTCCTAATTAACCTTCAAGTCTACTATATTAGTGTCTGTCACACGGAATCAGTCAACAGTGCGGACACAACCGACCTTCCTAGAAGTCTAAGACATTCTAATGACAAACAAAACAAACTGGAGCTATCCTTCTCTAAACATGCATTATGATATGAGAAATCAAGTGTTTCGTTCTTACCTTTGTCCAAACGCTGTTGTAGAAGTCCAAGCTTTGTTGATCTGGATGAGTTCCTCCTTTTCTCCAAAACCTGCAATCACCAATAGTCAAACAATTAAATAGCACCTGATTATAACATAAAACAAAGCATATTCAACATATAGACCGAGTACATGAAATAACCCATAAACAACAAGTTATTGAGAAGAATGGACCAATTTGCATTAAAGGTAATCAAAAGGAACCATTACAACCTGAGCCTTGGTGTTGTGCAAGCTCCTTCCAGGGTCCACAAGAGTCTTCCTCTACTTTGACAAAGCTCACCCACTTCCAAATAGAACAAGTAAAGATGACAATCTCTCCTCACAAGCTTCTAAATGGGAGTCCTAATTCCTGCAGCATTTACCCTTAGAAATCTATAGCTTTCAACCTCCCCTCCTTCTGGCCCAATGCCTGTATTTATAGTGCTCAAGAGGAGGTTAATCAGGTCCACCATCAATGGGATAATCCCCTCTTTGGGTGGGATAGCTCCCTTATTGATGGGATAAGTTCCTCTTTGATAGGAGTGCATGAACCATCTGGAGGCGCCCAATACACGTCGAACAACCTTCTAGAATGCTCTAGAAATGACCACAAGTAACTTTTTAAAGATGAAACTTGCGCATTCTAACCTTTACAGGGGGACGCACCTGTCCCTTTACATACAGAGCGTCTTTGGACGCAGCTTTTGTGAACATTGTGAGCGTCCCCGCAGGTAAGGTTGAGAGAACCTGCGTCCCCAGAGATAAATACATTTATACAAGACTTTCTCTCTTTTTTGGAGTTTGACATGGAGAGCAGAGGCATAAGACTTGCCTAAGAGGGTAGCATGACTGTTGATTGAGCCATACTAACTGTAAATAGTCATGGTGACATTGTTAATTCTCCTGCTCTATGAATGAAATCGTGAAATGGACCTTAGATAAGTTGTCCTTAAGCTCTTTGATCTCAACATATTTCTCCATGATGACCTGCTCTATTATCTTATGCTCCTAATTAACCTTCAAGTCTACTATATTAGTGTCAAGATGGAATGGCTCCTCAACTTGCAAAGATGCTTCATTCTGTGATGGTGATCCATGCTCCGTTGTTTCTGCTAATGTAAGCTTGGCCCCTTCCACAATATGTGGAGTAAACAAAAGCCTATTTCCTCTCTGATATGTTTGATTCACCTCATGCCTAGGTGTCCTCTCAACTGCAGGTTTGTTAGAAGAGCCACTCTTCACATGCTTAGATGGTGATGATGGTGTACATTGGCTTGTAGATTGACTAGCAGAAGACAACAAGATATCTAACTGAATGAATGTCTCCCAAGTGATGTCATTTTGTGCAAGTTGATGCAATACAATGATTTTGATGAGGGCATGGTGAAAAAAGGATGTTCTGATGATCACTCTATCTATGTTGCACCTTCTCTTCCATTTTAGCCAAGTTTTTATAGAGGTAGTAAGTAGTAGGTTTAGTGGATTTACCCCTGTGAAATGCATGAGTAGTCTAACATGGTATTTGTACAATCTAAAAAATATGCCCTCACATGTAAAGTACTTCATAATAACCCTCTTCAATCGAGAAAAATTCTCAAGGAGATGTCCAAAAGGAAAAACCTTTTAATTTTGTGTTTCTAGTGACCTTTGATGAAAGGTTGATAGATTTTCAGATCCAAGTCCAAGCTCTTAAACCATTTTTCTCCATTGTTGGGAATCCCTGTGGCTACTTCTATGAATTCAGTTGAAATATTGAAACTAACACCTGCAACAGTGACCTTATCTCTCCTAATATGAGTGGCAAACAAACTTGTCAACTTGGCATAGTATTTGACCTTTTGAACTAGCTCACAAAACCCTAAACACCCTACATTCTGAAAGCATTGCCTGGAAAATGGGGAGGACATCAGCTCATCAGTGTTGAGTGTTTCAAACCTTGAAATTTGACCTCCCTTATTATAGGATATCCTTTCCTCCATTTTGACAGTGTGTAAGAGAAAACCCTAATTAGGAAAACAGGGGAATTGGATGAGGGGATAGGATGAAGGGTTTAGGGAAGGGAAAAGAGGGTAGGAAAATTTAGGGAAGTAGGTAGGGGTTTTAGGAATGTTTGGGAAGTGGAATGGAATGAAATGAGTGTAGGATCTGGTCTAGAGAATTTTTACACAGTCCTAGTTAGGGAACTACAAAAAACGCAACGTAGGGAGTTTTGGAGGATATGCAACATGAAAACAAGGAAATGAACTGATAGGAGGTGTATAGAGACTTGAACTTACTTGTAAAATGTTGATGAAACTTTAATTTCCCTTTGGAAACCTTTGAAAACCGGTTTTGTGACTGTAGGAGAGAAAATGCAACGAAGTTCTGAAAGCACAGCGTGGTTTCCTGAAAGCGCAGCGTAGGTTCTAGAAAACACAGTGTGGCTATTTTGGAGTGCCTTTTGGAGTATCTTTGCCTGTGAAAATGCTGAGGAAATGGCTTGTTGGTGAATGAGAGCTCTCTACCAATGAATATGAGGGAGAGAAATGAAATGAGATGGTCTTTATAGCTTGTAAAAGTCAAATTCTTCATAATGGTAGGGTGGCCCACCATGTGTTTTCACTTTAGCTTTTGGAAACTTTGTAGCTTTGGAACATTTGAATGCAACTTTAGAGAATTAGAACTTATTACATCATTTTTGAAATAAATTACACTTTGGAACAAAACCTTTTGAGAAAAACCCTATTACTACTCCTTCATTTGCCGGATTTATGAATGACATGACAAATTTTGATGACTCTAACCCTAATGACCTAATGGTGACACTGAGCTGAATGAAGACCATGGTGATATGACTGAGATGATGATGATGACATTTCAGTGATGGAACATCTAATTGAGTGATGGCAATCACTGCAACACGAAAATTTTGAAGGAGCAGTAATAGACCTAGACACACTAGCCAGTGACCAAATTTTATTCTGAAAACCTAATGAAATGATTAAAATTTGACTTGAGACCCCTAACAAAACCTTGTAAGAGCATATTTGATCACTGGTGATAGGCAAAATTGACTGACACTAACATATTCTAAATTTTATATGTTAAATCTGAGCATGAATATATCCTTGTACCTTATCCACA
Organism: Pinus tabuliformis; assembly: GCA_031772625.1. NCBI lineage: Eukaryota > Viridiplantae > Streptophyta > Pinopsida > Pinales > Pinaceae > Pinus > Pinus tabuliformis. Next base: position 172,314,358 of record CM062817.1, on the reverse strand, counting down.
AATGGCTTCATTGGAAGTTCTCTTTCACTTGAAGGAAGACATATTTTCTCTAGTATAGTAGGAAAGTTAGTATTATAAATAAATAAATGAAAATAGTAAAGAGAAAAATAAGCCCTTTTGTGAAAACCAGCTTGTCTAGCGCAACTAGGTAGGGATTTTTATTGAAAACTGGGTAACTAGTGGGAAAGGATCCCAATAAAGTTTGTAAATTTTTATGAGTTCTTCAAATCATGTATCTTTCAAGTAATTATGTCTTGTAATCGTGTTGGTTGATGTGGGATCCCTTAAGGCCCACCTACCAACAAACCTTGTCCCATCGACATCAGCAAATTATCTCTGACCAAGGTTATGGTTAGTTAAGGTACGAGGGAGCCTGCATGCCTTAATGGTAGGTATCCTTGTCATCTACTAAGGGAATACATCAATGTTTCTTGGTGGATGAATTTTGCAGTCCATTCAACTTCGACAAATCTATTCATGGCTAGTAGAATGTACCTAGTGCCTTCATTCCCATTGTAATCAAAAGTGGGATACCTCACATTGGTTAACGATCTCCTCAATGGTTGGTAACTCAATGATTCTTGCTTATGTTTGACATCGACACCATTTATTCACATATGCAAGATTTCACACAAGTATGTAGTGGTTGAAGACTATATGGTTTTGTGATCTCAACACAGGTTTGCAACAATTTGGATTTTTGTATCAGCATTCCCATTGTATTTTGTAGCAGTAGTCACCTTTCCTCAGTTTTTTGGGGACATACAACTCCTCAGGCGGGGGGGAGAAGGGGACCTTCAGTTCATCCTTCACCCTTCTTCAGTAGGTTACCTCAGCAATCACATCAGTTTCATCTATTCCATCCTTCACTTCATCTTGCAGCACCGACTACATCAACAACAAAGGTAAACATTGAGGTAAATTCAATTTAAGATTCTCTAATTCATTAGAAATTTTAGGAAACTTAATGATTCACCACTTCTCATTCCATTCATTTCATCTTTCATAAACCATTATCCTTATGTTTCCTTCCATTCATTACTGATAATAAAAATATTTATACTCTCATTACAAGACCATGTTAAAAGAAATTCCTTATGGTGTATTCATAAAATAAGTCTCTATAGTTTCTTCTCCTCCCATGAGAACAAGAATTCTATTTGGAGGATGAAGTCATTACTGCCATGAAATAATAAAGGAAACCACATATAAGCATTGACCTTGCGATGGAAGAGAATGCAAGCACTCATTCACCATCTCCATCACCACCTAGATTCATCCATCATCTCTTGCTCATGCATCCCTTTCTTGTCCTCAATTTGCATGATATGTTAAATGGAAGTAGTGTTGCCCCACAAGAACCAGCCCCTTCAAATACTCAATTATTATTGCTCCACAAGAACCAACACTTCTTAATATTCAAGCAATGTTGTCCAATGAACCAATATCTACAAAACAATTTCAAGAATTTGCCAAATGAGAAAGGGATTTATTTGCATGAGGACATGCAAATCCATAGGCATCGGGGGTTTTAGGGCTCGAATATGCCCATTTTTCCATCGTACAGTACCACTATTTCATAACCTAAATTCTGACATTTTTAACTCATTTCATATCATAATTCCATAACTTGCCGCTAATTAACGTTTTACACTTTATGGTTAATTATCATTAATTTTCTTCAATTTTCTATGATTAGATATGATTTTATCATGATTTACTAATGACATTTTTTTCTAAGTTCATTTTCCACAAGATTCCATTTCCAAAATTCTTCACAATATAATTAAACTAGTTGCTACAGGTTAAGTAGAGAATAAATTTCTATAGTTTAAAATATAAAATTTGTGATCAAATGGAGAATAATCTTGTGATTCTGACATGCGGGTTTTTTTCAAAGTACCCTATTTTAGGTAACCTAGAACCTGTTTCAAAAAATTCGGCATTATGAGGAAGTTATGATAAGGGGAACTATTAAGTACAGAAATAGTACCCGAATACTCTACTTAAGTACAGAATCGTTGAACGGTGAATTGTTTTGGGCCTAAACAGGTTCAGATATAAATGGTTGTGGGTCATCCACGTGGTACAACCCCAATTGGTCTAGTTCATTGCATGTTCTAGAATATTCTTATTTAGTTTAACTCCAACACTTTTTTACTATCCATAGCCTTGATCCACTCCTTGCTTTATTTGCCATAACCACCTCTATGATTTGTTAGAATAGTTGAATTGTATAAAGTTGTACACAAGAAGCAACAACAAGGGAGTTGAACGATGTGAATTTGTATGGTGTGTTGAATAGGTTGAATCGACATATGTATATTTTTATGCACAGAGGAGCTCGGGACTATTGTTAAGCAATTTCTGTTACAAAGAGATTTCGCTCAGGAATTCTGATGTATTTGTTTTGTTGAACTGTAATACAAATTCTTGATTCATCATTTAATTATATGTGAGTATGATGGTTTCCTGTGATTTTTAAGGCATTGATTTAACTTAGACTTTCTCCAGGAGTGGAAAGGGCCCACCACCACCTGGAAGCAAGTCTCACCATTAGCATAGACTGTAGGAAGTGTGTTTACTGCAATTTGCAAATTTACATTTCATTTTGAAGTTGTTTTCTAAATAAGATTTCAGATTTCCTGTATTCCATACTTAAACCACTGCTCTGATTTCCTTTGATTTTGGAAGAACGTATTGTCTCAAAACCTTTGCGAACAAAAGGACAGTGTTAATTAATATTTTTTGTGCATGGATGATTCCATAATCACATTTCTACAGTTCAGAACACTTAAAATGATGCTCTCCAATTTCAAATGAATTTCAAAACAAATAATAATCATGTTATGAGCTTAATCTATTGATTCTTGGATTTTGTCTTTGTTATTTAAAACCATGTACACTTAACAATAAAACAGAGTTCTTGTGAAATCGTAGAGGTGGAATGTTATGCATTAATGTAAGTCATGTATTTTAGGATAGATTTGAGTTGTCATTTAAATCCCTTTTTAATTGAAGTGTGTTGAATTAGGCAATGCTTTAAATTATCATTTAGTTTCCTTTCCTTTCGGAATTAGATGTATGAATTAGATAGGATTAAAAAGTTAGTTTGAAATTCTCTTTAGCTTGTCTTATTTTCCTAAGGAATTGAAATTAGTTTTGTTTGGATTAAGATTGACATCATTTTTGGAATAGAATTAGTTTCGTTTAAATTAAAATTGTTTTGGTTGGAATTGGTTACTTGGATTGCGATTTCCATTTAATTTTTTTGAACCTTTATTTGAATTGTAGTAAATAGAAAGTTGGTTATTTGTTTTAATTTGTAGGAAAATTTAATTAGATTTATGCAGTTTCATCATTAGACAAATTAAATTAGAAACAATAATTTTGTACTTAAACAATAAATTGATTTCATACTCTAGTTTAGGCTAGATGCTCTAATCCTCCATTACCTGCACTTGTGCCTCTAAGTCTTATGAAACCGTTTTGATAATTTAATGTTGGAATTATAACACACATAATTTTCCCCAACATTTTTGGAGTCGTTGTCAGGGAGGTGCTAAAGGGATTAGAGCATAATTTCTTTCACAAGTTTTTTGTATGATATTATTTGCAGGGCAACTAGAGGACAAAGAAGACAGTAAGAAGTGAGTGAAGAGCCACGCATCCACTTTGGTTTGGGATCTCTCCAAATTCTGGTTGTCCAAGTAAGCAAGTTTGGTGAGTATTATTGCAATTAGTTTTAATTCATTTAGATTAAAAATTCAAGCTCTTTATAGATTAAAAAAAATGGGGTGTTGTAAGAACCCCCAGGTACTAATTCATGTTGCGAGATAGGGATCATCAATCAGCAGGAGAAATTCAAGAATGATTGAGAGCTTGAAGAATGTCCCTTGAAGTACTTTCTTAAATCCTAGCAGTCACTGGGATATCTGTCTCTCAGGAAGAGTTCATCCCAACTGCATTCAGAAAATTATTTATCTCTCCACAACCAGAAAAGGATTTGGAAGTCTGCCTTGATTCCTCTTGCCTATCTACCCAGGATATCGATACCTCATGTACCAAATCCGATGGGGAGCATCTAGCTGAATATGAGATGGAATAAATTTCACCATGCCCAGAAGCAAGCCTTGTATCCATTCCTAAGACCAATTATCCAAGTTTGCCTGGCATGACCAAGGAGGACATTCAGAGTGGTCCACCAAAATTACATCGAGCATTGGTTCCATATCACAATCCAGTCAAAATACCACTCTCATCTTCAAATACTATTTGTATCACATCTTTCAAAGCTGCTGATTTTTCATGCTCATGTATATTCTAAATTTTATATGTTAAATCTAAGCATGAATATATCCTTGTATCTTATCCACACATGGCTTCATTGGAAGTTCTCTTTCACTTGAAGGAGTACATATTTTCTCCAATATAATAGGAAAGTTAGTATCGTAAATAAATAAATGAAAATAGTAAAGAGAAAAATAAGCCTTTTTGTGAAAACTAGATTGTCTGGTGCAACTAGGTAGGGATTTTTCTTGAAAACCAAGTAACTAGCGAGAAATTTTCCCAATAAAGTTTGTAAATTTGTATGATCTCTTCAAATCATGTATCTTTCAAGTCACTATGTCTTGCACTCTTTTTGGTTGATGTGGGATCCCTTAAGGCCCACCTACCAACCAAACTTGTCCCATCGACATCAGAAAATTATCTAGTACCAAGGTTAGGGTTAGATAAGGTACCTGGGAGCCTGCAATACTTAATGGCGGTTATCCCTTTCATCTACTAAGAGAATACATCAATGTCTCTTAGTGGATGAATTTTGTAATCCATTCGACTTCGACAAATCTATTCATGGCTAGTAGAATGTACCTAGTGCCTTGATTCCCATTAACATCAAAGGTGGGATATCTCGCATTGGTTAACAATCTCCTCAATGGTCGGTAATCCAATGATTCTTGCTTATGTTCGACATCAACACCATTTATTCACATATGCAATATTGCACATATGTGTGTAGTGGTTGAAGACCATATGGTTTTGTGATCTCAAGAGAGGTTTGCAGTAGTTTGGATTTTTGTATCAGCATTCCCATTGTCATTTGCAGCAGCAGTCACATTCCCTCAGTTGTTTGGGGATATGAAACTCCTCAAGCATGGGAGATAAGGGGACCTTCATTTCATCCTTCAACACTTCAGTTCATCCTTCAGCCTCCTTCATCATGTTTGATCAGCACTCACATCAGTGTCATCCAATCCATCCTTCACTTCCTCTTGTAGCACCGAGCACATCAACAACAAAGGTAAAATTTGGCTTAAGATTCTCTAATTCATTAGAAAGTTTAGGAAACTTAATGATTCACCACTTCTCATTCCACGCATTTCATCTTTCATAAACCATTATCCTTCTCTTTCCTTCCATTCATTACTCATAATAAAAGGACTTATACTCTTATTACAAGACCATGTTAAAAGAAATTCCTTATGGTGTATTCATAAAAGCAGTCCCTAGAGTGTCTTCTCCTCCCATGATAATAAGAATTCTATTTGGAGGATGAATTCATTATTTCCATTAAATAATAAAGGAAACCACCTATAAGAATTGACCTTGCGATGACATAGTATGTAAGCACCCATTCACCATCTCCATCACCACCTCATTTCATCCATCATCTCTTCCTCATCCATCGCTTTCTTGTCTTAAATTTGCATGATATGTTAAATGAAAGTAGTGTTTCCCCACAAGAACCATCCCCTTCAAATACTCAAGTAGTGTTGCTCCACAAGAACCAACACCTCTCAATATTCAAGCAATGTTGTCCAAAGAACAAATACCTACAAAACAATATTTTTACAAATTTGTCAAATGAGCAAGAGATTTATTTGCACGAGGACATGAAAATCCATAGGTGTGGGGGGACGTTAGGCCTCAAATAGGCCCATTTTTCCATCGCACAGTACTACTATTTCATAACCTAAATTCTAACACTTTTAACTCATTGCATACCATAATAACACAACTTGCCGCCAATTCATGTCGTACACTTTGTGGTTAATTATCATTAGTTTTCTTGAAATTTCTATGATTAGATATGATTTTGTCATGATTTACTAATGACGGTTTTTTCTAAGTTCATTTGTCACAAAATGCCATTGTCGAATTTCTTCACAAGCCAATTAAACTAGTTGCTACTGGTTAAGTATAGAATAAATTCCTGTAGGTGAAAATCTAAACATTGTGATCAAATGGAGAAGAATCTCGAGATTCCGACACACAGGTGTTGTTCAAAGTACCCTCATTTAGGTAACCCAGAAATTATTTGGAAAAATTCGGCATTATGAGGAACTTATGATCAAGGGAATTATTAAGTACAAAATTAGTGCCAAAATACTCTGCTTAAGTATAGAATCGTTGAATGGTGAACGGTTTCAGGCCTGAACGGGTTTGGATCTTAACGGTTGCAGGTCAGCCACATGGGACAACCATGATAAGTCTAGTTCATTTCATGTTCCAGAAGATTCTTATTTATTTTAACTCCAACGCTTTTCTACTATCCAAAACCTTGTTCCACTGCTTGCTTTATTTTCCATAACCACCTCTATGATTTGTTACAACATCTGAATTGTATAAAGTTGTATGTAGGAAGCAACAACAAGGGGGTTGAACGATATGAATATGTATGGTGTGTTGCACAGGTTGAATCGACATATGTATATTTTTATGCATGGAGGAGTTGGGGAATACTGTTAAGCAATTTTTGTTAGAAAGAGGTTGCGCTTAGGAATTTTGATGTATTTGTTTTGTTGAATTGTAATACAAATTCTTGATTCAACATTTAATTATCTGTGAGTATGATGGTTTCCTGTGACCTTTAAGGCATTGATTTAACTTAGACTTGCTCCAAGAGTGGCAAGGGCCCACCCCGACTTGGAAGCAATTCCCGCCATTAGCATAGACTGTAGGAAGCATTTTACTGCAATTTGCAAATTTACATTTCGTTTTCATGTTGTTTTCTAATTAAGATTTCAGATTTACTGTATTCCGTACTTAAACCACTGCTCTGATTTCCTTTGATTTTGGAACAACGTATTATCTCGAAAACTTTGCGAACTAAAGGACAGTGTTAATTAATATTTTTTATGCATGGATGATTCAATAATCACATTTCTACAATTCACAACACTTAAAATGATGCTCTCCAATTTCAAACGAATTTCAAAACAAATAATAAGCATGTTATGAGCTTAATCTATTGATTCTTGGATTCTGTCTTTGTTATTTAAAACCATGAACACTTAACAATAAAACAGAGTTCCTGTGAAATTGTAGAGGTGGAATGTTATGCATTAATGTAAGTCATGTATTTTAGGATAGATTTGAGTTTTCATTTAAATCCCTTTTGAATTGAAGTGCGTTGAATTAGGCATTGATTTAAATTGTCATTTAGTTTCCTTTTCTTTCAGAATTAGATGTGTGAATTAGATAGGATTAAAAAGTTAGTTTGAAATTCTATTTAGTTTTTCTTATTTTCCCAGGGAATTGAAAATAGTATTTTTTAATTAAATTTTCTTAGATTAAGGTTGACATCGTTTTTGGAATAGAATTAGTTTTGTTTAAAATTAAAATTGTTTTGATTGGAATTGGTTACTTGGATTGCGATTTCCATTTAATTCTTTGAAGCTTTATTTGAATTGTAGTAAATAGAAATATGATTATTTGTTTTAATTCGTATGAAACTTTAATTAGATTTATTTATGTTCATCACTATGAAAATTAAATTAGAAACAATAATTCTATACTTAAACAATAAATTGATTTCATACTCTCGTTTAGGCTAGATGCTATAAATTGATTTCATACTCTCGTTTAGGCTAGATGCTATAATCTAGCATTACCTGTGCTTGTGCCTCTAAGTATTACACACCCAGATTGATAGTTTAATGTTGGAATTATAACACATATAATTTTCCCCAACACTACTCAATATAAGTTTAACCCTTTTCCAGACTGGGATAGACTAGTTACGAAAAAATAATACCCTAGTCTACTGTGGCTAGGAGGTTCTCCCTTGTATACTTTTATCTCTTTTTCGAGCTTGGGGGAAAGCTTTATGAAAAATGAACTTATAAAAAGAGAAGGGAGGTAACATTTATTTCCATTAGTCATCGCACGACAACATCCTTTGTGTTTCCCTTGAACATCGCACCTATCTGTTTCATTATGTCATGGTTGGATTTTGACCTTGCCTAGGAGTTGTACCATCCATATGAGCTTTTCTATGCCTCCGACTAGTTACTCTTCCAGTGATATGGAGAATTCTTAGATGCCCCCTACATCCTTGCATGATATCACATGGTGCTAATTATTCATGCTTCCAAGTCACTTTTGTGTCATTCTGCTATGTGTTCAAGGGAAGTCTCTGCCTGTTTCAGCCATCTGCAATAGCTTATTTACCTTTTTGAGTCATTCATCCTTGTGCCAGTTATACTTCATCGCTTCATGACTTCATCCATACATCACATCATCCTAGTTAATTCTGTATCGATTGATAGGGGATACATCAATGCCCTCCTTCAACATATCTTCTCTTATCGACTTCAATTCATTATCCATAAGCTTGATCTAAGAACCAGTAGTACCTTGGAGCTTGCAAACGTTACTGCCATGATTCCTTGTGATCAACAATGGGTTTACATCATTGGCTCCTGATTGGTTGATTTCACTAGTGTTCAACGTCATCTCATTTATTCACATTTGGTGAACTGTACTAGGTAACTTGGGGTCCATTTTCATCACTGGTGGATTCCCTCACGTTTGTTACTAGTTTACCTCATTGGCTGGTAATCAGGTGGTTTATACCATGTTTGACATTAGCTCATCTATTCGCATGGTGTAGATTCATAACATCGGGGTTATGTCCAAGACCCTGAGTTAGGGACATTGCACTCTTATATGACATCTTACCTAGGCAGCACTAGAGTTATGTATCATTCATGTAGTTTTAGTACTATCTTGAGACACTTCTCTTTCTGTCATGTGTCCATATTTCTACTGATATATACTAACATAGATCCACGATTGTATTTATTAGTGGCTATGCTCTATTTATTGAGTCACATGGATCCACTGTGTATGTCTTTTGTGGCCATGTTCTAGCACTTCATTTCATGGGTGTATGTTTTTTTTGCCATGTTCAGTGTCTTCTTATGACTTAGCATGGGTATGCATGCCTCAAGAATTTTATTAGCAAAGATAAGACTTGACCTCTAAAGTCTTCTGATTCGTATTCTTGGGTTTGTCTCCTCACTCCTGTTTTGACCTCTGAGCTTTATCATAATGTATTTTGGCCATCAACTTTTCTTCTAACCTCATACATTAGGGGGCATCTATTATCAACCTATTTTACCCCCTAGGGTTAGTGTTCATTAGTCCTCATGGTTGTTTAACTTTTTCTAGACCTTAGACCTTCTTTTTTCCAGTCATACTTCCCAGTCGCATGGATGGAGGCCTATGAGAGCGGTTAGATCCTCCTAATCGCTCTCAGATCTTCCTTGTGCAAGAGACTATGGTTTCTTTCACTCTTTCCTATGCATATGACTGGGGATCTCTTCTATAATGTCTTGGTCCCTAGGAGATTAGTTCACCTTCTCACGTATTTGAGCTGGTCAGGACTTATCATTTAGAAGTTTCCATGACTTATCTTCATCCTGAGTTTCTATATTCATCCTCTTTGGACCTCTCTTCTACCTATTTATAATGGATCATTTGAGAGAGTTAGACTAGTTTTAGAGAGCTAGAGTTCTAGAGAGATAGATATCTAGAGTCCATGATGTTATCTTGTTGCTAGAGAGAGATCTTGTGAGGTTCCTATTTCTTGAGTATTTCTCATCATGCTCACTTCATTATTATAGTGGGGAGACTCTGCCGGATTGTGGAGAGGTAGCTTTGAGGTGAAGGTATATGATTGTAATCTGATTTTTTCATGATTAATAGAAACATATGTTCCTTCCTTATATCTATTTGTATTCAGCATGATTTATAGTTGTTTCTATGATATTTTGATCTAACGATCTTTTGAGGAAGGTCACTTGTTGTCTCCATTTGTTTGTGGTTATGTGTAGGGATCGAGATCAGGTGCAGACAAGGTACATCGCTCGAGTGAAGCACGGGAACCTACATCAGACCCAAAATCCTTCCTCGATCTGTGAGGAGGCCAAGTGCACACATATTTCCTTTTCATAAATAGAACCGACTACCTGATGTATGTTTGATCATTTTGGGTTGGGACCCTATTATATCTCTATTGGTCTTTACTTTTGTTGTTGGGTGATCTCATTTGGACACAAGGTCATGGAGCAATAGCTCCTTGCATGTGAATTTTGATGCAACACCTCTTTTCAACATTACCCTATCATGTTATAATGATGATACCTACAGATGGAGACCACTCATGCCAGCCCAAAATCAGTCCAAAAACCATCTATTCTACCTCTTCTTACTCATGGAAGATGTTGGTTGATATGAGGAAACATGCAAGGGTTTTGAGAGGAGGTTAGATATTGCGTAGTTGAGGGCTTTAGGAACTTAGGGAGGCCTCACTACTAACTAGAATTACACAATGCATAGTACAGGAGGGATTGACAGGTCTTCTTACATAGTGAGGGAGTCCAAGAGGCAAGGTACTAAGCTTGTTGACTGATGATTTGCAGTGAGGAGTTCTCGAGAAGAAAGATTTAAGGATTGCATAGTTAGGCATCACAGTGATTGAGGAAGGCCTCATTTTTTACATGAACTATGTAATGTGCAGTAGGGAGAAAGCTAGGGAAAATGATTTTGCAGTGAGGGATCTCAATAAATAGGGCTATTCATTATAAGTGTGCAATGCACAATGATTAGGGACAGGATCAGTGAATTGTGTACTTGAGGAGCTTATTGACTCATTTCTCATTGAAAATGTGTTGCAATGCATGCTAGGAGGTTCTCCTGATGAAGGTAACTGGGCAATTGGGCAAGTCAGAGAGATAAGGAGGTAGGGTTACTCACTAGAATTGCGCAATGTGCAATGACTAAGGAGAAGGCTTAGGAAATTACGCAGTTGGGAAAGTTAGTGACACAAAGAGGCCTGAATGCTGACTAGAACTACACAATAAATAGTGTAGGGTAGGAGGTAACAAGGATTGCGTAGTCAACAAGGCCAGACAGTTAAATTGATGGGTTAAGTTCCAAGGTTTTTTAGTGTGTAGATGGAGAAGGGGATTATCTTCTAGGATTTTATAGTTCATATTTTCATGAGACAAAGGGGCTTCACTGTGTCCTGAGAATGTTCAGTGCATAGTTCTAGAGGGGATAAAGGTTGTCTAAAGATTGAGCAAGTTGCAAATACAATGAAGGATATGAAATGAATATTGTGCACTAATTCTCCACATTGACTGTGTAGTCTTTGTCTTTAGGAACTACATAATCACTATCCTCAAAGACTACACAAGCTCTCTCTCTTGCAATTAAGCATAAATCATCCATAGATAACTACACAGCCACTATTCTCAACATCTACGCAGTCGCTGTCCTTAGCATCTATGCAGTCACTATCAACACGGACTATGCAATGCTTGACTTTCTTAGTTATACATTTACTACTAGGCTTGCTTGAAAGAAGAGCACTTGTAAATTCATGAAAGGTTAAGCATGTGTTAGAAAGTTAATATAATAGTTAGCACCTCATAGGAATACTTAATCACTTAACAAATCATCAACCAATCATGAAGCGATTGAGAAAAATCAAGGAATGACAGATCATAGGATCACAAGTAGGGTCCAAAATTCAAGTGTAGGCAACATTTTGTAGGGTGTCTACTATAGCAATGATAGGTTGAGGGTTATTCCATGTGGTTACAAAAACAATTTAATATGATGCACATTTTGTTTAAATGTTATATGTATAAGATTGGTCTAGGGGTTATGTATTACAACAAACCAAAATGGGGGGAGTCCTGCGGGTTTGACCTTGGGACCTGTACCCCATTATACGACTTAATTTTACATATGCCAATCAACATTTCAGTGGGGTTGGCATTGTTAAGTATGCCCACAATGGATTACATAAACCTAATTCATTTCCATTCGAGCTAGCAGAGGAGAAGGCCAAGCAGAGTCGAGAGCAGAACATTACCGCAAGGGCATGGAATGTTATGAAACCAACTCACAAATAGATAGATCAATGACTTAAAAAGTATCCTATTTTAGGGGGAAACGTCATTTACATTACATAAATGAACAATTATTGGATGATACAAATGACAAGACCTCTTGTAACAGCCTTGGTGAAAATTTCATGTAATAAAAGTTAATAAAAGAAAAATAAGACCGTGGTTAAGGGAAACTTATTCCAAGTTGAATGCTAGGCAAAGATATCCTAGTGGGCATCACTGGATGTGTGTTTCAGTGAAGAAAATTGGCAAAGTCTAAGGCAAAGGCATTAAAAGGAAAAAGGCATTTTTGGCACATTTATTTATGAAAATAATGGAAATTAGGAGAAACAGGAGGTGAAAGGTCACAGGTTGCATGTGAGGAGGAAATTGAAGGAAAATAATGGAAAATTAAGAAAATAGAGGCCTCATTAATAAAAAGGCTTCTGAGGATCAGTGGGAAATATTTTTCTAACCTTTTTTCAGTTCATGTTTGGAGCTCTCTCATTATTCTCTCTCTCACTCTCACTCTTGGTCACGTAGAGTTTCTTGGAGCACTCTAGCTTTGGATCAAGGAAGGAAAAGAAATAAAAGGGAAAGGAAGGAAAGCAAGGATCAAGGAAGGAAAAGCAGGACTGAGCAACTTCAGTAGGAATACTTGCAGGTAACGTTTTTCATGTGTGATTTCCTAGCTGGCTTGGACATGCATGGCTTTGCATGTTGGTGTATGATTCTCTTGTTGTTGGTGGCATGGTTTTGTTAGGTTATGACAGTGGCTTTCAACCTAGCCTTGCATTTTTCCCGATGCCATGGTATGTTGGGATGTTTATCTTGGTTTTGAGCTTTGGTTTACCATATGGATTTTGAAATCTGTGGCAGAGGTGGTCTCAAGTTCCATTTGCAAAGGCCTAGGAATCCCTTAACCGGTTTTTGCGGGATACACGGTAAAGCCCAAGGAAGAAGTCTCGATTTAGGGCCTAGTGATCCAGGTTTGGATTGCAGTAAAGCCTGAGATACTGGGCTTGGTTTAGGGCCTAGTGATCCAGGATTGGATTGCAGTAAAGCCTAAGAGACAAGGAGACAAAAAATTCCTCAATGATAATGATGGATTTTGGATGGCATTCCAAGTTCGGTTTGGATGTGATTAGAGCACCGATTTTGGTGTGATCACGATTTGATGAGGGTGGAGGTGGTTTAACCTTTGTATTCCCTTGGTTGTTCTTGGATTGGTTGTTTTATGAGATCCCACATTCATGCTTAGAATATGGCATGGGGGTGATTGCCTGAAAGAGAGATTTGGTTCAACCATGTTTATGGTCGGGTGGTACATGGAAGTCCCGAACCTGGTCAGATTTTCCTATGATTAATAAAAGCTAATCTCTCTTACTTTTTCACTTGTTTATATATGGATTTAATGGTTGTCATATCTCTGATATTTACATGGTCTAATGTTGGTTATAAGCATGGTTGTATGATTGGTTCATGTCATGGTTATTTCATATATTTACTTGTAACTATTAAATGGGTGGATGCAAGACCTAATTGATGTTATAATTGTTCATTGGAGAAGGTGGTGATCCTTTTGGTTATGTTTCATAAGTTCTTTCAGTGATTTATGCTATGTCTTGTATCCTAGACCTGTAGATTTCATTGATGCCAAGTGTTTGATAGGATTTCAATCTCAGATTAGGGAAGTTTGCGCCTTTGATTTTGAGTTATCAACATTGTTATAAAGTCTTTGATTGATTCTAGAGGTTGTAAAAATTTATGGGCAGAGGTCAGGATTCCGAGCTAGAAAAGTGGCTCAAATATTAGGGTTGTTGGCATAGGTCTGCTAAGAAAATTCCAAAGTTGCTGGCACATAGGCCTGTGAGAGCGACTTTGGGTTGTTGGTCATTGTCTTGCCTAAAGCATGAGAGTGACTTTGGGTTAAAAGGATGAAATCATTAGTAGGACTCATGGATGGGTTGTGTGAGTGGCTGACATGTCTCCTGAGGGTGTTGTTGTTGATGTGGATGGGTTTGTTTGATATGTTCTTTCAGTTCCATTTCCTTAGGGTAACTAAGGAAGTTGAATCCCTTATAGTAGCCTCTCTCCTCACATGTTTACCCCGGCTAGCAGGTTTCTTGGATGGACCTGGGAGGAGTGGGTGTTATAGATTGGTATAGGGCGTGGTTGTGCTCTCATTAGGTGAACGTACTTGGTCATGCATGCATGTCAGTTGCATTTGTGTCTCTTAGAGTTGCATTTCATGTGCTTGTTTCATTTCATCAAGTTGATCATGGTTGTAGTAAGGTTATCATGAGGAACTTGATGTGGACTTTGTGGAATGCATTGCCAAACGTATATGACTGGTTGCCTATGGTTTTATGTCCCTTACATGTTGATTATATGTCGCCTACTTACATCCTTGTATGTTAGGGTATGTTCTTGTATGTTGATTACATGTATTTTTCTTATAGGTTGATTATAAGAATTGATCGCTTATGTTTGACTATATGTGTTCATGCATATGTGTAGTTGATTAGGAATTTCTTATGCATGTTGATGGTTGCATGTGGCAATGTGTACAATGGAGTAATGGTTGTTGTCATGCATGAGGTCATAGCATGCATTGTTGATATGGCCTTGCATTGATGACTGGACCCTAACTAGAATGATGTTTATGCATTGATGCACTTATTCGATATATGTCTATATGTTATTATGTTTATGTTATATATGTACCATGTTGATTTTATGATCTTGCAGACAAGGTATCCTCCCTGAATTTTGCTAAGGTACATTGGTTTATTGTGATTTGGTTTAGTTGGCATAGTATGCCTTGTAGGAAAGAGATCAAATGGCTAGCAAGGTGGTAGACTACATAGAATATCACTATGGTTTAGATGGGCAGCGTGGTGTGGGGCACTCTTCAGACTTCATAGACACCTTGAGAAGCCTGAAGGAAGAAATAAGGAGTTGCAAAGAAAACAATGACAAAATAATGCAAGCACAAGAGAAACATGTAGAGGTGAATGCGATACTTCTTCAGAGTTTGTCAGAATTGTAGTGATAGGGACCACTTCAGATCATCCATGGACATGAGCACAGATGTAATGGGGCACATGGTAGTAGGTCTCCTAGTAGACACGGGTCAGATAGATCTGACACGATCAAAGATGGAAGGTTTTTGGACACTCCGGATAAGAGAGGTGATAGACACAGGTATTATTCCAGTTCTGGTTGTGACAAACATCATGATCGTCATCATTATCATCCTTACAGGAGGAGTGATAAGCAATACTTTCCAAATAAGTTTAAGAAATAAAATCCACCTACCTTTGATGGAGAAATGAAGAAATCATAGGATGAAGAGGCATGGTTTCTTAGTATGAAGAAATTCTTCTTATTGCATGATTATTCAGAAAACATGAAAGCAAAGATAGCCACTTTCTGTCTTAAAGGTAAAGCAAATATTTGGTGGGAAGACCTGAAGAATGTCAAAGGTACACATGAGGAATATTTGACTTGGCGTGCATTTAAAAGGCTCTTCAAGAAGAAGTACTTGTTGGAGAGGTATTATGATGACAGAGCTAAGGAGTTTTATGGGTTGCAGATGGGTTCTATGACAAATGAGGAGTATACTAGCAAAATTTTGGATTTGTTGAGATATGTGCCTTACCTCAGGGAGGAGAAGGCTAAGGTTCAGAGATTCATCAGTGGACTGTTAGTTGCATATAGAGACTGGATTGAGTTCGATGAGCCTAGATCGTTGGAGTAGGCCATCCAAAAGTTGAAGCATTGTTATGAGAAGCCGAATCACAAAGTTGAGCCTAAGAAAAACTTGAAAAGAAATAAAAAAGCTAAAGGAAAAAGGCCACCAAAGAGAGGAAGACCTCAAGATGCAAGTGAGAAATAAAATGCAGTTCCTTACAATAGATTCAATACAGCTAAGAAGGGACATGGAGAGCACCAGGCTAGAGGCGGTGGTAGGGAACCATTACAATGCTAGATATGTGGTAAGGATCATTGTAAGAGGGATTTTTTGTACTATCAGAGTAGTGGTAGAGCTCATATCTACAGTTCTCAGGAGGTGCATACAATTGGTGATGTTGGTCATAACATTCCTCAGATCTATGTCATTGTGGACAATAGGTAGGCGGATCATTAGGCATCAATCATTGAGATGGACAGTAAGCTCTGTGATCAAATTTTTTCTATTTTGATTGATCATGGATCTAAATATAGCTATCTTAATCCTGACGTAGTGGATAAGTGTGGTTTGAGAAAAGAGGTGCATGCAGAATCTTGGTTGGTACAGTTGGCTATAGGTACAAAGAAGCGAGTTCACCATTAGGTAAGAGCTTGTGAATTTGAACTAAATGGTATGCCTATAGTAGGACACTTGAATGTATTTCCATTGGGATAATATAGTATGCTTTTAGGTATGGATTGGCTATACCTTCACAGAACCAAAGTGGATTTCTTCGACAAGGCCATTGAATGTGTAGATGATAGTGGGGGGAAGAGGAATTTGCAGGGGAAGAAGAAGCCTACATCATTGAGGATGGTTACCTCTTTGCAGGATAAGCGTAGTTGTAGAAATGATTTTGTGATGTTTGCAGTATACATTTCTAGTGACAAGGGTAAGGAGGTTGAGTATGTTGATGTGTTCAGTAGGTACCCAGTTCTGTAGTAGTTTCAGGATGTATTTCCTAAGGACATTACAGAGTTTCCACCTCATAGGGAGGTATATTTTTCTATTGAGTTGGTACCAAGGGAAACTCCAGCATCAAAAGCACCTTATAGAATGAGCACATCAGAGTTGGTAGAGTTGAATTTTAAGTTAAAGGAGATGATGGAAAAAGGATACATCAGACCTAGTGTATCGCCTTGGGGTTCAGCAGTTTTGTTTGTAAAGAAGAAATATGGTACTCTCAGAATGTGCATTGACTACAGGCAACTGAATAAAGGAAGGATCAAGAACAGGTACCCATTACCAAGGATTGATAATTTGTTTGATCAATTGAAGGGAGCAACAGTGTTCTCTAAGATCGAATTGAGATTAGGATACCATCAGGTACACATCAAGGAAGAGGATATATTTAAGGCTGCATTCAAGACCAAGTATGGGCATTATGAGTTTGTTGTTTTTCCATTCGGTTTGACTAATGCCCCAGCTACATTCATGTGTTTTATGAATAGTGTGTTGCGTCCTTATTTGGACAAGTTTGTTATTGTATTCATTGATGACATACTGGTCTATTCTAAGAATGAAGAAGAACATGCCGAGCATTTAGCAGTAGTGTTGATATTTCTAAGAGAGAATCAGTTATATGCTAAACTTAGCAAGTGCAACTTGTTTCAGGCTAAAGTACATTACTTGGGGCATGTTGTCTCCAAGGAAGGAATAGCAGTAGATCCAGAAAAGATAAGGGCCATCATGGAGTGGGCAGCTCCTAAGAATGTGGATGCGGTGAGATCATTTATGGGATTGGTAGGTTACAGCAGAGCATCGGTACAGGTACAGGTACACGTATAGGTACAGGTGCAGATACATGGTATAGGTAATCAAGATGTAGACTATCATCTCGCAGCAGATGGTTTGGTGAGATTTGGAGACATGATCTATGTGTCAAATTGCAATGAGCTCAAGAAGCTTATCTTGAGGGAGTTTCATGTCAAGCCATACTCGGGTCATCTGTGATATCAAAAGACGTTGACGGCGGTAAAGAAGTTCTACTATTAGCCAAATCTGACAAAGGAAGTGGCAGAATTTGTGGCTAGACGTTTAGATTGTCAGCAGGTGAAGGCAGAATGAAAGAATCCAGGTGGTTTACTATAGCCTATAGCGATTCCAGAATGGAAATGGGAGATCATTTCCATGGATTTCATCACAAGTCTTCTGAGGACAGTGAGGCAACATGACTCTATTATGGTCGTGGTCGATAGGTTGGGAAAGGTAGCTCTCTTCATTCCAGTGAAGACTACATATTCAGCAAGTGAGGTAGCACAGGTGTTCATCAGAGAGATAATGGGACTACATGGTGTTCCAAAGAGGATTGTGTCAAACAGGGATGAAAAATTCACTTCCAAGTTTTGGAAGGAGCTATTTGCAGGATTGGGCACAAAGTTGGCCTTCAGTACAACTTATCATCTGCAGACAGATGGACAGACAGAGAGGGTCAACAGGATCTTGGAGGATATGTTAAGGATGTATGTGATGCACCAGCAAAGGAAATAGGGGGATTATCTTCCATTGGTTGAGTTTTCATACAAAAATGGTTATTAGGAGTCATTTAGGATGACTCCTTTCGAGGCATTGTATGGGCGGAGTTGTAACACTCCCATTAGCTAGAGTGATCCAGTCAACAAGGCACTTATTGGACTGGATATGTTGGCAAACATGGAGTGGGAAATGAGGTTATAAAGAAGAATCTAAAGGCAACACAAGACATAAAGAAGAGTTATGTGGATTAGCACAGTGTGTTCAAGAAGTTTCAAGGTGGGGAGCATGTGTATTTGCGCATCAAGCCTAAGAAAAGCTATTTGAGGATTGGTTCATGTGCTAAGTTGGCACCATGATATTGTGAGCCTTTCGAGATCCTTGAGAGGATTGGACCAGTGGCATATCGACTTGCACTACCTCCAATATTGAAAGTCCATGATGTTTTCCATATTTCATTGCTTAAGAAGTACATAAAGGATGTTGATCATGTTATTGATTGGTCTGTATTACAGGTGGTGCAAGAACGAGAGTTCCAGTTGGAGCCTCAGTGCATATTGAAGTGGAAGCATCTCATGCTCAGGAATAGAGCCATAGAGCAAGTTAAAGTGCAGTGGAAGCACTTTGGGCCTCAAGAAGCTACAAGGGAGATGGTGGATCAGATGTGGGCCCTATATCCTTTATTGTTTTCCGGTTGAGGAACAACAATTTTGGTTTGATGTTGGTATATCTTTGGCATATGTTTTGCTGATATATGTATGTATATGTATATGGATGTAAATACCACCATGAGCTAAGTTATAAAGCTCCAATAAGTGGTATGGTTGTTATATTTTCATGTTGACATGACGTTTTTCTTTGAGCATGTCTTTCATTGTAAATATTGCAATGACCTAAGTTATAAAGCTCCATGGGCAGTATGTTCTTTTTTCAAAAATTTTGTTGAGGTCATGGTGTGGTTTAACACCGAGGACGGTCTTCCCCAAGGGGAGGGGTTCCGTAACAGCCCTGGTGAAAATTTCATTTAATAAAATTAATAAAGGAAAAATAAGACCACGATTAAGGGACACTTGTTCCAAGATGAATGTTGGGAAAAGGTATCCTAGTGGGCATCATTGAATGTGTGTTTTGGCTAATGAAAATTGGAAAAGTATAAGGAAAAGGCATTAAAAGGAAAAAAGGCATTTTTTGCCCATTTATTTATTAAAATAATGGAAATTAAGAGAAAAAGGAGGTGAAAGGTCACAAGTGAGGAGGAAATTGAAGGAAAATAATGGAAGATGAAGAAAATAGAGGCCTCATTAATAAAAAGGCTTCGAAGGATCAATGGGTAAGATTTTTCTAACTTTTTGTTAGTTTAAATTTGAAGCTCTCTCATTATTCTCTCTCTCTCTCACTTTTGGTAACTTAGATTTTCTTGGAGCACTCTAGCTTTGGATCAAGGAAGGAAAAGAAGGATCAGGAAGCTTCAGCCGGAATACTTGCATGTAACCTTTTGCATGTGTTATTTCCTAACTGGTTTGGACATGCATGGCTTTGCATGTTGGTGTATGGTTCTCTTGTTGTCGATGGCATGGTTTCATCGAGTTATGACAATGGTTTTCAGCCTATCCTTGCCTTTTTTTGGATGCCATGGTATTTTGTGATGTTTATCTCAGTTTTGAGCTTTGGTTTGCCAGATGGATTTCAGAATCTGGGGCAGAGGCGGTATCAAGTTCTATTCCAAAAGGCCTGGGAATCACTTGACCGATTTTGGCGGGATACGCGATAAAGCCTAAGGGAGAAGTCTTGGTTTAGGGGCTAGTGATCCTGGTTTGGATTGTGGTAAAGCCTAAGATACTGGTCTCAATTTAGGGCCTAATGATCAAGGATTTTAATTGCGGTAAATCCTGAGAGACAAGGAGACAGAAAATTCCTCAAGGATAGTGATGGATTCTAGATGGCATTCCAAGTTCGGTTCGCTTGTGATCAAAGCACCGGTTTTAGTGTGATCACAATTTGATGAGGGTGGCTTAATCTCTGGGTTCCCTTGGTTGTTCTTAGAATGGTTGTTCTATGAGATCCGACATTCATGCTTGGAATATGGCACGGGGGTGACTAGCTGAAAGAGAGATTTGGCTCAAGCATGTCTGTGATCGGGTGGTATGTGGAAGTCCCGAACCTAGTCGAATTTTCCTATGATTAATAAAAGCTAAGTTATCTTAATTTTTCACTTGTTTATATATGGATTTAATGGTTGTCATATCTCTGATATTTACATGGTTTAATTCTGGTTATAAGCATGGTCGTATGACTAGTTCATGTCATCGTTATTTCATGTATTTACTTGTAGTTGTTAAATTGGTGGATGCAATACCTAATTGATGTTATACTTGTTCATTGGAGAAGGTAGTGATCCTTCTGGTTATGTTTCATAAGTGCTTTTAGTCATTTATGCTCTATCTTATATCCTAGACCTGTAGATTGCATTGATGCCAAGTGTTTGACAGAATGTCAGTCCTAGATTGTGGATGCTCAGGCCTAGTCCTGAGGTTGATTTTGTGTTATCAGAATTGTTATCATGTCTTTGATTGATTCTGGAGGTTGTAGGATTTCTGGGCAAAAGCTGGGATTCTGGGCTAGAAACGTGGCTCAAATACCGGGGTTGCTGGTATAGGTCTGCTAAGAAAAGACCACAGTTGTTGGCACATAGACCTATGAGAGTGAATTTGGTTTTTTGGTCATTGTCTTGCATATAGCATGAGAGCGAATTTGGGTTAAAAGGCTTAAATCATCATTAAGACTCAGGGATGGGTTGTCTAAGTGGTTGACGTGTCTCCTGAGGGTGTTTTTGTTGATGTGGATGGGTTTGTTTTATATGTTCCATCAGTTCCATTTCCTTAAGGCCACCAAGGAAGTTGAATCCCTTATAGCAGCCTCTCTCATTGCATGTTTACCCCAGCTAGTAGGTTGCTTGGGTGGACCTAGGAGGAGGGGGTGTTACACCTCCTTTCTATATATAGGAGTCTAAGAGGTCACAATATATCAAAGCCTACATAACAATAATAATGGAAGGGCACAATAATAACAATAGTGGGCTTCTATGTGGCACAATAATAACAATATGGGGACTACATGGGAACAACAATAAAACTAAGGGGGGAAAACTAATATTATAGGGACCTACCATGCCCCTCTCCTTCAAAAACTTGTTTTCCTCAACGCTTGAGTAGTTATGGATGCTTTTGTATAAAATTTTCATCCTCCCATGTGTAATCTTCAACGGATAAGTTATTACACTTGAAGAGATACTTTGAAATTGATCAATTTCATAGTTGTCAGGTTCTTGTTTCCATGATTGCTTTAGGTTTCAATATGATTTTTCCTTCCTCATCAAGTTTTGGCAATATTATTTGAACTGGGATCTTGTCACCTATAACCTTATTTAAGCATGAAACATGGAAAACTCGGTGCACTCAGGAAGATGCAAGAAGCTCCAATTTGTATGCCATAGTACCAATCTTTTGCAACACATTGTAAGGACCATAGTACTTTGGTGATAATTTATTATCCTTCTTAGCTTGCTTGAGGGACATTTTTTTGTCACTGGTTGTAGCCATAATAATAGTCAGTTGCTTAGATCAAAACTTCTTTCATTGTGATTATGATCTCCCTGTTGTTTCATCTAATTATGTGCCAAATTGAGGTTATCCTTTAAGAGTTGGAGAGCTTGTTGCTGATGCTCAATGTGATCTTGCACTGCTTGAACAAGAGAAATTGCCCTTAAAGATGATGCCATGGATAGTGGATGATATCCACAAAGTTCCATAAATGGGGTCATTTTTGTTGTAGTATCGAAGGAAGTGTTACACCACCATTCATTCATAGGTAACCACTTGACCCATTTTGTTTATTTATCAGATACAAAGAAACGAAGATATCCTTCCCAACATTTTTTCACTATCTCAGTTTTCCTATCATATTGAGGATGATAAGATGAGCTATGAGCTAATTGAGTACCCAAACAAGAAAACAATTACATCCAAATACTTACAGTGAAAATGGTATCTCTGTCACTTACAATAATCTTTCAGTTTCCATGTAGCTTTCAAATTGTTTCCATCAATGCGTTAGCAACTATGTTGCCTTTAAATGGATGAGATAATGCACAAAAATGTGCATACTTGGTAAGCCTATCAACTACCACAATGTTGACACTCTTTCCTTCAGACTTGGGTAAACTTGTGTTAAAATCAATTGAAACCTCCTCCCAACATTGAATTGGAATGGTTAAAGCTTGTAATAGACCTGGGGTCTTAATTGTCTCAACTTTATTTTTTTGGAAAACCAAACATTCCACCACAAACTTTTGAATATCATATTTAAGGCCCTCCCAAAAAATTTCCTTATTGACCTTGTGATAATTTTTTAAAAATCCTGAGTGCCCTCCTAAGGGAGAGGTGTTCAATTCCAAAAGAATCTTTTGTTTGAGTTGGAATTCATATAAAGATATAAGTGATCTTTGTACCATAATAAATCATTTTTCCAACTAAATGTATAAGATATACTGGGATCTTGCTGCAACTTTTAAATGAGCAACCACACTTCTTCATCATTCTTACATTCATCCCTTGCTTTAGTTATCCAATCTGGTTGAATAAGAGAAATGGCACAAAGAAATCTTCCCACATCCTCATCCTTTCCTCAGAGTGCATCTGCAACAACATTTTTCTTCCCCCTTTTGTAGATTATTTCAAAGTCATAACCCAACATCTTTGTGACCCAATTTTGCTGCTCTTATGAAGATAATCTTTGTTCCAAAAGGTATTTAAGACTATCATGATCTAATTTTACCTTGAAGTGTCTTCCCATTAGGTAAGGTCGCCATTTATTTAGTGCATGTAGTATTCCCAACATTTCCTTCTCATAAATAGGTTTGCGTAAATACTTTCCTTTGATTGGATGAATTTCAAAATCAATGGCTCTTCCTTATTGCATTAAAACAACACCAATTCCATTTCCCAAGGCATCACATTCCATGATAAAGTTTTTTGTGAAGTCTAGCGTAGCTAAGACCGGTGTTTGGAGCATTGCCTATTTAAGATGTTCATAGGTCTTAGTTGCTTATCAAGTCTAATAAAATGCATCTTTCTTCAGTAATGTTGTTAGAGGTGTTGATATTCTCCCATAATTCTTAACAAACTTGTGATAATATCTTGTCAACCCAATAAATCCTCAAAGATGATTTATGGTTTTGTGGATTTTCCAATTCGTAATGGCTTTAATTTTGTTAGTGTTTACCTTAACACACTCATGAGATACAATATGTCCCAAATCTTCCACTTCCTCTACTCCAAAGAAACATTTGGATCTTTTCACATATAATTGTTTCTCCTTCAATAGTTTGAGCACCCTATCAACATGTTGAACATGATCCTTCCAAGACTTGTTGTGGATTTATATATCATCAAAAAATACTAACACAAATTTTCTAAGGAATGGTTTGAAAATGGAATCCATCAAACCTTGAAATGTAGAAGGTGCATTGGTAAGGCCAAAATGCATGACCAAAAATTCATAATGACTCTCATGAGTTCTAAATACTGTTTTCAGAATGTCTTCAGTCTTCATTCTAATTTTATGATATCCTAAATGAAGATCCAACTTGGTGATGTAAATTGCTCCATGTAATTCGTCCAACAATTCATCAATGACAGGAATGGGAAATTTTTCTTTAATAGTGAGCTTGTTGAGCTCCCTATAATCTGGACACATGTGCCATGATCCATCCTTCTTATGCACCAACAATACTGGAGTAGAGAAATAACTTTGACTAGGTTGAATTATACCGGCCTCTAGAATTTATGAAACCATGCGTTCAATTTCACTCTTTTGGGCATAGGGATATCTGTAAGGCCTGATGTTTGTAGGAACACTTCCTAGAATCAAATGAATAGTATGATCATGATCACAAATAGGTGGGAAGCCTTTCGGTGTTTCAAATACCTTGGAATGATTGTCCAAGACATTTTGGCGATATGGAGAAATATATGATTTCTATGTCTGAATCTCAATTGAGCATAATTGTGAAATTATGCCTTGTTTTTCTTTATTTAGAAGCCTTTTCATGCCATTAGAGCTGGTGATCTTTCATGTTTTCCATGCGATACCCCTTAATTAAACTTCCTTTCCTTCCCAAAAAAAATTCAAGAAAATTTCTTGAAAATTAAAAGCTATCGTACCCAAAGATTGTAACCATTGGACTCCTAGTACAACATCAGCACCACCAATGGAATGGAAAGCATTGGACTATTCAATACATATCCCCCCATGGTTAGCTTGGTATTATGGTACTTTCTAGAGCAATTTATAGTTCCTCCATTTCCAACCATCACTTGACACTTTGGTGCTAGATATAGGAAGAAATTCAATTCCTTGGCTATCTTACAATGAATAAAATTATGGGTACTACCTGAATCAATCAATATTATTGCCTTTTTTTTCTTGATATGTCCTTCTATCTTGAGAGTTTGAGGAGTGGTAATTCCTGCCAATGCATTACAAGATATGGTCAGATTCATTTCTTCTTTCTCTAGGGTTGGTTCCTGGTGTATATCCTCTTCTTTTGGGTGTACATCCTTTTCCTGATTCCTGGATGATAAAAATGACAAGACCTACTTTATATATATATGATTCTAAGGAGTCACAATATAATTAGAGACTACATAACAATAACAATGTAAGGGCACAAAAATAACAATAGTGGGCTTCTATGGGGCACAATAATAACAATATGGGGACTACATGGGCACAACAATAACAATAAGGGGGATACACTAATAGTATAGGGACCTAACATGAAACTTCACCCAATGGAACTTTGACACATGGAACCTCGCGTGGAAGAACCAAGAGGGAACAACTCCAAAAGGAATATTCCCATGCAAAATATATGAGGAATCTTAAATATTCTCTGTGGGGGTCTAGAAATGACAGTCACAAAATATAGTCAAATTTATACTCATTTTTCTTAGAATTTCGCAAGGATCACAATGGTGCAGTCTATTTTTTCATTTGACTAGTGGATCTTAGGGGTCATGGAAAATACCCACATTTTTCATTAACTTCCTAGCACTAAGTTTGAGAAAGAAATGCACCTTTCAAAAGTAGGTCATGTTTACAATCAAAAGCCTCAAGAGGACAAGATGGACATGCTGGTGTTGTGATTGTTGTGATTTGAGTAGTCAAACTTCAAGTCACTACCATAATTGGAGGTATAATAATGTATTTTTCCATGTAATTTCCTTTCTTTTTGATGAAATAATGAAGTTGCCTTCCCACTATTGAAATAGATCCATGAGACGTAGCCTACACTAGACAAAATCCATTATCAAACTTTTGTGTGCATTGTCTTTATGGTCATATAAGGTTTTTACGTGCTCTTTCATGAAATTCTACTAACATCAACCAAAGTCTTAGATAATGCTAGTATCACAAAATATCTTGGATAATGATGATATCATAAGAATACCTTATCAAGTTTGGTATTAGAGCAATATTTTTGTTGATGTGAATTGTGAGTGTGCATGATAACCAAGGATAAACTCAAACAGGGTTAAGGGAAACCTAATTTATTTGATCTAGAGGTTGGACGTGCAACACGAAGAAGGAAAATGGTAGACACTGATGTTCATGATGAGAAAAAGCAAGCTTTCTTCACCCTGGAAAATAAGGTATATAAATTGTTTGCAGATTATGAGAAGAAATTAGCAAAGAAGGAAAAGAAGAAGGAAGAGAAAGCAGAGGACAATACTTCGGTAAATCAAGGAAATGGAGGAGAACCTCTTGAACCTCCATCTCCATCTTTAAGTGAATGTTCTTCTTCTTCATCATCATTCTAATAGACAACATAGAAATGCTTCTAGAAATCCTTTTTTAAGTTGGATGTAAAGTTTGATTTGCAAATGTTTAACTGAGAATCTAATCCAAAAAATTTAAACAACTGGATTATATAGATTGAATTTTATTACGACATACAACAGATTGGAGAAGATGAGGCCAAGGTCTAGTTAGCATCTCTTCAACAGGGAGGCACCACTCTTGTATGGTGGAAGAGAAAACTCTAGAAAGGTAGTAAGCATATGGGTAAACTCATTTTTTCTTGGTTTGAATTTGTTCTACGTTAAAAGGATAATTTTATCCATTAGGGTATTAACAAAAAGCCATGATAAAATGGAAACATTTGTGGCAAGGCAAAGGTCAATATTTTCAAAGTTTCACAGAGGAATTTAGGAAAAAATCTTTGGAATTAGGCATTCCTTTAGAGTCACCCAATACTTTGACGAAATATATTGGTTCTTTACATAATTATCTTCAACATTCATTGTCATTGTTTGAACCCACTACTCTTGATGTGGCTAGTGTGAAAGTCATTCACCTTGAAAGAAGGGGAAAATATGAACAAGAAAACCAAGTAAAGAGGCAATGACAATAGGGAAAATGGAATCAAAACCCACTTGCACTCATTGTGGGACAGAAGGTCATGATGAGGAGAATTGTTGGAAATTGCATCCAAAATTGAAGCCAAAGAGGAATGGCAGAAAATGGAAGCAGAAAATTTTTGCTATAGTGCAACATGACATGGATTCTGATTCAAATGAGATGAAGGTCACAACTATTGGGATTGCAGGTGTTAGACCATTTGACTTGGGTTCTTATTCAAGCAATGAGATTAAGATCGTAGCTATTGTGATTGCAGGTGATGGACCAATTGAATTGGGTTCTGATTTAGGCAATGAGATGAAGATTATAGCAGGTGTTACACCAAGATTGCATGGCTTCAAAAACTTGAGGAGATCGTCTAGAGAATTCAACAAGAGAATTCTAAACTAAGAAGACTTCTACAAGTAGAAGAAGAGGACAAGAAGGGATTGTAGCTTCAATTACAAACCATAGAAGAGGCCTTAGAAAATTTGAAGTGCAATGAAGGCTTAGTAAAGCCATCATCACCAGATTTAGAGGTAAATAATGTCAGTGATTCTTTAGTTCCATGTTCTCATTATGATAATGATTTTGGTGCTTTTGAAAGACACACCATAGGTATTTGCTTGAAGCTAATGAAGAAAATGGGATATGAAGGCAAGGGCCTCGGATTTAATGGCCAAGGCATTGTGAATCCCATCCAAGTGGTAAAATTACCCCAATATGCAGGATTGGGCTATGTCATAAAGGAGGAGACAAGAGAGTCTTCAAGTGACAAGTCCGAGATAGGGGAGAGCACATCACCACCTTTCAGTAATAGTGAGCATTCCAAAGGAAGACCTAAGGCAACCTCTCCTTGGAAAAGGTGCACCAAAGACAACCATTCAAGGAAGAAGGTAAAGAAAGTCTAGAGGAAGAAGAAACATTGTAGCCATTGCAACAAGGGTGGACATCAAAAATCCACATGTTGGAAGCTCCATCTAGAGAAAAACCCAAAGAAGGACTAGAAGCATGTGAAAGTACTTGTGAAGGAATCAACCGATGAAGCAGTTCAACAAGGAAGCCAACTACAAGGAGAAATCCCTCTAGCTTGGTTGGGTAAGAGATGGGTAGCCTTTTTAAGTAGTTGAGCAAGGCCAACATTGTGAATCACATGCTGTGAAAATGTTTGTAAAACTCATGAAGTGTATAACATCACTTATGAATGCAACATAGTGATATTTTGGGCTCTAGTTGGATAGAAAAGGATATGGATTCTATTGTAAACTTTACCATGAGTGTGATATAAACTCTTGGTAAATAAGGTCTTGTTTGGAATCTTACAAGTTTAACATGTATTGAAAGCTACATATTTTCATATGGATATAGGTGTCATTTTCATCACTTCTGGCTATAAATTGCAAAGGTGAAGGAGAAGAAAGGAGAAGAAAGTGTGGCCTACCAGAGAAATTTGTTATACAGATCAATATTCGAGTAATGTTTATACTTTTGGAGGACCAAAAGTCCTTCAATGGGGAGGAATGATCTAGGTGGATCTCTAATGACCCAAAAATCGAAGTCCTTAAATCACAACAAAACTAGGACTAGATTGAAGAGCTTGTCACACAATTCCCAATGATGTATATGATGTTTAAATCCAACTTCATATGAAAAAGTTATGCCCAGTCAAAATTTTGGTCAAACTTGGCCCAAGGGATAAATTTAGTAGGTCGCTGGATAAATTTGGAGTAGTTCCAATTTAGTGGTTCAATCAATTCAACAGCTGAAGTTCGCAGATCTCAGCTAAATTTAGAAAAGGGGTTTAATTGTGGTTAAATTTGGAGGCACTGCTAAATTTGGTGGCACCCCTCTAACTTTGGGGACAAAAAGTGGCCCAATAATATGAGGCCATGTGCCCAACCGGATTGTGCCACGTGGCACCCACTTGGCGGTCAAATTGGCCCTCGCTTGACCAAATTTTCACAAAACATTTTAGTGGTGTTTTACAACTTGGAAAAACTTTGCATGTGGTTGGCATTATTATAATAATCAGTTATGTTAAACATGGCAACGAGATTCCAATCTTATAAAATTGTGCAAGGCTTTACAAAAGCATGTGTTTTTAAAAATATATATTGGTTGGCATACTAGCCAACGGATCCCAGCCAACATTTAAATATGTAACACACAGTTCCAAATGTTAATGGATTCAGCAAAATTCAAAATACGTATAGTGGTCAACTCATCGGTGACAATTTTAATGCGTGGTTAATATATAGTATCTGATGGTTTTAAATGTTTTGACCGATGATTATTCCATATGGTTATGGTGGAAGTTTAATATGATGCACGATTTGTTTATATGTTATATGTATAACATTAGCTAGTGGATTATGTTTTACAACAAACTAAAATGGGGGGAGGCCCACAAGTTTGACCCCGGGACCTCTGCCCCACCATACGACTTAATTTTACATATGCAAATCAACATGTGCAAAGAGCTAGCATTGTTAATTCTACCGAAAGTGTATTACTTAAACCTGATTCATTGTTATTCGAACCAGCGCAAGAGAAGGTCAAGTGGAGCCGAGAGTAGAACATTGTCATAGGGGCATAGAACCCCAACCAATGGAACCTTAATAAACAAAACCTCGTGCAACAAAACCAAAAGGGCATAGTTGCAAGAGGACTATTATACGGGAATATTCTAGGAATATTTAGGGAATATTCCTCATGCAAAATTTGTGAGGAATCTTGAAGATTCTCTAGGGGGATCCAGGGATGACAATGACAAAATATAGTCAACTTTATACTCATTTTGCTCAAAAATTCACGAGGATCATAATTGTGCGCTTTGTTTTTCCATGTGAGAATAAGATCTGAGGGGTCATGGAAGAAACCCACATTCTTGATTAATTTCTTGGCACAAAGTTCGAGATAGAAATGCACCTTTCAGACGTAGGTCATCTTTATAGTCAAAAGTTTAAGGAGGAAAAGATGAACCTGCTGGTGTTTTGATTGTTGTGATTTGAATAGTTGAAATTCAAGTCACTCCTAGATTTGGAGGTATAATTATGTATTTTTCCATGTGCTTGCCTTTATTTTTTATGAGATGAATGAAGCAACTTCCTCACTATTTAAATAGGGCCCAAAGACATAGTCCACACTTGACAAACTCCATTATCAAACTTTTGTGTGCATTGTATTTATGGTCTCCTTTATGTTTCTTCTTCTTTGATTGTTTTCATATATGGTTTTTACATGATTTTTCATGCAATTTTGCTAAAATCTACTTAAGAAAAGATCTTGGATAATGCTAGAATGAGATGAATACCGATCAATTAATAAGCATCGTGATTAAGGAGATGAATAATCAAATTTGTGAAAAACCAAAAACTATTTCAACAAAAGTTTGTGCTTTGTAAATTTTGATAGTTTTCCCAAATTGAAAACCATAAGATCATCATAGAACTTTCATATACATACTTTTTAGATGAAAATTAAATTTCATATATAATCCTTAATGGAATTGTTTTAATTTTCCAATTGTACAAATTTATGAAAAAACATTAATTAAAAAACAAACTTGTAAAAAATATTCTTTATTCAATCTAAAATTTATTTGCTCATTTCTATCACTTAATATGTATCTTTTCAGAATGTGGATCAACCTCTTTAAGTTTTATATTTAAGTTGAATTATTTTACTCTACCAAAATATTCAATGCAATTGATTCAATTATGCATTGAAAACCAAATCTTATGAAAATATTCAATCATTATGATAACCAATTATTAAGAAAACATAGATATGAAACTACTTAAGTAATTCCAAATGAGTGCATACAAAATATTGAGTGACCAGAGAGAAAATAGGCTCAAATGACACAACCATTATTCATATGACGAAAATGCGACAAAATAATAAGTGTTCATGATGCAACAAGTTTGATACCAAAATCATGATCATTTAGTTATATGCATTTAATGATGGCTCACTCTTATTCAAAACGTGCATACTAATGGCTTCATTCCAAAAGTGTTACATCACCCAAGTGATTATTACATAAAAGATAAACCAAAAGGAATTGATGATAAGAAACTAATAAAGGAAAATCATTAAATCATTCTTTGAAATCAAGTTGAACATAATCAAATATTTGAAAAAAAATTATAATTTCAAAAAATATTTTTAAATTAACAAATAATAAATATATTAATTTATTTTTTTTAAAAAATTAATAAATAATAAATATATTAATTTACTTTTTTCTAAAAATTAATGGTGTTTGTTTAGGGCACAACAAAACTTAAATGGAAAAACCAACAATTGATGGCTTCTCTGCTGTTTTAAATAGAAAAGAAATACATGCCAGGAGTTACTAAGTGTTTTTACTCTTGTTCTACAATCTTCAAGGCAATTTATAGCAATCCAAGCTTTTGTTTTTAAACTTGGGTAAGAAATATCAAAGTTTTTCCCATTTCAGCGTGGGAAACCAATGCTTGTCTTTGTTGTTATGTCTAGTTCATTCTAGAAATCATTTCTATGTTTGAGTGATTCCCCTTAGAATTTGTTTCAATCATCCCTCCAACAAGCAAGGTGTGTACATTTTTATAGTGCTACCATGGAATTCTGATCAATCGGTTTCATCATGAAAGGTTGGTTCATCTTCTTATGGGGCCAAAATGAGACCTTTGGCATTCAATATTCAATTGGCTTATTTAAAATGTTTGAATCATAATTTTGAAAAAAGAACAAAGTGTTTAACCTTTGTATAATGATTGGAGAAGAGCTTATTTTGAATCCATTTTGGATCACCTTAACTCCCATCCTACCAACCACTAATGCCTAACACCTAAATAGCCACTAACACTTTCACCCCAAAATACATATCCTCTAACCCTTAATTAATCCAAATTTCACTGCATGCTAATCCACTGAAAATTTTGAACAATATGCCCTTATTGTCCAGTAACATATAACCCAATAAATTGTATCTCCTTACACTTAACCTTTAACTATTAACACCTACCATATCGTTATTCTTATAGAATAAGCCATATATTCATTATATCTAGATCCCACTAAATAGTAACTAGCTATTCACCCCAAATAACAAAGACTAAACATAAAACATATTAATGGAAATAATAATAATAATAATAATAATAATAATAATAATAATAAATAAATAAATTGGGAAAGCTTCCCCTATAACATCGCCTTTGGTGACTATCTCATTAGATCATTTTAATTTTAAGGATTTCAATGTTGGTCATAAAGTGTGACTTATATATCTAGAGTTCAATGATGATGGTTGATACATGTATATTTTTATGATAGTGTCATTTTGAAGATGGCCTATGTCAACCCATTTTTATTTTGTTCCTCAAAATGCCCTACCCATGATATACGCTCACTAAGAATCATTTGAAGTAGCTAGTTATACCTAGGAGAATTTCTAATATTCGTTTCTTATGTGAGTTTGATTATATGCCTACATGTGAATTAGGTGAACTTATGTGTGTGGATTATGTGTCTGAATTCTGTGTGTGAATTGCATATGCGGGAGTTATGTCTGTATCATCTTTCCAATTCAATATTTTCCAAGATTTTAGTGTGTGGCCAATTAAAATTGTGAATTGACTATCTAGAATCTAATAAAATCAAAGGGCGGTTTGATGCAAGCCAAATGTTGGTCAAATCATGAAATGTATGGCTAAAATTACTCACAATCACCTAATAATACAAGGTGTGAAAAAGTGTTAATGAAACCCCAAATTTCCCTAAACTTTATACCATTAGAAAACAGATTGAATTCCATATGACATAGGGACATGCAATCATCAAAGTAGTGCTAGTAGGTGTCATAATAAAATGTCACATGAATACAACATTTATCTCATTACAAATAGAATCATAAGAAAGTGGGGCCAATGTTAGAAATTGCATAAACAAGCTCAAGTTTTTAGGGATATCAATGATCTAAGTGGATTTCAATATCCATTTACCTTTTCCATTACACTAACATGATTCGCCACCTTGGTAGATTTTGTTATGATTTTTGGGTTGAAAACATCTAAGGCCATTTTGAGGCCCTATAAAATGTTTTTTAGTGATTTAGGGGCCTATGATTATGATGGAATTTCTAGGCTCTACGAAGAATTGTACTTCTCAATGAGATATTTCCAACAAGCTACTTGACACCCCAAATGGAATTTGTATGCAAACATTGCACCCCTGGGAATTTGGCATATCAACCAACTTGTGACCCACAAACTGTTTGGAGCTTTACCTCCCAGGGTTAGGTTTTATAACCTAAGGGTTATTTTTTTATGTTAAAAGGCTACATTTTCTCCCTCTTTTAATATCCTTTTGTGAAACAATGTAGTTGCCATCTCGACCTCTTCAATGATAAGCTATCGCCATCTGATCCAACTTGTGTTCTATAATATTCTATTATTTTATTCATTAATACAATTTGGGTTTTCACTATATTAATGTGATATTTGCTATATTTCTCTCCATGTTAGTTCTATTTCCTTTCTTTCCTTTCATTTTTTCCCTTGTAAAATCCAGATCAATTGATATGATAAGTATTGTCACACTAGTATTTGATATGGGAGTGTGAAAACAATAAAGAAAATACCAAAAAATTTCATCTTAATGCAATTATAGAGGCCACGAAATTAAACCATAAGAAGGTTAGAACTACTTGAAAGGTTTCCCAAGGGTAAATAAACCACACATATCAATATGTAAGCAACATGTAACAATGATGCAAATTGAATCATATGATAACACATGTCTACAATATTGTACTCTCTAATCTTCCGTGAAAAAATGAGAATGGAGTTTAGGGGCCACGCTAGGGTTATTCCTCTCTGTAATATGGTGATAGACATTTCCATGTGGAAGGAGATCATGATACTAAAGGAAGGAGGGCCCCGGATTGCAAATGTTGTGTCCATCCCTTACCCTGATGAAGGAGGTTGTTTGTTTTGGGCCTGGCTTTCTAAGGCACAGTCCCCCCTCGGATGTGGATTTCCTTCTACCTTTGTAGAAACGCATAGGCACAAACCCTTAGATTATTCTTAAGAATGGGTTCATGGTAGGGGATTGAAAAATCTGGGCTACTCGTGGTGGGTATAATAAAAATGTTCACTCCCTATTAAATGAGATAGCATCAATTTTTACCATCGTAGATTGGCCATTTTCCACCTCGTAGCTATCACATGGAATCATCCAGAGGATTCACTTTTACCCTTCGCATAGTAGAGGGCTGGAACTACAAATATTTTGAAGTAGAAAGAAATCCGATCACCATTCAAAACATTTAAGTGGATGTTTGCGCATAAACCATCCAAATAAAGCATGAACGCACAGAGTTGCAACTTATCACTGTAAGTATTTTGTAGAATCCATGACAATAACAAATATGCTCGGAATTGAAAACCATTCTTCCTTCAAAATATCAAAGGTAGATTAAATGATGAAGGTACGATTTCTGAAGTTTGTTATGGGTCATAAATTTACCCTCCTGATCTTGAAGTGGAAATCTATGGTGAGATATTTATTCTCTCAGGCCATTTATTGCCAGTTGTGAACTCTAAGATTTAATTTAGTTTTATAAAATTTTGCGCCCCACTCCTCGCCACTGCTATTTGGGATATTTCAAGCTGGAATTCACCTCGAAAGCTATGAAACAATAGAGTTTACGTTGAAGCCAGGAGTTTCTCCAACCTGCGGTAAACATTCACGGCATTCCACAGTTTGGGTTCTTTATTTCCCTTTTGTGAACAGAAGAGCTCGAATCTTTTAAGTGTTTTTGGAGGGCGCAAATCCGGCACAATATTCTACAGAATCTACATATAAACCTAAATTTATGACTGCCCAGAGGCCATAATTCACCAACGTCTCACTAGATAGCCTCGATTTAAGTGATCTACAGCGTGCCCCGTGCTTTCGACCTATCGTTTGTGCCTTTAGCAATTATCTTTCCATATGAACCATATGAACTATATGGTGCAGAACAGAAAATGATATTTTGAAGCTTTCCTCATTATGTGGCTTTGATCCACATTTTTTCAGCCATATCTGGTGGTTCCCATATAAATATTGCTGTACATTTGTTTTTTTATGAATATAACACAAATATATAGCTTTTTTCATGCTGAAAATAAACTGAAAACTAGATAAAGTCGTGTTGAATTACTAAATTTCCACACTTTGTTAATTTTGTTTTGGCATTTTAATCTAAATTAGATCTATTTTATTTGGGCATTATTATCTATAGATTGTGGATTTGAAGAAAATTTTGTAATTTGATAAATAATATTAAAGTCAATGGTAGCTTTATTCATGTTCCTTGTTACCAGAAACTCAAAATATTTGTTTTTCTCACCCAAAAAAAAACTTCTTTTCTATTATAAAAGAGAGTGCAATTTACATATTTCTTTAGCCTGTAGTAGTAGAATCAACCAATACTATCAACCTCTCTCTTAAAGATGTCATAAATTATAAATACCATAAAATGACTCTAATGACTGGAACAATCAAAAAGTGATAACACTACACCGGTGAGGGAGACCATGAACATAAGTTCTATAATAGATCTTGCATGGTTCTGCCTCACAACCCTATTTGGAAAGTTTGTTTGCTTCATTCTTTTGTACCTTGTAAATGGGTAAGATTGAGACTTGATTAAAATGTTTCATCAATAACTTGATTTTATTTTTCTAGTTGGTCAGATCCGGGGTGTGCATTGTGCTATTCCCATTAGTATAATCTATGATTACCTTAGAGTCTCCAAAAATAGAAATGACTTCAATGTCTAGCCATCTGGCACAAAACATGACACCCCACATTGCTAATAACTCAGCCTTGGTATTGGATCCTCCCCTACTATACCAGACGAAGTGATAAAACTTGCGTGGGCTCAAATAAATAGGCTTGTCGTTGTCGCACTTGATCCTTGTGAAAGCCCCATTGAAGAATGCAACAAGAAATTTGTCCCACACAAGTCTAAAGAGTCTGACGGGAAGAGGAACTCTATCTTCAAATGGTCCAAATTCCATAAAGTATGTAGATATCTTGACACATGTCCTATTGATGTCTAGAATCACCTGCTCAAAAATGCACTCATTACTCATCCTCCATAATCCCTAGAAGATAAAGAAAGGAAAATGTATATATGGTTTATTGTCTGTAATCCATTGTTTTAGGCTTGTGACCACATCAGATCTATCATAATCTGCTCAAAGATTCAGCCTGTTGATCACTCTCATCTAGACCGAGACTGTGAATGGGCATTGGATAAACAGATGGGATATCCTTGCATAGGAAGCATCTTCCCGGACTCAAAAATCCTTTTTTAAGAGGTGTTGACAAAGCATTTTAACTTCAACGGGATTTGCCATTTCCAAGACTTATATAACCAACAATGCAGTGGGGAGGTGCTATCATCCTATTTTATAATGGAATATGCTTCATATGCCTTAATATGTCCATTCCAAAGGCCACCACTCCTACATATTGTAGCTTTAATATATGTTCATTCCATTCAGTCGCCAGGTGTCCTGGAATACCTAATATCACAACATCCTTCCAAATTGTGTAACGTGAGTCCGGTCTAGCTTGGTATGCAATATCCCTTATGGCATGTAATCCCTTTTCTTGAAGGAGATTAATCAGATTCAGAGATAAAGATTGATTACTAGATACTCCCAATATGGATTCCAATCCAATTTTTGTGTTGGACCCATTTCGATCTTCCATTTTAGGTAACCTAGTAGCCAAGGCTTCGTATGTGTTAACTCCAAACTTCAGAGTTATTTCTTGATTCAGGAGCACCCTCTCGGATCCAGCCACATAAGTCCTTCCTATTAAGGTATTTGTGTTTAATTATTTTGTGCCATAATCCCACCCTCGACACCACCCTCTAGAGATTTTTTAGTAGAAGGGCCTGTGTTATCACTCAGACTTTCCTTAGAAGTTATTGAAAGAAGGAAAGGGGTCCAAGGTAACCACAAACCAATATTTTAAGTACAGAATCTAGCCAATCTGTACTCAGAGAGGGCTCTCTCTTTATGATTTAGCTTTATTTGAAAATATTTTAGGCTAGTTATAAATGTTCAAGGTTGTTTTGTTTTAGATTGGTGGAATTCTGAAACAAATGGGCAAACTAGGCTTCAGGCCATTGGGCTATGGAGTCAATCTGGGAGAATTCATTGGATCAAGTCAAATTGCTGAGGTGGGATTTCAACAGGCAGGATAACAGAGTAAAAACAAATTCAGGGCTTAAATGGATGATATTTCTGTTCAAAACAAGAGGGCAATTAAGAATCCTCAAGTTAGGATTAGAAAGAAGAGGGGAAGATAGGTCAACCAGCATAAGGCAATTAAGAATCCTATACCAGGGACTTATTAAAGAAAACTACAGGGATAGAGGAGCAATTAAGAATTCCTTTACCGAAATAGTTTAGAAGAAAACATGTAAATGGCATACTGTTGATAGCAGAGAGCAATGAAGCTAATTCTGATATACTTTGACTATTTTACCATTTAGTTTTGAGATGCATGAAACATTGAAACATGTAGAAAAAACATAAATCACAAGGATAGAATACTTATTTGCTATTAGACTGCACATGAATCTAATGAAATGTCCTCAACTTTTATTCCTTTTCCAGCAAAATTCCAGACTTGAGTACAAAGCTTTCTCCACTTGATAGTATAGAGTTACAGAAATGTTATAGAATCCACCCTCAACACGTCGGATGGAGAAGTATTTATACAAAAATTATATCAAAATATCTCATAACTAATGAGATTTATTCTAGGAAATACAAAAATATTTACAACAATATAGAGACAAATGGTAAACAGATTGTTGCTATCCCTTGATTTATTGAAGGAGCTGGAGGTTGAAACTCGATTTTGGCTCTCGTTGTTGCTCTGGTAATTATGTGCTGGATCTTGATTGACTTTTCCCTACTGATACTCTTTCACCTGTTTCTGATACACTTTACCTGTCCACCAGCTTTCATCCTTTTTACCAAACTTTACTATGGTAAATATTTCTATTTACCTTGTTGTTACCATAGTAATTTAAAGGATGTCTGTCATGTTAGTCCACCATTCTTCCTTTGGTATATTCATCCTTGTCAATTTCCTGTAAATTTCATTAGCCTCAGTATATTTCACAAAATTAGGCTGGACTATGAATAAGTGTTTTACTTCATGTTCAATGAAGAAGAGGTTCTCTAAACCATCATAAAGCACTTTTCCTGTGGGTAGTGCCTTTGTTGAGGATGAACTAGCTTGACTTTCAGCTTGCTGATGTAGTTTGTTGATGTAGTCTATCTGAACCATTAGCCTATCATTGATGACTAAAGGGCTTGGGAGTCCTTTACTCCTTAAGATGTCAAACTTTCTCATGAACTCATCTATGTCTTCTTGCATACTTTGACATCTTCGCTCCAGGCCTTGCATTAAGTTCCTTTTTGTCAGAACTTTCTTCAGTTCGAGGATAGTAGCAGTCCTATCCTTAATGTCCAGTTGCTCCAACTATTGCCTGTTTTTACTGTTTAGAAAATTTATTAACTGGACTGCCTCTTCAGGTTTTCTACCCAGTTCTTCTCTGGTCTTCTAAATTGCCTCAAGAGCAAGCTTAACCAAATCAATTTGTTCAAAAATAATTTGAATGGATGACCAAATATCATTGATGGAATCAATGATATTGGTCCACAATATTTTCCTGATTTCTACTAAAGGCTTGTCAAATGTCAGGTCCTTCTCTAATGCCTTGATTTGTTCAGCCATGCCTTTGTTTTTTCTTTTCTCCTCTGCATAATTGATCTTTGAAAGATCATACTTTTGCTCCAAGGTAGTAAATTTCTCTTTTACCTTCTGTAGCTCTGTTACTTGGAGTTTCATTTCTTCCATTGACTTAATTAAGTCCTCTGTGCTCTGTGTTGATGTACCTACTTGTGTTGTACCTGTTGCTTCCACTGGTGTGGCTGTTGCCAAAGGAATGTTTGGTGCTAAAACAGTTGCCATAGTGGAAGGGACTGCTGTGGAAACTATTGGCACTATAGTTTGAGGCTGGGAGATTGATTCAGTTTGCCCTGATTGCAATGCTTTCTCTAATTCCTGTTCAGTTTCCTTTAATTTCTCATTTAACTTAAGGACCAAGTCCATAAGTTCTTCTTCATTTTTCTTCTCTATAATCTCAGCAGTTTGAGGGCATATGAGGGGTGGAAATTTCAGTTGTTTTATAAGTGCAGCTATGTCTTCATTCTTCTTCTTGATTAAGCTTTCTGTTGCCTTAACATCCTTT
Organism: Pinus tabuliformis; assembly: GCA_031772625.1. Classification (NCBI taxonomy): domain Eukaryota; kingdom Viridiplantae; phylum Streptophyta; class Pinopsida; order Pinales; family Pinaceae; genus Pinus; species Pinus tabuliformis. Next base: position 172,275,186 of record CM062817.1, on the reverse strand, counting down.
GGGTCATGACCCAACTAAATTACTAACTCTTCCAATGATTTTATTCTATTATCCTTTACCTGTGAGGAGGCTTTCTCCAGCTGCAATTGGGTTGTAGTGTTGCTCAATGAATTTTGCAACCTATGAGCCATCATTGCTTTGTTGGTCAGTGTTGAATAGACCATCTCACCTGTTTGCTTATGAAGCTCAATCTAGTCGATTGGGTGGATGTCCTTAGCTAAAACTTCAAAATCAGTTTTAAGATAATCATCCAAGGATTTTGGGTGTTGCACTGTGGGCTTCAGGAAATTCATCTGCATTTTACCCTCCTTGATGTCAAAGGCTGACATCAGTCTGGTCTGGTTTGTGGGGACCATTTTTAAATATTAAGCATGGGATTGGGCCTTCAGTTGCTCATTCTTTGCTTTGATCTCCTTATATTTCCCCTTTACATCTATGATTTTCTCTGAAGAAGACTTGAAAGATGATACTTCTGTGTTGGGTTGCCTTTCCAGTACTTGCTTGTGTGAACTAGAGGGTGTCCCATCTGTTGGGGAAGTCTGTAAGCTGTTTATTGTTTCCCTCCTTATGCTCTCTGTAGTCTCTCCAATGAATTCTTCCTCTGAATAAGGATTCAACCTTTGCCTCTTAGCAAAGGGTTGATCTGTGGGTCTGCTAGAAGGGGTAGCTACTTCCCTTTCTCTTTTCAAGTTTCTTTCCTCATTTAGAGGAGTCTGTAGCACTGGAGGATTACTCATGTTTGTTTGAGCTGGTAGTGGCTGTGGTGGAGCCAATTCTTCCAAGATCTCAGGTTGCTCTGATTCCTTTGACTGTTCTACTGTTTCTGGTTGTTCTGATGTAGAGGAACTTGGTTCCTGAGTTTTCTTCTGTGAAGGCTCTACTGTGGGAGCACTGGGTTCCTATGCTGGCCTTTGGGAAGACTCTGTAGGCACCTATACAAAGGAGTCCAGGTCAAGTCTCTTCTCCAAATCTTTCATCACATTCTCAACTTCAACTTTATCACTATCTTGTTCTACCAATGTCCCTTCCCTCCATTCATTTAAATTTGCATATTGTTCTATTTCAGGGATTCTGTGATGGATGTAAGGTGACAAATTATGTTTTATTCTCCTATCATAAGTGAAACCGTGAGGGTCATAAGCCCAAACAAAACTTTTCTTTAAATGCATATTCATCTCTATGAATTCTTCTGCTTCTTGCCCTACTTTCCTGTTGTTGCACACAAATGGGCCTAAGTGGTCTTTGATCCTCAGCTAGTCTTTCTTGTTTGCTTTCATGAAGTGGATTTGATCAGAGTTGATTATTTTCCTGTAGTACTCCAGGGAAAATAATCTCATGGGGACATACTTAGGCAATTTATAGGGAGGTAGTTCACACCCATAGACTCTAATCTCAATATGATTCTGGTATAAGTACTAGTCACCTATCCTATATTACTTTGACAATTGAAGGATTCTTTTGATATCATCATTGATTCTAGGGGGGGAATTCCTGTCAGCATGGTAGTTATAGGATGGACAAACTGATCAATGAAATCTATATATGAATAGGGAGAAGAGGGTGAGTGGTGAAAAATAGAGGTCCAGAAAATGACTAACCTAGGGTTACCTTTGGTATCAAGCTTATGCACAGAGAATGGGAATTTTTCAGTTTGGTAGTAAAGGAAGAGGTGATACAGGACTGTAGAATACTTGAACACTCTCTCATTCTCTAGCCTCATGAATTGGTCGTGGATTTTGTCAGCTATGAATGCAGCATAGTCATATTTGGCAGCAGGAGGCTGACCAGGGGTGAAGATAGACATGAAAGCTAGGGTCAATTCATCAACAAACTCACTAGTATTGAAACCCATTGTTATCACTCGGGTTGTTCCCTTTGACTACTAAGGGAATACGGCCGAGGTAACCATAAACCAATCTTTGGACTGCAGGTCCTAGCCTACCTGCAGTCAGAGAGGGCTCTCTCTTTAGGATTTAGCTTTGTTTAAGGGATGATTTTAGGCTAGATATGATGCACATGGGTTTTGTTTGAGTTTGGTGGGAAGGATGATGCTTTCAAACAGAGTTGGGATGCATAGTGTGAGAAGTTCAAACCATTGGGCATGGAGTCAATGAATGTGAACTGAAGGGTGTGTTTTCTTTAGCAGAAGAGGGGAATATAGAGCAGGATAGCTACACATGGCACAATGTTAAATGCTGGAACAAGGATGAAATGGAGGTTAGGGGATGAGAGGCAATTAAGGATCTCTCATCCAGCCAAAGAGGGAAAGTGGATGAAGGCTAAATAGGAGCAACGAAGAATTCCTAGACAGCATTCAGAAATGAGAAATAGCTTAAACATGATCAATTAAGTATTCATATTCATCACTAATTTAGAGGAAAACATAGAAAAGTTACAAGAATTGAGCACAAAGGGCATGGAAGCCAGGTCTGAACTATTCCTTCTTCCTGCAACTTAGATTATGATATATAGATGATATAGATACATATAAGCTGATAAACAGAGGGAGGAAAGACTTATTGGACCATGAGCAAGCACGAGAATTCCATATCAATCTCTTCAGCCATTGAAAGCACAACCAGCCAGTTCAGATGCAAATATTCCAGCAATCTTTGATTACAAAAGCTCTCAACATATACAGCGCAAGTCTTGAAAGAGGAAATCAACCAACCAACCCTTTTCATAATACAGAGGGAGGTTTTTATAGAGAAAATATCTAAAAATATCTACAACAGCAGATCTAAGACAGATCTAAAGAAATAAATGCTTCTAACCTAGCATCTGCTAAAAATAAATGAAAAAATGTCTATCTGATAGCTGCGCTGGGGCAGCAGCCTCAAGAATGGATAAATATTGGTCCTTTGCTGCAATGCGCTAGCAATTTTGCCATAACTCGGCCTTGGGACTTGCAGCACTGCTCCTATATGTCTTTGTACATTGTCTCTGCAAAATCTGGGCCTTAAATCTCCTTTCTGCTCCCTTTAGGCGATTCTGTTGCTTTTAGGTGGCTTTAATGTGCACTAACTTTGATCTGGTGAGCTTTAAATGGGCCTTTACTGCTTCTTTGACTTGGATGGAGGCCTTTAATGTTCACCTGCTTTGATATTTTTGATCTGATACACTTCGCCGCTTCACTGATACTCTTTAATTGAATCTAGGCTTTATCTTTCCTCTGATACTCTTTAACATTTGAATCGGACCACTTTCTCTCCCCTGATATACTTGAAACTGTCAAATCGCCCCTTTTCTGCCCTTTAAGGCAAAAATAACTGCTGCGATGATTTCCGTGGCCTTTGGGATGCTATCGGCGCTAGCCGATCAAAAATAGTACTAAAATCTGAAGAAATGCTGCAAAAAGGAGGATTTGTATGTTGCTGACTTTGCTGAGGCCGAAGCTGGATTTCTGGAACAAAACTGGGCTTGGAGCAATCCAAAATGGCTTAAGGATGCATGATTTCCCTTATCGGGAGCGCGTACAGGCATATATGTGAAAATATGAAAAAATGTTGTCTTTCCTTTTACACAAAAAGACCAAATTATATGCAAAAATCGTGAAAAACACAGGCGGGAGTGGCACTGTAGCGGGGATTAAATCCTGGCCGTTGGATCTAGCGTGGGTAGATCCAACAGCTGGCGCTAAATCGGCGATCGGCGGAACCCAACACATAAAACCTCCGATGAGCGATGAACCCCGCAGACCCGAAATGCTATAGGCTCTTTCTTTATTGAAATCGGGTCCGGCCCATCAACGGTTCCCAATCGACGGATTTTGATAAAAATGATAAGCGGACCCAAAATCCCTTTTGAACTGCTGTTTATAACTTTTCGGCTCCGGCCAGTCGGAGCTATATATGGGGGCGATGCGATTAAACAAGGGTCGTTGATTTGAGGACCCGAATGGGCGGCTACGATTAAATCACTATTTCGGCAATCAGCAAGGCGGAGGGTTTATACATATGCGATCGCCGAAATGATCTGAGCCATTGGACGGGCGGGGGAGATGGACGACTGCGATTAAGTCGCAATATCGTGTCAGCGAAAAGGGGAAGGAGCATATATATGGGACAATAAACATTGCGGCTGCCGATTGCGAAATCGCATCGGTGAAATGATATCGGGGAGTTATAAAAGGGGGCCGATGAATGAATGTTGCTACCTCCGACAGCAATATCGCGTCGGAGGGGAGGAAAGCTCATCAGAGGAGGATTTATATGCATTAAAAGGGGTTTTTAAAGCATGGGAAGGGTTTTCATGCCTTGAAAAAGGTTTAATGAAATCGGAGGAAAGTGGTAAATGCATCGGAACGGGTCCGAATCATAAAAGGAGGGTTTTATGAAATAATAAAGGGGTTTTATGCTTTTGGAAGGGGTCCAAAGCATTGGAAGATGGTTAAGGAGGAAAATGAGGGTTCTTACTAAGTTTCAAGTAAACTTAGTAATTCCAAAAGGATACTTATGGTTATATTTCAACCAAAGGGAGGGGATATGTAAATAGGGGGATTTTATACATATTTTAATATGGGAAGGGGGAATAGATAGGGATTTACACAATAAGTTAGAGGTTAATATGAAAATAGTGAAGAAAGCACTAAGTATAGGAATCCTTAGGCTTAAGAGGGGAGATAGGACTTGTAGAAGAAATATGAGCATCCTTAAGTAAAGCAGATCTTTACTAAGGGAAATGATATGAAAAATGATGAATTTAAGAGATATCAAGCAGATCTTGACCTCTTTGGGGAAGTTAGTGAATGATTTGGGGAAAGGAAGAAGGGGGAGTTAGACATGCCTCGCTTGAGCTGCTCCGAATGGAAAATTGCCTTATACTTGTGATCTGGATGGATATAATACTTGAAAACATGAAATGGATCATAATTTATCATTCTGCCACCACAAAACTACCTGCCCGACCTACTTACCTAGCATTTTCTCTTCTTTTTGGTTTGGGTGCACTTGAACTAGCAAACCCAGCTTTTCAACTTTTCTTTTGGCTATTCTCCTATCTAAAACGACCCTTATTTCTTCCAAGGGTTCAGATTAAGCTGATGAGCGCCCTTGCTTCTCTACCTATCTACAAATCTGCCAAGATTAAACTGTTTGGCCTTCCCTTAACTGAAACATCTTTCAAAAATGGAATTTTTGCAGCATGGAAAAGATGAACATTTTTGGCACTTCCACTGTCAATCATGAAATATGAAACCTATTGCAATAGGAGGCTAACAGTGGCTCCACTTGGGGATGGCTTTTCCTTGTGAAAAGTCAAGAACAGCAGGTCAGATTGCCTTGATCTTCAATTGTTGCTGTACTCTAAAAACTTCCCTTTGCTGGCTGCTTTATTTATATATATGACAGCAGACTTGAATAGCTTAGGGCCTTCACTTCGGGCTTCAACTGCAACAAGCTTGATATCCAAACAGAAAACTGAAATCCTACCTACCTACTCTAATCAGCACTTACTTTGTTGGTTAGGTGAAATGAAACAGCTAATGCAGCCACTTAAGTATTAAAAACATCAATGAGCTTTGTTGCTTGTGCTTGCTGGTGCTTGAAATGGAGATCTTGCTATCTGATATAGCTTTGTTAACCTTTGAGAAGAAAAGGGAATTGCTGATCTCCTTTGCTGAATCTAAACACTGTACAAAAGGGTCCTGCAATATATATTCACAATTGCTGAGCTGAATTAAAGAACTGTACAAAGGTTTAGGATTGCTATCATGCCTTGGAATTTGGAAATCAGCAACATCTTGATAATGAGCCTTGCAGCCTGCTAATGGAGAAGAGCACTGATTTATTCCATCATCCAACCTGCCAGCAGATGGATCATACCAAACTTGGAATGATACTTGCAATTCATTACAAACAGGCCCAGATGGCACTTGACTGATTTGCACAGGCTGCTCCTCTTTTTCTTCAAATAACTCAGAAGACTGAAAACAAAGAGGCAGGGGATCATCTGGGACTTCTTGATCATATGCTACTGCTTCCGAGTCTTCTTCTTCAATCTGACATTCAATGGCACTTTGGGGCTGCACAACTAGAGGTAATGCATTATGAGAAAGGATTTGACTCTCCTCTAGATGGTCAGTATCAAAGCACACTGACACTTGATTATTAACTGCATGATAATTCTCCCTAATAAAATGAAAAGGTTCGAAACAAAATGGTAAAGTTCCTTCGCTGAAATCAAAATTCTCTGCATTTTCCTCCTCCTCTTCATAGCTGAAATGGGCAAGCTGATCACTGGTTTCAGGCCACTGAACCTGAAATTTTCTTTCTCCCAAAATAACTTTTGTTTCCTCTGCAAGGTTAATATGGATTTGAGGAGCATATTCATCATCATATAGATCATATTTTGGTAGAAAACCGAAAGAAGAAAAGCTATCATATTCACACAGTATATCAGGAGACTGCTCCTTCACATATGGCTCTATGAATATGTCATCTGATTTTTGGTAGGTTTGTTCGTGAATATCACTACTTTCCTTCTGCAAAATAGATGTGTTCTGGTGCTCTAGACATTCAACTTTCATTGCGATTTGCTGCATCCTTTCCTCTGCTTCTTTTAACAAATAAAGAATTTTTTCTTCTTTCTCTGCCTTGCGCTGTTTTTCCCTCATCTTCAGATTTGCCTCCACGTCTACAGCTATGTCCTGCATCTGCTTCAAAGTGGATGGGCATCTTTCCCTCAAACGGAATTCTATTTCTGGATCAAAAGCTCTCGGATAGTGCAATAGAGCTAAATCAGGGGGAGGTCTTATATTCAATGGCATAGAATGATAAACTTGATTGAACCGGTCAGAAAATTGCTGAACAGATTCATTAGGAAGCCTTTTTAATTGATCATATTCTTCTATGAGCATGAGGAAATTGACTTTGATCATCCATCTATCAAGGAAGAGTTTGAATAACTGCTCAAGATTTGAGATGCTAGCCTCAGGCAATGCTTTAAACCAAGTCCTAACTTCGCCTTGCAAAGAAAGGGTGAACAGCCTAATACTAACATCCTCATCTTCTACTTCAAATATATTAAGATAGTCCTCAAAAGCCTGGATATGCTTTTGAGCAGTAACTCCATTCTCTCCATCAAATCTTGGGAGATACTCAGGATGATCTTTAGGCAAAGGATTGAGCACGGGAGGCAAAATGAGAGGCTTATATCTATCAGGAACTTTACGAGGCACGGGAGTATAAACAGGGATTGAATGATTGAACTCAATTTTTGGTTCCTCCTTGGCTATATGATGATCTGCAACAGCATTAGAAGGTTGCTGCTCTAATGTGCAAGGAGGCTTTTCAACAACATTTTCCAAAGGAAAATCATAAAAATCTGATCTAAAATCGTCTTTAAAATACAATATACATTGCAAAATTTTATGGAAGAGAAAGAACATGATCTCTTGGATAATAATCCAGGTCAAAAGCCTGATCTGCTCATATAATTCTTTCGGGTTCATTTCTCCAGTGGAGTCTTTATTATGAGGATGATGTGGAGTCGCCAGGTGGATGAATTAACCTTGGTGTGTCTGATCCCTGTCCACCGTCACAGATCAGATCTAAACGTGAAGCACTTTCTCCAGGAAACAAGATTCTCCCCAGTGGAGTTGCCAATGATGTTATCACTCAGGTTGTTCCCTTTGACTCCTAAGGGAATACGGCCGAGGTAACCACAAACCAATCTTTGGACTGCAGGTCCTAGCCTACCTGCAGTCAGAGAGGGCTCTCTCTTTAGGATTTAGCTTTGTTTAAGGGATGATTTTAGGCTAGATATGATGCACATGGGTTTTGTTTGAGTTTGGTGGGAAGGATGATGCTTTCAAACAGAGTTGGGATGCATAGTGTGAGAAGTTCAAACCATTGGGCATGGAGTCAATGAATGTGAACTGAAGGGTGTGTTTTCTTTAGTAGAATAGGGGAATACAGAGCAGGATAGCTACACATGGCACAATGTTAAATGCTGGAACAAGGATGAAATGGAGGTTAGGGGATGAGAAGCAATTAAGGATCTCTCATCCAGCCAAAGAGGGAAAGTGGATGAAGGCTAAATAGGAGCAATGAAGAATTCCTAGACAACATTCAGAAATGAGAAATAGCTTAAACATGATCAATTAAGTATGCATATTCATCACTAATTCAGAGGAAAACATAGAAAAGTTACAAGAATTGAGCACAGAGGGCATGGAAGCCAGGTCTGAACTATTCCTTCTTCCTGCAACTTAGATTATGATATATAGATGATACAGATACATATAAGCTGATAAACAGAGGGAGGAAAGACTTATTGGACCATGAGCAAGCACGAGAATTCCATATCAAGCTCTTCAGCCATTGAAAGCACAACCAGCCAGTTCAGATGCAAATATTCCAGCAATCTTTGATTACAGAAGCTCTCAACATATACAGCGCAAGTCTCGAAAGAGGAAATCAACCAACCAACCCTTTTCATAATACAGAGGGAGGTCTTTATAGAGAAAATATCTAAAAATATCTACAACAGCAGATCTGAGACAACCTAGCATCTACTGAAAATAAATGAAAAAATGTCTATCTGACAGCTGCGCTGGGGCAGCAGCCTCAAGAATGGATAAATATTGGTCCTTTGCTGCAATGCGCTGGCAATTTTTCCATAACTGCGCCTTGGGACTTGCAGCACTGCTCCTATGTGTCTTTGTACATTGTCTCTGCAAAATCTGGGCCTTAAATCTCCTATCTGCTCCCTTTAGGCGGTTCTGTTGCTTTTAGGTGGCTTTAATGTGCACTAACTTTGATCTGGTGAGCTTTAAATGGGCCTTTACTGCTTCTTTGACTTGGATGGAGGCCTTTAATGTTCACCTGCTTTGATATTGTTGATCTGATACACTTCGTCGCTTCACTGATACTCTTTAATTGAATCTGGGCTTTATCTTTCCTCTGATACTCTTTGACACTTGAATCGGGCCACTTTCTCTCCCCTGATATACTTGAAACTGTCAAATCGCCCCTTTTCTGCCCTTTAAGGCAAAAATAATTGCTGCGATGATTTCTGTGGCCTTTGGGATGCTATCGGCGTTGGCTGATCAAAAATAGTACTAAAATCTGAAGAAATGCTGCAAAAAGGAGGATTTGTATGCTGCTGACTATGTTGAGGCCGAAGCTGGCTTTCTAGAACAAAACTAGGCTTGGAGCGATCCAGAATGGCTTAAGGATGCATGACTTCCCTTATCGGGAGCACGTACAGGCATATATGTGAAAATATGAAAAAATTCCGCCTTTCCTTTTACACAAAAAGACCAAATTATATGCAAAAATCGTGAAAAACACAGGCGGGAGTGGCACTGTAGCGGGGATTAAATCCTGACCGTTGGATCTAGCCCGGGCAGATCCAACGGCTGGCGCTAAATCGGCGATCGGCGGATCTGCGGAACCCAACACATAAAACCTCCGATGAGCGATGAACCCCGCGGACCCGAAATGCTATAGGCTCTTTCTTTATTGAAATCGGGTCCAACCCATCGGGAGTTCCCAATCAGTGGATTTTGATAAAAATGATAAGCAGACCCGAAATCCCTTTTGAACTGTTGTTTATAACTTTTCGGCTTCGGCCAGTCGAAGCTATATATGGCAGTGATGCGATTAAACAAGGGCCGTTGATCTGAGGGCCCGAATGGGCGGCTGCGATTAAATCGTTGTTTCGGCAATCGGTGGGGTGGAGGGTTTATACATATGCGATCGCCAAAATGGGCGATCACCGAAATGATCTGAGCCATTGGATGGGCAGGGGAGATGGACGGCTGCGATTAAGTCGCAATATCGCGTCGGCGAAAAAGGGAAGGGGCATATATATGGGACAATAAACATTGCGACTGTCGATTGCGAAATCGCATCGGTGAAATGATATCGGGGAGTTATAAAAGGGGGCTGATGAATGAATGCTGCTACCTCTGACAGCGATATCGCATCGGAGGGGAGGAAAGCTCATCAGAGGAGGATTTATATGCATTAAAAGGGGTTTTCAAAGCATGGGAAGGGTTTTCATGCCTTGAAAAAGGTTTAATGAAATCGGAGGAAAGTGGTAAATGCATCGAAAGGGGTCCGAAGCATAAAAGGAGGGTTTTATGTAATAATAAAGGGGTTTTATGCTTTTGGAAGGGGTCCAAAGCATTGGAAGATGGTTAAGGAGGAAAATGAGGGTTCTTACTAAGTTTCAAGTAAACTTAGTAATTCCCAAAGGATACTTATGGTTATATTTCAACCAAAGGGAGGGGATATGTAAATAGGGGGATTTTATACATATTTTAATATGGGAAGGGGGAATAGATAGGGATTTACACAATAAGTTAAGAGGTTAATATGAAAATAGTGAAGAAAGCGCTAAGTATAGGAATCCTTAGGCTTAAGAGGGGAGATAGGACTTGTAGAAGAAATATGAGCATCTTTAAGTAAAGCGGATCTTTACTAAGGGAAATGATATGAAAAATGATGAATTTAAGAGATATCAAGCAGATCTTGACCTCTTTGGGGAAGTTAGTGAATTATTTGGGGAAAGGAAGAAGGGGGAGTTATACATGCCTCGCTTGAGCTGCTCCGAATGGAAAATTTCCTTATACTTCTGATCTGGATGGATATAACACTTGAAAACATGAAATGGATCACAATTTATCATTCTGCCACCACAAAACTACCTACCCGGCCTACTTACCTAGCATTTTCTCTTCTTTTTGTTTTGGGTGCACTTGAACTAGCAAACCCAGCTTTTCAAATTTTCTTTTGGCTATCCTCCTATCTAAAATGACCCTTATTTCTTCCAGGGGCTCAGATTAAGCTAATGAGCACCCTTGCTTCTCTATCTATCTACAAATCTGCCAAGATTAAACAGTTTGGACAGATGCTTATTCTCTATATTCTAAAACATGAAATTTAAACCTAGGGAAGCCAAGATTAAACTGTTTGGCCTTCCCTTAACTGAAACATCTTTCAAAAATGGAATTTTTGTAGCATGGAAAATATGAACATTTTTGGCACTTCCACTGTCAATCATGAAATATGAAACCTATTGCAATATGAGGCTAACACCCATAATGCCAGCAACCATATTAACAACATTTTTGCCCATATCAGTGAAGAAACATGTTAAGTAAGGAGGGGGATATTTGGGTATATGATTCTTCTCCATGAAAGTATGGCAAATACGGCTGAGTTCAGAACCAGACATTTTGGTGGATTTTTCTAGTAATTCTACAATAGAAACGGGGGTGAGGTTCTGGGCGGGCTAAAGCTGCAACATTTCATTAATTGAATTAGCAGTAATTGTAAACAAGACTGTCTGATCGAGGGACATTACGGCTCTGAGGTTAGGATTATAATTGGCATGACATTGATGGATAATGTCCAAGAAAATGTGCACAGAAGGGAATAGGTACTTTGGGAGATTTGATTCCCAAAGTCCTATGGTATCAGAATTGTTCATGTAATCGTCTCGACATCGACAATATACTTTCAGGGGGCATTTATCAGGTTGAAGGTCTTTTATTTGGAAGTCTTTATCTGCTAAGGGAAGGTAGTCCAAGTCCCTGTGAGGAGTAGTGATTGGAGGTACATTGAGGGCCACGGGGGTTTCCATCCCTGGTTCTTGTGTTTTCAGGGACGAAACTGGGATTTTCAATGAAATTGTTTAAAATAGAGGTGCCTGGGAAGTTTTGAACTAAGCTTAGCAACTCAATTATACTAAAAACTTTGGGTTTTAAAGAAATTTCAGAGGAATTTCAGTATATAACAGGGTTTCCGGGAGAAAATCTGGTAAATACCTGTTTCTGGGCAATTGGCTATGATGTTCACGTTCGCAGGATGCACACAGTGGACTAGAGCAGCGTTGAAAGGCAGCATTCAAGGTAGTTGACAGTTGGGGGACGAACTGGTTGATTTTGGACATACTATGTGCATGCATGAAATTGTTTTGGATAAAGGACGAAGAATAGATTACACTTGTTTTTTATGCAAAGTCAATGTTTTGGCGGGTTAGCGACAAGGACAGATGGTGTCAACTTGATGATGTGACATTTTGTCATTTATGGGAGGTGGTAAGTGGGTTTCATCGCACCGCTTATGGGAGGTTGGTGGTATTGAGGGAGGGCCACGTGATTCCATTTATCAATTGACATGTAGCATCGGCAATTTTTGGAAAACCGCTCATATCGCGTGCTTAACGTCCAACCAAAGGGCCTGCGCGATATGAGCGGTAGCCGTCAGATCTAAGAGATTTGATTGGACGGTGGTTAGGGATTGGGAAGTGACTGATGGTTAATGGAGGGGGCCCGATGTTAATTAAAAGGATTTAATTACATCGGGGGCGATGTGATTGGTCAAAAGTTATTAATTAATCCAGATGATTTAATTAATCCTTTATTGTCATGGCGGGGGGCGGGGTTCTTAATTAGTCACGGGTTGACTAATTAATCCCATTTATCAAAGTTATTAAGGTTATTTCACAACCGCGGGGCGGGATATATATTTATTGGGATTTTAATAATAATACGGGCAATGGGTGATTTTTCGGGAGTTAAATAATAATACAAGTTAATGGTTAATATGACTTAGTAGGATATGAATATGTGCTAAGTTAAAATGTTTCCGAAAGCATTTCATCATACAACATTCATGAATTACGCTAGTAGAATATGAGGGTTTTGAGATAAAATGTTTTAATTTCTCTAAGTAAAATAGGATTTTACTTAGGAAAAACTTTATCAAGGGAATGAATAACTTTATGGAGGGGTAATATTGATGAAGGGGATTTAAGTCCTTTAGGTATTTCAAAATATTGGGTTGAGGGTCTGGTCCCTCCAAAAGTCAGAGAAATGCTCTGAGCCCCTCTAACTTGTCATAGGTGCCTTTAGTACTTAGGAGAAATTAGTAAAAATTAGGGGAAAAAGAGTGAGGAAGTTAATTAATTTGACTTTGAATTCTTGATATGTTGTCTTCATTGTGATCCATGCTTTGTCCCAAGTGATGAAAGCAAGATATTTGAGCATTAAACTTAACCATTCATCACACCTTCGTTCTGCAACCAATCATCTACTTATCCTACCTACTTAACCTAGCATTTTTACTTCTTTATTAGGGTGCACTTAAATTGGCAAACCCTTATCACACTTTTTTTCTTTTACATATAGCAATCTATCTAAATCTACACTTATTACATCCAAGGGCTCAGATTAAACTATTGAGCTCCTTTTATTCACTCTACCTATCTACTTATCTGCCAAGATTAAACAGTTTGGTCAGATTTTATTCTCTATCTCTATAAACATGAAATTGAAACATGGATTAACCAAGGTTAAACTATTTGGTTACCATGGATTGTGGCCTAAGTAACAAGTTGCACACAACCTTTATTACACAAAAGTAAAGCAGTGGCATTTGGACTGGCACACTTTCATGGTCTTTTCATTTTTTCTTGGGGTTCATTTTCTTTCACTTTTTCTGACCTTTTCATTCTTTTTACCCTTTGATTTTTCTTTTAGGGCATACCCTCTTTACATTTTTTAATTTTTAATTTTTTACAAATATGGAAAACATTTGCAACAAGCAAAGGTATGTACATATTTCAGAGCTAAACCAAGTCAATCATGATATATGACACCTATTGGTATAGGGGCATAACAGCCTGAATGAAATATTTTGTATCTTTGAATCCCCAACCTCCTTCCTCAACCTTGTGAGCCAGCTTCTCCCTGCAAACAAGATGATGAGTTTTTTGCTTTGTACCTATGCCTGCCCAAAGAAAATTCATAATGATAGAGTTAATCTAATTAATAATACCCTTGTGTAATTTGTATATATGCATCCAATAAATTGGATACTCTGCAGGACAGATTTAATCATTATGAGTCTCCCTCCCAGTGAAAGCCACTTGTGCGACCACAATTGGAGTTGCTTCTCAAATTTCTAGAGTAGACATTCCCAGTCTTTGTTATGATATCCATTTGGCTTTAAGAAAAAACCTACGTATTTGAAGCCCCCCTCCAGTGAGATGGATTGCACACCAAATAATTTATCTATCTCCTTTATCGATTAGTCCTTCGGATCAGAAGAAATTAGCGTCGACTTAATCTTATTCATTATCAAACCCGTGACAGAACCTTCCATTCACTGAAGACAACTTTCCCCATCACAAGCACATCGTCAACAAACATCAAATGGGCAAGGGAAATGTTAGGAGGCAATCCGCATCTAGATATAACACCACTTGAGAAAGCATTTGAAATTCTTCCACTAAGACCATTGATAGTCAACAAGAATAATAGTGGAGATCAAGCACAACCTTGTCTAATAACATAAAGACATGATATTTTCATATGTTTTATTTAAAGGTATATAAACTTAAAGAAACTTATAATTAACAAAGAAAATAGAAATTGAACAATCTTAAATGTATGAGATAAAAAATAACAAAAAATTATAAACTCAGAACATCATCATTTCCTAAAAATCGTGAGAACGAGAACCTCATCAATTAGGTTATCTTCTTTTAAAAAGAGGAGGAAAACATTGATAGTGTACAACCATGGGAAAAACTTCATTTCATTATGTTTTCTTAGATTATTCCAAATTCACAATCATTGCAAAATATCAATTGAACCAAACATTTGAAAAGAAAATATGTATATAATTTCATCTGATAGTCAGAAGGTTTAGGTTAGACTGGAAAAGAAATTGTTTAACTAATTTTATTGTGAGTAACACAATTAATAAGCAATAAAGGGAAACGGTAAGGAAATTATTCTATGAATGTATTCTAATAATGATTTTATTGTGAGTAACACAATTAATAAGCAATAAAGGGAAACAATAAGGAAATTCTTCTATGAATGTATTCTAATAATGTTTCATTTTGAATTTGACCACGAAAGCATCACTTCATAACTACATTATTAGAGAAAAAAATAAATTATAAAAGAAATAAATGAAGGATAAGAAAATAAAAGTAAACTATTTTTAAACTTATTTTATCTTACATTGTTTATAAAAAAACTACGTGAAAGCATAATGCCAATGTAACCATCCAAGTAATTTTGAGTCTACAGTTATGTGATTATCGAAAATGAGAAACATAAAGTGGAATATTCTTCCATGAATTGTAGAAATAATTAAAATATTTGAACTTCTCTATACAACATATGTAGGATAGTTCTTTTAAAATCCACTAGTTCATGATGCATATTAGGAATGGAAACTAATCAGAATTTCACCATGAATGCATGCCTCATCCTTATAGATGTTATTTGATTACGAGAATTGAATATAATAATGAGGATTTTCCTTAATCATTGATTGTGAGCAAAATAACTCATTGCCTTGTAATTGATGTTTTCATTGTCTAGGAGCTTGAGAAGGATTATAATACTCAAATTGTACAACATCAAATTCATCTATCTTTGTAAATAAAGTGTTATAAAAACTAATGGGTCAGATAATTATTCATAAAAACAAATAAGGATTTTCATCTTTTACATCATGGAAATGTAGGCATCTAGTATTTTTACTAGTATTCATTACATTTCCCATCTAAAAGGTTGACAAGGGAGATACTAAAATAACTTCAAGGCCATCATCTCATATGTTTCATTCCCAATGTGTAGTGTAGATTATTGACAATTAGCTTCTCATAAAGATTTTATTATGGAGACAACACTCCACTAGGATTAGTTATAACAATTTGCACAAGAAGCATTAAGCATATCAAGATATAAATAATAACTATCGGAAATCAAAGAATGAAGAGCTTCACTACAAGAAGTATATACAAAAGAGATATTCTCTCTCAAATCTTGATGAGTTAATGATGAATTATTTAATAGCTTTGATTTGTGAAGTATATTAACATCATCAACCTTACCAAAATCAACATTATCTTCTTCTAAGCAAGAACTAAAATCTTTAATACCATGTGTATCTAAAGAAGCTTCTTTTGCTAACTAAATAAGGTTTCCCTCATGCTCTTTCAATACATTAGAACTCAAATTTCTAAATCAAGTTTGTGTTCACAAATAATAAAAAATCATTGAAGCATATCATACAAATTTTAAAAATGAGAGAGTTCAAGAATCCTCTCGATAAAACAATCATTGCACTAATCCAGAAGTTTAACATCGAGTTATTCTTCTTCATTTTCTGAAATATAGTGTTGATCACAAGAGATGGATTATTCCTCAAAATTTTCTAAATTGATAGTCAAATTTTCAAGAAATATACATCTTTCTCCATCCTTGGGTAGATATTGTTTTCCTTCCAAACTACATATCAAATTAGTACATGCATGTGTTTAATTGATTTATTTCAGGTAATCTTTTTCTCCATAGTATCCAATAGATTTAAGTGGAGTTAAAACCTTCATCTCATTTTCAAGTCTCTATTTCAATACTTTTAATCACATGAGAATTTGTCCATAACGGAATGTTAGTGTAAAGATTATAAAAGTCATTATATGGACTATAATCAACAAACAAATCTGGATACAAGAAATAAAACTTTCATAGAATAAATGACTAATTGTTTCATTTTTGTTTAAGATATCTTCATTAACTTGTAATAAAGCATTTTTCGTAATGTTGTTTCAAAAAACATGCTCAAATGATAAATATTGTATTGAAAAGAGAGCAACTAGATCTAGATTTTTAATATCTGAAGAAGAATTAATATCATCATAATCACATAATAATACAAGGTGTTAAAAAGTGTTAGTGCAACCCCAAATTTTCCTAAACATCATACCATTATAAAACACTTTGAATCCCCTATGACATAGGGTCATGCAATCATCAAAGTAGCACTAGAAGGTGCAAGAGATTACAACATTTGACTCATTACAACTAGAATCATAAACATGTGAGGCCAATTTTGGAATTACATAAACAAGCTTAAGTCTTTAGGAATGTCGATGATCCAATTGGATATTGATGGCCATCTACCTCTTCCATTGAATCGGCATGATTTTACTCCTCAACACTTTTTGTTATGAATTTTGGGTCATAAGCTTCTAGGGTCATTTTGAAACTCTAAACAATGCTTTTCAGTGTTTCGGGGCCTACAGTTGCCATGGCATGCCTAGGCCCTACAAAGAATTGTACTTCTCAATGATATCCTTCCAACAAACTACTTGATGTCCCAAATGGAGTTGTATGCAAAAGTTGCAGCCCTGGGAAGTTGACAAATCAACCAACCAACTTGCGACCCACAAACCTTTTAGTGTTTTTCCTCCTAGGGTTAGGGTTTTAGAACTTAAGGTTTCTTTCTTCATGTTAAAATGTCACTCTCTCTCCCTCTTTTAATAGCCTTTTGCGAAGCAGTGTAACCACTATCTCTACCACTTCAAAGGTAAGCTACCACGATCCTAGCCAACTTGTGTTCTATAGTATTTTATTATTTTATTCAATAATAGAAGTTGGGTTTTCATTATTAATGTGATATCTACTATATTTCTCTCCATGTTGATTCCATTTACTTTCTTGCCTTTCATCTTGTTCCTTATAAAACCCAAATCAATTGATATGACAAGTCTCATCACACTACTATTTAATATGGGAGTGTGAAAACAATAAAGAAAATACCAAACAAATCACATATTAATGCAATAACAAAGGTCGTGAAATTAAGCCATAAGAAAGCTACTTAAAAGGTTTCCTAGGGGTAAATAAACCACAAAAACTAATATGCAAGTACCACGTAACAACAACGCTAAATGAATTATATGACTACTCATGTCCGCAATTATACTCTCCAATGACACACTAAAAAATTATAACTAAGGAGTGTTATCATGAACCAATTTTACCACATAACCATACAATTAGAGAGAATAGTAAAGGAAAAGCTACTTATCAAAATAGTTGGTAATTGTTGTGACAATTTAGGCTTAACATGTCCATCATACAATGCAAGAGGGTCTTTCTTTAAAATAATTGAAACAATGTTCAATTCACACAATTGTGAAGTTTTGAGAATGAATATTTTTTGTTGTTGGACAATGTATTATCATGTTTATTCGTAAAGGGAGGCCTTAAGATTGTGAAAAATAAATTCTATATATAGTAGGTAATGGGGGTTCACTGGAAGTGGATATTTGGTGTGGGAGGTTTTTTTAGATAGTGGGGGTATAAAAATACTATTTGGTAAAAAATAAAAAAAACCTAGCAAAACATGTTTCTTTTAATTAGAATTTTGTATTGCGAAGGGACTTCAACAAAAATATTTTGCGATGGAATTATCAATATCTAGTGAAAATAAAGTTATTCTTTAATATCCCCAGAGAAAGTGTTATGTCATAGATTCATTGAGTATAGGCCCCATATTTTTGAGAAACTTATAAGTCTACTTTAATCTTTTCTAGTTTCTTTTTGTGGGGCCTTTAATGGTATGTGTTGGAGAGGTAAATCCCC
This sequence comes from Pinus tabuliformis, assembly GCA_031772625.1. Taxonomy (NCBI): domain Eukaryota; kingdom Viridiplantae; phylum Streptophyta; class Pinopsida; order Pinales; family Pinaceae; genus Pinus; species Pinus tabuliformis. The sequence continues at coordinate 172,256,780 of CM062817.1, read as the reverse complement.
TCTGCGGACAGAGGCGATCCCACTAGCCCAAAATGGGTCTAGCAACAATCAATCACGCTATTATGCAAGTTCCTAGTTGTAAATCGAGAGTGGATAAGAATAACCAACCTGGAATCCAACGCTATTGTCGTAGACGAGTTGATATCCTCATTCTCTAGCTCCGGCAGGTCACAATCCTAGCGATCTCCGCGAATGGACACCTGCACATGCAAAGAACGAAGCGAATACAAGCATAAAATCCACGATATACAACTATATATCAGTCAGAAAGGACATAAATCAAACATCATCATTATGAACAGTAAGATTGGAACCATAATAATAGTTGTTTATTAATGAATAAGCAGAGAAAAGTACAACCAATGTTCTGACGTTGAATCTCTCCTCTGGCTGGGGGAGCAGCTACATATGCCTTGCAATAGATCTCTCTCTCTCTTTACTTGTGGATACAGCTCAGACTTCCGGCAGCATAACCTCACTCAAGACAAGTATAATCAATACTAGCACTATCATCAAAACTTCAGAACTCAAGAACTAGCTTGTCAAATGCATGAGGATGGGCTTTTATAGATGGAGAAGGGAAGAAGATACAATGCATCTAGACACTCATTGTGGATTGACATTATCCCCAAAAAGCTGTTGTGGATAGATGATGAGGATAGATGATGAGTCTCGACATCTAGAAGGCCAGCTTTATTCCAAAAAGACTGATGACAATAAAAGGAAAAAAACATCCGAGCGCGCGTTTGTCAAAAATCTTTCCCAAATTTGGTTGGTGCGAGTATTTCTCTATGACAGAGCGCCAATGGTCGCACCCTCTTTTGAGGATCTCAGTGATTGGCGCGGGTAGGACATTGTGGACCTGCGCTAATGGAAAAAGGGCACTTTTCAGGGATATTTTGCAGAAGGTGTCTTCAGGGAACATGAAGTACATACTCAGGGGAACATAATGCAAGTGTTTTTAGGTTATGTCACTGCTCACAGGTCCCAGAATGCGTCCTCCAACGTACGGAAACAGGGGTAACAGGGACGGTGACCAATGGTGACAAAATACTGTGTAACAGATGCCCCCTAAAGCATGGATCATTATTTTGGATCGGCGCCGACTCTGTTCTCCGCCGTTGTCTTACTCACGAGGAAGCTGAGCGAGTCTTGAATGACTGCCACTCTGGTGCTTGTGGTGGTCACATGTCCAGACATGCCACTGCCCAAAAAATCCTCCGTGCTGGCTACTTCTGGCCCTCTATCTTTAAGGATTGCATTCTTGCTGTCCGTTCCTGTCATGAATGCCAGATATTCCAGAGGAAGATGCGAGCGCCTCCCGCTCCATTGCACCCTGTTGTCACCGTCGGCCCTTTTGCAAAATGGGGCATTGATTATGTGACCTGTAACCCTCGCTCGGCCGGAGGGCATGGGTTTATTATCGTCGTCGTCGATTATTTTACTAAATGGGCCGAGGCGATGCCTACACTGACTGAAGACGGTCACACAATGGCGCAATTTTTATTTAACCATGTTATTTCGCGTTTCGGCGTCCCTCAAGCCATCGTCACTGATCACGGGAAACATTTCCGTAATCATATGATGACGGAACTAACAACCCAGCTAGGCTTAAAGCACGATAGTTCTACTCCATACTACCCTCAGTCCAATGGCCAGGTTGAAGCGATCAATAAGATTTTGGTTACAATGCTTCAGCGTACCGTTGGCATGCATAAGTCTAACTGGCATTTGATGTTGTTCCCTGCCTTGTGGGCCTACCGAACCTCCGTGAAGGATGCCACTAGTTTCACTCCATTTCAACTAGTCTATGGACAAGAGGCTACCCTTCCAATCGAGTGTGAAATCCCTTCGTTAAAATTGGCTGTCGAGCTACTTCCCAACACTACCCCATTAGAAGAACGCCTTCTTTATCTGGAACGGCTAGATGAGACCCGTCGCCTAGCCTCTTTGGCCATCGAAACACAGAAGAAGCGAGTCAAGACTCACTTCGACCAGACTGTACAGCCACGTTCTTTTGTTGAGGGAGATTTAGTTCTGCTATACGATCAAGCAAACGATAAGCTAGGAGCAGGAAAGCTCGAGTCTATGTGGCTAGGCCCTTACATTGTCAAGAAAGTTTTGCAAAAAGGGGCCTATGAGCTAATTGATTATGAAGGGAACCCTCTCGCACGGCCCCGAAACGGGCTGTACTTGAAAAAGTACTATGCGTAATGCTGGTACACTTCATTTTCTACATACATGTACTCTAGCTAGTGTGTTATGTGTGTGTGTGTCAGTTTTAAAGGCATAACTGCCGCTTATTGTGTTTCTCGCTTCTTGTGCAGATGTCGAATACACCTTATGTTGGTTTCGCTGATGGTGCCTGCCGCAGTACTCGCAACTTGTCCTCTGCGGCGTGGGTGATCTATGATCCTCATGGGGAGCTGATAGATCTTCAAGGTGTGTGTTTGGGTCGTACCACTAATAATGTCGCCGAATATTGTGCTGTAATCGAGCTGCTTGCTAAAGCAATTAATCTCGGCATTCGGGCATTGGTAGTAAACCTGGACTCTCAACTTGTTGTTCACCAGCTCAATGGGCGTTATTCCGTCAGAGACCATCATATCCTAAGGTTGTATTTACGTGTAAGATTGTTAGAAAGGAATTTTGATTTCATTACATATCAGCATATTCCACGACAATTAAACACATTATCTGATGCATTGGCTAATCATGTATTAGATAGACATTTTTGTAATTTGTAAATAAAACATTATACAAGCAAGCACATGAAAACACAATAATAAACCATAGGCATATGTATATATATACGTGTGTGTCATAATGTTTGCGCCCCGCGCATTGCATAATCCAAAAATAATACATGTCCAAAACTCATACAGCCGCTGACAACATGTCTCTCAAAAACGTGCAAAAATGAAACCTAGGCATCTAATCACGGTGATGCTCATGATAGCATGTCACCGCTCGCACCAAACGTCTCAACAGACGATGGACGCGAGTAGATACTCCCACCGTGTGCCTCTGGTACGCTCTAGGCACGTCTGCCAATCTGGCATAATCTGGAATTCCTCGAGTAAGTGCCTCAAGGTTCTGAACTAGATCGTCATCACCCTCTACCTGAGGGTCGACTGCAGGTTGTGCTCTCCGTGCGTTATGAGGCAAGTTAGATGGTCGCTCTACACCAACATCTGCATACATATATAGATGTTGTCAAGGACAGGCATGTATTACAAAAACTTAAATACATAAAAAAAAAAACGTCAAAAACACAAAGAGTTCTTACCTAGCTCCTCGTCCCAGTCCTCTCCTGCAGGCAATGGAAGATCTGGATCTCCAGTAAAATCCGTGCCCGCATAAGGCCAGTCCTCTATGATGATCATCTGGTGACGGAGCCAGATAAAGAACTTGAGCCTCTAGTCCATCTGCTGGCCCCCTCCTCCTCTGGGCATGAGTTCTGCCCATCGATTCAACCTCGGCTCCCGTGGCACTGGATCTGCCACTATTCCCCCCTGTACTCGGAATATCGGCAGTCACTCCAGGAAGAAAGATACCACGATAGATCCGTATCCGAACTGTTTGTTCCCATCACGCTTACACTTGGTAAGCTGCCTTTTGATGTTTGTCGTCACTGCCGTGGCCCAATCAAACAGGGTAGGTTGGAGACACTCAGTTGCCAGCAGCAAATGATTCTTGCTAGCCTCGTGGGGCGCCTGTACCCCAGCTGTCCGGGTGATAGTGAACAAAATCACTCGTAGCACAAGGTCGGGAACCATGATAATATCTACTTTGGCACTGTTTGATCCAAACTGTGCCCCAGGACAAACTCGTTCCATCACCTCCCCCATCTTCTCTCCAGAGGGCCTACTACCAGTCAAGATGGGCCGTGCACCTCGCCGCGATAGTCCAGTGATAAAGTATACATCGGAAACATCTAACTCCAATGTCTGGTCTTTCAGGCGAAATACCTGATCCTTCGTATCCCAAGCATCCACGATGAATCGCAGCAACTCAGGTTGTGCACGTAAATATGAGGTGAGGAAGAATTTCTTCAAGCCACAGTCTCTCAGAGCATCCATGCATGCATCATCCTCCATTGCCATGGACTCTACGACATCATGCTCTCATTCTCTCCATTCTATAGCCATTCTGACGAATCCCTGCAACCACAAAGTCGAAATTTTCATCATTAGATCAATGGTGAAACCAAAACTGAAGAAAATTTGCAATTTCAATGGCTAAATTCATGGCAAATTTAGGTCGCGCCCCCTTTGGGCAGAAAATCCCATTGGCGCGATCCCGAGCGGGAAACTCGTGCCAATGGCGCAACCCTATGAAATTGCAAATCCTCTTGCAGAAGACTAATCTATGGATGAAAAATGGAAAAAATGGAATGAAAACGAAGCTAAGGATGAGGCCTCTTACCTGTTTCAGACGGCGGCTCGAATGATCTTCTGGATTGATCGCAATCAGCAGTTGTAATTTGCACCCAAAACCCTCCAATGGTAAACTCACAAGGTAAAAAGTGAAAAGTAAATTTATTTTTTACCATTTCACTATTTATAGCATTTTTTGACCTAAAAATACATTAGAAATGATATTTTTTGAGTATTTTTGGAATATTTTTATGTCAAAGTGGGTTTTACGCTGTTTTTGTATGATGACAGGGGTTGGTGCAACTCAAAGCAATGAAACAAGATCCTTTTTAGAGTTATCTTTCAGCTCTTTTCTGACTCGTTAAACAAGAAAAGATCGTCGAGTTATTCCTCTTGACTCGTTAAAACGTTAATAAGGGGCGGTCGTTTTAAGTTCTTTTTGTCGACCGTTAAACCATAAAAAGATTACCGGGTTTTTGTCGTTTCAAACTCGTAAATGGTTACGAAACGACGTGGTTTTGATCACTTTTTTACTTTTTCAGATTGAAATCACTACTCATGAAAAGTACTCCTCGATCGTAATGATCGGGTGGTTCTTTCGAGCATTGTTTTATACTTTTTCAGGCTCGAGAGACACAACTTTACGAAAAAGGACACCCTGGAGTTTCCTTTTCCGTTGTCTTTTCAAACTCTCTAAATATGAAAAGACGTCGAGTTCTTCCTTTGTCAGACTCGTTAAAACCTGATGACATCGGATTTTGTCGAAATGACGCACTGCAAGCACATGCTATCCCCACCAAGCTTGTTCAAAATAATTGGGGTACTCGCCAGAAATGGTGGGGGAAAAAGAAAATTTTTTGGAACCATAACTATTGTTGTGTCGGTAGTATGTCGCCCTTGAACATGGCACTTCTCTGCTTTCGTGTCTAGGTGGGGATATCTCATCTCATTTTTCACTTGCCTCTGTGGGTTTGGATAATCCTGTTTGACCTCTCATCTGCTCATTGCCTCGTCACCATGACCTCTGATCCATTGATGTCAAATACTACCAACTCCACTGTCGTGCCGCCGATATGTTCAAGAGAAGTTGACCTTTGCAGAAAAACAACCTTTGATAGCTCATATAATCCTGATTCACAACATTATCTCTCCGTCTCGTGTCGATGATGTGGCAAACATTATGGCCCACCTTCGATCAAGGTCACTTCCTGTCGACTTCAGCTCATTATCCAGGAAGTTGATCTAGAGACTCCCTTCCGGTGCCTTGGAGCCTGCATGCCTTAATGGCAGGTTCTTCGTGTTCGACGTGAGGTTTTCCTCATTGGCCTCCGATCGAATGATTCTACGGGTGTTCGACATCAGATCACTAATTCGCACGCCGTAGATTGTACCTATAGTACCTTGAGGGCCATTGTCATTATTGGTGGTACCTCTCGCGTCTGTTAACAGTTTCCAATATTAACTGCTAATCAGACGATGTTCATGCATGTTCAACTTCAGCTCATATATTCGCATGCTTGAACTTGTACTTTTGTTCGGGTCGAGATGGAGCGCAAGACCCTGGATTTTGTCTGTTGTAATCCAGGCGTGATTCTTGATACATGACTCATTCACTGGATGGCTGCGACCATACCTGAGTTGATTCATTGATCCTAACCAGATGGCTGCGTCCATGCTATGGATCTACATTATTATGTACTCTCTTATGGATGGCTACAACCATATCACATACATCATGTACTTGAGCTATCAGTTGTATCTCTCAATGCAGATTCTCGACGGCAGCTACATGTGTTCTTGTAAAGCATTTCACCCCTCTCTCTCTCTCGGGCCTCATGCTTTAGGGGGCATCTGTTACACAGTAATTTGTCACCATTGATCACCGTCCCTGTTACCCCTGTTTCCGTACGTTGGAGGACGCATTCCGGGACCTGTGAGCAGTGACATAACCTAAAAACACTTGCATTATATTCCCCTGAGTATGTACTTCATGTTCCCTGAAGACACCTTCTGCAAAATATCCCTGAAAAGTGCCCTTTTTCAATTAGCGCGGGTCCACAATGTCCTACCCGCGCCAGTCACTAAGATCCTCAAAAGAGGGTGTGACCATTGGCGCTCTGTCATAAAGAAATACTCGCGCCAACCAAATTTGGGAAAGATTTTTGACAAATGCGCGCTCAGATGTTTTTTTCCTTTTATTTTCATCAGTCTTTTTGGAATAAAGCTGGCCTTCTAGATGTCGAGACTCATCATGTATCCACAGCAGCTTTTTGGGGATAATGTCAATCCACAATGAGTGTCTAGATGCATTGTATCTTCTTCCCTTCTCCATCTATAAAAGCCCATCCTCATCCATTTGACAAGCTAGTTCTTGAGTTCTGAAGTGTTGATGATAGTGCTAGTATTGATTATACTTGTCTTGAGTGAGGTTATGCTGCCGGAAGTCTGAGCTGTATCCACAAGTAAAGAGAGAGAGAGATCTATTGCAAGGCATATGTAGCTGCTCGCCCAGCCAAAGGAGAGATTCAACGTCAGAACATTGGTTGTACTTTTCTCTGCTTATTCATTAATAAACGACTATTATTATGGTTCCAATCTTACTGTTCATAATGATGATGTTTGATTTATGTCCTTTCTGACTGATATATAGTTGTATATCGTGGATTTTATGCTTGTATTCGCTTCGTTCTTTGCATGTGCAGGTGTCCATCCGCGGAGATCGCTAGGATTGTGACCTGCCGGAGCTAGAGAACGAGGATATCAACTCGTCTACGACAATAGTGTTGGATTCCAGGTTGGTTATTCTTATCTGCTCTCTATTTACAACTAGGAACTTGCATAATAGCGTGATTGATTGTTGCTAGACCCAAACATTTTATCAAACTCAGCCTGGTTCTCAAACTCAGTTAGGGGTCCCGCCACCGTATGGTTACCAACAACCTCAAGGACAACCTTTGTTTGCCCCATATCAGAATTATCAACAACCATATGGTGCATCTACAGCATCGTTTGGTAATCCCTACGCTGGGGGGCAAAACACAAATCCCTACGGACAAAACCTTATGGGGCCAAATCCGTCCGGACCAAGTCCATGGGGGCAACTGCCACCTGGATGGAACCCTGGTGCTCCATCCTAACAGCAACCCTAGATGTCTTTTAATCCTCAGTTACCATTTTTAGCGACTTTAGAATTACCGGATGTGTCCAAACTGACAAATGATCCTATTCTTCATAATCCTTATTGGCCTCCGGTTCCAACCAAAATTCCTGGTGACTGTCCAAAATTCGATGGTAACGCTAATGAAGATCCGCAAGCTCATGTCATGACTTATCACCTGTGGTGTTCATCCAATTCATGGCTTGATGATTCAATTCGGCTTCGCCTCTTTCAAAGGACTCTCACTGGCTCTGCCGCTAAGTGGTATATTGAGCTCAATCGCAGATCCTTTCAAGATTTCAACTCGTTGGCTATGGCATTCCTCACTCATTTCCAGTTGCCCATTCGATATGAAACGGGCACACACCTCCACACATCCTTAAGACAGACAATGGCTACGCATATCTCTGATCACATCCATGAATGGAGACGGCGTAGATGTATGATTAAATTTTGGATTCCCGACCAGCTTCTTACGAATTGGTTTACGACTTCGTTCGTTCCTCCAATAGCTCGGGACATTGCTATGGGAGCGTGTGTTACTGAAGAGCAAGCTATCGCGCGCGCTCAGTACCTTGATTTGGTTTATTCTCAGTCAGGTACATTGTATGATTATCTTCCTGATGCCCCGAGACCAGGAACATCCAAAGCCCTGCCAACACCCACTGTTGACGGTATTATTGGGTCTGTTAGTTCATCCTCTAAGAAAAATTCCGCGAACCCTGGGAAGCAGAAATCAAATGCTCCAATTGAAACCACTTCTCAGATCATACCTACTTCTAATAGTACTTCTGAGGTCAATGCCGTTCAGTCCACCACGGCAGACAAAGCCTCGAAAGCAAAAAAGAAAGGGAAAGCGAAAAATAAGCCGGATCAACCTAAACAGGAACCCCCTAAACCTCAACCCGAGGAGGGTACCAAGCGCAAACCCAAGTATCCTTGTCTTATCTGTGATGAGGATCACTACATCAAAGACTGCCCTCGGCAGTCCGAAGTTAGTAGTTTGTTGAAAGGTGCTCCCGGGGTCCCTGCGGTGCTTAAAGAACCCTTTCCCTCACAGCAAACTCAAATGGTGGCTAACCCCTCTCAACCTCCTTCTTCCTTCGGTTCCCAAGTTTTTATGGCTGGAACGATACCTATTAATATTAGTACTCGAACAAAGGATTATCCATCTGCCGAGAAAGAGCCTGAAGTTCCCTCCAGCACTCCCCTGTTTAGTTCAGGCCCGCTCCATATTGAGAGACCTAGTACTGAAACGCCTCTTCGACCCCCTCCAAAAGGAGTACTCCGGAAATCTTCTTACAACCCAAATGCCCGTGCTGCACAGCACTACAATATCGTTGAGGACTTGGCCCAGACTCCATCGGCCATGTCCGCTTTAGAAGTTCTCTAGAGCTGCCCTTCTCAGAGGAAGTCCTTTCTATCCGCTATAGGCGGCATAGACCCGGTTGACTCGGATTTAATCACTTTTGACTTAGAACGCCATACGCAGAGACTGCCTCCCCAAATCGCATTCCTCATACAGGTAATTATTGATAAGAAAACCATCCATCGTACAGTCATTGATGAAGGTGCTTCAACTTGCATCATGTCTGTTGCCTGTTGGAAAGCTATTGGATCTCCGACGCTGAGCTAGTCTCCCACGACCTTGGAAGCCTTTGATGGAAGATCATCCCGTCCTTATGGTATACTCCAACGTTTACCCATATCTTTGGAAGGGAAGACGGTAGAGATGGAAGTTGAAGTTGTTGATGCCACTCTAACCTACAACCTCCTTCTCGGACGCAGCTGGATATACGCAATGCAAGCTGTCGCTTCATCTTTCTTTCGTATCATTCGTTTCCCTCACCAAGGGAAGATCGTTACTATGGACCAGCTTTCATTCTTCACTTCCTCTTCGGAAGGAACCATCCCTTTTGTGGAGCATAGCTCCAAGTCGACTGAGAGTCTGGGTCATGGGCTTTTCAAAGATCCCGCCCTTATGGGAGTTTTTCCAGCCCCACCTCCTAACGTCGCTTCTGTCAATATGATTTCTACTGGTTCTGATCCGTGGATCCTCCCTCCCAGCGACCAAGTAGATTCTTGGGGCGACCAGATGCCGTTGAGTCCTGCCGAGCTCAACTACATCGAAATTATTGCTGCATTGGCTCCCCCTTCTGAACTGGCTCCTTCGAGCAAGGTTTTCCACTCGTTCGCTCCATCCTTAGGGCCTGTAGATGAGGCTTCTTCGGATCCTTTAAAAGAAACATTTTCTTCCGACGAAGCCATTATCGAGACTATGTCTCTCGAGGAACCCCCTTGGCATGATACTCACCATCGTTCCTCGTTTCTACCTGCCCCTCAGGATATGCCTACTTGTGTTGAGCGGTTTGCTCCTCGTTTCCCATTTCCAATCCTTCCAGCACCTATCCAAATTTATCAAGCATCCTCGGAAGGAAATATGGCGAACATTACGCAAACCCAGCCTATCGACATCTCTGTCAAACCAGGGATTTTCGAACACATTCACATCGGAGTCACTTGTACTCCGGAGGAGATTCGACTTTATTCCAACCTTTTTCGCGAATTTCGTGATGTTTTTGCTTGGTCCTATGAAGAAATGCCCGGCATTGATCCCAGTATAGTGGTGAATGAGATAATCACGTACCCAGGTGCTAAGCCTGTTCGTCAACGTTTACGCCCTGTACACCCCAGAAAGGCAGCAGCAATCAAGGCCGAAGTAGAGAAGCTTCTTAAAGCCGGTTTTATTTATCCTATCCCGCTCACAGATTGGGTTTCTAATATCGTACCTGTGACTAAAAAATAGGGTACAATCCGTGTTTGTGTCGATTATCGTGATGTTAATCGGGCCTGTCCTAAAGATAATTTCCCCAGACCATTCATTGATCAAATTATTGACGAGTGTGCGGGAAGCGAAATGTTTTCTTTTATGGACGGTTTTTCTGGATATAACCAGATCAATATTGCTCCCGCTGATCAACACAAGACCACCTTTATCTGTCCATGGGGTACTTTTGCCTATAAGAAGCTGCCCTTCGGTCTCAAAAATGTCGGTGCTACCTTCCAACGTGCAATGTCCTATGCTTTTCATGACATTCGACACATTGTACAGCCATATCTGGATGATCTTCCAGCTCATTCAGCTAAGCGTCAGGACCACCCTACTCACCTTCGCGAGATCTTTCTTCACTGTCGACACTACCGAATCAGACTTAATCCTCACAAGTGTGTCTTCTGCGTAGAATCAGGTCGACTTCTAGGATTTGTCATCTCCCGGGAGGGTATCCATTTGGATCCCCTCAAAGTCGAAGCTATAGTGAATCTTCCTCCCCCTGCTACCTTACATCAATTGCAGAGCTTGCAAGGTAAAGCAAATTTTCTACGTCGTTTCGTTCCAAACTATGTCGAGGTGGCTAAAGGTTTCACAAAATTACTAAAATGAGATGTCCCTTTTCATTGGGATACCATGGCTCAGGAATCTTTTGAGCGACTCAAGGGTCTCATTGTTTCTGCTCCATTGCTTCACCCTCCGAACTACCATCGTGACTATACCCTCTATTTAGCTGCCGCCGACACCACTATCGGCATGGTTCTTGTTCAAACCGACGATGATGACATTGAGCATGTTATCTATTATCTCAGCTGCAATCTTTTAGATACGGAAACTCGATATGCTTATGTCGAGAAGTTGGCGTTAGCCGTCGTTTGTGCTGTCCGATGTTTCCGTCACTATATTCTGCTCCGCACTACTACAGTGATTTCTGATTGCAACCCCATGACGTATATCTTGTCACGCCAGTTGCTGGAGGGCAAGTACTCAAAGTGGATTGTCATCCTGCAAGAGTTTGACTTGGAATTTACTACTGCCAAGTCCAAGAAATCCCTCGTCTTTGCTGAGTTAATTTGCTCTTTGCCATCTTCTTCCCTGCCCTCTCATACAGAGGATCAAATTCCGGATGAGACTTTGTTTCTCATCAGCACCCTCGACCCTGGGTACGGTGACATCATTATATATCTGCAAATGTCCTCCTTTCACCCGGGCGTGTCTAAAGACGCTCGGCGAAGGATTCGTCATCAGTCTCAACCATACCGTATCATTGGGGATACCCTGTATCGCCTCGGCGCCGACTCTGTTCTCCGCCGTTGTCTTACTCACGAGGAAGCTGAGCGAGTCTTGAATGACTGCCACTCTGGTGCTTGTGGTGGTCACATGTCCGGATATGCCACTGCCGAAAAAATCCTCCATGCTGGCTACTTCTGGCCCTCTATCTTTAAGGATTGCATTCTTGCCGTCCGTTCCTGTCATGAATGCCAGATATTCCAGCGGAAGATGCGAGCGCCTCCCGCTCCATTGCACCCTGTTGTCACCGTCGGCCCTTTTGCAAAATGGGGCATTGATTATGTGACATGTAACCCTCGCTCGGCCGGGGGGCATGGGTTTATTATCGTTGCCGTCGATTATTTTACTAAATGGGCTGAGGCGATGCCTACACTGACTGAAGACGGTCACACAGCGGCGCAATTTTTATTTAACCATGTTATTTCGCGTTTCGGCGTCCCTCAAGCCATTGTCACTGATCACGGGAAACATTTCCGTAATCATATGATGAGGGAACTAACAACCCAGCTAGGCTTAAAGCACGATAGATCTACTCCATACTACCCTCAGTCCAATGGCCAGGTTGAAGCGATCAATAAGATTTTGGTTACAATGCTTTAGCGTACCGTTGGCATGCATAAGTCTAACTGGCATTTGATGTTGTTCCCTGCCTTGTGGGCCTACCGAACCTCCGTGAAGGATGCCACTGGTTTCACTCCATTTCAACTAGTCTATGGACTAGAGGCTACCCTTCCAATCGAGTGTGAAATCCCTTCGTTAAAATTGGCTGTCGAGCTACTTCCCAACACTACCCCATTAGAAGAATGCCTTCTTTATCTGGAACGGCTAGATGAGACCCGTCGCCTAGCCTCTTTGGCCATCGAAATACAGAAGAAGCAAGTCAAGACTCACTTCGACCAGACTGTACAGCCACGTTCTTTTGTTGAGGGAGATTTAGTTCTGCTATACGATCAGGCAAACGATAAGCTAGGAGCAGGAAAGCTCGAGTCTATGTGGCTAGGCCCTTACATTGTCAAGAAAGTTTTGCAAAAAGGGGCCTATGAGCTAATTGATTATGAAGGGAACCCTCTCGCACGGCCCCGAAACGGGCTGTATTTGAAAAAGTACTATGCGTAATGCTGGTACACTTCATTTTGTACATACATGTACTCTAGCTAGTGTGTTATGTGTGTGTGTGTCAGTTTTAAAGGCATAACTTCCGCTTATTGTGTTTCTCACTTCTTGTGCAGATGTCGAATACACCTTATGTTGGTTTCGTTGATGGTGCCTGCTGCAGTACTCGCAACTTGTCCTCTGCGGCGTGGGTGATCTATGATCCTCATGGCGAGCTGATAGATCTTCAAGGTGTGTGTTTGGGTCGTACCACTAATAATGTCGCCGAATATTGTGCTGTAATCGAGCTGCTTGCTAAAGCAATTAATCTCGGCATTCGGGCATTGGTAGTAAACCTGGACTCTCAACTTGTCGTTCACCAGCTCAATGGGCGTTATTCCGTCAGAGACCATCATATCCTAAGATTGTATTTATGTGTAAGATTGTTAGAAAGGAATTTTGATTTCATTACATATCAGCATATTCCACGACAATTAAACACATTATCTGATGCATTGGCTAATCATGTATTAGATAGACATTTGCGTATTTTGTAAATAAAACATTATACAAGCAAGCACATGAAAACACAATAATAAACCATAGGCATATGTATATATATACGTGTGTGTCATAATGTTTGCGCCCCGCGCATTGCATAATCCAAAAATAATACATGTCCAAAACTCATACAGCCGCTGACAACATGTCTCTCAAAAACGTGCAAAAATGAAACCTAGGCGTCTAATCACGGTGATGCTCATGATAGCATGTCACTGCTCGCACCAAACGTCTCAATAGACGATGGACGTGAGTAGATACTCCCACCGTGTGCCTCTGGTACGCTCTAGGCACGTCTGCCAATCTGGCATAATCTGGAATTCCTCGAGTAAGTGCCTCAAGGTTCTGAACTAGATCGTCATCACCCTCTACCTGAGGGTCGGCTGCAGGTTGTGCTCTCCGTGCATTATGAGGAAAGTCAGCTGATCGCTCTGCACCAATATCTGCATACATATATAGATGTTGTCAAGGACAGGCATGTATTACAAAAACTTAAATACATAAAAAATAACGTCAAAAACACAAAGAGTTCTTACCTAGCTCCTCGTCCCAGTCCTCTCCTGCAGGCAGTGGGAGATCTGGATCTCCAGTAAAATCCGTGCCCGCATAAGGCCAGTCCTCTATGACGATCATCTGGTGATGGAGCCAGATAAAGAACTCGGGCCTCCAGGCCATCTGCTGGCCCCCTCCTCCTCTGGGCATGAGTTCTGCCCATCGATTCAACCTCGGCTCCCGTGGCACTGGATCTGCCACTATTCCCCCCTGTACTCGGAATATCGACAGTCGCTCTAGGAAGAAAGATACCACGATAGATCCGTATCCGAACTGTTTGTTCCCATCATGATTACACTTGGTAAGCTGCCTTTTGATGTTTGTCGTCACTGCCGTGGCCCAATCAAACAGTGTAGGTTGGAGACACTCAGTTGCCAGCATCAAATGATTCTTGCTGGCCTTGTGGGGCGCCTGTACCCCAGTTTTCTGAGTGATAGTGAACAAAATCACTCGTAGCACCAGGTCGGGAACCGTGATAATATCTACTTTGGCACTGTTTGATCCAAACTGTGCCCCAGGACAAACTCGTTCCATCACCTCCCCCATCTTCTCTCCAGAGGGCCTACTACCAGACAAGATGGGCCATGCACCTCGCCGCGATAGTCCAGTGATAAAGTAGACATCGGAAACATCTAACTCCAATGTCTGGTCTTTCAGGCGAAATACCTGATCCTCCGTATCCCAAGCATCCACGATGAATCGCAGCAACTCAGGTTGTGCACGTAAATATGAGGTGAGGAAGAATTTCTTCAAGCCACAGTCTCTCAGAGCATCCATGCATGCATCATCCTCCATTGCCATGGCATCTACGGCATCATGCTCTCATTCTCTCCATTCTATAGCCATTCTGACGAATCCCTGCAACCACAAAGTCGAAATTTTCATCGTTAGATCAGTGGTGAAACCAAAACTGAAGAAAATTTGCAATTTCAACGGCTAAATTCATGGAAAATTTAGGTCGCGTGGTTGGCGCGACTGTTTCTAAAACAATCGCGCCAAGGTCGCACCCCCTTTGGGCAGAAAATCCCATTGGCGCGATCCCAAGCGGGAAACTCGCGCCAATGGCGCAACCCTATGAAATTGCAAATCCTCTTGCAGAAGACTAATCTATGGATGAAAAATGGAAAAAATGGAATAAAAATGAAGCTAAGGATGAGGCCTCTTACCTGTTTCAGACGGCGGCTTGAATGATCTCCTGGATTGATCGCAATCAGCAGTTGTAATTTGCACCCAAAACCCTCCAATGGTAAACTCACAAGGTAAAAAGTGAAAAGTAAATTTATTTTTTACCATTTCACTATTTATAGCATTTTTTGACCTAAAAATACATTAGAAATGATATTTTTTGAGTATTTTTGGAATATTTTTATGTCAAAGTGGGTTTTACGTTGTTTTTGTATGATGGCAGGGGTTGGTGCAACTCAAAGCAATGAAACACGATCCTTTTTAGAGTTATCCTTCAGCTCTTTTCTGACTCGTTAAACATGAAAAGATCGTCGAGTTATTCCTCTTGACTCGTTAAAACATTAATAAGGGGCGGTCGTTTTAAGTTCTTTTTGTCGACCGTTAAACCATAAAAAGATTACCGGGTTTTTGTCGTTTCAAACTCGTAAATGGTTACGAAACGACGTGGTTTTGATCACTTTTTTACTTTTTGAGATTGAAATCACTACTCATGAAATGTACTCCTCGATCGTAATGATCGGGCGGTTCTTTCGAGCATTGTTTTATACTTTTTCGGGCTCGAGAGACACAACTTTACGAAAAAGGACACCCTGGAGTTTCCTTTTCCGCCGTCTTTTCAAACTCTCTAAATATGGAAAGACGCCGAGTTCTTCCTTTGTCAGACTCGTTAAAACCTGATGACATCGGATTTTGTCGAAATGACGCACTGCAAGTACATGCTATCCCCATCAAGCTTGTTCAAAATAATTGGGGTACTCACCAGAAATGGTGGGGGAAAAAGAAAATTTTTTGGAACCATAACTATTGTTGTGTCGGCAGTATGTCGCCCTTGAACATGGCACTCCTCTGCTTTCGTGTCTGGGTGGGGATATCTCATCTCATTTTTCACCTGCCTCCGTGGGTTTGGATAATCCTGTTTGACCTCTCATCTGCTCATTGCCTCGTCACCATGACCTCTGATCCATTGATGTCAAATACTGCCAATTCCATTGTCGTGCCGCCGATATGTTCAAGAGAAGTTGACCTTTGCAGAAAAATAACCTTTGATAGCTCATATAATCCTGATTCACAACATTATCTCTCCGTCTCATGTCGATGATGTGGGAAACATTATGGCCCACCTTCTATCAAGGTCTCTTCTTGTCGACTTCAGCCCATTATCCAGGAAGTTGATCTAGAGACTCCCTTCCAGTGCCTTGGAACCTGCATGCCTTAATGGCAGGTTTTTCGTGTTCGACGCGAGGTTTTCCTCATTGGCCTCCGATCGAATGATTCTACGGGTGTTCGACATCAGATCACTAATTCGCACGCCGTAGATTGTACCTATAGTACCTTGAGGGCCATTGTCATTATTGGTGGTACCTCTCGCGTCTGTTAACAGTTTCCAATATTAACTGGTAATCAGATGATGTTCATGCATGTTCGACTTCAGCTCATATATTCGCATGCTTGAACTTGTACTTTTGTTCGGGTCGAGATGGAGCGCAAGACCCTGGATTTTGTCTGTTGTAATCCAGGCGTGATTCTTGATACATGACTCATTCACTGGATGGCTGCGACCATACCTGAGTCGATTCATTGATCCTAACCAGATGGCTGCGTCCATGCTATGGATCTACATTATTATGTACTCTCTTATGGATGGCTGCAACCATACCACATACATCATGTACTTGAGCTATCAGTTGTATCTCTCAATGCAGATTCTCGGCGACAGCTACATGTGTTCTTGTAAAGCATTTCACCCCTCTCTCTCTCTCGGGCCTCATGCTTTAGGGGGCATCTGTTACACAGTAATTTGTCACCATTGGTCACCATCCCTGTTACCCCTGTTTCCGTACGTTGGAGGACGCATTCCGGGACCTGTGAGCAGTGACATAACCTAAAAACACTTGCATTATGTTCCCCTGAGTATGTACTTCATGTTCCCTGAAGACACCTTCTGCAAAATATCCCTGAAAAGTGCCCTTTTTCCATTAGTGCGGGTCCACAATGTCCTACCCGCGCCAATCACTGAGATCCTCAAGAGAGGGTGTGACCATTGGCGCTCTGTCATAGAGAAATACTCGCGCCAACCAAATTTGGGGAAGATTTTTGACAAACGCGCGCTCGGATGTTTTTTTCCTTTTATTGTCATCAGTCTTTTTGGAATAAAGCTGGCCTTCTAGATGTCGAGACTCATCATCTATCCTCATCATCTATCCACAGCAGCTTTTTGGGGATAATGTCAATCCACAATGAGTGTCTAGATGCATTGTATCTTCTTCCCTTCTCCATCTATAAAAGCCCATCCTCATGCATTTGACAAGCTAGTTCTTGAGTTCTGAAGTGTTGATGATAGTGCTAGTATTGATTATACTTGTCTTGAGTGAGGTTATGCTGCCGGAAGTCTGAGCTGTATCCACAAGTAAAGAGAGAGAGAGATCTATTGCAAGGCATATGTAGCTGCTCGCCCAGCCAGAGGAGAGATTCAACGTCAGAACATTGGTTGTACTTTTCTCTGCTTATTCATTAATAAACGACTATTATTATGGTTCCAATCTTACTGTTCATAATGATGATGTTTGATTTATGTCCTTTCTGACTGATATATAGTTGTATATCGTGGATTTTATGCTTGTATTCGCTTCGTTCTTTGCATGTGCACGTGTCCATTTGCGGAGATCGCTAGGATTGTGACCTGCCGGAGCTAGAGAACGAGGATATCAACTCGTCTACGCCAATAGCGTTGGATTCTAGGTTGGTTATTCTTATCCACTCTCGATTTACAACTAGAAACTTGCATAATAGCGTGATTGATTGTTGCTAGACCCAAACATTTTATCAAACTCAGCCTGGTTCTCAAACTCAGTTAGGGGTCCCGCCACCCTATGGTTACCAACAACCTCAAGGGCAACCTTTGTTTGCCCCATATCAAAATTATCAACAACCATATGGTGCATCTGCAGCATCGTTTGGTAATCCCTACACTGGGGGGCAAAACACAAATCCCTACGGACAAAACCTTATGGGGCCAAATCCGTCCGGACCAAGTCCATGGGGGCAACCGCCACCTGGATGGAACCCTGGTGCTCCATCCTACCAGCAACCCCAAATGTCTTTTAATCCTCAGTTACCATTTTTAGCGACTTTAGAATTACCAGATGTGTCCAAACTGACAAATGATCCTATTCTTCATAATCCTTATTGGCCTCCGGTTCCAACCAAAATTCCTGGTGACTGTCCAAAATTCGATGGTAAAGCTAATGAAGATCCGCAAGCTCATGTCATGACTTATCACCTGTGGTGTTCATCCAATTCATGGCTTGATGATTCAATTCGACTTCGCCTCTTTCAAAGGACTCTCACTGGCTCTGCCGCTAAGTGGTATATTGAGCTCAATCACGGATCCTTTCAGGATTTCAACTCATTGGCTATGGCATTCCTCACTCATTTCCAGTTGCCCATTCGATATGAAACGGGCACACACCTCCTCACATCCTTAAGACAGACAACGGCTAGACATATCTCTAATCACATCCATGAATGGAGACGGCGTAGACGTATGATTAAATTTTGGATTCCCGACCAGCTTCTTACGGATTGGTTTACGACTTCGTTCGTTCCTCCAATAGCTCGGGACATTGCTATGGGAGCATGTGTTACTGAAGAGCAAGCTATCGCGCGCGCTCAGTACCTTGACTTGGTTTATTCTTAGTCAGGTACATTGTATGATTATCTGCCTGATGCCCCGAGACCAGGAACATCCAAAGCCCCGCCAACACCCACTGTTGACGGTATTATTGGGTCTGTTAGTTCATCCTCTAAGAAAAATTCCGCGAACCCTGGGAAGAAGAAATCAAATGCTCCAATTGAAACCACTTCTCAAATCATACCTACTTCTAATAGTACTTCCGAGGTCAATGCCGTTCAGTCCACCACGGTGGACAAAGCCTCGAAAGCAAAAAAGAAAGGGAAAGCGAAAAATAAGCCGGATCAACCTAAACAGGAACCCCCTAAACCTCAACCCGAGGAGGGTACCAAGCGTAAACCCAAGTATCCTTGTCTTATCTGTGATGAGGATCACTACACCAAAGACTGCCCTCGACGGTCTGAAGTTAGTCGTTTGTTGAAAGGCGCTCCCAGGGTCCCTACGGTGCTTAAAGAACCCTTTCCCTCACAGCAAACTCAAATGGTGTCTGACCCCTCTCAACCTCCTTCTTCCTTCGGTTCCCAAGTGTTTATGGTTGGAATGATACCTATTAATATTAGTACTCGAACAAAGGATTATCCATCTGTCGGGAAAGAGCCTGAAGTCCCCTCCAGCGCTCCCCCGTTCAGTTCAGGCCCGCTCCATATTGAGAGACCTAGCACTGAAACGCCTCTTCGACCCCCTCCAAAAGGAGTACTCCGGAAATCTTCTTACAACCCAAATGCCCGTGCTGCACAGCACTACAATATCATTGAGGACTTGGCCCAGACTCCATCGGCCATGTCCGCTTTAGAAGTTCTCCAGAGCTTCCCTTCTTAGAGGAAGTCCTTTCTATCCGCTATCGGTGGCATAGACCCAGCTGACTCGGATTTAATCACTTTTGACTTAGAACGCCATACGCAGAGACTGCCTCCCCAAATCGCATTCCTCATACAGGTAATTATTGATAAGAAAACCATCCATCGTACAGTCATTGATGAAGGTGCTTCAACTTGCATCATGTCTGTTGCCTGTTGGAAAGCAATTGGATCTCCGACGCTGAGCCAGTCTCCCACGACCTTGGAAGCCTTTGATGGAAGAGCATCCCATCCTTATGGTATACTCCAACGTTTACCCATATCTTTGGAAGGGAAGACGGTCGAGATGGAAGTTGAAGTTGTTGATGCCACTCTAACCTACAACCTCCTTCTCGGACGCAGCTGGATATACGCAATGCAAGCTGTCGCTTCATCTTTCTTTCGTATCATTCGTTTCCCTCACCAAGGGAAGATCGTTACTGTGGACCAGCTGTCATTCTTCACTTCCTCTTCGGAAGGAACCATCCCTTTTGTGGAGCATACCTCCAAGTCGACTGAGAGTCTGGGTCATGGGCTTTTCAAAGATCCCGCCCTTATGGGAGTTTTTCCAGCCCCACCTCCTAACATCGCTTCCGTCAATATGATTTCTACTGGTTCTGATCCGTGGATCCTCCCTCCCAGCGACCAAGTAGATTCTTGGGGTGACCAGATGCCGTTGAGTCCTGCCGAGCTCAACTACGTCGAAATTATTGCTGCATCGGCTCCCCCTTCTGAACTGGCTCCTTCGAGCAAGGTTTTCCACTCGTTCGCTCCATCCTTAGGGCCTGTAGATGAGGCTTCTTCGGATCCTTTAAAAGAAACATTTTCTTCTGACGAAGCCATTATCGAGACTATGTCTCTCAAGGAACCCCCTTGGCATGATACTCACCATCGTTCCTCGTTTCTACCTGCCGCTCAGGATATGCCTACTTGTGTTGACCGGTTTGCTCCTCGTTTCCCATTTCCAATCCTTCCAGCACCTATCCAAATTTATCAAGCATCCTCGGAAGGAAATATGGCGAACATTACGCAAACCCAGCCTATCGACATCTCTGTCAAACCAGGGATTTTCGAACACATTCACATCGGAGTCACTTGTACTCCGGAGGAGATTCGACTTTATTCCAACCTTTTTCGCGAATTTCGTGATGTTTTTGCTTGGTCCTATGAAGAAACTCCCGTCATTGATCATAGCATAGTGGTGCATGAGATAATCACGTACCCAGGTGCTAAGCCTGTTCGTCAACGTTTACGCCCTGTACACCCCAGAAAGGCAGCAGCAATCAAGGCCGAAGTAGAGAAGCTTCTTAAAGCCGGTTTTATTTATCCTATCCCGCTCACAGATTGGGTTTCGAATATCGTACCTGTGACTAAAAAACAGGGTACAATCTGTGTTTGTGTCGATTATCGTGATATTAATCGGGCCTGTCCTAAAGATAATTTCCCCACACCATTCATTGATCAAATTATTGATGAGTGTGCGGGAAGCGAAATGTTTTCTTTTATGGACGACTTTTCTGGATATAACCAGATCAATATTGCTCCCACTGATCAACACAAGACCGCCTTTATCTTTCCATGGGGTACTTTTGCCTATAAGAAGCTGCCCTTCGGTCTCAAAAATGCCGGTGCTACCTTCCAACGTGCAATGTCCTATGCTTTTCATGACATTCGACACATTGTACAGCCATACCTGGATGATCTTCCAGCTCATTCAGCTAAGCGTCAGGACCACCCTACTCACCTTCGCGAGATCTTTCTTCGTTGTCGACACTACCGAATCAGACTTAATCCTCACAAGTGTGTCTTCTGCGTAGAATCGGGTTGACTTCTAGGATTTGTCGTCTCCCGGGAGGGTATCCGTTTGGATCCCCTCAAATTCGAAGCTATAGTGAATCTTCCTCCCCCTGCTACCTTACATCAATTGCAGAGCTTGCAAGGTAAAGCAAATTTTCTACGTCGTTTCGTTCCAAACTATTCCGAGGTGGCTAAAGGTCTCACAAAATTACTAAAACGAGATGTCCCTTTTCATTGGGATACCATGGCTCAGGAATCTTTTGAGCGACTCAAGGGTCTCCTTGTTTCTGCTCCATTGCTTCGCCCTCCGAACTACCATCGTGACTATACCCTCTATTTAGCTGCCGCCGACACCACTATCGGCATGGTTCTTGTTCAAACCGATGATGATGACACTGAGCATGTTATCTATTATCTCAGCCGCAATCTTTTAGATACAGAAACTCGATATGCTTATGTCGAGAAGTTGGCGTTAGCCGTCGTTTGTGCTGTCCAACGTTTCCGTCACTATATTCTGCTCTGCACTACTACAGTGATTTCTGATTGCAACCCCATGACGTATATCTTGTCACGCTAGTTGCTGGGGGGAAAGTACTCAAAGTGGATTGTCATCCTGCAAGAGTTTGACTTGGAATTTACTACTGTCAAGTCCAAGAAATCCCTCGTCTTTGCTGAGTTAATTTGCTCTTTGCCATCTTCTTCCCCACCCTCTCATACAGAGGATCAAATTCCGGATGAGACTTTGTTTCTCATCTGCACCCTCGACCCTTGGTACGGTGACATCATTATATATCTGCAAACGTCCTCCTTTCGCCCGGGCGTGTCTAAAGACGCTCGGCGAAGGATTCGTCATCAGTCTCAACCATACCATATCATTGGGGATACCCTGTATCGCCTCGGTGCCGACTCTGTTCTCCGCCATTGTCTTACTCACGAGGAAGCTGAGCGAGTCTTGAATGACTGCCACTCTAGTGCTTGTGGTGGTCACATGTCCGGATATGCCACTGCCCAAAAAATCCTCCGTGATGGCTACTTCTGGACCTCTATCTTTAAGGATTGCATTCTTGCCGTCCGTTCCTATCATGAATGCCAGATATTCCAGTGGAAGATGCGAGCGCCTCCCGCTCCATTGCACCCTGTTGTCACCGTCGGCCCTTTTGCAAAATGGGGCATTGATTATGTGACCTGTAACCCTCGCTCGGCCGGGGGGCATGGGTTTATTATCGTTGCCGTCGATTATTTTACTAAATGGGCCGAGGCGATGCCTACACTGACTGAAGACGGTCACACAGCGGCGCAATTTTTATTTAACCATGTTATTTCGCGTTTCGGCGTCCCTCAAGCCATCGTCACTGATCACGGGAAACATTTCCGTAATCATATGATGACGGAACTAACAACCCAGCTAGGCTTAAAGCACGATAGTTCTACTCCATACTACCCTCAGTCCAATGGCCAAGTTGAAGCGATCAATAAGATTTTGGTTACAATGCTTCAGCGTACCATTGGCATGCATAAGTCTAACTGGCATTTGATGTTGTTCCCTGCCTTGTGGGCCTACCGAACCTCCGTGAAGGATGCCACTGGTTTCACTCCATTTCAACTAGTCTATGGACTAGAGGCTACCCTTCCAATCGAGTGTGAAATCCCTTCGTTAAAATTGGCTGTCGAGCTACTTCCCAACACTACCCCATTAGAAGAACGCCTTCTTTATCTGGAACGACTAGATGAGACCCGTCGCCTAGCCTCTTTGGCCATCGAAATACAGAAGAAGCGAGTCAAGACTCACTTCAACCAGACTGTACAGCCACGTTCTTTTGTTGAGGGAGATTTAGTTCTGCTATACGATCAGGCAAACGATAAGCTAGGAGCAGGAAAGCTCGAGTCTATGTGGCTAGGCCCTTACATTGTCAAGAAAGTTTTGCAAAAAGGGGCCTATGAGCTAATTGATTATGAAGGGAACCCTCTCGCACGGCCCCGAAACGGGCTGTATTTGAAAAAGTACTATGCGTAATGCTGGTACACTTCATTTTGTACATACATGTACTCTAGCTAGTGTGTTATGTGTGTGTGTGTCAGATTTAAAGGCATAACTGCCACTTATTGTGTTTCTCGCTTCTTGTGCAGATGTCGAATACACCTTATGTTGGTTTCGCTGATGGTGTCTGCCGCAGTACTCGCAACTTGTCCTCTGCGGCGTGGGTGATCTATGATCCTCATGGCGAGCTAATAGATCTTCAAGGTGTGTGTTTGGGTCGTACCACTAATAATGTCGCCGAATATTGTGCTGTAATCGAGCTGCTTGCTGAAGCAATTAATCTCGGCATTCGGGCATTGGTAGTAAACCTGGACTCTCAACTTGTCGTTCACCAGCTCAATGGGCGTTATTCCGTCAGAGACCATCATATCCTAAGGTTTTATTTACGTGTAAGATTGTTAGAAAGGAATTTTGATTTCATTACATATCAGCATATTCCACGACAATTAAACACATTATCTGATGCATTGGCTAATCATGTATTAGATAGACATTTGCGTAATTTGTAAATAAAACATTATACAAGCAAGCACATGAAAACACAATAATAAACCATAGGCATATGTATATATATACGTGTGTGTCATAATGTTTGCGCCCCGCGCATTGCATAATCCAAAAATATTACATGTCCAAAACTCATACAGCCGCTAACAACATGTCTCTCAAAAACGTGCAAAAATGAAACCTAGGCCTCCAATCACGGTGATGCTCATGATAGCATGTCACCGCTCGCACCAAACGTCTCAACAGACGATGGACGCGAGTAGATACTCCCACCGTGTGCCTCTGGTACGCTCTAGGCACGTCTGCCAATCTGGCATAATCTGGAATTCCTCGAGTAAGTGCCTCAAGGTTCTGAACTAGATCGTCATCACCCTCTACCTGAGGGTCGGCTGCAGGTTGTGCTCTCCGTGCATTATGAGGCAAGTCAGCTGGTCGCTCTGCACGAACATCTGCATACATATATAGATGTTGTCAAGGACAGGCATGTATTACAAAAACTTAAATACATAAAAAAAAAAATGTCAAAAACACAAAGAGTTCTTACCTAGCTCCTCGTCCCAGTCCTCTCCTGCAGGCAGTGGGAGATCTGGATCTCCAGTAAAATCCGTGCCCGCATAAGGCCAGTCCTCTATGACGATCATCTAGTGATGCAGCCAGATAAAGAACTCGGGCCTCCAGGCCATCTGCTGCCCCCCTCCTCCTCTGGGCATGAGTTCTGCCCATCGATTCAACCTGGGCTCCCGTGGCACTGGATCTGCCACTATTCCCCCCCGTACTCGGAATATCAGCAGTCGCTCCAGGAAGAAAGATACCACGATAGATCCGTATCCGAACGGTTTGTTCCCATCATGCTTACACTTGGTAAGCTGCCTTTTGATGTTTGTCGTCACTGCCGTGGCCCAATCAAACAGTGTAGGTTGGAGACACTCAGTTGCCAGCAGCAAATGATTCTTGCTGGCCTCGTGGGGTGCCTGTACCCCAGCTGTCCAGGTGATAGTGAACAAAATCACTCGTAGCACCAGGTCGGGAACCGTGATAATATCTACTTTGGCACTGTTTGATCCAAACTGTGCCCCAGGACAAACTCGTTCCATCACCTCCCCCATCTTCTCTCCAGAGGGCATACTACCAGTCAAGATGGGCCGTGCACCTCGCCGCGATAGTCCAGTGATAAAGTAGACATCGGAAACATCTAACTCCAATGTCTGGTCTTTCAGGCGAAATACCTGATCCTCCGTATCCCAAGCATGCACGATGAATCGCAGCAACTCAGGTTGTGCACGTAAATATGAGGTGAGGAAGAATTTCTTCAAGCCACAGTCTCTCAGAGAATCCATGCATGCATCATCCTCCATTGCCATGGCATCTACGGAATCATGCTCTCGTTCTCTCCATTCTATAGCCATTCTAACGAATCCCTGCAACCACAAAGTCGAAATTTTCATCATTAGATCAGTGGTGAAACCAAAACTGAAGAAAATTTGCAATTTCAATGGCTAAATTCATGGCAAATTTAGGTCGCGTGGTTGGCGCGACTGTTTCTAAAACAGTCGCGCCAAGGTCGCGCCCCCTTTGGGCAGAAAATCCCATTGGCACGATCCCGAGCGGGAAACTCGCGCCAATGGCGCAACCCTATGAAATTGCAAATCCTCTTGCAGAAGACTAATCTATGGATGAAAAACGGAAAAAATGGAATGAAAATGAAGCTAAGGATGAGGCCTCTTACCTGTTTCAGATGGCAGCTCGAATGATCTCCTGGATTGATCGCAATCAGCAGTTGTAATTTGCACCCAAAACCCTCCAATGGTAAACTCACAAGGTAAAAAGTGAAAAGTAAATTTATTTTTTACCATTTCACTATTTATAGCATTTTTTGACCTAAAAATACATTAGAAATGATATTTTTTGAGTATTTTTGGAATATTTTTATGTCAAAGTGGGTTTTACGTTGTTTTTGTATGATGACAGGGGTTGGTGCAACTCAAAGCAATGAAACAAGATCCTTTTTAGAGTTATCTTTCAGCTCTTTTCTGACTCGTTAAACATGAAAAGATTGCCGAGTTATTCCTCTTGACTCGTTAAAACATTAATAAGGGGCGGTCGTTTTAAGTTCTTTTTGTCTACCGTTAAACCATAAAAAGATTACCGGGTTTTTGTCGTTTCAAACTCGTAAATGGTTACGAAACGACATGGTTTTGATCACTTTTTTACTTTTCAGATTGAAATCACTACTCATGAAAAGTACTCCTCGATCGTAATGATCGGGCGGTTCCTTCGAGCATTGTTTTATACTTTTTCGAGCTCGAGAGACACAACTTTACGAAAAAGGACACCCTGGAGTTTCCTTTTCCGTTGTCTTTTCAAACTCTCTAAATATGAAAAGACGCCGAGTTCTTCCTTTGTCAGACTCGTTAAAACCTGATGACATCGGATTTTGTCGAAATGACGCACTGCAAGCACAAGCTATCCCCATCAAGCTTGTTCAAAATAATTGGGGTACTCGCCAGAAATGGTGGGGGAAAAAGAAAATTTTTTGGAACCATAACTATTGTTGTGTCGGCAGTATGTCGCTCTTGAACATGGCACTTCTCTGCTTTCGTGTCTGGGTGGGGATATCTCATCTCATTTTTCACTTGCCTCCGTGGGTTTGGATAATCCTGTTTGACCTCTCATCTGCTCATTGCCTCGTCACCATGACCTCTGATCCATTGATGTCAAATACTGCCAACTCCACTGTCGTGCCGTCGATATGTTCAAGAGAAGTTGACCTTTGCAGAAAAACAACCTCTGATAGCTCATATAATCCTGATTCACAACATTATCTCTCCGTCTCATGTCGATGATGTGGGAAACATTATGGCCCACCTTCGATCAAGGTCACTTCCTGTCGACTTCAGCTCATTATCTAGGAAGTTGATCTAGAGACTCCCTTCCGGTGCCTTGGAGCCTGCATGCCTTAATGGCAGGTTCTTCGTGTTCGTCGCGAGGTTTTCCTCATTGGCCTCCGATCAAATGATTCTACGGGTGTTCGACATCAAATCACTAAATCGCACGCCGTAGATTGTACCTATAGTACCTTGAGGGCCATTGTCATTATTGGTGGTACCTCTCGCGTCTGTTAATAGTTTCCAATATCTGGTAATCAGACGATGTTCATGCATGTTCGACTTCAGCTCATATATTCGCATGCTTGAACTTGTACTTTTGTTCGGGTCGAGATGGAGGGATTTTGTCTGTTGTAATCCAGGCGTGATTCTTGATACATGACTCATTCACTGGATGGCTGCGACCATACCTGAGTCGATTCATTGATCCTAACCAGATGGCTGCGTCCATGCTATGGATCTACATTATTATGTACTCTCTTATGGATGGCTGCAACCATACCACATACATCATGTACTTGAGCTATCAGTTGTATCTCTCAATGCAGATTCTCGGCGGCAGCTACATGTGTTCTTGTAAAGCATTTCACCCCTCTCTCTCTCTCGGGCCTCATGCTTTAGGGGGCATCTGTTACACAGTAATTTGTCACCATTGGTCACCGTCCCTGTTACCCCTGTTTCCGTACGTTGGAGGATGCATTCCGGGACCTGTGAGCAGTGACATAACCTAAAAACACTTGCATTATGTTCCCCTGAGTATGTACTTCATGTTCCCTGAAGACACCTTCTGCAAAATATCCCTCAAAAGTGCCCTTTTTCCATTACCGCGGGTCCACAATGTCCTACCCACGCCAATCAGTGAGATCCTCAAAAGAGGGTGCGACCATTGGCGCTCTATCATAGAGAAATACTCGCGCCAACCAAATTTGGGAAAGATTTTTGACAAACGCGCGCTCGGATGTTTTTTTCCTTTTATTGTCATCAGTCTTTTTGGAATAAAGCTGGCCTTCTAGATGTCGAGACTCATCATCTATCCTCATCATCTATCCACAGCAGCTTTTTGGGGATAATGTCAATCCACAATGAGTGTCTAGATGCATTGTATCTTCTTCCCTTCTCCATTTATAAAAGCCCATCCTCATGCATTTGACAAGCTAGTTCTTGAGTTCTGAAGTGTTGATGATAGTGCTAGTATTGATTATACTTGTCTTGAGTGAGGTTATGCTGCCGGAAGTCTAAGCTGTATCCACAAGTAAAGAGAGAGAGAGATCTATTGCAAGGCATATGTAGCTGCTCGCCCAGCCAGAGGAGAGATTCAACGTCAGAACATTGGTTGTACTTTTCTCTGCTTATTCATTATTAAACAACTATTATTATGGTTCATACTCAGGATAATCCATGAATGTGCGGACAGAATCTCACCCATTTTTCATCCATAGATTAGTCTTCTGCAAGAGGATTTGCAATTTCATAGGGTTGCGCCATTGGCGCGAGTTTCCCGCTCGAGATCGCGCCAATGGGATTTTCTGCCCAAAGGGGGCGTGACCTTGGTGCCACTGTTTTAGAAACAGTCGCGCCAACCGCGCGACCTAAATTTTCCATGAATTTAGCCGTTGAAATTGCAAATTTTCTTCAGTTTTGGTTTCTCCACTGATCTAATGATGAAAATTTCGATTTTGTGGTTGCAGGGTTTTGTCAGAATGGCTATAGAATGGAGAGAACGAGAGCACGATGCCGTGGATGCCATGGCAATGGAGGATGATGCATGCATGAATGCTCTGAGAGACTGTGGCTTGAAGAAATTCTTCCTCACCTCATATTTACGTGCACAACCTGAGTTGCTGCGATTCATCGTGGATGCTTGGGATACGGAGGATCAGGTATTTCGCCTGAAAGACCAGACATTGGAGTTAGATGTTTCCGATGTCTACTTTATCACTAGACTATCGCGGCGAGGTGCACGACCCATCTTGACTGGTAGTAGGCCCTCTGGAGAGAAGATGGGGGAGGTGATGGAACGAGTTTGTCCTGGGGCACAGTTTGGATCAAACAGTGCCAAAGTAGATATTATCATGGTTCCCGACCTGGTGCTACGAGTGATTTTGTTCACTATCACCCGGACAGCTGGGGTACAGGCACCCCACGAGGCCAGCAAGAATCATTTGCTACTGGCAACTGAGTGTCTCCAACCTACACTGTTTGATTGGGCCATGGTAGTGACGACAAACATCAAAAGGCAGCTTACCAAGTGTAAGTGTGATGGGAACAAACAGTTCGAATACGGATCTATCGTGGTATCTTTCTTCCTGGAGCGACTGCCGATATTTCAAGTACAGGGAGGAATAGTGGCAGATCCAGTGCCACGGGAGCCGAGGTTGAATCGATGGGCAGAACTCATGCCCAGAGGAGGAGGGGGCCAGCAGATGGCCTGGAGGCCTGAGTTCTTTATCTAGCTCCGTCACCAGATGATCGTCATAGAGGACTGGCCTTATGCGGGCACGGATTTTACTGGAGATCCAGATCTCCCACTGCCTGCAAGAGATGACTGGGACGAGGAGCTAGGTAAGAACTCTTTGTGTTTTTGACGTTTTTTTTTTATGTATTTAAGTTTTTGTAATACATGCCTGTCCTTGACAACATCTATATATGTATGCAGATGTTGGTGCAGAGCGACCAGCTGACTTGCCTCATAACGCACGGAGAGCACAACCTGCAGCCGACCCTCAGGTAGAGGGTGATGACAATCTAGTTCAGAACCTTGAGGCACTTACTCGAGGAATTCCAGATTCTGCCAGATTGGCAGACGTGCCTAGAGCGTACCATAGGCACACGGTGGGAGTATCTACTCGTGTCCATCGTCTGTTGAGACGTTTGGTGCGAGCGGTGACATGCTATCATGAGCATCACCGTGATTAGACGCCTAGGTTTCATTTTTGCACGTTTTTTAGAGACATGTTGTTAGCGGCTGTATGAGTTTTGGACATGTATTATTTTTGGATTATGCAATGCGCGGGGCGCAAACATTATGACACACACGTATATATATACATATGCCTATGGTTTATTATTGTGTTTTCATGTGCTTGCTTGTATAATGTTTTATTTACAAATTACGCAAATGTCTATCTAATACATGATTAGCCAATGCATCAGATAATGTGTTTAATTGTCGTGGAATATGCTGATATGTAATGAAATCAAAATTCCTTTCTAACAATCTTACACGTAAATACAACCTTAGGATATGATGGTCTCTGACGGAATAACGCCCATTGAGCTGGTGAACGACAAGTTGAGAGTCCAGGTTTACTACCAATGCCCGAATGCCGAGATTAATTGCTTCAGCAAGCAGCTTGATTACAGCACAATATTCGGCGACATTATTAGTGGTACGACCCAAACACACACCTTGAAGATCTATCAGCTCGCCATGAGGATCATAGATCACCCACGCTGCAGAGGACAAGTTGCGAGTACTGCGACAGGCACCATCAGCAAAACCAACATAAGGTGTATTCGACATCTGCACAAGAAGCGAGAAACACAATAAGCGGCAGTTATGCCTTTAAAACTGACACACACACCCATAACACACTAGCTAGAGTACATGTATGTACAAAATGAAGTGTACCAGCATTACGCATAGTACTTTTTCAAATACAGCCCGTTTCGGGGCCATGCGAGAGGGTTCCCTTCATAATCAATTAGCTCATAGGCCCCTTTTTGCAAAACTTTCTTGACAATGTAAGGGCCTAGCCACATAGACTCGAGCTTTCCTGCTCCTAGCTTATCGTTTTCCTGATCGTATAGAAGAACTAAATCTCCCTCAACAAAAGAACGTGGCTGTACAGTCTGGTCGAAGTGAGTCTTGACTCACTTCTTCTGTGTTTCGATGGCCAAAGAGGCTAGGCGACGGGTCTCATCTAGCCATTCCAGATAAAGAAGGCGTTCTTCTAATGGGGTAGTGTTGGGAAGTAGCTCGACAGCCAGTTTTAACAAAGGGATTTCACACTCGATTGGAAGGGTAGCCTCTAGTCCATAGACTAGTTGAAATGGAGTGAAACCAGTGGCATCCTTCACGGAGGTTTGGTAGGCCCACAAGTTAGGGAACAACATCAAATGCCAGTTAGACTTATGCATGCCAACGGTACGCTGAAGCATTGTAACCAAAATATTATTGATCGCTTCAACCTGGCCATTGGACTGAGGGTAGTATGGAGTAGAACTATCGTGCTTTAAGCCTAGCTGGGTTGTTAGTTCCGTCATCATATGATTACGGAAATGTTTCCCGTGATCAGTGACGATGGCTTGAGGGACGCCGAAACGCGAAATAACATGGTTAAATAAAAATTGCGTCGCTGTGTGACTGTCTTCAGTCAGTGTAGGCATCGCCTCGGCCCATTTAGTAAAATAATCGACGGCAACGATAATAAACCCATGCCCCCCGGCCGAGCAAGGGTTACAGGTCACATAATCAATGCCCCATTTTGCAAAAGGGCCGACGGTGACAACAGGGTGCAATGGAGCGGGAGGCGCTCGCATCTTCCACTGGAATATCTGGCATTCATGACAGGAACGGACAGCAAGAATACAATCCTTAAAGATAGAGGGCCAGAAGTAGCCAGCACAGAGGATTTTTTGGGCAGTGGCATATCTGGACATGTGACCACCACAAGCACCAAAGTGGCAGTCATTCAAGACTCGCTCAGCTTCCTCGTGAGTAAGACAACGGCGGAGAATAGAGTCGGCGCCGAGGCGATACAGGGTATCCCCAATGATACAGTATGGTTGAGACTGATGACGAATCCTTCACCGAGTGTCTTTAGACACGCCCAGGCGAAAGGAGGACGTTTACAGATATATAATGATGTCACTGTACCAGGGGTCGAGGGTGCTGATGAGAAACAAAGTCTCATCCAGAATTTGATCCTCTGTATGAGAGGCGGGGAAGAAGATGGCAAAGAGCAAATTAACTCAGCAAAGACGAGGGATTTCTTGGACTTGGCAGTAGTAAATTCCAAGTCAAACTCTTGCAGGATGACAATCCACTTTGAGTACTTGCCCCCCAGCAACTGGTGTGACAAGATATACGTCATGGGGTTGCAATCAGAAATCACTGTAGTAGTGCGGAGCAGAATATAGTGACGGAAACGTTGGACAGCACAAACGACGGCTAACGCCAACTTCTCAACATAAGCATATTGAGTTTCCGTATCTAAAAGATTGCGGCTGAGATAATAGATAACATGCTCAGTGTCATCATCGTCGGTTTGAACAAGAACCATGCTGATAGTAGTGTCGGCGGCAGCTAAATAGAGGGTATAGTCACGATGGTAGTTCGGAGGGCGAAGCAATGGAGCAGAAACAAGGAGACCCTTGAGTCGCTCAAAAGATTCCTGAGCCATGGTATCCCAATGAAAAGGGACATCTCGTTTTAGTAATTTTGTGAAACCTTTAGCCACCTCGGCATAGTTTGGAACGAAACGACGTAGAAAATTTGCTTTACCTTGCAAGCTCTGCAATTGATGTAAGGTAGCAGGGGGAGGAAAATTCACTATAGCTTCGACTTTGAGGGGATCCAAACGGATACCCTCCCGGGAGACGACAAATCCTAGAAGTCGACCCGATTCTATGCAGAAGACACACTTGTGAGGATTAAGTCTAATTCGGTAGTGTCGACAGCGAAGAAAGATCTCGCGAAGGTGAGTAGGGTGGTCCTGACGCTTAGCTGAATGAGCTGAAACATCCAGGTATGGCTGTACAATGTGTCGAATGTCATGAAAAGCATAGGACATTACACGTTGGAAGGTAGAACCGGCATTTTTGAGACCGAAGGGCAGCTTCTTATAGGCAAAAGTACCCCATGGACAGATAAAGGCGGTCTTGTGTTGATCAGCGGGAGCAATATTGATCTGGTTATATCCAGAAAAACCGTCCATAAAAGAAAACATTTCGCTTCCCGCACACTCGTCAATAATTTGATCAATGAATGGTGTGGGGAAATTATCTTTAGGACAGGCCTGATTGATATCATGATAATCGACACAAACACGGATTGTACCCTGTTTTTTAGTCACAGGTACGATATTAGAAACCTAATCTGTGAGCGGGATAGGATAAATAAAACCGGCTTTAAGAAGCTTCTCTACTTCGGCCTTGATTGCTGCTGCCTTTCTGGGGTGTACAGGGTGTAAACGTTGACGAACAGGCTTAGCACCTGGGTACGTGATTATCTCATGCACCACTATGCTAGGATCAATGCCAAGCATTTCTTCATAGGACCAAGCAAAAACATCACAAAATTCGCGAAAAAGGTTGGAATAAAGTCGAATCTCCTCCGGAGTACAAGTGACTCCGATGTGAATGTGTTCGACAATCCCTAGTTTGACAGAGATGTCGATAGGCTGGGTTTGCGTAATGTTCGCCATATTTCCTTCCGAGGATGCTTGATAAATTTGGATAGGTGCTGGAAGGATTGGAAATGGGAAATGAGGAGCAAACCGCTCAACACAAGTAGGCATATCTTGAGGGGCAGGTAGAAACGAGGAACGATGGTGAGTATCATGCCAAGGGGGTTCCTCAAGAGACATAGTCTCGATAATGGCTTCGTCGGAAGAAAATGTTTCTTTTAAAGGATCCGAAGAAGCCTCATCTACAGGCCCTAAGGATGGAGCGAATGAGTGGAAAACCTTGCTCGAAGGAGCCAGTTCAGAAGGGGGAGCCGATGCAGCAATAATTTCGACGTAGTTGAGCTCGGCAGGACTCAACGGCATCTGGTCGCCCCAAGAATCTACTTGGTCGATGGGAGGGAGGATCCACGGATCAGAACCAGTAGAAATCATATTGACGGAAGCGACGTTAGGAGGTGGGGCTGGAAAAACTCCCATAAGGGCGGGATCTTTGAAAAGCCCATGACCCAGACTCTTAGTCGACTTGGAGGTATGCTCCACAAAAGGGATGGTTCCTTCCGAAGAGGAAGCAAAGAATGACAGCTGGTCCACAGTAACGATCTTCCCTTGGTGAGGGAAACGAATGATACGAAAGAAAGATGAAGCGACAGCTTGCATTGCGTATATCCAGCTGCGTCCGAGAAGGAGGTTGTAGGTTAGAGTGGCATCAACAACTTCAACTTCCATCTCGACCATCTTCCCTTCCAAAGAGATGGGTAAACGTTGGAGTATACCATAAGGACGAGATGCTCTTCCATCAAAGGCTTCCAAGGTCATGGGAGACTGGCTCAGCGTCGGAGATCCAATAGCTTTCCAACAGGCAACAGACATGATGCAAGTTGAAGCACCTTCATCAATGACTGTACGATGGATGGTTTTCTTATCAATAATTACCTGTATGAGGAATGCGATTTGGGGAGGCAGTCTCTGCGTATGGCGTTGTAAGTCAAAAGTGATTAAATCCAAGTCAGTCGGGTCTATGCCACCGATAGTGGATAGAAAGGACTTCCTCTGAGAAGGGCAGCTCTGGAGAACTTCTAAAGCGGACATGGCCGATGGAGTCTAGGCCAAGTCCTCAACGATATTGTAGTGCTGTGCAGCACGAGCATTTGGGTTGTAAGAAGATTTCCGGAGTACTCCTTTTGGATGGGGTTGAAGAGGCGTTTCAGTACTAGGTCTCTCAATATGGAGCGGGCCTGAACTGAAAGGGGGAGCGCTGGAGGGGACTTCAGGCTCTTTCCCGGTAGATGGATAATCCTTTGTTCGAGTACTAATATTAATAGGTATCGTTCCAGCCATAAACACTTGGGAACCGAAGGAAGAAGGAGGTTGAGAGGGGTCAGCCACCATTTGAGTTTGTTGTGAGGGAAAGGGTTCTTTAAGCACCGCAGGGACCCCGGGAGCGCCTTTCAACAAATGACTAACTTCGGACCGCCGAGGGCAGTCTTTGGTGTAGTGATCCTCATCACAGATAAGACAAGGATACTTGGGTTTGCGCTTGGCACCCTCCTCGGCTTGAGGTTTAGGGGGTTCCTGTTTAGGTTGATCTGGCTTATTTTTCGCTTTCCCTTTCTTTTTTGCTTTCGAGGCTTTGTCCGCCGTGGTGGACTGAACGGCATTGACCTCGGAAGTACTATTAGAAGTAGGTATGATCTGAGAACTGGTTTCAATTGGAGCATTTGATTTCTACTTCCCAGGGTTCGTGGAATTTTTCTTAGAGGATGAACTAACAGACCCAATAATACCGTCAACAGTGGGTGTTGGCGGGGCTTTGGATGTTCCTGGTCTCGGGGCATCAGGCAGATAATCATACAATGTACCTGACTAAGAATAAACCAAATCAAGGCACTGAGCGCGCGTGATAGCTTGCTCTTCAGTAACACACGCTCCCATAGAAATGTCCCGAGCTATTGGAGGAACGAACGAAGTCGTAAACCAATCCGTAAGAAGCTGGTCGGGAATCCAAAATTTAATCATACGTCTACGCCGTCTCCATTCATGGATGTGATCAGAGATATGCGTAGCCATTGTCTGTCTTAAGGATGTGAGGAGGTTTGTGCCCGTTTCATATCGAATGGGCAACTGGAAATGAGTGAGGAATGCCATAGCCAACGAGTTGAAATCCTGAAAGGATCCGAGATTAAGCTCAATATACCACTTAGCGGCAGAGGCAGTGAGAGTCCTTTGAATGAGGCGAAGCCGAATTGAATCATCAAGCCATGAATTGGATGAACACCACAGGTGATAAGTCATGACATGAGCTTGCGGATCTTCATTAGCTTTACCATCGAATTTTGGACAGTCACCAGGAATTTTGGTTGGAACCGGAGGCCAATAAGGATTATGAAGAATAGGATCATTTGTCAGTTTGGACACATCCGGTAATTCTAAAGTCGCTAAAAATGGTAACTGAGGATTAAAATACATCTGGGGTTGCTGGTAGGATGGAGCACCAGGGTTCCATCCAGGTGGCGGTTGCCCCCATGGACTTGGTCCGGACGGATTTGGCCCCATAAGGTTTTGTCCGTAGGGATTTGTGTTTTGCCCCCCAGCGTAGGGATTACCAAACGATGTTGCAGATGCACCATATGGTTGTTGATAATTCTGATATGGGGCAAACAAAGGTTTCCCTTGAGGTTGTTGGTAACCATACGGTGGCGGGACCCCTAACTGAGTTTGAGAACTAGACTGAGTTTGATAAAATGTTTGGGATTGAGCTCCAGCCTG
Source organism: Pinus tabuliformis (assembly GCA_031772625.1). NCBI lineage: Eukaryota > Viridiplantae > Streptophyta > Pinopsida > Pinales > Pinaceae > Pinus > Pinus tabuliformis. Next base: position 172,220,804 of record CM062817.1, on the reverse strand, counting down.
CATTTGAAGACCAAATGGGTTTTGGGGTCCTGCTTGGGGCCAAGGACCGGATTGAGCAGCGCCAGTAGGTTGTCCTGTAGGTTGGGCTATCTGGCCAGAAGGATAACCTTGCTGATACTGAGGTTGGCCTACCTGCTGATACTGAGGTTGTTGTTGCGCAGCGGAAGGTTGTCCTAACAGACCAGATGGCTGAGTGGGCTGGGCAGCTGGTTGGCCTAACTGTGTTTGAGGCTGACCGGCTTGGCCAAAAGGTTGATTATACTGGACAGTGGACTGACCAAGTGATTGGGTAGCTTGTCCAGAAGGTTGAGTATACTGGACGGTGGGCTGACCAAGTGGTTGAGCAGCTTGTCCAGATATTTGGGCATACTGGACATTGGGTTGATTTGGGTTAACAAATGATTGACCAGTTTGTCCAGTAGGAGAACCTTGCTGGATACCAGGTTGAGACTGTTGAACAGAAGGTTGACCTGGATTACCAGTAGGTTGAGTATGAGAGGTGAAAAATGGACCACCAGAGGCAAAAGGGTTTCCTTGAAAGGATTGTCCTTGTAGGTTTTGCTGAGGTGGTTTTTCGGGTTGCGCATACGATGCTTGACCACCATGATAAAAGGTGGAACCCCAATCAATTGACAGCGGAACTGAAACCTCAATAGTCGGTTGACCCGTCCAAGTCCCAAGAGGTGGTAGATACTGATCGTATTGGCCTTCAGGTGGGACATTCGATGTAGGATCAAAACCTCTGAATAAAGAGGCCGAAGGTCGACTAAAAATAGGAGTTGAAGAAGCCACAGATACCGTTGGAGGGGTTGTGACTGAGGTAACAGTTGTACCGCGACTTTGTGGAGTCAAAGGCTCCGTGTTGGAAAAAGTGAGTTGTGACCAGAGATAACCCGGGAAGGGAGACGACATAACATTGCGTATTGCTCTATAGCCGGGAGGTAGCTCCCCGGTAGCAGGAGTGCTACTAACAGGTGTAGATGCCGTTGCGGTGGGAATTTCACCACCTGGCGCCCCGGATTCGTCAGTCGTAGTAGGGGATGTGTCTTCCATGTCAGAAGGAAAAGGTTGTGGTGGAACCCGAAGAGAAGTGTATTCCCAAAAAGGGATACCGTTTTCAGAAGGTTCCCAAACAAGGTTCCAATGAAAGTGGTATGTCTCGTTGCCTGGAGCACGAGAATTGAGCGGTTGTATACTTGGAACAATAGAAAGAGTTTCACTCACAACCGGTATCTCGGAAGACGAAATTGGCAATTCCGCCAGGATGGGACTTCACAAAACCCTAGGGAATCTAACGAGACAAAACCCTACTCAGACTAACGCAAACAAAATTTAACCGGGTAATATGTTATCGTGGTCAAATAAATTTTAAGACACTGGAACTGAACTTGACCTTTTCATGTTTTAAGAGTCGAGAAAAGGACAAAAAGATGACTCTAGTCTCCTTCGAATATTTAGTGAGCCCGAAGTGACAAATGCTCAGGTGAACCTTTTCTTTTAGGGAGTCCGAAAAGGGTCAAAAGTTACTACTCTGGAGAACTAGGTAAGAGGTTTACCAAACAATCCGTAAAACTGCTTATACACCTTGGCAATCAGATGAAAACCAAGGACTTCCCGTACTGCAGTCAATCTTCCCGAATGCTGTGTTCAGTGCATTACGGCTTGTAAGGCGGCAAACTCGGCTTCCTATGGATAAAAGGTTTTAAGCCTATAGGGGTCTCCCAATATATACTCGACGGTACGTGGGAGCACAATCCGTACTGGCACTTATCGTTTCACCGTGGAGGAATCACCCAACCACTCGACGGTAAGCTACCAGGCTTTACGACGCCGGAACACGTCTCTAGCCTAGACCTCTAGAATGTTTGCGTTAAGTTCCAATGCGTTGTTAGGTTCATTGAGTTCATTTTACAGTTTATCTTCAATTATGTCTCAGTTTTTAGGTCCTACCGTATGTGATCTCTCAAAAATTTCCTGCATGCAAACTATATGCCAAAATAAACCATTTCGTTCAATGAATGCTATCTACAGGAGAGTTGAGATCTTTTCACACAAACAAAATGATCACTAAGCAACAAAGATCCTAATGCAACTAATAACAAGAAATGAAAATTTTTTCTTTTCTTTTTAAAAGTAACTAATTGCTAATAACAATGCAAAATGCTAACGAATATAATGCAAAAAAGATCATTTGTTTTTCTTTTTAAAATGGCATGATGCATATAAACAAGTTTGAGAGATGATCACACAAGGAAACAAACAAATTCACTCAATGCAAGTAGAACCAAATCCGAAACAGCAAGACAATCTGTCCAAAACCTCACAAAGACTCGAATGAACTATGTGATCTAAGTCCAAAACAAAGTCAAGTGAAATCCAAACGCTCAACAAGTGGTTTGCTCAAAGCACGCAACAAAGAGGTTTTATCAACCACTAAACAAGTGCGGGAAACAAGCAAAGAGCTGACTGGATAAACAAAAACCAACACTCCCACGAAAGGCTAGAAGTGCCAAGCCACTAGATGCTCTAGGGCTGGGATACAAGCTCAATAGAAATAGGAAAACAACTGAAGGATAAAGATAAAAAACCAGTCAAATAGAGTTTCTACACACTTCCAGAAGCTGCAAAATATGTAAGAAGACGAAAATCTGAATTTGAGGAGCTTTCAACACACACACTGGCAAAGTTTACAGGACTGGCGCGACTGTCAGCCTGTAACTTGCGCTATTAAATAATTGGCGCGAGTTGCTGGTGTGCAACGTGCGCCAACTGGCGCGACTGTCAGAAATAAAAACGCGCCAACACAGTTTGCTGGCCCAAAAAATAAATAAAACAGCCCAGTGTCTGGTCAACAGTACTAAGACAGTTCCAACAGCAAGAAGCAACTTTAAAACTGACCCAGAAAGCTCGTTTACGCAAGGAGGCAAGAGAAAACTAACATGCAAGACAAACTCCAAGGTTTATAAATCAAACAACAAATAGCTCCTCCCCAGCGGAGTCGCCAAATTATTGGAGAGGTAAATCCCCTCTGCGGACAGAGGCGATCCCACTAGCCCAAAATGGGTCTAGCAACAATCAATCACGCTATTATGCAAGTTCCTAGTTGTAAATCGAGAGTGGATAAGAATAACCAACCTGGAATCCAACGCTATTGTCGTAGACGAGTTGATATCCTCGTTCTCTAGCTCCGGCAGGTCACAATCCTAGCGATCTTTGCGAATGGACACCTGCACATGCAAAGAACGAAGCGAATACAAGCATAAAATCCACAATATACAACTATATATCAGTCAGAAAGGACATAAATCAAACATCATCATTATGAATAGTAAGATTGGAACCATAATAATAGTCGTTTATTAATGAATAAGCAGAGAAAAGTACAACCAATGTTCTGACGTTGAATCTCTCCTCTGGCTGGGCGAGCAGCTACATATGCCTTGCAATAGATCTCTCTCTCTCTTTACTTGTGGATACAGCTCAGACTTCTGGCAGCATAACCTCACTCAAGACAAGTATAATCAATACTAGCACTATCATCAACACTTCAGAACTCAAGAACTAGCTTGTCAAATGCATGAGGATGGGCTTTTATAAATGGAGAAGGGAAGAAGATACAATGCATCTAGACACTCATTGTGGATTGACATTATCCCCAAAAAGCTGTTGTGGATAGATGATGAGGATAGATGATGAGTCTCGACATCTAGAAGGCCAGCTTTATTCCAAAAAGAATGATGACAATAAAAGGAAAAAAACATCCGAGCGCGCGTTTGTCAAAAATCTTTCCCAAATTTGGTTGGCACGAGTATTTCTCTATGACAGAGCGCCAATGGTCACACCCTCTTTTGAGGATCTCAGTGATTGGCGCGGGTAGGACATTGTGGACCCGCGCTAATGGAAAAAGGGCACTTTTCAGGGATATTTTGCAGAAGGTGTCTTCAGGGAACATGAAGTACATACTCAGGGGAACATAATGCAAGTGTTTTTAGGTTATGTCACTGCTCACAGGTCCCGGAATGCGTCCTCCAACGTACGGAAACAGGGGTAACAGGGACGGTGACCAATGGTGACAAATTACTATGTAACAGTATGAATCCATAACTAAACAATGTAAAATAGGTTTCCACTTATGATTTTTATTATTTAAAACTTAAGTTGATGTAAGGAAAGGATATTTCCTATTGCTATCTCGCTTGAGGAAGGGATACTCAATGCATCTAGCCTAAGTATGACATCTTCACCAAACCATAAACTATAGGGTAAATATCACCACTAACTTTGAGAAATTAGTATCAAAATTAGAAACAACTAAAAAATAAATGTGTTTAAATTTATCAAAAGCAAATCATAGCATATAACTATTACCATTAGGGAAAGATCTTTGGTGATTGTCAATGACCACTACCATTATTTTAATGGATTGTTTTCTAATAGTGATTGGGGGACCATCACCAATTTTAATCACAAAAATAATATAGTGTTGGGCTTACATCAAATATTGTTGCTAATTTATTTTTGAAACATGACCTGGTTATGTTCCTAAAAGCCTTGCTATTATTTTAGTTGTCGAAGCCACTTATGACAACAATCCTTTGAGTCATTGCAAAATCTACTCAAAGCAATGGTTCATTCATGATGTTCACCATAAGTGACTGTGATGATGACCATTAAAGGCTTGGCATCCATGTTAGTGTTTATGGCAGTGACAAAGTGTCTTTCAACCTTCACTTTCTTTCTTTGAATGGAAGAAATTACAAATTATTTCGTACCACAATGCTTTAAGTATTGTGCTCAATTTCCTTATTATATATTTATGCAGTATTAGCGAGTGTAGATCCATCATATCTCTAGTTGTATTAAGAAGTAAAAGGGATAAGAAAAAATAGATGCAAATTTCTCGATGCTAAAAAGATCTCAACTTAAGACAAATCTAGGTTGGTGTGTGTGTGTGTGTGGGCACACACACTTAGCTATAGAACCAAGAGTTAGCTCAATTAGATGGACCATCCTTTGAGGACATGTTGTCAATTAGCAAGTTATAGGTCAAAGTTTTGAATCTACTCAAGTCCCTCAAGTTTATCATCCGCTATTATGGTTTGTTGTTGAGCTACCTTCCAATTAGATAAAATGGGTGATCTGGTGAAATTTTCCTTAGAAAAAATATATTAAACATGTTTTGTTGGGTCCCTATAATACTAGTGATTACCCCATTACTATTGTAGTTATACCCCTTATTTATATTGTTGTGCCCCTATTACCCCCATATTGTTATTTCTGTGCCCCATAGAATCCCTCTATTGTTATTTTTGTGGCTTTATATTATTATTGTTAGGTCGGCTGGATTATATTGTGACTCCTTAGACTCCTATATATAGAAAGGAGGTTTTGTCATTTGTATCATCCAAGAATTGTTCATTTATGTAATGTAAAGGAGGTTTCCCCCTCGAAGAGGCTGAATTCTAAGGCGTTGATCTTTCTTTTCTATCTTTTCTTGAGCTGGTTTCATAACATTTGGTATCAGAGCTTTGGATTCTAGGGTTTCGCTGCTCCAAACAGGTCATCGTGGCATTTTCGCTATAACTTTTTTTCTGTGACGTTTCAGAAGTCGCAAAAAAAACCATTTGAGAAGAAATCGCGTTGAACCTTGGGTCCGAATTTCAGAGCTTTTCGCACGATATTTTCGGAGATATGATCTGAGGAAGTTGGTCTTTTTGCAGACTCCTGAATTACATTCAAAACAGGTGACCTGGGGAAAATCGTCATAACTTTCTTTCTGATCATCGGATTGAAATTTTGTAAGAAGGTACAGAAATGGGACGGATTGTAGTTTTCTTTTATATATTTTTCAGTGTCAAAGGTTGAAGCAGTGACACGTGGCACTTCATACAAGTTCGCTATACTAAAATAGTCTATAATCAGGTCACTGCGGGAGATTGTGCATAACTCTTTCTTGGAGAATCCAATTTGGATCAGACTAGTGGCATTGGAAAGAGGACATACAAGGCTACTACAGGTCACAATTTCAGAACTGGATGATTCGAAATTACAGAGATACATCAGATTCAATATCAGGCTTCTACAAAGTAAAAAAGGTGTGTAGTTTTTTTTTTAATTTTTGCATAAGCTTGGTTTGAAGGAATTCAAAGGGCATAGTAAAGCATTATTATCGGTAACTGATGCCCCGAGGAAAGAAAATGCAAACACCTAGTAAGGAACCTGAAAGCTCTAGCATGACTCATGAAGAAGAGGAAGAAATGCTACATGATATATCAAAATTACAAGAACAAGTGCAACAAATGTCACGCTCACAAAAGCTAACAGATGCTAAGATAAATGGCGTGGAATCTAAGATAAAGGGCATGGAAGCTAATATGGATGATCTGAAGATAGATTTGAGGACAAATTTGAAGACAGACATGGCAGATTTGAAGACAGATTTGACAAATTTTCTACAAGAAATACTTACTAATGGTGAAAAGGTTGTAAAGGAAACTCATGATGTGAACAAAAGAAATGTTAATCATGATTCCATAGACTCTAATGTTGGATCGAAGACCCACCATATTCCAAAAATCGATATGAGGAAGTTTGATGGCAAGGATCCCGCCACATGGATATTACAGATGGAGCAATTCTTCGATCTCAATAATGTGCAAAACACACAAAAGGTACGTATGGAAACTTTATATTTGGAACCAAATCAGTTTGTATGGTATCAATGGCTTTGTTCTCGTAAACAATTTATCACTTGGGCAATTTTTACGGAAGAATTGATAGCACATTATGAGGATACAAAAAGCAACACTTTTTTTAGCCAATTGATAAGTCTCAAACAAAAGGGTTCAATAATGGAGCACATTGAGGAGTTCCAAAAATTGAACATAAGGGTAAAAGATATTCCAGAGGAGCATAGGATTGATGTGTTCATAGGGTCTTTAAAGGATAATATCCAACATGATGTGCGCCTTTGGGAACCTGATTCATTAGAGAAGGCATTCAGGTTAGCAAGAAAAATGGAAAGCAAAATTATGGCAACTAGGAAGCATACCATTCACAACTATAAAGACGGAAGTGTTGTTGCCCATAGTCTTCCACAACCTACAAGGTTGACACCACAACAATTGGAAGAAAAAAGAGCAAAAGGGCTTTGTTACAATTGTGATAGCAAATACACAAAAGGTCATAAGTGTGCTGAGAAGAAATTATTCTACATAGATTGTGAAGAGGAAGAAGAAAAGGAGCAAGAAAGGTCAAAAGAAGAGGATATATTCCAGGAACAAAGCCTAGATGAAGAACAAATAAATCCGACCATATCTTGTAATGCATTGGCGGGAATTACCACTCCTCAAACCATCAAGATAGAAGGACAAATCAAGAAGAAAAAGGTAATAGTGTTGATTGATTCAGGAAGCACCCACAATTTTATTCATTGTAGGGTAGCAAAAGAATTGAATTGCTTCCTATATCCAGCACCAGAGTGTCAAGTGATGATTGCAAATGGAGGAACAATAAATTGTTCTGGAAAGTGCCATAATATCAAGCTATCCATGGGAGAATATGTATTGACTAGCCCAATGCTTTCCATTCCAATGGGAGGTGCTGATGTTGTACTAGGAGTCCAATGGCTACAATCCTTGGGTACAATAGCTTTTAATTTTCAAGAACTTTTCATGAAATTTTCTATGGAAGGAAAGGAAGTTGAATTAAGGGGTATTGCAGGGAAACCAGGAAAGATAATCAGCTCTAATGGCATGACAAAGCTTCTAAAAAAGGAGCAAAGAGGTGTAATTGCACAATTATGTTCGCTAGATGTTTCCACATTGGAATCATCTATTTCTCCAGATCTCCAAAAAGTCCTGGACAATCATTCCAAGGTATTTGAGACTCCCAAAGGTCTCCCACCTATGCGTGATCATGATCATGCTATTCATCTGATTCCAGGAAGTGTTCCTCCAAACATCAGGCCGTACAGATATCCATATGTCCAAAAAAGTGAAATTGAACGTATGGTTGCAGAAATGCTAGAGGCTGGTATAATTCAACCGAGTCAAAGTTCTTTCTCAGCTCCAGTAGTATTGGTGCACAAGAAGGATGGATCATGGCGCATGTGTCCAGATTATAGGGAGCTCAACAAGCTCACTATTAAAGATAAGTTCCCCATTCCTGTCATTGATGAATTACTGGATGAATTGCATGGATCAATTTACTTCACCAAGTTGGATCTTCGTTCGGGATATCATCAAATCAGAATGAAGATTGAAGACATTCCGAAAACGGCATTTAGAACTCATGAGGGTCATTATGAATTTTTGGTCATGCCTTTTGGCCTTACCAATGCACCTTCAACATTTCAAGGTTTGATGAATTCAATTTTCAAACCATTCCTTAGAAAATTTGTGTTAGTATTTTTTGATGATATACTAATCTACAGCAAGTCTTGGAAGGATCATGTTGAACATGTTGACAAGGTGCTACAACTATTGGAGGAGAAACAATTATATGCAAAAAGATCCAAATGTTTCTTTGGAGTCCAGGAGGTGGAATATTTGGGTCATATTGTATCTCATGAAGGAGTTAAGGTAGACCCTAGCAAAATTAAAGCCATTAAGGAATGGAAAATCCCCACATCCATAAAGCATCTGCGAGGATTTCTTGGGTTGACAGGGTATTATCGCAAGTTTGTTAAGAATTATGGGAGAATAGCAGCACCTCTAACAACATTATTGAAGAAAGATTCATTTTCATGGACTCCGGAAGCAACAAAGGCCTTTGAACATCTTAAAGAGGCAATGTGCCAAGCACCGGTCTTAGCTACACCGGACTTCACAAAAACCTTTATTGTGGAATGTGATGCTTCAGGAAATGGAATTGGTGCTGTTCTAATGCAAGATGAAAGACCCATTGCTTTTGAAAGTCGTCCAATCAAGGGAAAGTTTTTAAGCAAAGCTATTTATGAGAAGGAAATGTTGGCAATACTCCATGCACTTAAGAAATGGCGACCCTACCTAATGGGAAGACACTTCAAGGTAAAAACGGATCATGATAGCCTTAAATACTTTTTAGAACAAAGATTATCCTCTGAAGAGCAACAAAAGTGGGTCACAAAGATGTTGGGTTATGACTTTGAAATCATCTACAAAAAAGGGAAGCAAAATGTGGTGGCAGATGCACTCTCAAGAAAGGATGAGGATGTGGAAGCATTGTTGTGTGCCATTTCTATTATCCAACCAGATTGGATAAACGAAGCAAGGGAGGAATGGAAGAATGACGAAGAAGTGTGGGCACTTATTCGAAAGCTACAACAAGATTCCAGTACTTCTGATACATTTAGCTGGAAAAATGATTCGTTATGGTACAAAGATCGCTTATACCTCTGTAAGAATTCCCAGCTAAAACAAAAGATTCTTATGGAATTGCACACTTCTCCCTTAGGAGGGCACTCAGGATTTTTAAAAACTTACCACAGGGTTAAGAAGGAATTTTTTTGGGATGGCCTTAAATCAGATATTCAAAAGTTTGTGGCGGAATGTTTGGTTTGCCAACAAAATAAAGTTGAAACAATTAAGACACCGGGTCTATTACAACCTTTATCCATTCCAAGCCAACGTTGGGAGGAGGTTTCAATGGATTTTATCACAGGTTTACCCAAGTCTGAGGGAAAGAGTGTCATCATGGTGGTAGTTGACAGACTTACCAAGTATGCACACTTTTGTGCATTATCACATCCATTTAAAGCCAGTACAGTTTCTACTGCATTTATGGAAACAGTTCAAAAGCTACATGGAAACCCAAAGATTATTGTAAGTGACAGAGATCCCATTTTCACTGGAAATTTTTGGACAGAATTATTTTCTTGTCTTGGTACTCAGTTAGCTCATAGCTCATCTTATCATCCTCAATCTGATGGGCAAACTGAGATAGTAAACAAATGTTTGGAAGGATATCTTCGTTGCTTTGTATCTGATAAACAGACACAATGGGTCAAATGGTTGCCTCTGGCTGAATGGTGGTATAACACTTCCTTCCATACAGCAACAAAAATGACCCCATTTATGGCACTTTATGGGTATCAACCACCATCCATCACATCATATTTAAGAGAAAATTCTAAGGTTCAGGCAGTGGAACATCACATCGAACATCAACAACAAGTCCTCCAACTCTTAAAGGATAACCTCGTGTTGGCACAAAATAGAATGAAACAACAGGCAGATCAACATCGCAGTGAAAGAAGTTTTGATGTAGGTGATTGGGTATTCCTACGGCTACAACCATATAAGCAAATGTCCCTAAAGCAAGCTAAGAAGGATAATAAATTATCACCAAAGTATTATGGTCCGTACAAGGTGTTGCAAAAGATTGGTACTATGGCATACAAATTGGAGCTTCCTGCAGCTTCTCGATTGCACCCAGTTTTCCATGTTTCATGTTTAAAGAAGGTTATAGGCGACAAGCTCCCAGTTCAAACAATATTGCCAGAACTTGACGAGGAAGGAAAAATTATATTGGAACCGGAAGCAGTCACAGAAACAAGAACTCGACAGCTACGAAATCGATCAATTTCAGAGTATCTTATCAAGTGGAAGAACTTATCCGCTGAAGATTCCACATGGGAGGATGAGAATTTTATGCAGAAGTATCCAGAACTGCTCAAGCGTTGAGGACAACACTTTTTTGAAGGAGAGGGGCATGTTGGGTCCCTATAATACTAGTGATTACCCCATTACTATTGTAGTTATACCCCTTATTTATATTGTTGTGCCCCTATTACCCCCATATTGTTATTTCTGTGCCCCATAGAATCCCTCTATTGTTATTTTTGTGGCTTTATATTATTATTGTTAGGTCGGCTGGATTATATTGTGACTCCTTAGACTCCTATATATAGAAAGGAGGTTTTGTCATTTGTATCATCCAAGAATTGTTCATTTATGTAATGTAAAGGAGGTTGCCCCCTCGAAGAGGCTGAATTCTAAGGCGTTGATCTTTCTTTTCTATCTTTTCTTGAGCTGGTTTCATAACATGTTTTTACGTAAACATTACACATTACACATATCCCTTGCACTAGACTATAAAATGCACATGGGTTTTCTTGATGTAATGATCTCTATATTAAAAAAAAAAAACATGATGCTTATTAATCCCATCACCCATATATTAGTGATAAACATGTTTTAAAGTCCAATATATTAGTGATAGACATGTTTTAACACTTTACAAGTTTGATTTGAATTATTTACCTTAAATCTCTTTACACGTAAAAATATTGACACATAAAAGGATTGATACATAAATGCTTTGTCTCCTCATATTTCTAAAATGAAATTTTGCGAGAGTGGTTCCTCATTTCTAAAATGATTTTTTGCTATTGTATTTTCAATATAACTTAGAGAATTATAATAAATACAAAGAAAGGTTAGGAAATATTACTTAAGGAAACTTCATAGAGATAGTCCAAAGAGGATCAAATAGAGTCCAAGGCTTCATTCAAAGTCTAAATTTTCCAGAGAACCATCCACTAGAGTTGAGGATCTTATATCTATTTTCTACTTTTGGCACCAAGCTCGATATAAGCTTCTTCCTCAAAATCTGAAAAAGAAATCCATTGATGTAAGCATGTAACTTGGGGCAGAGACCATCGAATCTGCGAAACAACCCCTATCTGTGTAGCAGGTCAATTACTCTACCTTATCTACAGCAATCGATAGACCAGAGTTTCATTGACCATGTGAAGTTGAGAGGCAGAGTCTATCAGGTTGCCATTTGACATTATTTTTCCCCAAAAAAAACCTTTGAAATAAATTTTTGAGGTCTCGAGTGGTGGGAGCAAGTTTGTTGCAACGGTAACTGAGGCATCTTTGGATGATGTTGGAGCTGCAAGCATATTCTAGGAATAAAGAGAGGAGACCGATTCTACCATGATTAAGGGGTGATTTGTAGGGTTGCAGGAGCTAGTGTGGTGGAAGAGAGGGTTTACTGTGAGAGCTCTGCATTAAAGCTGAATTTTCCATTCTCTACATTGGCCAGCTGATAAGGCAAACTTTAGCTGCCACGTTTCGACTGGTTTGGCCCCATTTTCCTTTTGATTTATGAAACTTTTACCAAATTTACAATTAATCTAGCTAAAAGAATTTGATATACAACCATGTATTATAAATTAATAATACATTTTGCTTCCAAATAATTTGATATACAACCATGTATTATAAATTAATAATTCATTTTGCTTCCAAATGCATTCAGCACATAAACACAAGCAAATCAATTGTTAAAATCTAATCATTGTGAAAGGGTTACCAGCAGGAATGGAAGTTCTGGAGAAAATAGGTTGTTACCCGGTGATTTGTTTGTCAAAGATAATTTCAAATTTTATATGATCATCCAAGTTTGAAATTGTGGAAAACGGTGGGAAGGTGTAAAAACTGTCAAATTTAATGGTTAAGTCTGTTTCGAAATTAATAATTTATTTTGCTTCCCAATAAATTCAGCACATAAACAGGAGCAAATCAATTGGTAAAATCTAACCATTGTGAAAGGGTTAGCAGCAGGGATGGAATTTCTTGGGCAAATAGGCAGGGTGATTTGTTTGTCAAATACAACTTCGAATTTTATATGACCATCAAAATTTGAAATTGTGGAAACGGGCCTGAAAGGTATAAAAAGGGTCAAATTTAATAGGTAAGTCTGTTTCGAAATTCCAAACTTGGTTAGTAGTTATGGAAACATAAAGCATGGCTTGGAAAATGAAAAGTTGAGACATTCCTCGGTAAAGAAAGCAGAGAATGAAAGTGCACACACTTTTATTAGGCATCCATTCGATAAATACACTATCATCAAACGATAAATACTTGGTTCACAGAATCTCTAAAATACCCTGATAAATACACTATCAACCAATAATAAATAATAAATACTAGGGTTTACGAATCTCTAAAATAACCTGAATAAAAGTGTTGAGTTTTAAGTAATTGCCTGAGCATAAATTTTTCCAATTCTACTCTCTGTTCCTGGATCTCTAAAACAACCCTAATAAAAGAGTTCACTCTTTATTAAATGACATAGCATCAATTTTTTCCGTCGTAGACATTTTCCACCTCGTAGCTGTCACATGGAATATTCAATAAACCAGAAGATTCACTTTTACGCGTCGCAGAGTGGAGGGCTAGAACTGCAAATATTTTGACGTAGTTCAAAACATTTAAGTGGATGTTTGTGCATAAACAATTCAATAAAGCATGAACGCACAGAGCTGCAACTTAAAAACTGGAAGTCTTTGTAGAATCCAAGACAACAACAAATGATGCTCGGAATTGAAAAACAATCTTCATTCAAAATAGCAACAACATTGAGAGTAAAGGCAGATTAAATGCTGAAGGCATGATTTCTAAAGTTGCTTACGGGTCGTAAATTTATCCTCCTGATCTTGAAATGGAAATCAATGGTGAGATATTTATTCTCTTAGGCCATTTATGGATAGCTATGAACATTGAGATCTAATTTCGCTTAATATTATGGTGCATGAGTTTTTTTAACATAGGAATATTGGGAATTTAGATCCCAGTGTGGGAACAGCTAAAAGTTTCTCTAATTTTTTGAGGAAATAGTTAATCGGTAATATTATATAATAAAAAAATTAAAAATATAAAATATTTTTTAAATTATATAATTTATATAATAATCAAAATTAATATTGAATCAAAATAATATTAAAATTAATTTCAATATATAATTTCTTACATGTAAATATATTCTTTGGTTGTCTTTCCACGAGTCTTTGAAACAATCTGGCTTAAAAATACAAAAGAACAGTTTTACATATGTTTCTCTAGTTATTCTTAAGAGAAAAAATAAAGCAACTCTAATATTTAAGCATCTGGCACATACAATATGCACACACAATCTTTTGCGATATATATATACATGTATATACATAAAAAACAAAAGAAATACTCATCAGCATGACATCCTAGATATCGTCCTTACATAGAGGTGCCACATGCCTACTTAACCCATCAAGAGATTGCTCTAGTTTCTCAATTAAGGATATCCGTGTTAAGGATGTCTTTGGCCTTTTTTCTTAGGAAGGTTTCAACTTAAGCTCATGGTTTGTGGGTAATTCAACATATTTCCCTATAGATTTTGTATTCCCCAACCCAGTGAATCCCGGAACTCCAAAAAAAATACTCTACAAAGCTCCAAGAACTTTCACAAACTCCCATTGCAGCTCAAGGGAATGTTCCAATACAATTCCAAAGCTCCCAAAAGCCAAAATCGGTTTCCCAAACTTTTAGGAGTGGTTTCCGTGTAACAAAGATTTAATATAATTTTGCAACCCCGTATTTGGACAATTTCAAACGGAATTTTACCTCCAATGCTATGAAATAACAGAGTTTACATTGAAACCGGGAGTTTCTCCTGCCGGCCGTAAACATTACCAGCTTTCCATTGTTTTCGTTCTCTATTTCCCTCTTTTCTGAGCACACCCATTCGAATCTTTTAAGCGTATTTTTGAGGGCACGGATCCTGCACAATATTCTACAGAATCTACATATAACCCTAAATTTATGACTGTCCAGAGGCCATAATTCGCCAACATCTCATTAGGTAGCCTCGATTTAAGCCATCTACAGCATGCCCCGTTCTTTACTCCGAAAAACCAAAACTATAAACTGAAAACTTGATAAATTACTAAATTTTCATAGTTGTTAATTTTATTTGGGCGTTTCTATCTAAATTAGATTTATTTGGACATTACTATTTATAGATTGTGGATTTAGGACAAGTTAATTCTAGCCCTCTCCGTGTTGCCCGACCGTCTTTGCTTAAAAAAAAACTAGAATATTTGGACATTGCTATTTAAAGATTGTGGATTTCAAGAATATTATGAAATTTGATTAACAAGAGCCAAGTTACTTATGCCTGTGTTCTTGTTCTTGTTCTTGTTACCCAATTCTCTTTGCCAAAAACTCTAAAGTGACAGATTCCTATGCTTAATTAAAACACAGTGTTATCGCCATTTTGACTATTTTCTGAAACACAAAATGTTAAAGATAATGGAGAATATCCTAGAATAGGTAAAGTTGGTTCACGTAACCTCAGGATAGAAATTAGTTTCTATTTCTTAAGATGTTGTTCTAACTTCCCTAAAACCATGTTTTCTATTTAATGTGTAATGTGCATGAACAATGTAGAGCATTCTGCATAGCCATATTCTCCTGGTTCAGACTCTCTTTCGTAGAGCTGACCAGTGGATTTTCATCATGGTATTAGAGTGTCAGGGTTGAGGATCCTGTACGTTGTTTGGTGGGTGTGACTAAATCGAAATCGTCGCAAGTTTTGAGTGGATAAGCGTGACGATAGCACTATTACACATTCTTGCGATTTTTATTTTTCAACCGTCACAGGTTTTCAGTGTACATCTATGACAGTCTCAAATATTAGTTGTATATTTGCGACAGTCTCGGATATTAGGCGTACATCTGTGACGACGTCTCGGATATTAGGTGTACATCTACGACTGTCTCAGAAAATTGATGTACATCTGTGACGATCGTGTAAACAACAAAAAGGCTCCAAGAGAAGGCTTCATCTTGGAGAAGGCTGCAGACGCTAACAACAAAAGGTTATCTGGAGGCTGTGAAGGAAGCCACGGTGATCAGCGGGTGTGCTGCGAGATCAAACAACATTGAAGATCAGTGATCTGTCTTTGTCACAGATCTGGGGTAAATCTAACATCTTCTTTTACCTGTCGAAATTTTTTTTCTTCTAAATCACCAAGATGAATAACAATATGTTTGAAGCATGCTTGAATGAGCATAACAAGCTCGATGGTTCCAATTATGCAAATTGGAAATTCAAGATGCAGACTCTGCTAAACGTGCAGAGTGCTTGGATGATTGCGAATGGGGATGAGCCGAAGCCCGCGGCTGGATCAGCATCGATCCTAGATTGGGAGAAGCGAGAAGGTAATGCAAGGACGTTGTTGAAAATCTCAGTGAAAGACAGCATCATACCACACATCAAAGAATGTAAGACAGCTAACGAGATCTCAGGAATTCTGAAGGAGTTGTATGAGATCAGGAATTCAAATCGTCTTTTGTTCCTCAAGAGTAAGATCCTATCCCTGAAGATGGAGGAGAATGAAACAATTGCTTCATTCGTAGCAAGGATCAAGGATCTGAAGAACAAATTGGCAGAAATTGGTCATACAGTTGATGATACAGATCTTGTAACCATTACCATGAATGGTGTCACTGATGATTACCAAATGTTCATCACTGGGATAAATGCCAGAGAGAAGATCCCAAAATTTGAAGAGCTGACAGGAATACTGATGCAGGAAGAAGAAAGAAGATCATCTCTGAAGCCCCAAAGTGCCGATCTTGCATTAATGGCGAAGAAAAACTTCTTCAAAGGGAAAGGAAGTCCACAACAGCAAAACAGAGCAAACTCACACAAAAGACCGAATCAGACCCAAGGTATGCATCCAAATAGAAACTACTCTGAAACTAAATGTTTTTATTGCGGAAAATTGGGTCATATTGCCAAGGAGTGCAGGAAGAAGAAATATCATGAAGAACAGCAGAAGCAGAAAAGACATGCAGGTCATCTCGCAAATGACAATCATGTGCAGAATTTCAGATTGTTCATGGCAGATCGTGATGAGAATGTTGATGCAGACATCTGGTATGTAGATTTAGGAGCGTCAACACACATGACAGGGAACAAGCATTGGTTCAAAGATTTTAAAGAAATCAACAAAAGAGCGCAGATTTACCTAGTTGATGATAGAAGTCATCAAATCAAAGGGTGTGGGAAAGTTTCTGTCATTCTACCTAATGGTAATGTAAAACAAATTCATAATGTCATGCATGTGCCTGGTGTAACAAAGAACTTGATTTCTGTATCCATGATTACAGATCAAGATTTGAAAGTTGAATTATTTAAATCTAACTGTTATATTAAAGATCTGCTAGATTGCATGAAGACAATTGCTACAAGAATCTGAACAGGAGGACTGTACAAGTTGGATGTAAGACCTGCACCAGTTCGAGAATTGACAACAATGAGCCTGACTACATAAGAGCTATGACATCAGAGATTTGGCCACATCAACTACAATGATTTGTTGTTACTACAAAAGAAGGAAATGGTAAGATATCTTCCTATGCTAAAGCAAGTACATAATGATTGTGATGCCTGTACATTAGAAAAAATGCATAGAGAAGAATTCCCTATTCGAGCAGAAAAGAAATAGAGGGATATACTTGAATTAGTGCACACAGACCTCTGTGGACCCATGCAGACAAAATCATTAGGAGGTGCACTATATTTTCTACTATTTATTAATGATTGTACGAAGTTTTCTTGGGTGTATTTCTTAAGTAAGAAGAGCCATACATTTGAATACTTTAAGTAGTTTAAAAATATGATTGAAATACAAACAGGGAAACAGATAAAAATTCTTCATTCTGATCAAGGGGGAGAATACAGGAAGGATGAGCTTATCAGGTATTGTAAAGATCATGGAATTTTGCAGCAATTCACAGTACCCCATACTCCACAGCAGAATGGAGTAACAGAAAGAAAGAATAGAACACTGGTGGAATGTGCTAGAAGTATGTTGAAAGGTAAGAATCTTTCAAATGGTTTTTGGGCTGAAGCAGTGAATATTGCAATTTATTTGAAAAATAGGAGTCCTACAAAGAATCTTGAGTCTAAAACTCCTTATGAAGCATTATATGGATTTAAGCCTATAGTAAAACACTTAAGAATATTTGGATCTAAAGCATTTGCCCACATTCCAAAAGAAGATAGAAGAAAATTAGATTCAAAAGCCATCAGATGTACCTTTATAGGGTATTGTTCACAGTATAAAGCTTACAGATTATATAATCCTTCTACTCATGTTGGGTAGCGGAAGCCCCACGCAACGGTTAGAAGGCTCGAAGCCGGAAATTTTGGATAAAGTTAGGGTAAAGACTCCGCTAAAAGCACGAAACACGAATTATAATGGGTTGAGTCAAAGGGTAGTCCGCCCGAAAATAATGTAAAGAAATGTAAATAGAGTCGGCCCGCACAGGGATCACGGGCCAGGGAAGGGTATAAATAGAGCGAGGCTCTATGGGTAGAGAAATGAGAGTTCTGGTTTGGAAAAAGATGAAATGTAATGCGGTTTTGAGGAAGATAGTCTGAAAGCGTCTGTAAGTCCGAGTCAAGGGTTGGGTTAGTAAGTAGAGGCTCTACAGTTGTGTGTGCAGAGGCCTAGAAAGTTCGCAGCTATGTGCGCGGACCCTGCAGCTGAGTGCGTAGGGTGGATCTGAATGTATTGAGGATAAGTGGAAATAAAGATAAGTTTCTTCTGAAATTTTGTATTCCTTCTAAGCTGTCGCAAATCTGACTTTCATAATATCTGTTTAATTTAATCTGCTTATTGCATGAATGAATGTAAATCTGGGTTCATTTTAATGCATGAATCAGTTGTGTTGGTTAAATGTTTGCTTAAAGATCCTGTTAAGTTGTAACTGCATCCTCCAATAGAATAGCACACTAATAAGAAATATATAATCAATCTGGATCTATGCGAATACCGAGCAGCGTGGAGCTTTAAACCAGTGTGCGAAACCTCCAGACCACACCAAGACATCCCTAGGGTGCGGAAACCTAGTTCTAGCACCCTCCCTTGCTACCTCAGGTGAGACTTCGGTCCGCGCTTTGCGGGCTGTTGCCGAAAGGGCCGGTAGATGCGGGATTTGTTTGGGTAAATAACTCTTACGAACCTGGGTCAGGCCCATATAAGCCAACAAATGGTTCCGTTGCCGAGACCAGGATCTGCCTAAGGGGTGTCTAATGTGGGAACACTGGAATCCTACGAAGAAAGAGCTTGAAGATTGGTGGGATCTGAAGCTTCACGAGTTCGCAGTTTAGGGACACAAAAACTCACGGATATCGGAGGAACAGTGGTTGGATCGCTATATATTCATAGGTATACACGAGATCTTCTTCGTAACATTTCCAATAGAATTATACGAGTGGATCGTGAAGTTAGCTGATAGCGTGGGGAGGTGTAGATTAGACCAGCCGATAGTGTGGACTCCAGAACTAGTGCGCAAGCTGGAAGCCACCGAAGATAGACTTGTGCACGTGGTAGACCACTGGTTAGATCGGATCATAGGGGGATTTATCACTGAATTCATGATAGATACAACTGTAAGTTATAGCGAAGCAAAAAGGCAATTTCTCCAAGGACCGCGGGGTAGGTACATCAAATCATTGAATACTTGGATTAAGATGTTGTTGTGCGAAAAATAGATCCTGCGCGTATATTGATGTTTGGAGTAACACGGAGCGGAAGGGGTTATCAAAGAGCAGGAGAAGTAGAGAACAGCCCTTTGATTTCTATCTCGCGGGAAAGCAAGGAGGATCTCGCTAGGTTCTCGCCAGGAAGTGCGGTCTGATTGATTAAAGAACGCTTCCCACTGATACCACCTCCATCTACACCGCCACCCACTTCACCCACGTCGAGTCCATCCACACCAACACCACCTCCACCCCCTCCACCACCAAAAGATGGGATGGTGACCGTAGTCAAGTTACCAACATTTCAGGGTGTAGGGAATGAAGAGCCAAGTCAGTTCTGGTTTGTGATAAAATCTGTATGGGACGCGTAAGGCATAACAGATGAAAACATTAAAAAGGCCACGCTGGTTATTGCACTACAAGACCGCGTGCTGACATGGTACATAAAATACTCAACCGACCATCCGAATGAGGGAATAATGGCGATCTAGGACACGCTTAATAAATATTTTGGTCGACCAAAGTTTGAAGCCCAGTCGGTCATTAGGTTCAAGGAGATAGCAATTTTTCCTGATGAAACTCCGTGGGATTTGGAACAAAAGTTAAAGAGTACTATTCGCAAAGCTAACATGACTTTGACAGATGGGCAACATTGCGCGTGGTTTGTGGCATCATTAACACCCCATCTGAGGACAGATTTGTCACAACATAAGATCTCAACCCAAGCCGAGGCACTGGAAACAGCAATGAGGTTACACGCGACCCCAATACTGGACCCAGGGTTGGGAGTTCAACAAATCCACGCGCAACTTCAAAACTTGAGTCTGGAAGTGCAAAGCTTGAAGCAAGGAAGAGTGTCCCGACCAGAGGTATGCCCGGAGGTAGGTTGTATTAAATGTAAGAGCCAAGCGCACGACAAGGACCATTGTCCTGTCTTCGCGAACTATCTGGCGGGAGGAGGTCCGATGCCGTTAAAAGTAGAAGTACAAGCAGGACCAAGTGTCGCGCCTGCGCTCTGGTGCACGATTTGCCAGGTGGGAGGGAAGCATGCGATAGATAACTGCCACCTCTTACAAAAGTATACCCAGACCTCACAGCAGTTGTATTGTAACTTTTGTCGATCGGTAGGACACGATGAGCGAACGTGTCACAGTTATGACTTAATGTTAGAGAGAACCCCAACATACTGGGTGCGGACTAAAGTACAAGGGGGATTTCAAGGACGCAGCCGAGGAAGAGGATTGGGGCCCGGATGGGGCCCCAGATAGTTAATTTGTTATAATTGTGGAGGACAGGGACGCTACGCTCACGATTGCACGAACCCAACCAGGATCTCATGCCCCTACTGTGAGTGATTTGATCACGAATTGGTAGACTATCCAACCTTGATTGCCCAATTGAGCGAAAAAGGAGTACTCCAATCTCCACCAACCCAGAATATCTAGATGATGCGCGTGGAACCTCGCGAAGAGGACCCTAGTATAAATATGGTACTAAGAAGCAGCGCAACTACAGGAGGAAATGAAGACGGGAAGAGGTGTGAGCTACCTATGCAAGAACATAAAACTGAGCCGAAACAAGGGAAGACGTGGCCAAGAGAAGCTCAGTGGAGCTTCACGGATGCTTCTACCCCAAGTAGGAGGGACCAAATGGAGGCAGGAGTGGACCCCTCCATGATCACTACCTTTCTTAAAACCTGCATGAAATTGTTGCGCGATCGTAAGGTTGTTCAAGGATTGCAAGAACTGATCACCAGGTGTGCCGGATCCAGCGAACTCCAGGTCGTCCGGAAGATAGGAAGACATGCTATGCGCACCGGACGAGAGATGAGACTAACCGCGCAAATCGGTGACTATGAAATGGATCAAGTCATCCTGGATTTAGGCTCGGATGCAAACGTACTACCTAAACAAACCTGGGAGCATATGGGCAAGCCCACACTGCAATGGTCCCCGATTCAATTACGAATGGCCAACCAACAAAAGATCTTACCAATGGGCCAATTGCAAGGAGTAATGGTGGATATCAATAGTGTAAGTACCCAAACCAATTTTGAAGTCATAGAGATTGTTGATGACAACAATCCTTACCCTACATTGCTCGGAATTGATCGGGAAACAGACATGAAAGGGATCATTAACTTAAAAAGATGCAAGATGACATTCGAAAAGAAGTCACTACGGGTAGTAGTTCCGCTGGACCCAGCGGAAGGAGAACGCTACACCGAACCCGTATGCAACGAGGAAAGTGACAATGAACTGGATTGCATTTATCAAATAACAATGCAAGACCCAGATCGAATGCAGTCCGCCGATAATAGAAGAACCTCGTGGGAATGTGATAGCATCTGCACCATGGATTCCGAGGAGGAGGCAGAGCGATGGCAGAATCGACTACAGGCCATTACGACACTCAACTGCAATATGGTGACTCAGTCGGTATGGCGCGTAACGACAAAAGAAAGACCACGACCGGAGGAGAACAGCGCGACAGCTGAAGCACAGCTTGCCCCACCCAGCACATTATGCATAATCCAAGAGTAGCCCAGTGTGCCGAAAGATGGGTTGCGCGCACCTGGAGGGGAGCCGCAGAAGCTGGGATGTAGGCAGCGGTTTCAAGTCCAGATTAGAGGACGTGCACGGTGGACATGATGGCATAAAGTGGTAGTTCGAAAGATACGGATGCCCATCAAATGACTGACAACCCAATCGGACCTGCGTGGAACACAGGGTCACAAAGCCGGGAGGGACCATCTCTCTACAGCCCAACCAACCACTACAGGTGCAGCTCACTCCACCGGTGACAACATCCGCGACAGAGTTCAGCAGCTTTGGGCAACCATTCTGCATGGAAAACTACGACTCGATGAGTTAGAAGAAACTGGGGCCCGACTCCACGCACGAAGTATGAAGCTGGACAAAGCAATTGCAGAATTGCAGTTAGAAGTTGCCTACCTAGATTACGGGAAGGAATTGCCAAAGGAAACTGATGTGGTTGGCTCTCCTACCCTGTTACAAGCATTGACCCTGCTAGCATGGTTGCGACTGCACCCGAGAGAACAGGGATGCGCATGCCATAATTCAGTAGTAGAATCGAGGGAACGTATAGGGTGCCCGCGACCCGGGCTAGTCGAGAAACGGAAGACCCACACTAGGGGTTCGCCCACCTAACTATCCGTAGGAGACCTAGTCCCAGCGCCCCATGCAGTTGGAAGAGGGCGCGGGATGATAAACCAGGCTACTGTAGAGTTGCACGACAGAACCACCGCATACATACAAAAACTGCATCTGCGTCCCCAGGGATTCACTGCTACGAAGGAAATATGGAAAGCAACCATTGCAGGTACTGTTCATGATATGATGACCCATTTAAAGCACTACGAAGCCAGTGGTGGGCAATTAAGGTAGAGGATTAACCACCAAAATCGCATTTATGAACTACCGCAAGGGCAAGCAACCAATTTTGAATGTCGAACCATATATAATCAGATTCAGGCTCACGCCACCATGTCTTACCCCTCTGCAAGAAAACCGCCCTATGTCAACAGCATGATGAGTGATGAGCAATTCAAAAACAGTCCATCGTTTTAGGAATTTCCCAAGTATTACCAAGACGCAATCTTGAAGGCACAAGATCCTACCATAGATAGGCCATAGATAGCCACGCCGCAGACCACCGAGCTCCCCAAATCTCCCCGGACACCACAGACCAAGAAGGATCCCCAGAGCCCAGACCCAGTAAGAAGGTCACCTCGGCACCTGCAATCTGGAAAATTCATGATGGAGGAGAAGGCTAAAACTGTTATAATTGAAAGTGAGGATGAAGATGAGGGTCCTCCCACATACGTCGAAGAAGTCCTCCCTGAAGAAGATCCCATACAACCAGTACGATGACCCAAGTATGTGCCGCCAAGCAAAGGGAAGGCCAAGGTACCTACAAATCTGGATGAAGTTGACTCTGTAATCGTCACCCCGTCACTACCAAAAGCTGTGCCAATGGAAAACTCGGTGGTTGGCCATGTTGCGACAATGAAGTTCAAAGATTGGGACCTTGCAGATATAGTAAAATTTCCCCATCTGGCGATGAATGAACTAATGGACCGGAAGATAGAAGGGACGGTGACAACCCTACAGCCAAAGGAGTGGCTACAAGAGGTGGACAAAGCTGGATTGCTCTGTCTCTTGTCGATTCCTCACTTTCTCTGACCCCCTATCACCATGTTGGTCATAAAGCAGCTGCTTTGTTTAGTTCATGAGGACATATTATGGGTTGGTAAACCCGTCCGTATCATAGTGGAACTTGTTCATCGAGTTTCACACCTCCCCTATGACGGGAGAGACCCTCGGGAGATTACTGATAAAGGTAACGATGTCGCGATGATAGAACGACTGAAAAAGAAGTACCAGCTCGCCAAGGGACAGTGAGGGTATATCATTGATAGTATCTCCGACAACGCAGTCCATGTTGCCACCCAATTGCTGGCAGGGAAAGTCATGAGGAAATGTTGTGGCACTGAGGTCCCCGCCATAGTTATCACTCTTGCTGAGGAATGCACAGCCGATGTACAGTTCAATTGGTCGCAGTTCCTTTGTGAAGAGTTTCAGACCAATTGCTGCGAGGTGCAGGAGGAAGGCAAGAGATTCCATTATGCATGGTTGCTCCTGTCCATCATGTTGGTCACCACTGACTTACCTGAGGAAAGCCAGTTTCCAGTCTTGGATCTAGAATGGCCTAAAGCCGCTCGATATGCTTCCCTTTGGGCAACAAGGGACGTGGGACGAATTCGCAATATCAAAATCTTTTGGGTATTAATGGACGCGACTGTGCGTCAGTGGATTAATAAGTTACCCCGCTTAACTGACAAGATCTATGAAAGCATGAAGCACATTGCCGAATTTAAAGCAGACATGCATCATGTCTACATCAGGGTGTGCAAGGACCCGGCCCAGGCATGGACATCACTCCAGTTTATTTCCATTAATGACGTTATTGATGGGATTGTGGATACTTGGCCAGTGGCCTGGCGCGGACCCTTGGCGGAAGAGCGTGACGAGGCTGCCATTCGGAAAAAAAGAGGAGGAAGCCAAGCGCGTCGCACAACAAAAGCGGAATGCACAGTTGGCCATGCAAGTTAAAGCAGCTCGGGAGGTGGCACTCGCAGCAGCAGGCAAGACACAACTAGGTGAGGAGACATTGACAAAGAACAAAGGTAGTCAGAAGGAAACCACTCAGCCGATCGCGATAGATATTCCATCCACCTACGGGGGCCCCTTTAAAGTGCTCAGTGACACCAGAGCGGCCGAAGCCACGGAAGAAGACGAAGGCATCTGAGACAGACAGTGAGGTGACCACCCTAAATGAGGGTGACGTAAATGACATCAAAAATGTTGTTCATGAGGCCACACGTGATGCAGTTGACGAAGCCATGTCCAAGCAGCAGATTGTGTTGGGGGAGCCCCGTACGCGGTTACAGACATTAGGAATCCGCGTTGCAAGTGAACCATTACTATAGACCCACGTCGCCTATTCTGTTGCAATTCTAGCAGGTGCATTGATCGTCGACAACGCAGAGGATAGAGCTATGCTGGGACGGCTTACAGGACTGGGACTCAACACAGCCGCTTTGCCATGCGAAATCTTGCAACAGCTCCAGGACAGTGCCATGATAGAGCTCCACAACCGAGAAGGATGTACCAAACAAATCCTCCAGGAGCAGAAAATATATCTCGAACAGTTGTGCCTCCAACGAGATGAAGTCGTCAAACAGAACCATCAAGTGCAGCAAATTGTCGCAAAAGCTTGCTCAAGTGCCCCCGAGCTGGAGATTACGGCTGATCTCCCTATTGAGACCCAAATTCAGAAGCTAGCTACTGGGTTCCGTAATGCTAAGGAGGAGGCTACGTGGATCCATCAGGAGCTTAGTGTGCAGATTGCAGAGTTAAAATTGCAAACTCAGCCAGCGACACCCCTGAGATTATGGAGCAGTGCAAGAACATCATCACCACTGCCTGCGCAATGCTTATAAGGATGATAAAGGAATGTATGGACTTGTTCACACAGTCGATTGTCACACTCACGACACTTCAAGAGGATCCAACCCTTCAGCGCTTGGAAACTGAAGCTTGGGAGCTTCAGGAAGCCTATGATAGGATCAAAGGAACCGTGTCGACTGTCGTTATTACGCAGCGCCTGGCTAAGATAAGGGAGGCCCAGGACCTAAAGATCCAAGTTGACATGGCCTGGTAGAAGGCAACCGTGATTAAAGCCTGTCTCCAGCCATGGATGGATGAGGCATTTGTAGTTTCGACCACCATAGAGCGCAGGGTAGCTCATATGAAAAGCGAGTACGCCACCATTGAGACAACACCGCCAGAGACTGAGTTGATGGCCACATGCGTGGAAATGATGCAACGGATGATGGAAGAATTTGCTGCTGGAACAAGTGAAGCACAAAGGATGCTAACCGCC
Organism: Pinus tabuliformis; assembly: GCA_031772625.1. Taxonomy (NCBI): domain Eukaryota; kingdom Viridiplantae; phylum Streptophyta; class Pinopsida; order Pinales; family Pinaceae; genus Pinus; species Pinus tabuliformis. The sequence continues at coordinate 172,195,034 of CM062817.1, read as the reverse complement.
CTACGCGAGAAGATTACTGCGCCAGCCGAGTGACTCAGGACGAGTCACGATGATTGTGTTGGGGGACTGTTGGGTAGTGGAAGCCCCACACAATGGTTAGGAGGCTCGAAGCCGGACATTTTGGGTAAAGTTAGGGTAAAGACTCTGCTGAAAGCGTGGAGCACGAATTATAATGGGTTGAGTCAAAGGGTAGTCCGCCCGAAAATAATGTAAAGAAATGTAAATAGAGTCGGCCCGTGCAGGGATCGCAGGCCAGGGAAGGGTATAAATAGAGCGAGGCTCAATGGGTAGAGACAGGAGAGTTTTGGTTTGGGAAAAGATGAAATGTAATGGGTTTTTGAGGAAGATAGTCTAAAAGCGTCTGTAAGTCCGAGTCAAGGGTTGGGGTAGTAGGTAGAGGCTCTGCAGCTGTGTGCGCAGAGGCCTGGAAAGTCCGCAGCTGTGTGCGCGGACCCCTGTAGCTGAGTGCGCAGGGCAGATCTGAATGTATTGAGGATAAGTGGAAATAAAGATAAGTTTCTTCTGAAATTCTGTATTCCTTCTGAGCTATCGCGAATCTGACTTTCATAATATCTGTTTAATTTAATCTGCTTATTGCATGAATGAATGTAAATTTGGGTTCATTTTAATGCGCGAATCAGTTGTGTTGGTTAAATGTTTGCTTAAAGATCCTGTTAAGTTGTAATTGCATCCTCAGATAGAATAGCACACTAATAAGAAAGATGTAATCAATTTGGATCTGTGTGAAAACCGAGCAGCGCAGAGCTTTAAACCAGTGTGCGAAACCTTCAGACCACACCAAGACATCCCTAGGGTGTGGAAACATGGTTCCAACACCCTCCCCTGCTATCTCGGGTGAGACTTCGGTCCATGCTCCGCGGGCTGTTGCCAAAAAGGCCAGTAGCTGCGGGATTTGTTTGGCTAAATAACTATTCCGAACTTGGGTCAGGCCCATATAAGCCAACAACTCACAAGATTTTTGTTAGTAGAGATGTCAAATTCCATGAGCAGGATCATGAAGAATTTGATGAGCAAAATGAGGAATGGGACATTCCATACTTGGTGGAAGAAGAAGCAGAGAACAATCAGGGTCAGCACCAGACAAAGGCAAAGGATGAACAACAACAACAATAGCAATAGCAACAACAGCAACAACGAAAACAGCAACAGCAACAGAAGTAGGAAGAAAAAAAAAATGATGATCAAAAAGGTTTGAAGCTACCCCACCACTCAGGAGATCATGTAGGAAAGCTCAATTGCCTGCAAGATATAGGGAAAATGCTTTTATAACTAGTATTATGAATGTAGTTGAACCGTCTAGTTATAAAGAAGCAAATGAATGTAGTGAATGGAAAACAACCATGGAACATGAATATGATTCAATAATCAGAAATGACACTTGGGAATTGGTTGAACTTCCTAGAGGAAAACAAACCATATGTTGTAAATGATTATATAAACTGAAGATTAATGCAGATGGAACCATAGAAAAACTAAAAGCTAGGTTGGTTGCAAAGGAGTACTCACAAAAAGAAGGGATAAACTATGAAGAAACCTTCGCCCCTGTAGATAAATTGAATACTATCAGAATGTTAATTGCTTTAGCTACTAATAAACATTGGATGGTGCACCAACTAGATGTAAAGTCTGCATTTTTGAATGGAGAACTGAAAGAAGAGGTTTATCTAGAGCAACCGGAAGGGTTTGTCCAGAAAGGAAAAGAACATTTAGTCTATAGATTGAAGAAAGCAATTTATGGACTAAAACAAGCTCCCAGGTCTGGGTATGAGAAGATTGATTCATTTTTTCTGCAAGTTGGCTATAATAGAAGTAAAAATGACCCTAATATTTACACCATGAAAGATGAACAAGGGTGCGTAGTGTTGATTTCGTTATATGTAGATGATTTGATCATTACAGGTGATGCTACATATATAATCAATGAAATCAAGCAACAGATGTCACAGGTGTTTGAAATGAAACACCTCGGTGAACTTAGATACTGTTTAGGTCTTGAGATCTGGAGAGATTCAGGTCAAAAAATTCTGTCTCAAGCAAAGTATGTCAAAGGCCTGCTAGAAAAGTTTAGGATGGATCAGTGTAAGCTTGCAGTGGTACCATTGCAACAGAACATCAAATTGCAGTGTGAGGATGGCTCAAAAGCGGCAGATGCAACACTTTACAAACAACTGGTTGGGAGTCTAATCTACCTAACCACCACCAGACCTGATTTGGCTTATGTTTCCAGTGTCCTAAGTCAATTTATGTCTAAGCCACTTGAAAGCCATTGGAATGTAGCGAAAAGTGTTTTGAGGTATCTACAAGGTACTGTAGATTATGGTATTATTTACACTGACTCCTCTTATGTTAGATTAGCATGATTTGCAGATTCGGATTGGGCTGGAAATGTAGATGATCGCAGATCTATAATAGGTTATGCATTCAGCATCGGATCCAGGGTGATCACATGGAGCAGCAAGAAGAAGAACATAGTCTCCTTGTCCTCAGCGGAAGAATAGTATCAAGCCATGTGTGCAGCAATGTGTGAGGCAGTTTGGTTGTGGAGACTTCTCCAGGATGTTGGGGAAGAACAGATAGACACAACAATAATCAAATGCAACAATCAGAATTCAATCAAACTTTCCAATAATCTGGTGTTTCACAAAAACACTAAACATATTTATACACAATTCCACTTTGTCAGGGAGAAAGTGCAATCTAAAGAAATCCATTTGGAATATTGTAATACATGTGATAATGTTGTGGACATTTTCACTAAGCCTCTTGGAAAAGTTAAGTTTCAAATGTTTAGGGAGATGTTAGGCATATTTGTGAACCCATTCTCCACTAAGGGGGAGTGTTGAAGATAATGGAGAATATCCTAGAACAAGTAGAATTGGTTCACATAACCTTAGGATAGGAATTAGTTTTTATTTCTTAGGATGTTGTTCTAAGTTCCCTAAAACCATGTTTTCTATTTAATGTGTAATGTGCATGAACAATGTAGAGCATTCTGCAGAGCCAAACTCTCTTGGTTCAGACTCTCTTTCGTAGAACTGACCAGTTGGTTTTATTTCATTTAATACAAACATTGCCATTTTTATCACCAAACAATCCAAAACACGTACACACTTCTACACAACAATATGATGTAAATAAAACTATATGGGTGTCCAAAGAAAATGATTTTTATTATAGTTTATCTATATATATATATATATATATATATATATATTTAAGGTATCATGGGTGTCCGAAGAAAATGATTTTTAATATAGTTTTTATATATATTTAAGGTATTATTGAGCAAAGACGTTTATTTTATAATCCAGTATGAGGGGATGTGTAAATTTGTCGGCTTGAGTTGACATGTGTCTTTTTAAAATAAAAGTATACTATGCTTTAAATAGAAAAATAATGTTGGCTATAATTTAAAAATTGAGTATGTTGTAAAATAAATAAATAATATGTGAGTAAGATGTTAAACCTTATATTTTTCAAAAATATTTCAATAAGAGATTTAAATAAATTATTTGAAGATTTATGTTAACTAATTTATGTCTATATCAACTTCATATATATCTATATATAGAAAAAAATTGTTAAATTAAAATATTTTAATATTGTATATAAAAAAAAATGTTCAATGTGAGTTATCAATACTAATTATTATTCACACACACACACATATATATATTATCTTCTTCGAGAGTGGATAGTGACTCATTCTTCACGTGCAAACTTTTTTAGACTTACAAATACAATATGTTATTTTTCACTGTTTAAATTGTATTTTTGAATGCTAAATAAAGTATATATAGCAACAAATAAAAATTGTAATCATAAAAACTTGTTTTTTTCTATATATAAATATTCCAGAGGTTGATGTCCACATAAATTAGTTAACATAGATCTTTAAATAATTTATTTAAATCTCTTGTTAAAATATTTTTGAAAACTATAAGATTTAAACATGATTCATACATTTTTTTTTACTTCTAATTACTTTTAATTTTATTTTAAAAGGGCACGGACAAAGAAACAAACTTACACATCCCCTCATACTAGCTTAGAATCATCTCGGCTCAACCAACCTATATCCATCTTAAGTATTTATCTAAACATGAGCCAAGAGGGATCAATTAGAGTGCAAAATACAATGTGTTAATTTTCATTTTTTAAATTGTATTTTTGAATGCTAAATAGAATATATATAGGACCAAATAAATGATTTTACGGTAAAAACATAAATTTTCATGATATATACATAAAAAAATTAAATGATATATAATATATATGTAATTGACATTATAATATTTTACATAACATGTACATCCATACATTTCAATATTAATATATTAATACATTTTTAAGTATATGTCAATATTAATGAATATTTCTATTAAAATATTTAATTGATAATCCATATTGAATATTCTTTTATATACCACATTAAAATATTTTATTTTAACAATTTTTTTATATATATAGTATATATGATGTTGATATGGATGATTCGTCCATGAAAATTGACCTGGAACAAAAAAAATTGTTGATTTTTCTTCTTGATCTTTTCATGGTATATTAATTTAGTTTAGTATTTTATTAGTTAATATTGGATTGGCAGGAGCTTGGCGCCCATGGATGAACAGGGGATTTTTGAAATGAGTTTCTACGTGGCAGAGCTTGGTGCCCATGGATGAGGCTCGGGAGCAGGAAGTTGTGGGTTAGAAGCTTCTGGGGTTTTTGTAAAGTCTTTTTACTGCTATTATAACGTCGTGGATGGATTCTGGTCTGTGTGAAGAGCGGGAGAGGCTTCACGAATGCGAGTCAGTGGACATAGAACCAGCATTAGAAGACCTTCTCGCCTGCTGGGGACATGATGTGTCCGAGAAAAACCTGCTCCATTTCTTTCCGAATAGTGTAGTGAAGTCAGGTTTCCTTGACAAGGCAGTGGAAGAAGGAGTTTTGAAAAAAGGCACTCAGGAAAGGATCCCTGTAAAAAACTTGATGTTGAAAGGAATGCTTCCCAGCCTGTCGAGGTCTATGTCCAATGAAGAGGCAGGAGGGGAGCCGAAAGGATCCAGAGAAGAGGGACAAATGCGAAGTCTGGCCTCAGCCTCTACTGTTGGGGTAAATAGGATGGTTGTGGAGGTGAATGAAGTCAACAGTTATCCTGCTGGAAGGCGAACTAAGCTATTTGAGGCAGCAGAGGGAGAAGCCAAGATGGAGGTAGTGGGTGGGAAGAGGAAGAAGACCAAACTTATCAGAAAAAAAGAGGAGAGGCCTAGCTGCGTTTTTGGAGTGGATATCCATATAGACCAGGTGATGGAAGCCTCGGAAACTTTCTTAGTTGGCAGAGTTCGTGGAAGAAAGTTCTCAGCTACTTTCATCAAGGATTGGACTTAGTCAGAATGGAAAGATGCACCGGGTCAACCAGAAGAGATCAAGATTCTGGACAGAGGTTGGTTTTGCATTCGGTTTGGGCAAAAGGAGCATGTTGAATGGGTGTTGGAAAAGCACTGGAGTTTCGGGAAGAGGCCCATCTTATTCAGGAAATGGACGCCCCTGTTCAATGCCCAGAAAGAAAAAACGGCGGAGTCTCCAGTCTGGGTCAAATTACCGGGTCTCCCTATGCAATTCTGGACCGACTCGGCCTTCTCTTCAATTGGAAACACGCTGGGTAAGTTTCTCGACACTGACAGAACATATTTACGCACTCATGACTGGAGCGCTGCCCGCCTCCTGGTAAGTTTAAATCCCAGAGAAGGTTTGGCGAATGCTATGATCCTGAAGTATCGTGGTCTAGAGCTTATTCAAACCCTGGACTATGAAAACCTCCCTTTCAGATGTCATCGCTGCCATAATTATGGACATCTGGCCCAGGAGTGTCCTCTTGGACATCGTTGTCATCGAAGGCAAAGGAAAAATGGGAAAAATCTGGAGGAAAAGAAAAATAAGAAGGTGTTCACTCAGAAAGAAGGGGCTCAGATCAAGGAGACCGATTTTCAGGCAAACGCTCAGGAGTTGGGTCCGGAGCATGCAGAGGAAGTTGAAAAGGAACAGCCTAGGGTTGCTGCAAGTGAGTCAATATCAAACCCGTTGTCTTTCCTTGGTATCTCAGCAGTCTCTGTAATGACAAGAATGAATCAGGCGAGTTCAGTTCTTCCCCCTTCCTCCTCCTTTCGCTCTTCTAATGCTTTTCCTCAATCTTGTTGTGATGAGACGGGTCCTGTCAAGAAGCTATTGAATGATCTGTCGGATCTGAAGAAGGGACTAGCCTCATTAGACAGTGTTATAATGGCCATCCCATCTTCTCCTATGCAATCTTCTTTTCCCATGGATTTTGCCTCATCTTTTCCTCCTGGTGTTGGGGGCCCTGAACCCCCCTACAATCTTAGACCTCTAGCCATCAGGAAAGGGAAAGGGCCGGTTGTAGGAGGTCTGGAGCTGGATATGGGGTTAGCAGGTCCGAGAAAGCTAATAGGAAGGAAAAAAAATCTGTCAAAGGCATAGTTGAAGGCTATCATCGATATTGCTGGAGGGAAACAAATGTCTCTACCAGGGGTGCTTAGAGCAAAGCAGTCACCCCCTGAGAGTTCTCGATGATCATCTTATCCTACAACTGCAGGGGTCTAGCTAGTCTACCCAAAAAACTAGCTCTGAAGGATCTGGTCAGGACCAACAAACCTGATATTATCCTTCTCCAAGAAACTCTGGGGAAGGGGGAAGAAATTTCAGGATGTCTCTTCAAGCTTCTTCCGAGTTGGAGCTTCCATGCCATCGATGCGAATGGACATTTGGGAGGGGTGGTTCTGGGTTTTAACGCGAAGGTGTTACGAGAGATCTCCTCTTGGGGATCAGAAAATGTTTTGGTTGTGGAACTTTTTTCCAACGAACTATGCATCCCTTTTCTCTTTCTTAATGTCTATGGTCCTATCTTGGAACGGGAGAGGTTCTGAAACTCCTTCTTCGCAAAGTCTTTCTTGTCGCACCCAAACCTTATAATTGGAGGAGACCTTAATTTTTCTTTGGGGTTGACAGAATCTTGGGGGGTCAGAACCAGAGCAGATCCCCTTTCTGAGTTCTTTCAAAATAAACTGGCCTCTTCTCTCCTGGTGGATGTCTCCCTGATAAAGTTGCGCCCTACTTGGAGGAATCGAAGAATAGGAGAAGATTGGATCGGGAAGAAACTTGATCGATTCCTGATCTGTGAATCACTGGCAAAAAATTTGCGTTTAGACATTGGGTTGGGGATGGTGGTCTTTCGGATCATTTTCCTATCTTCCTGGAAGTGAAGGGAGATTTCACTAAACCTGGTACTCCCTTTAAATTTAATTCTTCTTGGCTTTCGGATGCTTCCTATACTAGCCTCTTCCATAACACTTGGAAGAAAGATGCTCTCAATGAAGATGAGAGTCGTAGTCAGGTTTTTATGGATAATTTAAAAAGGATGAAGGCCGCCTCAAAGCATTGGGCCCTCCAAAAGAAACTGAAGGAAGAAGAAACCCTGAAACTTGTTAACTCTGAACTTGCCCTCCTTGAAGACCTAGACGGAAATGGCTATGGAACAGTAGAGTCTCGGGCTAGAATTCAAGAGTTGGAGATGGAAAGAAGGAGAATACTCCAGCTCAGAGAGCAAAGCTGGCGCTTAAAAAGTAGAGCGATCTGGTTGCAGGCAGGGGACGAAAACACCAAGTTTTTTTCAGAATTATGCCAAAGGGAGAAAAAACTCTAATACAATCTGGGAAATGAAGAAAGCCAACGGTGAAACGACTCGTTCTTTTGAAGATTTGGCCTCATTGGGGGTCAATTATTTCAAGAATCTTTTCAAAGCTCCAGAGGAAGTTTCTATTGCAGAAGTTATTAGAGTTGCCCAGATCTTTCCAAGATTCATAGAGGAGGAAGGTAATGATTCCCTCATGGCACCTGTTTCTAAGGAGTAGGTTGAAAACATCCTCAAATCTATGCAAAGGGACAAAAGCCCTGGCCTGGATGGCTGTACTGCCGAATTTTTCCAGCATTTCTTTGAATTCATTGGAGATGAGTTAGTGGCAGTTGTGGAAGACTCCAGGCGTACAGGTTCTATCTATCATCCTTTCAATGCCACTTTTCTAGCACTCATACCCAAATCTGATCTTCCAGGTTCTTTTGGCGATTTCAGGCCCATTTCTCTGTGTACTTGTGTTTACAAAATTATTGCAAAAATTATTGCCGTCAGGCTAAAACCTTTCCTCTCTAGAAACATTTCTCCCAAGCAATTTGTCTTTCTAGACAACAAACAAATTCATGAAGTTGTAGGAGTTGCTCAAGAAATGCTTCATAGTCTAAAAATTGGAAAAAAAAAAGGAGTCGTTGTGAAAATCGATTTGTCTAAGGCTTATGACAGAATCAGCTGGTTGTACCTTAGGCTTCTGTTAACTCATCTGGGGTTCAGGTATGATTTTGTAAGATGGGTTATGAGCTGTGTTTCTTCTTCATCCATAGCTGTCCTGATCAACGGTGCGGCCTCCAATTTTTTTAGCCCTGAACGTGGCCTTCGCCAAGGCTGCCCGCTCTCTCCCCTTTTGTTTTTGCTGGCAACAGATGGCATCAGTCTCTTGATCCATGATGCAAAAAGATAGGGGACTCTCAAAGGAATTGAAGTAGCACAAAATTTCTGGGTCACTCACCTCCTCTTCGTGGATGACATAATCCTTTTTAGCAATGGTAGTCTCGAGGACTGTAGGACGCTCAAGAAGATCTTGGACCTTTTCCTGAAGGCTACTAGTCTCTGCATAAATGAGAGAAAATCTACACTAACATGCACAGGTCTGTCTAGAGAGCTGATGCACAGAGTGGAATCGGTCCTGAACTTTGAAGTCAAAACACTGGAGGATTCTTTTAAATATCTGGGGTTCTTTCTGAAGCCTGACAATTACAGGATAAAAGATTGGAATTGGATCCTTGCAAAACTTGAATCCAAACTGAAACATTGGAGTTACAAGTGGCTTTCTAGGGCTGGTAGGCTTGTGTTAATTAAATCTGTTCTGATGGCAGTCCCAGTCTACTGGGCTAGTCTGACATGGGTTCCCAAAGGAATTTTATACTCAATTGATAAATTATGCAGCAGGTTTCTGTGGGCGGGGTCCAAGTCTGAGAAAGTTACCCCTTGGATCGTGTGGGATAAAATCGCTCGTCCTAAAGAGTGGGGAGGCTGGGGTATTAAAAACCTTGCTTGCTTCTCCCAATCTTTAGCAGCAAAGCTCGCCTGGAGACTCATTTCCACTGAGAACCTGTGGACCTCTGTGTCTAAAAGGAAATATATTGATCCCCTATCAACGCTTGATTGGATCAGATTGCCGCAAAAGTCTTCCAAAAACTCCTCGGTGGTCTGGAAAGTTGTGGTTGCATCTGTCAAAGTCATAGAGAAGGGATTGGCTTGGAGTGTGGGGGACGGAACTCAGATCAGGTTGGGTAGAGACCCCTGGATAGGCTGTTCAGAGAGATTTTCTCTATCTCAGGGGTTGGTTTCAGCCTTAAAAGATAGGGGTCTTTACACATTAAATCAGGTGGCTGATCCTCGGGCTTCCACCATCTGGAGTCAAGGGTGGTTTTAGGGAAGAGATTTAAATTTGGATGATGAATGGTTGGAGGAATGGGACTTGTATAAAAGGGACCTTCTCAAATCCTCAGTCAAGCTCTCTGATTCTCTGGATGAGCTTAAATGGGTCTTTGCCCAAAATGGTTTTTATTCTCCAAAGTCGAGGTATAAATGGATGATGTCTCAAAATGGATGGGAGAATCCAGCTTGGTGGGCTAAACCGCTATGGAAGTTAAAAGGGCCAACTAAATCAAGACTGTTCTTCTAGTGTGTCCTGCTTCAGAAAGTTCCTACCTCGGATTTTCTTCAAAGAAGAGGAAGGATTGGTCCCGGCAGGTGCCCCCTTTGTAAAGACAGCATGGAAACACTTCAGCATTTGTTTCTTTTTTTCCCCTTTAATTCCAGCCTATGGGCCGAAATGTTAAGGCTGTTAAAAGTTCCTTTTAGGTGCGAAGGGCAGGGGCTCTTAGATGCTTGGCAGAGGTGGTGGAATGAAACTTCAAATGACAGAGAGAGAAGCATTCTGTTACTCATCACCTGGGGGACATGGCTTGCTAGGAATCAAGTTATCTTTAAGGATTTTGTCTTCCATATTGGAAGACTTGCCGCAAAAGGAGTTGTTATTTATGAAAGTATTCCTGTTCCTCAAGCTCTTTCTACTTCCAAAGCTGTTCGTCAAGAATCTATCAGATATTCTATGCCGTGGGCTTATTTTGATGGGGCCTCAGACATCAATGGTCGATGCGGGGTAGGCTTGATTATTCACTTATCAAAGGAAAAGGTTGTTAAAGCTTCAGTTGGTCTGGGACAGGGCTCCAATAACTTTGCAGAATTGAAAGCCTTACATCTCCTTCTCTGTTGGCTTATACTTAGAAATGTGAGAGAAGTCCAGATTTTCGGGGATTCAATGAATACTGTGAATTGGTTTAATGGGTCTCAACGCTGCAGCAATTTCATTCTGATTCCCCTGCTTAAAGAAGCTTCTCGCCTCAAAAGTCAGTTCATGGAGATCTCTCTCAGCCATATCTTCCGGGAAAGGAATTTCGATGCGGATCACCTTTCCAAAGCGGGTGTTGAGCATGATATGGGGTCGTGGACTGTCACGGAGGATGAAAACGGGGTGGTTCGATCAGTCGAACAACCCATTTTTGCTTAAATTTTGTTACATCAGAAAACGTTTCTCTGTTTTTGTACATATTTTGTTTCGGTTCATCTTGTTTTTTGCTTCCTTTCTCTTCTATAGAACTTCTTCAGGGTTTCTGGGATGTTTCCTTAATTGTGGAGGCCCGGGAAGTTGAGTTTTTCTCATCACTTCTTTTCTGTCTTTCGAGAATCCTTCTAGTGATCACTGTGGATTCTTGAGGTCTTTGTTTTGCCTCTTGTTTCTATTGAACTCTCAGTGCCTTTTTTCTTACCTCTTCTGCGTGAATCGGATCCCGGGAGGTGCGCATGTTCTGGAGGAGCCGCTATTCTTGTTTTGGCTTGTTGAGTCTGGTGTGTTTTTACACATCGGGCTTGTTTTGACAGTTGGCTGAGACTTCTTTTCCCCATATATGGTGGAATTGAGTCGCTTCATAATGCTTTGCATTTACTATGTAACCCTCTTTTTAATAGATGGTTCGATTTTTTCCTGTGGAAAAAAAAATGAAGTTGATATGGACCTAAATTAGTTAATACAGATCTTCAAATAGTTCATTTAAATCTTTTGTTGAAATATTTTGGAAAAGTATAAGATTTAAACATCTTACGCACACATTTATTTTACTTCTGATTGTTTTACAACATATTCATTTTTTTTATTATAGCAGACATTATTTTTCTATTTAGAAGATAATTTTTATTTTTATTTTTTATATATATTTTTAAATAGTAACGGACAAACATACATACACATCCCCTCATACTGAGTTGTAGAATGAGTCACTCGGCTTAATGAGCCTTTCAGGGCATGTTAGAATGAGCCTCTAAGGGCATGTTAGATCCGTACTTAAGATGGATTTATGTTGGTTTTACAACTCAGTATGAGGGGGATGTCCATCCCAGTTGAAATGTAACCCTTTAAAATAAAAATAAATTATGTTCTAAATAGAAAAATAATGAACCTTTTATTTTTCAAAATATTTCAATGAGCAATTTAAATAAAATATTTGAAAATATATGTCCATATCAACTTCATAGAAAATACTTTGTTAAAATACAATATTTTAATATTGTATATAAAAAAATATTCAATGTGGGTTATCAATAAAATATTTTAATACTAATTAATATTGGCATATCCTCTTTTAATAATAAAAAAACCATTTTAATTTGGGTCGATAAAATGTCTGAATATATATATATATATATATTTTGTAAAATATTTTAATGGAAAAAATATATATATATATATATATATATATATATATATATATAATTTGAAAATACAATTTAAATAATAAAAAATAACATATTGTAATTTGCAAAAAAAAAAAATGATCTTTCATGTTTTGGGATCTTCACGCATCTTTCATTTTCACTTATACAAGGTAAAAGTTAAATTCGGATGAAATCTAACAAGTTAAATTTAGATTAGATCAAATGTGTTTATGTGTAAATTCTTTTAATACAGAAGTGAAGAAGAATCGCCATATAACTATATGCATAGCAAATTAACTCACAAACAATAAACTAGTGGAAAAGGGAGAGAGCCATCATGTGGTCTCTCATGCTCATGTAATTCTCTCTTATTCAAATAATCTAATAATACATTTAAATACATGAGTAAGTGGTCTTAAGATAATGCGTCTATCTTAGACTCACTTGGTTGAGACAATTTCTAAACTTACACACTAATTTAGGAGAGCTAGTTGGAAAGAATCTCTCATCCAAACTAGAACCCTTGGTTTGAGGAATTCTCGTGATTTTATTTATTTTATTTAATAATTGGATTTATTATTGATTTTTAAGAGTGAGGCTAACATTCCCCCCCCCCCCCCCCCCCCCCCAATGATAAATCCAAAACGAACAAGGAACCATCTTCCAAGTTCTCAATTTGATCCTCAAACAACACTGCCTGAAAAAACGACCAAAGCTAGATGCTGGAAAAAACTCAAATCTGAAGAGAACATGAATCAGCTACATGTCTGATTCATCTCTAAATATTGCTTAACAACTCCATCATGTGCCAAGCCGCAAAAGGATCCAACTATTCTTTGCTTGAAACAGCATCTGGTGTCCACTGACAATATTTGATGAACGCCCACTGGTGTAGTTGCTGATGATGGTCAACCACTGGTTGAAGATGTCAAAAAAACAACTAAATGTTGCTTTTTCTATGATGAAAGTTGCTCACCGCGGCTTTTGCTATCGATCGCCCAATGGCCAATTTGTTGATGCTCACTGCTGATGAAAAATGCCCACTAGCTAATGAAGATGCCCACTGGCTTCTTCGCTGATGTTGTCGAGACTTTCAGTTTGACAACCACTTGTCAATTTCATTGACATTTCCCACCCTTTTTCAGCTGAAAGGAGATACAATCATCTGCATTTGATATCTGAACTCCCCCCCTTCAGGTGTAGGAGAGTTTCACTCGTGTAATCCCCCGTTCAACTGCACGAGAGTACCATCTTCATTTGACTGTTAGTTGCATTGTGTGTGAGTGAATGCGATCGTAAAACTTGTACAATCTTCTAGCTGTGGATGACCATTCCCAAGGATCAATCCATGAATAATTTATCTTCAATCTGGCAGGTTGGTCCTGTTTGCAGCATTTCTCTAAGGAATGATTCTTCTTGCCACAATGGTGACAAGGATGGAGATCAAAGCACTGATCTTCTAGATGACCGGTTCTTTGACAATGAGAACATGTTGGTTTGTCTGCAACTTGAGTTTGTGTGCATTTATATTTTTCTGTACTTTCAGTTTGTGTGCATTGATGTCTGTCTGCAACTTGCGGAGAACTTGCTGAGGTGATATGTTCAAGTAATCTAGCACTGACGAATTGAATGGGCTTTGAATAATTAGAGATATGTAAGTTGTCATCATCTTCGACATATCCTAAGCCGCATCGATTTTGATTACTTTGGATTTCTTCCCATGGCTTGATGATGGGTTTGGAAGAAAGTTGAACTAGAACAACTTCAACACTTGAAGCTGGTTGGATGAATGAGTTCGAATGATCAGTTGTATCTGGAAAAGACTTGGAAGCAACATGCTTCTCTTGCAACTCAATTCTCTGCAGTTGCGATTCTAGTTGAAGGAACTCAATCGTTTCATGTGCATGTTGAAGATGCACATGATTGTCAACCTGAGTGGTTTTGCTGATGTGCACCATGTCATCGGCTGATGATAACATTAAATTGTGAAGAATTTGGGACAGTTGAATGTGTGTCGCCATGTTGTCTTGCTTACTTTGAAGTTAGACTCGTTGGTGTAGAAGCCGTGCATGAAAATTGTGCACTTGAGTTGATCACTAAAATGACAAGATCGCTTGTATTGTTTGTTGATTGCTGATGCTTTAAACACTTGCTTGAATTGTTGACTTGACGCTCGCTTGATGATGATCACTTTGCTTCAAAGGAACTTTATGAATGTTGTAATGAACTTTACAGGCTCACCTGTTGTGCGTTGAACTATCGCACTTGATTTAGTTACTTGACATGCTCGCTTGATTTATTGCTTATTGCTCACTTGAAGAATAGAATACACTTGTTTGATGATGATTTCTTGCTAGATTATTTTATGAACACGCTCACTTGACATTTATAAGATTTGCACTTGCTTGAACTCACACTCTTGAATGATCAAAAGAAGGGTGTCGAATAGTATCGAAAATGCACCCAAGAGAAATGATAAATTCAATGTTCAAGTAACAACTGACTTGAATTAATGATTCACTTTAACAAATCAAATGAGGGTGTCAGTTACAACCAAAAATGCACCTGGACAATTTAGTTAAAACATTGCAAGTGATACAGAAAGTGTTCATAATGTTGATGTCGTTTGGACTTGAAATGCTTGAGTTGTAGCATCCTTAACTTGATGGCATGACTTAGCTGTTGTGAAATGTTGTTGCAGAAGATTGCTTTTATCAAGTCGATGATGTTATGCTTTGTGTTTATGAACTTAAGTGATTACAAGAGTGTTGATTTCAGGAGCTTGATCGAGCATGTTTATAAGTAAGCGTTTCTTATGCCCATTTAGTTTGTGTAAACAAGTGACAAAGAAAGCAATTAATGAATGCGACACAAACCATGAAAACACATTCACAACACAGAGTGTACCTATGATCCCCTTATTCAATTTCGGGCGGATCTAGGACACAAACACCACAAAAAAATATGTTTTTATTAACCTTCAAGATACATCATCATGACAATGTCTTCAGTGAGGCATCTCAAGCACAAACGGAGAACTCCCTGGTGTCAAATTGTCTTCAAAAAACTGCCTGTAGTGACTTAATCACTCTCAAAATAAAAGATTACTTTCGATTACAATAATGTCTTTCACCCAAACAAATTCACTTATCGCTCCAAATTTTCAAAATATGCACCTTATGACTCCACAAAATCACTTATTACTCCATTACAAGAAAAAATTTACTTCTCACTCCAAAATACTAAAACATACCCTTATTACTCCAAAAACATCACTTTAGAAAAGCCAGTTTGAAGGTGCCAAACTGGTCACCTCTGAATCTGATTTTGCGTGCATTTTTGTTTCTCCTCACAAACACACAAGCCTCTGCTCTATGCTTGCAATATATGATAAATCGACCAATTGAAGAAATCTAACAATACCAATATCAAAAATTCATCTCAATAAAATGTTGGTACCACCATATGACCAGCAGCAGATCTATAAGAAAACACAAGAGACAAAATCCTTAAACCACTGCTTCTCTCCAAATTTCAATATCAAAATCTCGGCTCAAACCGATGTTAATACCACCTCATATTTCCTATCTCACACAACAAAATGAATAGATGGCAGGTGCACTTCAACAAGACTGCACTCAACAACTGCACTTATCTAAGAGTGCCTTCAATGACAGTGAGTCTAAGATAGGTTTTCTCAGTGTTCACATTGGGAGACAGCGCAGGGGTTTGATTATTCTGAGTGGCAATAAGCGATGGAGAAGCTTACTGTAAAGCGGCTGTGGGGAAGGCCAAGGAAACATCCATTGGAAAATGGTTCAACTTCGGGTTTCGATAAATTCATTAGTCAAGAGAATATCTCTGGAGTTGATAAGGACCTGAAAAAAAAAAAAAAAAAATGAAAAGTGAGCAGTATTGGAAATCTCCTCTACGGAGAAGTTCGTGATATACTTTATCGTCACCTCATACTTTGAGTGATGTAATCAGATAGAATGTGATTACGGATTCAGTGGCTGATGATGTCAAGGGTTCTCCATTCATGACTGCAGTAGTTAAAGTTTTCGGTGTTCATACAAAACCAAATTTTTCACTTCCATGGCAGCGCAAGCGTCAATTTAACTCGAATAGCAGTGGACTTATTATTGATAGATGCAGAGTGCTGACAAATGTCCATTTAGTAGAAATAGAAATCTGGATCTTAATTAAAAAGAAGAGCGATAACAGTTTTATTACAATTGATGGCAAACATATAAGATAAATTTCTTCTGCCATTAATTTGAAAGGAAATTGCACCTTAATTTGAAATTTCATCTCAGATCGTTGATGAAGGATTTGTGGTGACCTATCGTTCTTACTTTGTTGAAGTAGCTTATGTGCCAATGGCTTCCGAGGAACCCGATGGCTGTCAATTTCATCATCAATTCACCGCGATCTCAATAATCCCCTGCTCTTCCATCCTTCTCAGTCTCCTCTGCGAAATATTAATAGGCCACTGCCCTACAATTTAAGGGCGCTTTCAGACGATGAAGGATTCCCACTGCATTGGAAGTCATTGATTCTGCTAGCCGCCATCATTATGGCCTTTGCCTTATCTGCCGAGACATTGTAAACATTCACTGTTTCGGTGTAGAAGATTGTGAGCTGGGCACATAGGGGTTGCTCGGCACCGGCCTTGGGAGCAATATATATATCGGGATTTGGAGAATATGGAAATAGGCAGCACTGATATCCCGGTGCAGCAAATCGACCTCCGCGGTGATAAAGGGAGGACTCCATTCCCATCGGCCACCGAGGCAGTAACAGGGAAAGATCTAAATTGGGCAGTTCACAGATATCAGTTTTATCAGTTTTATCGTCTGCGTCTACACCTTCAAGTCAACACAACTCCACGCCCAGTGGCATGGATATGGATCTAATTATTTCATCCCCGACACCTGTGGCCATTAGCCAACCCCAATCTCCGGAGACGATAAAATCCGCGGCTCTTCAAATCACTAAGAAAAGTTGTATACAAAGGTATTTTCACTGAGACTCACCGATGTACCCCCTATCACTCAACAACAACGTAGTCAATGCAAACAGAATTAATTGTAGTGGCATCAAGAGCTGCAACTTTCTTTTGATTATTGATGGCACAATTCGTTTGCTTCTGCTCAGCAAATTTCCAGAAGAAAAATGGGAATTAAAATGAATTAATGAGATGTCAGTAGCTCCTTTGTAGCAGGTTGCAGCACCAAAAACACACTGGCCGATGTCAGCGTACACTAGATTGTTTACGAGTTCACAAGCAACAATTGCACTATTTTTTGCTCCTGAGCGTTGCGCCTATCCGACATAAGAAGCACACAACGCCAAGCTACACCGATTCTGTTGAATAAAATAGACCACAACCTGATATACACAACTCCATTCGATAGCCTTCAAGATGTCGGTCGATCCAAATCATGCATCTACTCATGCAATTATCGAATGATGGCAAATCTTGACCAGTCCTCAAGAAATAAGAAAATAGACAGATCTGAACCTTGCTAGCTTCGATACCACATGAAGAAAAATCACACAGCCATATAACTATATGCACAGCAAATTAACTCACAAACAATAAAATGGTGGAAAAGGCAGAGAGCCATCATGTGGTCTCTCATGCTCATGTAATTCTCTCTTATTCAAATAATTTAATAATACATTTAAATACATGAGTAAGTGGTCCTAAGATAGTGTCTATCTTAGACTCACTTGGTTGAGACAATTTCTCAACTTACACACTAATTTAGGAGAGCTAGTTGGAGAGAATCTCTCATCCAAACTAGAATCCTTGGTTTGAGGAATTCTCATGATTTTAATTTTTTTAATTTAATAATTAGATTTATTATTGATTTTTAAGAGAGTGAGGCTAACAAAAAGAAAATTAAATAATAGAAATTTTACATATTAAAAATTTTGATTTTTTTTTGGTCATTTTTAATAAATTTTAATTTCAATTTTTAATGAATTTAAATTTAAAATAAATATAAATTAGTATTATTTTATTTGTTACTTAATTTTTTTATTTTTATATATTTTTATAAATTAAAATAAAATAAAAATTTATTTAAAATTGTGTAAGAGGAAAAGATTCCATAAAATCTAAATATGAAGTATGATAGATTTTAATTTTGGAATTTACAAGTCCAATATCATATATAGATTTTAGATATAGTGTAATGTTTGATTTTAAATTTTCCTTATAATGATGATGATGATGACTAAGACCAATGTGGTCTATTGGACCTCAAGAAAAGAGAGTCTAATTGTCATTCTTCAAAAGCTTGTTTCTATGATGAAAGAGTAGGGAAAGAAGCGTTCCAAGATCACTATAGTTAGGTTGGCTTAATAAGTGAAGAAGATTGGAGGTGTGGCTGATGATAGGGAATTGAGAGTGGATGTGGGCAAGAGTCAGCCAATCTAAAAGGAAGTGTTTTTCATCTTCCACCTTTTTAGTATCACAAATCTGACAAATTTTATCATCCCATGGAGTCTTGGGAGTAGACCACTATCTGTTTAAAAGGAAGTGTTTTTCATCTTCCACCTTTTTAGTATCACAAATCTGAAAAATTTTATCGTCCTAGGGAGTCTTAGGAGTAGACCACCGTCTCGTCTCACTTTGAAGCTCATGAGAGTTAGTTCTAATACTAGCGATGTTCATTTTCTGCTTGGTGCTAGTCAACATAGAGAGATAATTATAGTTATCGAGGGTGGGGTTGATCACCTCCTAATAGTACCTTAGCCTCCTTTTACCCTCCAACTCCTTAGCATCCCACATCTTGTCCTTAAAACTAGAGGTAATAGTATCTTTGATAGAGTCCTTGCTTCCCACGATGATCTCCTCCTTAATCCCCCAAAGGTTGAGCCAAGACTGAGCATCTTGATACCACCCGCGCTTGAGGTGCAGGTGGGGGTTTTGACTAAAGTTAGAATCAATTTTTGGGAGCCTCTTGGAATCCATATTGTGAAGCTTCTTCTTATACATCACATATCTAAACATAGTCACACTTTCAATGGGGGACAATTCAGCTTCGATCAAGACGATAGGATAGGGAGTATTTTCCTTGATCTTAAGGGTATAGGTTATGAATTGATTTTGGATCATCTCAATCTTTCTCCACGACTCCCTATACTGGACCCACAAACTTCACATTTGTATAAGATAATAGGGGTGACGAAAGTCTTAAAGAGGAACCTTTTTTTTACATTAAGATCGACTAACTTACAATTGTTTTCAAGCTCATAATAAGCTTTCCAACCTCAAATAATTAGTTTCTCGATGCTATAATTCCAGTTGAGCCAATGAGGAAAGTTAATACACAAATATTTATAAGAAGAAACACATTCCAGTTGAGCTAATGAGGAAAGTCAATACCCAAAAATTTATAAGAAAAACCCTACTCAAGACAATAGTTATCATAAACGAAACTAGCATGGGTGATCTTTTTGGATTTAATAATCATGACTTTAATGCATGTGGCGATATTTTAATATAAATATAAGTCAATAATATTGAATCTATATTTTAATGTTGGAGATTACAAGTTGAACATCATTTACTAATTTTGTGTAATTTAATATTTAATTTTTCTTTTTTCTTATTTTAATAATAATATAAATTAATATTATTTAACATATATTTAAAAATAAATAAATAAATAAATAAAATAAAATAAAAATTAATGTTAAAGTGTTAAATATGAAAAATACCTTTTTTTTAATTCTCTAGTTCTTACTTCTATTTTAGTTTTCAATTTTTTTACTACATTATTGACTAAAGAAAAAAGAAAAATAAAAAAATTAATTAATTTTTTTTTTTTACTCATTAACCATATTAATTTTAGTAGATATTAATTCATTATCGTTATTATAGTTTAATTTTTTTAATAAATAAAATAATAATTATTTTAATAAATAAAATAATATTTTTTTTTATGTACAAATGGTACATATTGTAAAATTAATATTAAAATGTTAAATATGAAAAATACTTTTTTAATGGTGGAGTTCTTACTTACATTTATTCTAGTTTTCAATTTTTTTACTATATTATTGACTTTATTAAAATATCTATATATATATATATTAATTTTATTTTTTTTACTCATAAACCATATTAATTTTAATAAATATTAATCATTATCATTATTATATTTTATTTTTTTAATAAATAAAATAATAATTATTTTAATAAATTTTAATAAATAAAATAATATTTCTTTTATCTTAAATTCAGTACAAATTGAAAAACAAGTGCTAAAACAATAACAAATCCATGAAGTGGAAGCTTCCAAGGAAAGAGCGAACATTCATTTTGTCGGTGCCTTCCCCTCCACGTCAAGAGAAATGCAGAGCATCCAATCTATACCAAAAAGCGAATGTTGTCCCTTTCTTTTTTCCTTTCAATCCATTAAAAAAAACAAATGGTGTCCTTTTTATCCCTTTCGCGAAGGGTGAACAAAGTTTCGATCATACTTTTTATTATAGTTTTTTTTGGTCACAAAGACCATAAACTTTTTAATACTTTATACCTTTTTCCAAAGTTTGTAAAAGGTTATATATATATATGTATATACCCTTCGCGAAGTTTCGATGATACTTTTTATAATAGTTTTTTTTGGTCACAAAGACCATTAAACTTTTTAATACTTTATACATTTTCCCAAAGTTTGTAAAAGGTTATATATATATATATATATATTAATTGGTAAAATGCAGCTTTTTATATTAGGTTTAGTTTCAATTTTATAATTTGATTAAGTTAATCTTTATGTAAGATATATTTGATAATTAATAAATTTAATTATGAATATAAATATTTAAAAATGGTATATTATTTATTTAAATTTTTTTGTTTTTAGAAAATATATTATTTATTATATATATAATATGTACTAAAATATAATAAATGAGGTGTATATAAGTTGGTTTGTGTGTGGTTTAGTTCATATTGATTTATGAGATTAAATTTTATGGGGAGGAGTTGAGAGTGGAAGTTAATTATGTGGGTTGCATTGCATTGTTTTAACGGGCATTCAAGTTCAATTGAGTTTCTCATAGTCTTAGCGATGACAACCCTCTATTGGGCATAGCATTCTTCCATCCAACCTGTGGGTTGACTCTAGCCTCAACTCAGCCTAGATTTGGAAAAAAAATAAGATGAAGTGTATAACAATGTATTAAATAATTTTAGGAAGTGACTCCATGTTTACCACCTTATCACTTATTTATCAAAAAATAAATTATGAATGAGACACATATTATTCAAGCAACCACTTTCAAATAACCTCTTGTAATGGTAGACACGTTTATTTCTTCTAAAGTGTGATATGTTTGTCCCTCTAGAAAAGATAAAGCTATTTGTTCATCCACTTTTTATTTTCTCTTAGTTCAGTTCAAGTTGAATGGTAGGGGAGGATGTATATGCATAGAGCTTGAAGAAATGACGTAAAGGGGAGGATGCTTACATGCATAGCTTAAATATTTAAATGGAAGGGACAATGCATACATGCATAACTTGAAAATATGAACAAAGCGGGATGATGCATATATGCAGAGATTGAAGATCCAAACAAAAGGGAAGGATACATACTTGTAGAGGAAAAGAACCTAATACTTAAAACGGGAGTATGCTTGCATGCATAGCTCAAAGATCTGAATGGAAGGGGCAATGCGTACATTTATAGCTTGAAATTATGAACGAAAGGGGATGATGCATATGTGCATAGATTGAAGATCCAGACAAAAGGGAAGGATATATACTTGTAGGGGAAAAAAGCCTAATACTTAAAAGGGGAGGAAGCTTACATGCATAGCTTAAAGATCTGAATGGCAGGGGACAATGCATACATGCATAGCTTGAAAATATGAACAAAAAGGGACGATGCATGTGTGTAGAGATTGAAGATCCAGAGAAAAGGGAATGATACATACTTGTAGAGGAAAAAAATCTATCACTCAATTAATATTTTTTTGTAAGCTTGGTAGGATTACATCTTCATCATGTCCAACTTTTCACCCCGATCGGGGGATAACACAAGATTTGAACCCAAGACTTCTGGTTCAGTGAGACTTCATTTCCACGGCCATTGTCAATTGAGCTACCCCAAGTGGACTCTAACACTCAATTATGAATAGGTAGATTGTGATTAATTAATAATTGATAATTTGAAATTATGGATGTCTCCTTGTCCTACTTTAATTTTACTCCAAGTTTAAATTCATTATGGAATTTTTATTACTTATTGACATTTCCAAGGATCACTCTACTCGAACAAATTTCCCATTTTGCACTAGTTTCCCTTAGTTCTAGAAAAACATCTTTCTACATATGCTTGATTTCCATTGTTTGAATTATCAAAATTGATCCAGGTGGCTCCAAAAATGCTTAGAATTGAGAAGTAGCTTTGAAAAGGCTCAAAAATATTTCCCTTAGTTTTAGAAAAATCTCTTTCTACATATACTTGATTTCCATTGTTTTAATTATCAAAATTGATCTTGGTGGCTCCAGAAATGCTTAGAATTCAAAAGTGGCTTTGAAAAGGCTCAAAAATAAAATTCCTTGGATTGTAATGAAACCATAGTAAAATCAAATATATCATCACAATATTTCCAATGGCACAAACGAAACTGAAATTCGAGTCCGTATGAGAAAGTTATTGCAGTATGAAGTTTGTACAAAACAATAAAAAAGTCAAAGTCAAAAGTCAACGAGAGGGTGCCACGTAGCAATCCCATAGGCTGCCACATGGAAACCCAATCAGTGGACTAGATTGACCACTGTAGCTGATGTAGCAATATCACAAGTCAACACATGGCATGTAGGTGACAAAAGTGGCATATGACCAATGAGAGTCTGTCACATAGCCTAATCACATGGTGCCACATGGCACCTCAAATTATGCCCAAGTGGCCTTGTCATTGTGAAACCTCTATTTTTGTCTTATTCTCATGGTTTTGGGAATCATTACAATATGGACATACGATTTCCATATATTATATGGTTTGAAAACTATATTAAAACCAAAATTAAGCTCTAAAACCATATTAAAGAAAAAATTAGGAGTCCATGGCTTTTGAACCCAAAACCTTCCTTAAAAAAAGTAACTTAATACAAGTATGCAAGCCATTAATCCAACCACACACTTTGTCTTATTCACGCTCACACTTTGTTATAAAATGTCATTCAAATGGTTCATAGGGAACCATGGAGAATGATGGAGAATACACGAGAGATGAGGGTGCAAGCAGGCCAATGAAGTCATGAATCTCAAGAAGATTCTAAGAATATTGTTAGAGCATATGTTAGGGAATATTTTAAAGACTATTCTCTATGAGGAATCTTTGAGGAATCTTTAAGATTCCTTGGGGGCATAATTTTAAAGGTGTTAGAACTATGTCAAGTTCATACTCAAATGAACCAATTTTTTTCTAGGAGTCTAATGGCGTAGTCCATTTCTTCATCTGAGCTGCATAATTTTTTCCCGTGTCCAAGAAGAGAATCTTTTGAGGAATCTTTGAGGTTCCTGAGGAGCCCAAATTTGACCAAGTCAGGAAGGGTTCAAGTTTGCAGTCAGATTTCATGATTTTTCACTAGGAATTCAATCATGAAGTTTGTTTCTTCAGAAGAGGTGTGCATTTTCAGGCCATTCTCGTATGTTGAGGTATAATATGCACTAATGTCATGTCTTATTTTTATTTTTGTTGAGATGATGCTTTTATGTTGAGATCCTTGTTTGCTACTATGTTGGAGGATCGTTGTATGCCACTTCATGTGAGAGTTCAATATCTTGTCATGTTGATGGCAAGCTTTTATGAGTGAGAGTTGTTATAGAAGAGCATCTTGTGGATAGACATGTCACTCTAGTTAAGGAGTTATCTCTTGAATTGAGAAATAACACCTCATGTATTCATCATCATCTTGCAACAATTAATGAAGCGGGCTCCCCACTCTTGACACTGGGCCCAAAGACGTAACCCACAATGGTGAACTTCATTATCAAGTTGTTTTGTGCCTTTGTTTTCTCATGGTTGCATTTGATTTATGCTCCTTTTATCTGATATTATTTCATGGTTACATGCTCTTTTATATGCAATTTTGTATGCATCTCTGAAGTGAAACAATTTGGATCAAGTTTGGTATCAGAGTGGGTCTTCTGTTGATGTGAATTACAAGTTTATGATAATTAGGGGAAAGCTCCAAAGAGGTGAAGGAAAACTTATGTCCTTTTACCAATAAGCATGCCATGCAGAACGAAGATGGAAAATGGCATATGAAGATGCTTGGTTGGAGGAAGAGCGGAATTATTGCAAGCCTTCTATGTCATGGGAGAAAAAGTCGACTAATTGTTTGTAAAATATGAGAAGACAATGAAGCAAGAGAAGAAAGAACCAACTGATCATGCCTCGGTAAATCATGAAGGTGGAGGAGAAGAGCCCCCTCCCTCTCTGTCCTCCAGTGAAATTTCTTCTTCTTCATCTTCTCATCATTCTAACAAGAATCATAGGAAGGCATCTAAAAAGCCATTTTTTAAGTTACATGTTATGTTTGATTTGCCCATGTTTAGTGCAGAATCTAATGCAGAAAAGCTAGATAACTAAATCAGACAAGTTGAAGTATATTTCCACATACAACGAATCAAAGAGGATGAAGCTAAGATCCAATTAGCATCCCTTCGATTGAGTGGCACTGCTCTTGTCTAGTGGGAAGGAAAACTACAGAAAGGTGGTAAGAGTAATAGTAAACTTCTTTCATCTTGGTCTGAGCTCGTTTATGCTTTAGGAGGACAATTTTACCCATTGGGTTACAGACAGAAGGCCATGGCAGAATGGAAAAATTTGAAACAAAGTAAAGCTCAAACTATTTAGAATTTTACAGAGGAGTTTAGGAAACAAGAATTAGCATTGAATGTTCCACTAGACACTTCTTAGATTTTGTTGAAATATATTGGCTATTTGCATAGTATTTGTGTCATTCATTGTTATTATTTGAACCTAAAAATCTTGATGAAGCTAGTGTGAAGGTTGTATGTCTTGAAAGCATGGGGGAGCATGAGGAAGAAGACCGCCCAAAGAGGACAACAACAACTCAGAGAAAGGAAGCAAAGCCCTCTTGTACTCATTGTTAGAAAGAAGGGCATGTTGAGGAACATTGTTGGAAACTGCTTCTGGAATTGAGGCCTAAGACGAACGACAGAAAAGAGAAGCATAAGGCAGTTGCAACTGTGCAACAAGACCAAGAATAAGAATCAGAGAATGATGAAAAGATCACAATTGCAAGATTTGTAGGTGTTGGACTAATTGACCTGGGATCGAAATCAAGTGATGAAATGAAGATTGCAGCTCTTGGGATTGCAGAAAGTGGACCTATTGACTTAGGTTCTAATTTAGGCGATGAGACAAAGATTTCAATAGACATTGTGCCAAAGGTGAGAAGGGAACCAAAGACTGCAGGGTTCCAAGAACTTGAAGAGATCAACTACATAATTCGAGAAGATAATTCTAAACTAAAGAGACTCCTACAAAAAGCAGAGGTGGAGAAAGAAAGGTTGCAACATCAGTTACAAGTCAAGGACGAGGCCTTGGAAAGTTGCAGAATAACAAGCCTAAGGTAAAAAGTGATTGTTCAATTTCATTTTATTTTTATGATGATGATTTCACTGCTTTTGAGAAACATACTACAGGAATTGGATCAAAATTGTTGAAAAAAATGGGGAATCAAGGAAATGGTCTCAACATTAATGGCTAAGGCATTGTGAATCCCATCAAAGTGGAGGAATTGCCTCATTATGTAGGAATTAAATATGTCATAAAAGAGGTTTGGGAATGCTCCAAGACAGCCAGTGACCAACCAATGATAGATGATGGTAGTACTTCATCACATTCCATTGATAGTGAGGATTCCACGAAAACTTATCAGAGGTGCACCAAGAATAAGTGTTCCAAGATGATCCGAAAAGTTTGGAGGAGAAAGAATCCTTGTAGTTACTGCAATGAGGATGGACACCAGAGAGCCACATGTTGGGAGCTCCATCCAAAGTAGTGTCTCAATAAGGATAAAACACTTATGCAAGAACCAGTTGGTAAAGTTTCTCAACAAGTGAATCAACTCCAGAATGATGACCCATTCACTTTGATGAGTGAGAGATGGTTTCATTAGAGACAATAGTTTATCATGGCCAAATTTTTTAAATAACATGTTGTGAAACGATTGTAAAAGTGATGATGTGTTTTCCATCACTTATGAAAGCAACATGATAATGTTTTGGCCTCTTTTGTTGATAGCTGAGTTATTAGGTTCTATTATGATTTTGATGTAAAATTGACCAAAGAGTGTGTTATAAACTCTTGGAAAGTATGGGGCTTTTCTTGGGTCATGTTTCGTCTGGCAGAAGAGCATGTATTTTGCAAAGATTGTACCACAAGTTTGAATAGGATGTAGGTGTTGGTTCATCACTTATGGCTCTAAAGAACAAAGGTGAAGGTGAAGGAAGTGTGGTATGTCAAGGAACTTGTTTTGCATATAAGAGAGTACAATAGATTGCAGACTATGTTCATGCTTTTGGAGGACCAAAAGCTCCTCAGTGGGGAGGAATGATCAAGGTGGCTCTAGAAATGCTCAAAATTCATAAATGACTTTGAAAAGACTAAAAAATAAAATTCCTTAGATTAACATGAAACCATAATTGAATCAAAGATCTCGTCGCAAGCTTTTCAATGGCACAAACGACATTGAAATCCCAGTTCATTTGAGAAAGTTATTGCAGTTTGAAGTTTGTACCAAAAAAAAAGTCAATGTCAAAAGCCAACCAAAGGGTGCCATGTGGCACTCCCATAGGCTACCACATGGAAACCCAATCAGCAGACCAGGTTGACCACCAGAAGTGATGTGGCAATATCACAAGATGACACATGGCATGTAGGTGACAGAAGTGGCATATGATGTGGACTAATGAGAGCCTATCACATGACCCAACCACATGGTGCCACATGGAACCTCAAATGAAGCCCAAGTGGATTTGGCATGGTGCAACCTCCATTTTTGTCTTATTCTCATGGTTTTGGGAGTCGTTACAATATAGACATACAATTTCCATATATTATATGGTTTGAAAACTATACTAAAACCAAAATTAGGCTCTAAAACCATATTAAAGAAAAAATTGGGAGTCCATGGGGTTTGAAACCAAAACCTCCCTAACGACAAGTAACTTAATATGACTATGTCAAATATTAATCCAACCACACACTTTGTCTTATTCACCCTCACACTTTATTATAAAATGTCATTCAAATGGTTCAAAGGGAACCATGGAGAACGATGGAGATTACATGAGACATGAGGGTGCAAGAAAATCAATGAAGTCATGGATCTCAAGAAGATTCTAGGAATATTGTTAGAGAATATCTTAGGGAATATTTCAAAGAATATTCTCTATGAAGAATCTTTTAGGAATCTTTAAGATTCTCTAGGGGCATAACTTTGAAGGTGTCAAAACTATGCTGAGTTTATACTCAAATGAACCAATTTTTGGCTAGGAGACTAATGACACAGTCCATTTATTCATTTGAGCAACATAATTTTTTCCTATGTCCAAGAATAGAATCTTTTGAGGAATCTTTGAGATTCCCAAGGAGCCCAAATTTTACCAAGTCGGAAAGGGGTCAAGTTTACAATCAAATTTCACGATTTTTCACCAGGAATTCAATCATGCAGTCTATTTCTTTAGTAGAGGTGTGCATTTTCAGGCCATCCACAGATGTGGAGGTATAAGATGCACTGGTGTCATGTCTTATTTTGATTTTTGTTGAGATGATGCTTTGATGTTGAGATCCTTGTTTGCTACTATGTTGGAGGATCCTTGTATGCCACTTCATGTGAGAGTTCGATATCTTGTCATGCTAATGGAGAGATTTTATGAGTGAGAGTTCTTATAGAATATTCTCTTGTGGAGAGACACGCCACTCTAGTTAAGGGAGTTATTCCTTATATTCACAAAGAAAACATCTTGTATTCATGATCATCTTTCAACAATTAATGAAGTGGCCTCCCCACTATTGACACCGGCCCAGAGACATAACCCACACTGGGTGAAATTTGTTATCAAGTTGTTTTATGCCTTTGTTTTCTCATGGTTGCATTTTATTTCCACTCCTTTTATGTGATACGCTTTCATGGTTACATGCTCTTTTATATGCAATTTTGTATGCATCTCTGAAGTGAAAAGATCTGGATCAAAAATATATATGACCATATTTCTAAGGAAATGGTGATATTTCAATGCATAAAGTGTTTTTCCTACTTTCTTATTGAAGACTTATTTGATTTATGAAATTATGACATAAATCAAAGTGTGTCCCTATTGAATATTTATTTGATCTATGAATTTATGGCATAAATTAAAAGTGTTAATGAAAGACTTACTATAAATTTTATGTTTTCTTCCATGTTTTGATTTGTCTATTATTCTAATCGTTATTCAATTTGGCAAGAACCATGTTTGCATAATTTACGATGTTTTCACAATTTACCCATTATTATGTCATTGCCAGTGACATCAAGTGGCAGTGTTTGGCCAATTTTCCCTCCTGTACCACTTGATTTTCTTCATTTTCTAAGTTCGACTTTAGTTTCAAATGGATTTTTGGGAGCTGACGTAGGCCCGCTGACAACGCCAGGGCTATAGAGCCTAAGGCCATACATCAACTCTTAAGGCACGAGGTTCAAAAGTATTCGGCTAGGTTTTGTTTTAATGACACTCTTCTTGTATCTGATTGTATTTTTAGAATCAACCCTGAGGTGAGTAAAGATGTCATTTGAATGTACTTATTCTTTCTCATCATAAAATTTTCCCTTACCTCCTCACCTGTACCTGTTAAGGGCCTCTATTTCCTCACAAGAAAATGATTAATTTAAATACTTTTTAAGCATAATCATAATAACAACAAGACAACTAGGTTGCTTTTTGAATGACCTTCATCCTACAGGTAAGATCTACCTCTGATTGTATTTAAGTGGAAAGCATGAGTGAGTGACTGTGATTTTATGCATTGTTAGGTCTTTACATTACGTATTTCTATTTAATTATACAATTTGATTGGACTATGATTTGTAACCATGTAAATTAGTATAAATTGTTGTCGTGGAAAACCATTGTGTTACCCTTGTTTCATCTAATTAATAAAAAGGCCTCATGAATAGTTACAGGTTTCTAAGGTCTTCCAAGTTTAATAAGAAAATGGTGACACCATGTAAAATACAAACCTATTACTTTGTACTAATAAATGCCACATAATATTGATCTCATTCTATAAAACTTTGTCTACACAAAACACCTCCATATGATTTAATGTGTACGTGTGCACTGATGGCAGTAAGTAAAGGAATAAATACACGCATAAAGCTTGTCTGGGATTGTTCTTGTCAGTCATAAAATTTTCCCTTGCTTCCACACTTGTAACCTATCTTTTCCAATGCATTTTGGCTCTTGCATTGTTGTTTCCCATGTGAATTTACAATTCATTTACTCTGGGATAAGCGGACATTAACACACCGATCTGTCATGTTGATTTCATATTGCAGGATGACCTGTCACGCTGGTTTCATTTAGGTACCATTAAGACAGGGTGTACAAGTGGTTGATTGTAATTTTCAATGGAAAATTTCCATATGAAACAATGGCATGGCAAGATCGACTTGGGCGGTCTAGACTTTCTCATGTTGTCTATCTTTTGCAGTGATCTTGGTTTTTTTCCCATTTGACATGTGGTTGGAAGGAATGAAAAGCAGTTCATTGTATTTTTATTCAGGGGTCAAGTAATTGTGCTACTTTGTTTTTCCCTGGTTCTTTGCAATTTTCATTTTGTTATTACTTCTTTCACTGGCAATATTTGTTAGAAAAAAATAATAATAAAAAATTTGTGGTTTCAATGCAGTTGTGTCTGGAACAAGAACTAGGAAGGCAGGGGTTGTGGATAGGATTCATGGTGAAGCTGTAGTTTCTGCTTTCAGTAAGTATCGAAAACTAGTTGATGTGGGATGCGATAGTGTATTGCAAAGCTTTTAGATACCTATCTTTTAATAAACAGTCATTGGGTTTGTGGGAGAACAGTGTTGTCAATCTTTATGTTTTGATACATTCCCTCAGTGATTAATTTTTTAAATTTACATGTTACATACAATAAAAATATCATATATTCTATTATTATTATTATTATTAATGTTTTTTTAAGAGTTTTGTTTGATTTTAAATCTTATTATAAACAATATTATTAATGTTTTTCTAAGAGTTTTGTTTGATTTTGAATCTTATGATGAACAATATGATAAAGTTGTCATTGCTCATTTTAATACCTTGGCAAACATATAACATAGACTTAGCATATTAAAAATTAGTAAAATTTCTCAAAATTTCTACACTTTAAAAATAAATTCCATCCTAAAGTGATTAAAAAATCATGCTTCCATAACCAAATTTATATCATTTTCCAAATATAAATTTACCATTTCCGTTGTAGCTTCCTCTTATTTATCTTCATCTTTGCCATGTAGTTCTGCCTTTGTTACGTTATTTATGTGTTTGAGGAGTTTGATATGAAAATCCAGTTACTTCTCAAATTTCCATATTAAAATTCCAATTATAAGTGGAGTTGTTTCGATTTGAAATTTTGCACTGTTTTTTTCAAATGTATTAAGGTATTTTTCATAAAGAAGTTTGTCTGGATTTATAAGTATTTGTTTGGATTTATGGGTTTTGATTCAATGATGCAGCCGAGTCACCTGAATGAGAATTTGCTGCTTCTGGAGGCTTTTCGTGTGTTTGACAAGAGCTGCACATTCATACAATGTACTAGTTTGGGAAGATTTCATTGCATTTGCATTCGATCAAAGATTTGACTATGGAGAATGGTTTACTCTCCACGACTGTATTAAAGGATTTTTCCAACAGGTAACTTAGAATACTCCTGAAATCTTCACGTTTGTGGGATCACCATTAGCAGACCTACACTATACTAATTTAATAATCTAATTTAGTATTCTAAATCATTTTTAACATTATTATTTTTAAGTTTGATTAACCACTGATTTATAACATTTTTTTATTATTTCTAATTAACCTAGTTTTTATCAATTTAGAAAGAAAAAAATAGTAATTAGTGAATGTTTTAAATATATCTTATTACCCTGCTACAGGTAGTGGATATTGCAATGGGTTTTTGGTCAAACCCATATTAGTTTAGGTTTGACTAAAAAAATTTGCAAAAACATCTATAGGATAACATTACACATTGAAATATACGATTTTTTAAAAATAATTTAATTTATTTATGTTCAATTTGATTGGTTATCAAATTGAACATGTTATTGCCCTTGCTTCTATTAATGTGCCCATTACCTTTATTAATTAACCAAAAGTACATAGATCACATGAAGGTGTAGGATGAGAATTTATGATACAATTTGTTTTGGGAAGGTGATAAAATTATTGCTAATGAGTATAATCATTTTATATTTCTATTTATAAAAATGGCTAATGATTAATATAATTTAATAAAAAATATATTATTTAAAATTATCTATTCAATTTAAAATGATTATTTAAAGTCATATATGTAGTTTAAAAAGATTCATGGTATGTGAGATATATATTTTTATTTTTAAATTATATTTTGGGGTAGAGGTCACTTGGTTTTTGTGGGAACTTAACCATATATGATAGATTTTACACTATTAATAAATGAATGATATTAAAAATAATAAGATGTTTCTAATACAAATTACAAATAAAATTTCTCATATTGCCAAACCAAAGTATAATAAAAATTTATGATAGGACATCTATACCCAGGTCTAATTATAAGATTTTCATAAGACCATATCCACAAACTATAAAAAGCCAAATGTAAACTATTAATAATTTTTTTTGTTGCAATACAAATAATGTTAATTTACAAAATTTAACTATAATGCATTTAATTACAATTTAAAATTAATCTATAATATTTTCAAATTTTAAAATTTAAAATTTTTGTATTTTTATTGTTTTCTACTTTAATTTAGCTATATTTAAACTAAGCGGCAAGAACTAACTACGGTGCTATATCCCCGGATGCAGGTGGCACAATTGCTTTAAATGTTCATCATGCAAAACAGTAAATCCCGGTACTGCCAGCTGCAGAGCAGCGTGGCTTCCCAGGACTTCACCTCGCGCAAGAGGGATGGAGTTATTAAGGCTAGATTCTGTAGGATATCTGCATTTATGGAGTGCGCTGTTCAACGCAACATTATGGTTGTTATAATCATGTCGATCCTGTATGTTTTCCTCACACCTTGCACTCAGTCTTACTGCGTCGGGACCTGGTTAGCTGTGGTCTATGGTGACAGGCTGATACTTGCAAACAGAGGCAAGCTCCAGGCCGACTCTCTGTATCTCCGGAAGAGGTTCAGCATGGCTTTAAGGGGTAAGCTCTCCACAGTTCTTGACTTCAGCATTGGAAGTATTGTGTCTCCGTCTTGGGCTTTCTCTGTGCATTCAATTCGGTATCTGTGTCATTTTTACCATCCCTCTATTGTTGTCTCTGGTCTCTCTGGTCTCTCTGCGCCCTACCCTTCGTCTTTCATAATGGTTCGACAGGGCAAAAGGAGTCGCTCCAGGGGGCGACATGGAAGCGGTAAACACTCAACCGTCGGTCACTCTGTGGAACCTGAGCAGTCGCCTATTAATCTTCCCCCCTCTCATGAGGATGTGCCACCTTTGAGCTCTGGGCGCAGGCCAATTCCTAATAGCGCTTTCCAAACCACGCATTTTAAATTTCAAAGCAATTTGAACAGGCCTCTGATTACTGCTCACATTACTATAATCCTTTCGGAAGAAGAAAATCAAATCTCCCCTCTGGCATGCATCGCTCCTGATCCTTCCCAAAGCAGTGAGCATTCCATGGATAAAGATAGCCCGGAGAATTGGAAGAGTGATAAGTCTGGTCAGGAGGAAATTCCTAAAGGTATTCCGCCCCTTGAAGACATAAGCCCAGTTGATGGGGAAGGGACTCTTGGCGCCACAAGTCACTCCATGGCGAACCCTGTCAGCGAGACGGATGGCAATGAGAGTCTGAGGATTGGCAGTGCGTGTCTGGTTGCGGAGAAGACTCCTGGTAAGGTTAAGGAAGTTTAGCGCCACCTGGGACTGCTTCTTTCCTTTTTGTTTTTTGATACTGCTCAGATGACCACCTACAGGCATCTTCGCTCACAGTCAAGGTTCAACATTTATGGCCTGTTGTTTTGGCATCCCTTCGGGGAAGTGGTGGTTCACTTACTGGCTGGTTTGCAAAGAATTTAAGCTTTCTGTTGCCAATGTCTCTATCTTCTCTATACAAGTCATCCTTTGGGTTTTATTTCTATTCTCTAGCTATATGTAACTGGTCTCCCCAGCTTCTTTTTGTAAGGGGGCAGTTCTGCTGTGTTGAGTGCCCTCGAGTTCTGATCTCTGAGGCCTCAACTCCATGTAAAAATATTCTTCTTTTCAGTTAATAGAATTTAGTATTTGCAGAGAAAAAAAAAAAAACTACTATGCTATATAACACAGGTGAAAATATAAAAATTAAAAATCATAACAACATAAAAAAATATGTATGGTTCTTGTTTGAAGCTTCCTAAGTCAACATTTATTGTGGAACATTTATACAATGTCATAAAGTAAAACGTCGGTATGATTTTGAATGTTCTTCGTTCATCTACCATGTGTTAAACACTTATGAGAAAATTTCTAATATTTCTGGCTTTGAAAGCAACTGTCCACGTTAACTTATAAGTGTTGTGGAGAATTACTAGCGCGTATTCGACACCACTTTGAAATGTATCCAGCAAGGTCTCGAACAAAGTAAACACATAAAAAATCTGAACCATCGATGCATTAAAAGCCATTTGGAAATATTGATTGATTATGTTGTGAACACTCCTTTGGTTTGGCAGTTGGCCACTTGGTAAGCGAGACTATTGGACATGAACATCGATCAAATCATTGTGGTTCATGAATCCTATACATACTCATCAATAACCATGATGTATGAGCATGTGGTGTTCATAATAAAAAACCATAACATTGTGATGATGTGATGATGGATTGTCACACGGCCACTATTATTAATATGTTTAAATTTTCCAAAATGTTATATATATAATAATAATATAATATAATGTTTTTGAAGTTTTTGTGTATCTATAGACAGATGAGTTTTCCCTAAGTTGTCTAAGTTATAGTCTATTGCATAATAGATTCTCAGGGAAAATGGGTCAATTTCATACCACAATAGTCAATCTACTCAGTCCATTCATACTCAATAAATTCAATGGTACAATCAATTGCATGATAGATTCTCTGGGTAAAATGCACCAATTTTGCTTACAATAGTTAACGGATTTGTCCCATTATATATTTATTATTTTTTACTTTAATTTAGCTATATTGAAACTAAGTGGCAAGGATCGCCAGGTATGCGGCCTTTTTACTATAATACACAAGTTAATCTCAAATCCTTATAAATTAAAGTGATGATTAGGTTGGATAATTAAAAGTGTTTTCCTTCGGATTTAAACTTAACCAACAACAAGATGATGATGGAGTCCACTGAATATTCAATATTTATTACTTCTCCTATTGTTGTATGAAAATGTTTTTTAAATCGAAAATGTTATAAAAATTTGAGTGGTGAAAGGCATAGTTTAAAGGGTAGCTTAAAGTTTTATCTTTTATATTTTGATATATTGTTAAGTTATTTTTTATTTAAGAATTTTAGATAAAAATTTATTGAAATTACATATCTGAATGATATGAAGTTGGAAAGGTATTTTTTTAAAATGATTTGCCTAAGTAAAATAACTCATTTTATATTTATGCATAGTTTTATTGAATTCAAAATTTAATATCATCCATCAATTAAATTATATTAAATTTACGAGTTTATTAGTCCAACAATATTATTCTCTGGAATATTTTGACTTGGATATCCTTTTATTTTATAAATATAAAACTATAAAAATATTAATACTTTCAAAATAATAATATATTATAGTTAATGTAATTTAAATTTAAATTATATATATATATATGAAAAACTTAATATCCAAATATAATGATTATCCCAAAAACTTAATTGACTTGTAGGTCAAGATTCCAATGTATATATATGTATAACATGAAAATGTATAAATATGAAAAATGTTTAATACATTTGTGAAAGTCAATTGTAGGTATTTAGATACATTCATATCTTTCCTAACTTGTCAACAAGGGATAAGACATAAAAACATGAAGTTATAAAAGCTTGTTATTAATAATAGTAATAAGATATATCTTAAAAGTTAAAAGCCTTTTTAAAAGCCTCTTGAAAAAATGGAATTTTTTTCTTTTTCTTTAAAGTGCTTGGAAGGCTTATAAGGGTATCTTAGAGGTTGTACTTGTAACATTTACGCCACTTAACTTCAAATTGGAAAAAATTCAACCTTATAAGGGTATCTTAGAGGTTGTACTTGTAACATCTATGCCACTTAATTTCAAATTGGCAAAAACTCAAACTTCGAGTTTCCAATATAAAAACAATCTTTCATGGAAAACTCATAAAACAAATTGGATAGGTTCAATTTCTTTGGCTTCACATTCAGCTCCATGTATTTTTAGTATTAAATGTTCCATGTATTTTTAGTATTAAATTTTGTTGAGTTGGTTTATTAAACAAAATCTGCGTGGCGCCAATGTCTAAAAACAAATGCCAGTGACATTGCCATCGTGTGGCTTTTGTTGAATAAGTGACATATACAATACAAAGAAGACAAATATAAACCAAACAATTTTGCGGTTGTACTTATATTGCAAATTCATGTTGTAATTGGACTTTGTTATGATAAAAAAAAAAAAAAAACCAACTCATAATGGAAAGAGATTATAAAGATAGTTGCAGATTGGAATGAATAATTATTTCTTGAGTCTAACAATGTAGTCATTCTTTGTTACCATCATATTATTATTATCATTCATTGTTACCATCATATTATTATTATTATCATTTGTTTTTGTTTAATGCATACATTTTTTTATAATTCTCATGTTCATTGAATAGTTGCAAAGTGTGTAAATATATACTTGGTATTAAAAGTTTACAATCACCCAATACTTTATCATGAAAGTTTTGCTAGAATGGAAATTGTAACACCAAACATTTCAGTGTAATATCAAACATTTTTCCAATTCAGTTTTTATCATAAAAGGCAACCCTACCAAAAACAAATTTACTAGTATCCATGTAAAAATAACATATAAAAAATATCAACTACGAAGTATTTTATTAAGAATATAAACTAAGAAGTGATTTACTAAAAGTAGAAATAACATTAGCAATGCACAGACTAGACAAATTTACAAATTACAATATATGAGAGTGGATCCATATTACTAAAACTAATTTCAAAATAGCCCAATTTTTCAAAAATAAAAATAGGAAAGTTATAGATACCTCTCATATCTGATGGAAACATAATCCTTTAATCAATGCTCTTTATTTATAATTGTTTATGGTTTGTCATTCCCAAAAGGTCTTATATTATCTCTCATAATGGTACTTTATTTTAAAGGGTGGCTTCTCATGTTCATATCGTTAATCTTGGCTTCCCAACATCAAGATTATAATAATAATAATAATAATAATAATAATAGATGAAAGGGTTTGGAAAAAAACATATGTAATGTATTCACAAGGGAAGTTTGTATGCTTCGTTGTTAGCATTTTCGAATTTTAATGATTTGCTATAGTCAAATGCCCATAATTAAGTTACAACTATTTATAACATTTTTTTACATTGAAACAAAGGAAAACTATTTATAGCAGATTTGTACAACAAAATGAAGGAAGACTGCTTACCATGATGAAATAAAAATTAAAATAGTGATATAAAATTTATGTATAGTGGTGAAAATCAATTTATTGAAATTAAAACAAATTAACAACAAACTAATGGATTAATTTTCAGGAATATTCTTTAAAAAGCCATACCCTACTAGCCACAAGACTGCACAAGTATGTTTATACAATCTAATATAAATCAAATAATAATTTCAACTGTTATTATTAGAAAAATATGCTCTAAAAAATTAAAAATATAAAGCAAAATCATTGGAGAAGATATGTAAAAAATATTAGCCATCAAAACACAGATTTTATTAATAAAAATGAGAGTATAACATAATATTTTGATCGAATTTTGTGAAAATTAGGACCATAAATCACTTTAAAATGTCTAAGATGTAACAAAATTTATACATAGACAGCAAGAATGACAAATAATCAAGCAAAGCGAAATGTCGAGGAACATGGACTCTTTCGATAAGATTGGAACAACAATGTTTTTTGCAAAAAGTGTACTAGTTACCACTAATATGACGAAACATCAAACATTCTAACAACACTAATTAATGCAATAAATGAACAACAATTTTTAAGAAAGAAGCAGAAATTTGATGAGCTCACTTTCTCCTTGTCACTCTTGAAAGGATTTTTGTTTCCACCAAAACAGGTAAGCCTTACTACTCTAGAATAAATGAATCATAGGAGAAATGACAACTTTGAAAAATTATGCATACCTCTCCTCACTCGCATTTTCCATCTTCCCTCCCATGCCTTCTATTTAGTTTTATACCTCCCTTAGGTAGTTGGAGGGCAAAATTGTCTCCTATGTAATGATTGTGTTATATTAAGCTTCTCAATTTTTTTGGGAGAAGGAATTTAGGAGGGATCTTTTTAATAAATAAATTTATTAATCTTATAAAGTAGGTTGTTCCATGATTGTGTCAATAAAGTATTTATATTAACCATGTAGCTCCATGTCAAAACATATAAAATTTGACATGATAGAGAATACCACCATCAATGAAAATCGCATGTATAAAGCTAGCTAACATCCATATGTTGGAAAATGTAATTAGGTCCGGTCTTCATAATTATATTTTTTTGATCTAGTAAGAGTGGTACCTTCCATTAATCGAGAAAATTACATAATGTACAAAAAGTACGAGGTTATGAACAACAACACAACCCCTTACCAAACTCAATAAAAACCTACCAAAGGATTAACTCACTTAACTAGCACGCAAAGCAACACTAAAGAACCTGCCTTCTTAACCCGAAAGAGAAGAAATAAAGGGTTTTAAAGTCTTTTCGGGACCACTGAAAGACAAAAGTTTTGGGTCACGAAGAACCCGACAGCCTTTGAAGTCGAGGGCCCACATATCCTACGGCCCATAGTGCAACAATAAATGACTTAAAACAAGCATTAAACTTGGGTTTACAAAGCAGCCCGAAAACCAATCGATCCGGCCCTTGCAGATCTAACGGTTAAGAACTGATTTCGGGTTACCAACTAGCCCGCTCCTTATAATTTCTTACGGACCCGATGAGAAGCCTAAACCACCAATCTAAACAATTTCGGGTTTGGATTAGGGCTAACCGTCTATAATCTTGATGGCCCAAAAACTGTGCGATCCATCCATCGTAGATCTGACGGTCCTGAGCCAATTTCGGGCCAGTAACATGCCCTCTCGGTACTTATCCATTCGGACCTGATTTTCTCTTTTGTTCCGATAAACATATTGTCCGATCTGAACGAGAATCAATTTCTAATATATCAGAATATATAAATCCACTATATAGATAGGTAGATCTCGATCCTGTTTATGAGTTAACGAAAATGTGCAAAAGCTCTATTGGCTTCTGCCATTCTATGAGTAGACTCATAGTGAAAGAATCATGTTCACCATTTAAGCTTGATAACATATAGCACTTATTTCACATAATGAATGGAACTGGTATAGCTTAAGTAAGCAAGAGCTTTGTTCATGGATTGTGTGGAAGCAGGGGGTCCACCAGCAGGAGCCGGGTGTGGAGGATATGTGGTGGGAGAAACTGTAAAGTTGTTAAAATAATTAAATGCATTTTACAAATATGATATTATATTATTTGATGTATTAGGCGACGTGGTCTATGGAGGTTTTGTCGCTCCATTGAACTATGCAGATTAGAGTGGCATTAACTGTTGCTTTAAAATATTTCGAGTCCGTTTGAAGGTTTATCTTCTGAGCATTTAACCGCCTGAAATTCGTTGGATGCTAGAGATCACTGCTATTGATGGTCCGCTGCCAGTCAACCTACCTGATGTTTACCCCCTGCTTCTTTTCTGCGATTGGTTCCATTTCCTCTGTTTCCATAGGCCCGATTACTACTTTTCTTTCATAGATTGATAATGCTCCCTATCTTTGATCGCTTGTCTGTTACAGTCCTCCCGCAAATTTCCTGAGGGTGTTGACTCCCAAGCATATCTTCTGTTGTTTCTAGTGCAGAGCACTCCTTCATTTTCCAGACGATCCACTAACCTGTTGGTTGTTCTGCGCATGTGAACAAATCTGAGTGTTCTCAGGGTTCTCAGGTGGGATTGTATTCGTTGGTAGACCTACAGTAACCACCAGTGTTTTGAAACTTTTTCTGGTGTTGTGTCATTGCCTATCTTCTTGACTGAATTGATTATCAATTCAGAGTCTGCTTCTATGACGGAATTGTGTAAATTGGAGTCAATCAAGATTTCTAGGCTTTGCTCTAAGGCCATGAGTTCCACCATATTATTAGTGGCTTTCCCCAAATGACTATGAAAGATGATTTTTATGTAACCCTGCTCATCCCTTATGACTTCAGCATAACCAACTACCCTAGGGTTTCCTTTAGAGGCCCCATCTATATTAAATTTCAAAAAGCCTTGAGGAGGCAGTTGCCAGAAGTCCTTCCTATTGTTCTGTGTCTTACTATCCTGCTTATGCCCTGAGGGGTAGGTAACTGGAGACCCAATTGAAAGAGAATCTGAGCCTCCTGCCTCAGAGGAGGGTTCTCAGGGGGTTTCTTTAGAAGGGTGCTCACAGTTTCTTTGAGCTGTCTTAAAATCTGAGCTATGATGCTCTGGGTTGAACCAATTCTGTTCTTGAAAATCCTATTGTTGCGCTCTTTCTAGACATCCTAGATCAAAAAACCTGGTATTAGAGTCCAGGATTTGTTGATTATTTCATTTTCTGAGAAGTCTTTTCTCCATTTCTTCAAAGTGCCAGTGATACTATAATCGTCCCTGTCGGTTTGGCTGAAGATTGAGGCTACCCAATTCCACAAGGTAGAGGTGAATGGGCAGAGGTTGAGTAGGTGATCCATCGTTTCTTCTTGCAGACCACATAACTAGCATCTAGATGGACCAGCTAAACCTCTTTTTCTAAGATTTTCCCAAGTCAAATTTTTTTGTGTTGCACCAGCCATATGAACAGTTTGATTTTCATCCAGTGCGGGTTCTGCCATATGTCCTTCCATGTCTTGTCAGGGTTTGGAAAGTCAAGCCCCATGGCAATTCTTTTGGCTTCTTTGAGGTTGAAATTGCCTTCGTTGTTTCTCCCCCACCTTAGTTGGTCAGATGAAGTTGAAGTCAAAATCTTTCTCTGTTCCAAGATCATTGCAAGAGCTTCTGCCTGGGCCTTCAAAGGGGTCTCTTCCCTGTATATTAGGTCCTTCCATGTTCTCCATTTGCCCTTGTTCCTTGTCTGATCCCAGAAGTCACTTACCCTGAATAAACCTTTATTGTCAGTGTCATTCTTGAGAATGGCTAGTTCTTCTCTACATAGGTTAGGTTCCTGCTGCCAGTTGTCCTCCCAGAACCAAGCTATGTTTCCATCTCTGATCTCCCAGAAACTATGCTTCTGTACTATGGCTCTATTCTCCCAAGCATTGTTCCAAATGTGGGAGCCCTTGATGAGCCCCGTCATCTGAATAAGATCCCTATCTTTCCAGTTATTTGCATACTTCTGTTTCCAGAGCTTAGCCCAAGGGGTTCTCATTTCCTTTAGCCATCTCCATGAAAGTTTAGCCCCCAAAACTTTACTTAGGGTTTCCGGGTCATGAAGACCCAAATCTCCATGGGTCTTGGGTTTACAAATCTTGTCCCAACCTACCAAAGCCCATTTCTTTTTCTCTTCCCCTTTGCCCCAAAGGAAATCTCTCTGGATGTTCCTGATATGCTGTATAACTCCTTTAGGAGCAGGAAGAGCTAAAAATATAAATATGGGAATGATTTGCAGGACAGCCTTTGTAAGCACTAGCCTTCCTACTAGATTCAAATATCTTCTTGTCCATTTCCTGATCTTGTCCTGCAGTTTATTAGTCACTGGCTCCCACACTTCCTTGCTCAGGGGTTTGTCAGTGAGAGGTATTCCTAGATATTTGGAGGGAAGTTGATCTCTTTGAAAGCCGAGGATTCTAGAGAGGTTTCTTTGAATAACAATATTAGTATTAAAAAAGAAAATTTTGATTTGGTAAGACTTACCTCTGTACCAGCGGCCATAGCAAACTCGTTCAGGATGTGTTTGAAAGCTTTAGCTTCCTTGACTGTGGGAGTACCCTGCAACATGGTGTCATCCACAAATTGCTGATGAGTCAAGGTGTCCCCATTCAGGGTTAGTTTGAGACCCTGGATTCTTCCTTCTGCATTAGCTGATTTGATCGCTTTGCCTAATCCTTCCATCATGAGAATAAAGAGGAAGGGGGAGAGCGGATCTCCTTGTCTGAGGCCTCTCGAGGGCCTAAAGACTCTGGATGGGGAGCCATTAAGTAGGATAGAAAAACTAGTTGTAGTAACAAGGGCCATTACCCATCTTATCCAGTTATGGTCGAAGCCATACGCTTTTAGTACTTCCCTGATGTACGACCAGCTTAGCTTGTCATAAGCTTTGGCTAGGTCAAGCTGTATGATCATACCCACTTGCTTATTGCTCTTAAGAGAATGAACCACCTCATGAGCTTGAATGATGTTATTTAGAATTTGTCTTCCTTCCACATATCTAGTTTGCTCCTCCGATACAAGAGTAGGAAGAAGGGGCTTGAGTCTGTTTGCAATTACTTTAGAGATAATTTTGTACACCACATTGCATAAAGCTATGGGTCTGAATCTATCTGGTGTCATAGCTTTTTCCTGCTTTGGAATCAAAGCTATGAAAGAAGCATTGAGCGCCCTCAAAACTATTTTGGAACCTCTCGAGTCCTCCACAACATCAAGGATGTCTTGTTTGACAATTTCCCAGCATGCTTTGAAGAAGTCTACATTGAACCCATCTGGGCCTGGAGCCTTCCCATTTTGCATCTCTTTGATAACTTCATTGACCTCCTCTTCAGTCACTGGCCTGTTAAGATTGTAATTGTCTTCCCTGGTTACAAGCTTTGGAATATACTTAGTGAAATTATTGATAAATAGTGATCTGTCTAAGAGTGGCTCCTCAGCTATGCTTTGGAAATGTTGAACCAGAGCCGATTCCATTTCTTTGTGGGTGCTGAGCTCTTTCCCTTGAGTGTCTCTAAGTTTTGAAATCCTATTATGCGCCCTGTGAGCCATTGTAGACTTGTGAAAAAACTTTGTATTTCTTTCCCCTTCTTTTATCCATTGCACTCTTGATTTCTGTCTCCAAAATGTCTCCTCTTGCTAACATTTGTTTTCCCATTCTTGTTGAAGAGAGTCAGCTTGCATTTTCCTTTCCTCGGTAAAGCCATCTGTGATAAGGATCTGATTAATTCCCTGTAGTTTCTGTTCAATTTCTCTTTTGGCTTTGAAAATATTGCCAAATTCATTTTTGTTCCATTCTTTAAGCCTGCGTTTGATGTGTTTCAGTCTCTGTTGTAGTAGGAACATTTTTGTGCCTTGAACAGGCATGTCTTCCACCCACCATTTTCTCATGTTCTTGATGAAGTCAGGGTGAGTGAGCCAGACATTTTCAAACCTGAAGGGTCTGTTCCTTGGAGTGCCTATAAAAGAAGCTTCAAGCTGGATTGGCCAGTGATCCAAGCCTCCAAAAGGAAGGATTAATGCAGTCAAGTCAAGGCCAGTGAGAATGAGGTCCTCTGAGATTATGAATCTGTCTAGTTTAGAGGCAACTTGAGAAGCCCCTCCCCTCTTATTGTTCCAGGTGAAAGTGCCATTTATTGTCTCCGTATCCACTAGTCTCATGTCATTTAGGAAGTTCTGGAAGGCAATGGAGTCCCTGCCTAGTATTCTGGTCCCTCCTTTTTTTTCTGTGAGAGATCTTATCATGTTAAAGTCTCCTCCTAGAATCCAGGGCATAACAGGATGTCTTTCTCTCAGCTCCTCTAGTGAGGTGAGAAGCTTGAGTTTGTCTTCAAGTTTTTGGGGGCCATAGACATTTGTGATCATATATAGTTCCTTATCACCCAAAGGTTGGATCACCATTGAAAGGTAGTTCCTGGATGCCTCAGCATCCAGGATTCCAAGTTTCTGGGGATTCCAAAGAGTAAGAATCCCTCCTGCTGTGTTGTTTTCTTTAACTTCTAGATACTCATACTTAATGAGCCATTTGCTATGTATCTCTCTGATTTTTTCTATTGAACATTTAGTTTCCTGTATAAATACCATATCTTCTTTTACTTCCTAGACCTCTAATGTTCTAGGTTGTGAGCTTCATTATGAAAGGTTTGTAAATAAGTAGCTGGTAAGATCCTTCATCTTACCTGAGTTAATCATGAGTTTCCCACACTTTGTCAATATCTTGTTCTGTCTCTTCCTTCCTCTTTCCCTACCTGTGTTCTTGGAGGAGTGTCCTGATGTTACCTCCATCAGTTTTACCCCCCTATTTTCCTAGCTGTCATGGTTCCTTTTGACCCCAGATCCCTTTGCTTGAGATATCTAGAGGAAGAGTTGTTGCACTCTGTCAAACTCCTCTTGTGGTAGAGAGTCAACTCCTTTGGTGGTCCTTGCTCCAGGAACTTTTTTAGATCAAGATTCTCCCTCTCAAGAATTTCCTGTAGTTCGTAGTCCTCCGTTCCAACTTCACTTGGGGTCATCTCATGGTCCTTGTCAAGTTCCATAGTGCTTGGCAAAACCCCCTTTGGTGTGTTGCTCTCAGGTATATCCTCCATGCTAGCATCTTTTTCCTTCTCTGCAGGATTATCCTCCGAAGCCTGGTTCGTTCCATTGTTCCCTCCTTCTTCTTCTAAAATCTTGAAACTATTATGACTTGGTTGCTTTTCCTCGTTAGCTTTCTTTTGGTACCTTTTTCCTCCTTTCCCTTTGCCTCCTACCTTGGTGAAGCCTGCAGGGTCTTTTCCTGTGTTGGTTTTGATATTATCCGTCAGTTTGTTTAGTGGGCAG
This sequence comes from Pinus tabuliformis, assembly GCA_031772625.1. NCBI lineage: Eukaryota > Viridiplantae > Streptophyta > Pinopsida > Pinales > Pinaceae > Pinus > Pinus tabuliformis. The sequence continues at coordinate 172,150,851 of CM062817.1, read as the reverse complement.
TCTCTGAAGAGGTGTCTATGTTCATGACACTTACGGCATCTGAATGGGACATGTTCATAGTCGACCACCTGCACCCATTCTTCATCATAGACTTCTAGAATGATTTCATCTGGAAGTGCTCCCAATAGGTCCATTTCTACACATATGCAGGCAAAGGATGTGTATTTTCCTCGCAGAGTCACATGTGGAGGCCTGCAGCAACATAGAAATATGGTCCTCCTTCGAAAACTCTGTCTTTATCCTTGAGGTTTGTGAACACCACTGTGAAGAATCCCTTGGACCCAAGGTGAAGGTTTATGTCCCCCTTTGGTTTCCAGTGGTTTTTAATCCATGCATACAAAGCCTTCTCTGTTGGCCATATTCCCATAAATTTGCAAATAACTGCGTATGTTGCCATGTGATCCCTATGCGCCTGTAGCACTGGATCACTTAGAACAACCTTGGGTTTAATGGTTGACCTGGGTTTGTAGGGTCCTGTCCCCATCTTGTGCTCAGATTTTTGACTGCTATCCCCTGTTCCTTTCTCCCTAATGACTTCCTCTTGATTCTCTTTCTGTTTTTTTGTGCTTATTTCCTCCATTTCTGCTTCCATTGGTTTCTTAAATCTATAAGAACCTGATTCCTTACCTCTGTTCGCAACTACCTGACTGTAGGAGGGAGTAGAGCTCCCCCCTCCTTGCCCCTCCATTGTTACCAACCCTAAATCCCTATTCCAAATCCTCGCTCGGCTTGCTTCCGTCCTCCCACATGTGTTTCTCAATTAACCGATCTTCATAATTATCATTGTAATTGTATCAATTTATATTTTTTGTAAAAATAAATGAATAAAATTTTATTATTATTATTTTTATTAGTCAAAGCATGTTCTCCATGCTTGTAGGGTTATTTGAGTCAAAAGAAAATTTGTCATGAGTCAAGCAAATGTATTGGAGACAAAGTCCCATTTGGACTTGTTGTAAGAAAATGATTTTTTATTTTTATTTTGAGTCAAAAGAGTCTAAAATGTCACAACAAGACCAAGTCAGCCCTCCTTGGGAACAATCTAGCCTAGGCTCCAAGAGCCACGTGCTCGACCTCCTATATGTGTATATATAGAGAGAAACTCGACCATTTTGGAGACCATTCATTCACTCATCATGTACATTGACTTTTGTGCCAAGATAAGAAGGAAAACCAAAAAATTTAAAGGAGAAAGGAGGTAAAAAGAGAGAGAAGATGAAGAAATTTTAGCCCTAGTTCTAGGAATATTTTTTGAGAAATTACAGGCCCAAAATTTTAGGGGTTGAAATCTTAGGAAGTAAAAAAAACCCAGAACCGAAATTTTAAGAATTAACCAAATTTCAATAATTTGACCAACATTGACTTTTATTGATTTGAGGACTGACTTGGGATCTTGGCACAAAAACCCTCTGCAAGTGCTTGGAGTCGTAGGGGAATCCACACTAATGGAGCCGTTGGGAAATCCACACTACTCTAATGAATGTATATCATGTGTGTTTTTCATCACGCTCACCAATTACATGGGCATCAATTCATCATCCATGACATGTTCCATTGATGAAATCTTTCATTTTCACTTATACCTGGAAGAAGTTAAATTCGGATGAAATCTAAGAAGTTAAATTTAGATTAGATAAAAAAAAAATTGTGTAAATTCTTTTAATATAGAAGAATTAATATATATACGGAAAAAATAAATAATAGAAATTTTACATATTAAATTTTTTTATTTTTTTCATTTTTAATAAATTTTATTTTTAATAAATTTTAATTTAAAATAAATATAATTTATATAGTATTATTTTTTATTATTATTATTTTTATAAATTAAAATAATATAAAAATTTTATTTAAAACTGTGTGTGAGAAGGGAAAAGATTCCATAAAATCTAAATATGAAGTATGATTGATGTTAATTTTGGAGTTTACAAATCCAATAAGATTTGATTTTAATTTTTCATTATAATATGGCTGTGGTGATATTTTAATATAAATATAAATTAATAATATTGAATATATATTTTAATGGTGGAAATTACAAGTCTAACATTATATATTAATTCTGTGTAATTTAATATCTAATTATTTTTTTATCGAAATATCATGAGCACCATTTTAAACACTCTTATTAAGGATGATATTTTTTTTGGAAGACGTTGAGTCTTGGATTAATAAGTTTGCTAATGGGAAAGCCAAAGATATTGAAGGTTACCAAGCTGAGATCTTTAAAATGGGAAAATCTATCCTCATTACTCATCTCCACAAGCTTCTTAATTTGGTTGTAAAACATGGCTTCCCTAAGCTTTGGACACAAAGCCTTATTGTGCATATCTTCAAAAATGGGGACAAAAGAGTTCCCTCTAACGACACGACCATTGACCACCTTGTCACCATTAGAATCATTGCAGAGGAATGTCACAAAAGTAAAACCGATCTCTTACGTTTTTTTGTGGACTTTAGAAAAGCTTTCGACACTATCCCCCAAGATGCGCTCTGGGAGAGGCTTGAAGAGATCATGGTTCCTCCTGAACTGAGGATTGATGTGATCCGCCTCTACGAGACTTTCATTGCCAAGCTTAAGACCAACAAAGGATGGTCTAAACATATTAAATCTAATATTGGGGTTAAGCAAGGTTGTCCCCTTTCCCCTACCCTTTTTGTTATTTACATCGATAAATTAGAGGAGTGTCTAGAAACTGTGAGTTGCAACAGCACTGAGCTCGCTGGTATTATCATTACTCTTCTCCTTTATGTTGATGATATCGTTCTTCTTGCAAGGAGCCATGATGACCTAGACGAGAAACTTAAGACTCTTCATGTCTACTGCTCCAAGATGTGTATGACTGTAAATACTGACAATACTAAAGTCATGATCATTAAATCCAAAAAGATTACCCATGGTAGTTTCGTCTATGAGCAGGTTTCTTCTTATAAATATTTGGGTATTGACTTTCCTCATCAGCTCAACTGGAATTACAACATCAAGAAAATAATTATTAGAGGTTTGAAAGCTTATTATGAGCTTGAAAATAATTGTAAGTCAGTCGACCTGTACATTTGGAGTAAAAAAAGGTTCCTCTTTGAGACTCTCGTCACCCCTATTATCTTATATGTGAAGTTTGGGGGTGCAATATATCTAGGGAGTCGTGGAGAAAGATTGAGATGATCCAAAAGCAATTCGTAACCTATAACCTCAAGATCAAGGGAAATACTCCATATCCTATCCTCTTGATCGAAGTTGGTTTGTTCCCCATTGAAGGTGTGCCTATGTTTAGATATCTGATGTATAAGAAGAAGCTTCAAAATATGGAATCCACGAGGCTCCCAAAAATTGCTTCTAACTTTAGTCAAAACTCCCACCTGCACTTCAAGCGCAGGTGGCATCACGATGCTCAGTCTTGCCTCAACCTTTGGGGGATGAAGGAGGAGATCATCATGGGAAGCAAGGACACTATCAAAGATACTATTACCTCCAGTTTTAAGGACAAGATGTGGAACACTAAGGAGATGGAGGGTAAAAGGAAGTTAAGGTACTATAAGGAGGTGATCAACCCCACCCTTGATAACCAGAATTATCTCTCTATGTTGACTAGCACTAAGAAGAAAATGAACATTGCTAGGATTAGAACTAACTCTCATGAGCTTCGGAGTGAGACCGGGCAGTGGTCTACTCCCAAGACTCCCTTAGATGATAGAATTTGTCAGATTTCTGATACTAAGAAGGTGGAAGATGAAAAGCACTTCCTTTTAGACTGTCTGGTTCTTGCCCACATCTGCTCTCATTTCCCTATCATCAACTGCACCTCCAATCTTCTTGACTTATTAAAGCCAACCCAACTATAACGATGTTGGAAAGCTTCTTTCCCTGCTCCTTGATCACATAAACAAGATTTTGAAGAATGACAATTAGACTCTCTTTTCTTGAGGTCCGATAGGCCACATTGGTCTTGGTGAATATTAATCATTATCATCATCATCAACATCATTTTATAAATATGAAATATATGTTTTATTTTAAAATTAATATTAAAGTATTAATGATAAAAAGTATTTTCTTTTAAATTGTTTAATTCTTACCTCCATTTTAATTTTCAATTTTTTTTATTACACTACAATTTTTTTAACTAAAATTTAAAAAAAATCAACTAATCTCTTACTCTTTTTAATTCCTAAACCATATTGATTTTAATAAATATTAATAATTATCATTATTATATTTAAAATTTTGTAATAAATAAAATAATATTTTTATTTATTTTTTAAATTCAGTACAAATTGTACACATTGAAAACAATAATAACAAATCCATTGAAGTGGAAGCTTCATGAAAGAGCTAACATTCATTTTGTCGGTGCCTTCCTCTCCTCTCCACGCCAAGAGGAATGGAAGCATCCAATCTATACCAAAAACCGAATGTTGTCCTTTTTTTTCCCTTTTCAATCCATGAAATAAAAACAAATGGTGTCCTTCTTTATCCCTTTCGCGAAGGGAGAACGAAGTTTCGATGATGTTTTTTATTATAGTTTTTGGATCACAAAGACCATAAACTTTTTAATACTTTATACCTTTTTCCCAAAGTTTGTAAAAGGTTAAACATATATATGTATATATTAATTTGTAAAATGCAGATTTTTTATGTTATGTTTGGTTTAAATTTTATGATTTGATTAATTCGATTAAGTTAATCTCTATGTAAGATATATTTTTTAATTAATAAATTTAATTATAAATATTTAAACCATGTATGTTATTTATATTATTTTGTTGTTTTTAGAAAATACATCATTATTAACATATATAAATGTATTAAAATGTAACAAATGAGGTGTATATAAGTTGGTCTGTGTGTGGTTTAATTTACATTGATTTATGAGATTAAATTTTATTGGGAAGAGTTGAGAGTGGAAGCTAATTATGTGGGTTGCAATGTCTTAAGGGGTATCCAAACTTGATTGAGTTTCGCATAATTTTAGTGATAACAATCTTCTATTGGGCAAAGCATTCTTCCATCCGACATGTGGGTTGACTCTAGCCTAAGCTCAACCTAGAATTGGAAAAAAAATATAAAGTGCATAACAATTTATTAAATAATTTTAAGAAGTGACTCCATGTTTACCACCTTATCACCTATTTAGCAAAAAATAAATTATGAATGAGACACATATTATTCAAGCAAACACTTTCAAATAATCTCTTGTTATGGGAGACACGTTGATTTCTTCTAAAGTATGATATGTTCATCCCTCTAGAAAAGATAAAGCTCCCTGTTCGTCTACTTTTTATTTTCTCTTAGCTGTTCAACTTAATGGTTGGGGAGGATGCATATGCATAAAGCTTGAAGAAATGACATAAAGGGGAGGATGCATATGCATAAAGCTTGAAGAAATGACATAAAGGGGAGGATGCTTACATGCATACCTTCAAGATATAAATGGAAGGGGACAATGCATAGCTTGAAAATATGAACAAAAGGGGATGATGCATATATGTAGAGATTGAAGATCCAAACAAAAGGGAAGGATACATACTTGTAGAGGCAAAAAGCCTAATACTTAAAAGGGGAGGATGCTTACATGCATAGCGTAAAGATCTGAATGGAAGGGGACACTGCATACATGCATAGTTTTAAAATATGAACAAAAGGGGATGATGCATATGTGCAGAGATTGAAGATCTAGACAAAAGGGAAGGATACATACTTATAGAGGCAAAAAGCCTAATCCTTAAAAGGGGAGGATGCTTACATGCATAGCTCAAAGATCTTAATGGAAGGGGACAATTCATACATGCATAACTTGAAAATATGAACAAAAGGGGATGATGCATATTTTTAGAGATTGAAGATCCAAACAAAAGGGAATGATACATACTTGTACAGGCAAAAAATCTAACCCTCAATTATGAATAGGTAGAATATGATTAATTTCTAATTTCTAATTTGAAATTATGGATGTCTCCTTATCCTGCTTTGATTTACTCCAAGTTTAAATTCATTGTGGAATTTTTGTTGCATATTGACATTTCCAAGGATCACTCTACTAGAACAAATTTCCCATTTTGCACTAGTTTCCCTTAGTTTTAGAAAAACCTCTTTCTACATATGCATGATTTTCATTGTTTCAATGATCAAAATATACATGTCAATATCTCTAAAGACATGTTGATATATCAATGCACAGAGTGTTTTCACACTTTCTTATTGAAGGCTGATTTGATTTATGAAATTTAGGACATGAAACAAAGTGTGTCCCTATTGAATATTTATTTGATCTGTGAATTTATGGCATAAATTAAAAGTGTTAATGAAAGACTTACTATAACTTTTATGTTTTCTTATAGAGGCAAAAAGCCTAATACTTAAAAGGGGAGGATGCTTACATGCATAGCTCAAAGATCTTAACGGAAGGGGACAATCCATACATGCATAACTTGAAAATATGAACAAAAGGGGATGATGCATATTTTTAGAGATTGAAGATCCAAACAAAAGGGAATGATACATACTTGTACAGGAAAAAAATCTAACCCTCAATTATGAATAGGTAGATTATGATTAATTTCTAATTTCTAATTTGAAATTATGGATGTCTCCTTATCCTGCTTTGATTTACTCCAAGTTTAAATTCATTGTGGAATTTTTGTTGCATATTGACATTTCCAAGGATCACTCTACTAGAACAAATTTCCCATTTTTCACTAGTTTCCCTTAGTTTTAGAAAAACCTCTTCCTACATATGCATGATTTCCATTGTTTTAATGATCAAAATATACATGTCAATATTTCTAAAGACATGTTGATATATCAATGCACAGAGTGTTTTCACACTTTCTTATTGAAGGCTTATTTGATTTATGAAATTTAGGACATAAAACAAAGTGTGTCCCTATTGAATATTTATTTGATCTGTGAATTTATGGCATAAATTAAAAGTGTTAATGAAAGACTTACTATAACTTTTATGTTTCTTATAGAGGCAAAAAGCCTAATACTTAAAAGGGGAGGATGCTTACATGCATAGCTCAAAGATCTTAACGGAAGGGGACAATTCATACATGCATAACTTGAAAATATGAACAAAAGGGGATGATGCATATTTTTAGAGATTGAAGATCCAAACAAAATGGCTTGTACAGGCAAAAAATCTAACCCTCAATTATGAATAGGTAGATTATGATTAATTTCTAATTTCTAATTTCTAATTTTAAATTATGGATGTCTCCTTATCCTGCTTTGATTTACTCCAAGTTTAAATTCATTGTGGAATTTCTGTTGCATATTGACATTTCCAAGGATCACTCTACTAGAACAAATTTCCCATTTTGCACTAGTTTCCCTTAGTTTTAGAAAAACCTCTTTCTACATATGCATGATTTCCATTGTTTCAATGATCAAAATATACATGTCAATATTTCTAAAGACATGTTGATATATCAATGCACAGAGTGTTTTCACACTTTCTTATTGAAGGCTTATCTGATTTATGAAATTTAGGACATAAAACAAAGTGTGTCCCTATTGAATATTTATTTGATATATGAATTTATGGCATAAATTAAAAGTGTTAATGAAAGACTTACTATAACTTTTATGTTTTCTTCCATGTTTTGATTTGTCTGTTATTCTTATCGCTATTTAATTTGGTAAGAATGATGTTTTCACAATTTACCCATTATTATGTCACTGCTAGTGACATCTAGTGGCAATGTTGGGCCAATTTTACCTCTTGCACCGCTTGATTTTCCTCATTTTTTGAGGTCGACTTAAATTCAAATGGATTTTTGGGAGCTGACATAGGCTCCTTGGCAGCACTAGGGCTATAGAACCCGAGGCTATACATCAATTATGAAGGCGTGAGGTTCGAAAGTATTCACCTGGGTGGCGTTTAATGACCCTCGTCCTATAAGATCTTCCTCTAATTGTATTTTCAGAATCATCCTTGAGGTGAGTAAAGAGGTCATTTGAATCCACTTGTTCTTTCTCGTCATAAAATTTTCCCTTGCCTCCCCACCTGTATCTATCAAGGGCCTCGACTTTCTCACAAGAAGAAGATTAATTTAAATACTTTATAAGCATAATCATAATTAGTACATTTACACACGCAAAACCAAGGGAATGAATTTCTCATTAATGAATGTAGAAACCAACCGGGGATGGGACTACCACGTTCCACCCGACCATAGATTGGCTGAGCCAAATCTCTCTTCAGCCAATCACCCCCGTGCCATATTCCAAGCATGAATGTGGGACTCATAACCAAGAAAAAAGAACCAAACAAGCATGGATGTTACCAGAGCTCTCCACCTACATCATGATGAATTTTAATGCCTCCTAGTATCTCATGCTTTACCGTAATTCACAGTCTGATGCAAGGATCAATAGGCCCTACACCGAGACTCACTCTCCAGGCTTTACCGTACATCCCATCCCAGGACTACTAGTCCCAACGAAGAGAAATCCACCTCTTGGATTTACCGTATATCTCGGCATTCACCGGCAAGGATTCCTAGGCCCATTGAGGCACACAATCTTGGGTTTACCACAATCCATAGTCTGGCTCAGGGGTTACTAGGCTAGTGGCTTTGCCGTGATCCACAGTTTGGTTCAGGGACCACTAGGCCATGTGTTTTTCATTTAGGATATCCACCTCACTCAGCTTTAAATCCATCTAACAATCTAGCCCAATCGAAGTATGAGAACCCATCTCATCAAGGCTATCTAGAAATGGCAAGGCTAGGCTGAAAACACTGTCACACCTAGAAAAACCCATGCCATGATAGAAAATAACCACATGCAATACCATGCATTCCAAATCTAGCAAGGCAATCACACATGAAAATAAATACCTGCAAAGAATCATGTTGTAGCTTGTTGATCTTGCTCTTCCTGGCTTGCTCCTTCATTCCTCTTGCCTTCTTTACCTTTCTTGCTCCAATGCAAAAGTGCTCCAAGAAAACTCTAAGTGTCCAAGAGTATGAGAGAGAGAGAGAGAATAATGAGAGAGCTCCAAAACTGAACTAACAAAAGGTTACAAACTGGTCCTCAAAAGCCTTTTTATTAATTAGGCCTATATTTTCTTCATTTTCCTCCTCACATGCAACCTGTGACATTTCACCTTCCTTTTCTCCTAATTTCCATTATTTTCATAATTAAATGTACCAACAATGCCATTTTTCCTTTCCAAAGCCTTAGCCATTTCCTTTTCCAATTTCCTTAGCCATAATAAACCAATGAACACCCACACTAAGATGTCTTGCCCAACATTCATCTTGGAATGTCCCATCAACCGTGGTTATTATTTTTCCTTTATTAACGTTTATTACATGAAAATTGCACTAGGGCTGTTACACTCCACACCCCATGGCACTGAGAACATGAAATACACAAAACAACCACCCATTGTGAGCCATAAATATGCACCTCCCCTGAAGTGACCACTCGCAAGCCCCATAACTAGAGCCCGAGATTGTCGCTCCAATGGCTCCACCCAACAACACAGAAGCCTATAAATGGACTGAAGAGGACCGCTACTACTCGCTTGTTCCAAAAAAAACTAGTTCCCACTCGACCTAGGTTGAAACCGCACAAGATGAAACAAAAATAATAGAATACCACCCCAAACAAAAAATTGTGCCATGCTTTCCTTGAACAATCACAGTGACGAAGCCCAATTCAGAAATTAACAATAACACACACTCGAAATCAAGGGAGGAAATACTGATGGCGATGTCATCCCCTCGACCGAACAGGGGAACCTCTGCAACTCCCGCTTCTTCCCACAATGCCCACACCACAGACACAAATATTCACACATATGCAGGATGCCCAACGAACACCCCCGCCACCCTCCATAACATTCAAACACTCACCACCACCCTCGAGACCCTAGGCGACATGAAATCTAACACGCCAGAATTTACTTTCTCCCATACTCAAGGTGTTATTGGAGAGCAGGGAGGCTAGCTCGCCCACCTAAGGCCACATGCCTAACATGAACGCCCACGCATTCCCTCAGGAATGCCATCCTCTCTGCTTCTCACCCCCATTGGGGAGGCCTCTTCCAAGGCCATAATCCTATTGAGAACCTCAAGAGTTTCATCCTATAGGGGTGGGGGCCAGTCCCTAATGATTTCCTGGTCCGGATGATCACTGCCCCAATTTTCTAACTTGTCTTCCACTTTATTTCCCTCTCGGTTAACATGCTCAGTGATTACATATTCGAAAGAAGATAACCTCGAGAGAATATGTTCACCGATAAGTTCTAGCCTCCAACTCTTAATCACCTAGTCCAGGGGGGACCCATTTATCAATTTATGCAACATGGTGATCGCTATTTGAGAATCTCCCATGACCTGCAACTTAGTTACCCCAAGTTTCGCTGCAACTTGTAATCGTTTTTCCAACACCAAAAAATTGGCCACGTTGTTGGTGGTGTTGCCGCACGAGGCTGCATAAACTTTCACTACTTTCCCTTTGTCATTCCGAAGTAAACCCCCGAGGCCATCTAGACCCGGGTTTCCCTTGGAGGCTCCATCGAAGTTCAATTTGAGGAATCCCCATGGGGGGAAACTGAAATAATTGTCAGAGCGGACTTTCATTAAACTTGGCCCTGCAAGCCTAGAGGTGGAAGAGTTCGGGTTAATATCTAGTGAGAGAAAGATTTCCCTTTCCCTGTTTGTCACCTTCCAATCCTCATCCGACCAACGAGAGATTAAAATAGTTTCCTTGAGGTTGCTCATCATCGTTTTCCATACCTGGTCAATCTAGATGCTCTCTGAGTGGAATATTGTCTTGTTTCTAGTTTTCCAAATGTTCTAGAGGACAAATACCTGTGAGATACACCATGCTTTGTTAACAATGGGTTTCCTAAAGAGTATTCATAATCATTGTTCTAATGATTCCTTCAGACTATTGTCCTACTGGTCACTTACCCCGAATAGTGAAGCATGCCAGTCCCAAATCTCATGAGATTTGGAACAAAATTTTAGTAAGTGGTCGGTTGATTCCTCCTCTCTTATGCACAAGGGGCACTAAGAGGGGCCACAAAATCCTTTTTTCCTGATTTAATCCCACGTGAGGAGCTATCCAAGCTCGATGAGCCAAAGAAAAAATGAAATCTTGGGCCACAACTTTGAGTACCAGACCCATTTCCATAATGGGTCAGAAACCTGGTCAAATGAGGTAGAAAGAATCGAATAAGCTTCTTTAAGAGAGAACATACCTTTTGTAAGGTGCCCCCAACATAGTTTGTCTGGTTTTTCGTTGTTCAGAATAGGACGCTGACACAAGATTAGGGTGAGGAATTCTCAATCCAGGGGTGGGTCCCACACTAGCCAATGATCCAGAGACTTACAAGCTCTCCACTTTGTCAATGCATTGGAGTCTTGCCAAAAGTCTCTAACTTTCTTTGTACACAGATGGGTGGTAAAGGTTTGAATATCGCACAGAATTTCCTCCAAATTAAGTCTAGGGTGTTGCATCCATGCCTCCTCCAAAAAACTTACTTTACTACCATTTCTTATCTCCCAGAAACCATGGTCCTGAATTAGTACCCGATTGTCTTTGGCCCTATTCCAAATGGAGGATCCACTTGACAAGTTTTTAGGGGGTCTTGCCAAGTATCCGTGCCATATTTAAAGGACCACACTAGCTTCTAGATCTCCTGTTTGTCTTGCAACCATCGGCACCAGACCTTAGTGCCAAGAGTTTGGGACAAAATTTTCGAATCCTTTAGACCAAGTCCATCATAGACCTTCAATATGCATAATTTGTCCCATGCTACTAGGGCTCATTTTCGACCGATTTGTGGACCACCCCAAAATTCCAAAATTTTGCTTTGAGATCTTTGTATATACTACGGGGAGCCTGAAGGGTAGAGAGCTAATAAATCAAGATAGGCTGGAGAAAAACTTTAAGAAAAACTAACTGCCCTGGATAATATAAGACTCACAAGGTCCAGTTGGAGAGCTTCTGATCGATACGTCTTAACAGATCCTTCCAATGTGAGACTTTCAAAGAGTTATCCACCATAGGGACTTCGAGATAAGTGCTTGGAAGAGATCCAATTTTGAAACCAAGAGATCGAGCCATGTGACTCTGCATACGAGGGTGAGTGTTGAAAAAGAAAATATCAGATTTGTCGCCAGTGATCAATGTCCCAGATGCTTGTTGAAAGTCCTCCAGAATAGATCCATATTTTTTTGCTTCCCTTAGGGTTGGCTTTGCAAACAACATGTTGTTGTCAACAAATTGTTGGTGAGTGATTGGAGGTGCTGCCTGGGAGAGTTTTAGAGCTTGAAGGGATCGAGACTCCACCGCTTCCTTTATAAGTCTGCTCAAGCCTTCTGCTGCGATGATGAAAAGGAAGGGGGAGATAGGTTCCCCCTGTCTCAGACCCTGAAATACTCTAAAGGGGCGTGAAGGAACCTCGTTCATGATAATTGAGTAGAAAGGGGTTTCATTCATGGACTTAACCCAATTAATCCACGAGGAGGAGAATCCAAAAGCTTCCAGGATTGACAAAAGATAGCTCCAATTCAGGCGATCGTAAGCTTTTGATAGATCTAATTTAATCAACATACCTAGGGATTTTGAAGTGGATAAGGAGTGAATATATTGGTGCACAACTACGATGCCATCCATTATCTGACGACCCTCCACAAAACCTGACTACTCTAGCCTGATGATCTCTTTTAGGAGAGTCTTTAGCTACCGAACCAAAATACTTGAGATAACTTTGTATATCATGTTGCAGAGGGCGATAGGACAAAACACCCTAGGATACATGACGCACCTTTCTTTGGGATAAGTGTGATAAATGTAGCATTGAGCTCCAACTAGAGGTTTTGAGAGCAACGCGAGTCTTCTACCAATGCATGGATTTCTAGACTACGGAAGTGCCAACTTGCTTTGAAGAAATCAGAAGTGAACCCATCTAGGCTTGGAGCCTTGTTCGAGGGGAGAGCCCAGAGTACTTCCTCCACTTCAGCATAGGAAACCTCTCGCATGAGGGCCTCATTCTGATCCTCTGAGATTAATTTCATGATGCATTGCTTGATGCAATCAATGGAATCGTTTATGTCGACGACTGACTTCATAAACAGGTTTTGAAAATACCCGATCAACTCATCCGTTATCTCCTCATGCTACACAAGTCTCCTTCCATGAGATCCATGAGATAAAATATCTAGTTGAACTATCTATGTTTAATCATATTTCTATGAAATATTTTTTTATTGCGCTACCCCGCCTTGAGCCATTGAACCTTGGATTTTTTCATCCACAAGATTTCCTCCTGCTTTTTTCATTGTTCAAGGTCATTTAGAAACTCCCCCTCTTGGGAAGCCAGGTCCTCTGAGCACCTTTCCTGAATGATTCGTTGTTGGATTGACCGCATGGAGTTTTACAACCTTTCTTTTTCCTGGTGTATATTACCAAAATCTAGGCGATTCCATTCCTTGATTTTCCCTTTTAGTTCCTTCAGTTTGAGTTGGAAAGTTTCCATTAAATTCCTTCCCCTTACTCTAATTTATTTCCACCATGCTTCCATTTTAGTCATGAAATCCAACCTATCCAACCAAAAGGACTCGAATCAGAAAGGACGATTACGAGGGGCCATTAGTAAATTGATCTCCAGACAAATAGGCCAATGATCTGATCCATGATAGGGGAGGATTAAGGCTTGGAAAAAGAGATCATGCTGAAGAATATAATCAGAAATGAGAAAATGATCCAGTCGCGAAGCAATCTAGTGCTTACCTCCTCACCGATTGTTCCATGTGTAGGTTCCATTCACAAAGTTTGCATCCTCGATGCCCAGATCTTGGATTGTCTCTTGGAAAGATAAGGAGATTTGGTCCAGCCTTCTGAATCCTCCCTTCTTTTCTTCAAGGTCCCTGATCAAGTTGAAATCACCACTAGAATCTAACTATCATTTCCCAACAGATCTGTTAGGTACCTCAAGTTTCCTAATAAACCCATATTTGCCCTTGGCAACATCAGGCCATAAACACCAGTAAGTCATATTTTTTTCAGTAGAGCCGATGCATTCAAACTGACCTGAAAGGGCGTTGTGGGAGGCCATCTAGTTCTGGAAGGAAATAAATTTGGAATCCCAGAGGATTCCTAGATTGCCAACACAACCCCTTGCATTCCGTTGTGGGCCAGGTTTTGCTTTTGATTTCGCTAAGCTTTTCCCATGTTACTTTCATTTCTTGACATATGATGATATCTCGTTTCTCTTTCTAGATCCGATCTTTCAAGTAACTCAACTTACCCTTAGAGTTGAGGCCTCTTATGTTCCAAGAGACTAAATTCATTGAGGAAGGGATGGGACAGAGCGTTGGTAGTACTATGTCAGGATGTTGGCCTATCCTAAGTTGACTAAGATCACCCCTACTTCTCAAATCACCTCGCTAGTGAGTCACCTCCCTTTCTTCCTAGAATTCGATCCAGATTCCACCCTTCTGCTAGATGCATCACCTTCCCGGATGGAAAGGATCGTCGAGGGGGGGGGGATCCAGTTGAGATTGGCGCTGCTCCCAATCCTTGTAGATTTGGTGGAATTGATCTAGCTCGTCCTGGGGAATTTATTCTAATGCATCATTAGCCCAGCTGCGAAGATAGGCAACCATTACCCATTCATCAGATTTGAGTTGGTCCAATTTTACATCATGCTCCAAGGCATGGAGAACTTGAGCGAGGACCTGCTATATTTCTTTGCCTGTTGTTTGCGCATTCGGGGACTTACGTTTAGTTTGCTACTTCTGCTTAGGGTTTTCTGGACCAACCTCAACGTCCATTGCTGCTTGGGGTGGACATACTTCTATAAGTGATGTTGGTTGCTCTTTCATGCTCGAATCAGCTAATGTGAAAAAGAGGTTGCTGGGGGGGCGACTAGGGGTCGACGCAGAAGGTACCAACGCGTTTTGTGTTGGGCCTGATGGCGCATGGGAAGGAGGTCCTTTTCTGGGTGGAGGATGTCACCTAGGGACTTCCTTAAAGCCATCAGGGGAGGGAATCGAGGCAGATCGATGACTTGGTGGGGGAAATCATGAAACAGGTTTTTCCATACTCATGATATAGTCTGCATTTGAAGGAAACATGCTCATAGTCTAGAGGTTGAGACTAGATTTCATCTTGGTACTTTATCTCTACAGATTCTGGAAGGGGTTGGGATATATTAATGTACAAGTATATGCAGGCGTAAGAAGAGAACCTCTAACGCCGAGTGATCTTTGAGACTTGAACAAAATCATCGATTGAGTTTTTTATCGATTCCAAAATGTACATTTCCTAGAAGTCCTCTGGCAAATAATACAGTCGCACCCAAATGGGGGCTACAAGGAACTATTCCTTTTCTGGGTTATAATATGGTTCCCAATGCCGCATAAAGAGGCCATAACTATTCATAAAATAAGGCCCATTGTTTAGAATGTGCTTGTGGTCCTCCAGGTATTCAAAGATGACTATATAGAAGCCCTTTGCTTAGAGGCGGAGGTCAAATGGGGCTTTCGGCTGCCATTGGAGTTGGATCCAACAGAGTATGTCTACTTCTCAGGTCCAAATTCCCATGAATTTGCAAATGATGAAATGATCTTGCATGAACTACCTAGATTACTCTAGGCGATGATTCATGATCACTACTCGGGGATTTTTTGTGGCCTTAGTGAGGCATTGACCTTTCAAGCACGTTTGCCATTGAGTTCCCAACATCGATGATTTAGGTTGTTTTCCTTTAGCATTTTATGTGCTCGTTGAGGAACCTGCATTCGAGTAATGGACACTGGTTAAAATGGCATTGAAGGAGGGGGCTGATCCCCCTCCCCTGGGAGGGTGTTTCCGGGAAAACTAGTGTCCATTCAGAGCTACTAGTCCCACTAAGACGGGTAGCTATCTTAGAAACAAACAATTCAAAGTAACTTGTGTTTTCCTTTATGAGAGATAGATGAGAGAGAAGCAGAGAGTACCAACCTCAATCTTTCGCTTGGCTCCTTACTTGTTTCCTCTCTCCTTTGATAGAGCTTCGCCACTCCTTTCTCACTTGTCCCACTTCAAAGAACACCTATAGAGTCAAAGCAGTAGAATACCATCAAAGCATAGAGATCTATAACCATAAACAATGTAGAATCAGATGTACATTAACCATACAAATGCATACACAAATACAAGATTCAGAAATATACAAGTATATGGAGGAAAACTCAAATAGCTTTATTGATAGAAGTAGTAGAAGAGAGGATTACAACCCAGCTATCTAATCCAATGCCATCCTCCCAGCATGAAAGCCCTCTTCACCTCATGAAAAGATAGATCACCCAACAATACAATGTCTCAAAGAGAAACCAACAGAACTTCCTTATAAATTACAAAATTCCAACCTTTGGATCTCTAGGATGAGGGATCCATATATAGATGTTTGCAGGGGAGTGATTTAGCTTCTGGGATTTTGATTAGTGTCATTTCACTAATAGTTCTTGGTTCCACTTGGAGATTTCATGATCTCTTACTCATCCCTGGGCGAATTCAGAGAGGCAAGTGTCATATGAGCAGTTTCTAGAAGATTCTCTGAGTTTCCACCTAGAAAACTGCCTCTGCCATTTGTCTACTCTCGCTCATCACACCCTACAGAAGGGATTTTCAGTATGCATCACACCCTTTGTGTGTAGCAGGTGAGATGCATCGCATCCTTAGCATGGAGTAGTCTGTATGGTCCAGTTTTGACCAGTTCTGAGCAGTTTTTCAGGGAGAACTTATGGGAAATGATGTAATCAGTTGACCTTGATCCTTTAGGGTATGAAACAACACTTTTAGGGGTTTGAGAGCCCTTGGTTTATTGACATATGTGATTAGGGTTGCAGTGCCCAAATATTTCTATAACAGTTGCCCCCTAAAGCATGAGGTTGTAAATCTTCTGATGTCGGGTGAAATGCTTTATCATGAGGATCCAAGGTTTTTCGAACTGTAAGGGGACCTGTATAAAATACAATACAATACATTATCTTCATATTATTTTCATGATTTAGCTGAGGCAGGCATTCCCATGCTCAGCTTTATAAATTCATTTTCATGTACATAGGACAGACAATTGTCTGTGTGGCAGACTGATGATTCTGGTAGAGCCATCATCCCTTACCTTGGATGATTATCTGTGTAGCCATGAAGTACATTTCATGTTTTTATTTTCCTGAATGTATCGCAACCCAAATGGATGAAACTAAATCCGGGGTCTTCAAACTCATTCAATCTTTGCCCGATGTACAAGTCGATCCATGTGAAAAGATGTTCTGGTGTTGAACATGGAAAGACATCGCCCGATTACTAGCCAATGATGTAAGTTGTTAACAGACGCGAGAGGAATCACCAATAATGATAATGACCCTCAAGCTACTGCAGTACAATTCACGTGGTGTGAATACATGAGTCAATGTCGAACACCACGTAAAATCTTTCGGTCGAAGGCCATTGATGTAAACTTGTCGCCGGAAGTGAGAAACTTGCCATTGAGGCATGCAAGCTTCAAAGTACTGAAAGGGTTGTTCCTAAGTCGACTTCTTGGATAATGAGCTGATGTTAACAATAAGTGACCCGTCGTAGGAGGGCCTTAATGAATCCCACATCTACAACATGGAACGGAGCAAATGATTTTGTGGAGGTGAAAACGATCTGATGATACAAGGTTCAGGGTGGCGGTCATGAAAAATGGAGCGCAAAGGTATTGCAGCGAATGAGGTGTTAGCTGGGTTGGTGAATTCTCTGAGCAACTTCTCTTGAACATATCGGCGACACTGGAATGGATTGGTAGCGTTAACCCAAAAATGGATGGTACGGAGGACCAATGGTGATATGACCGTGAACGGAATAACCCAACCCGACTCAATCATGGTGATGGAGTGAAAGTTTCATGTTCAAGAGCGACCTGCTACCAATGAAGTTCTTTAAGTTTTCTTCCCTTTTTCCCCAGTCATTGCTGACCAGTACCTCTTTATTTTTGTCAAGCTTAAGGAGGATAACATATGCTTGTTCTATAATTTTCCCTTTGGGCAAACCTGTCGTTATGTTTTAGCGAGCCTAGCGACAGTGAAACTCGCTCTTGTCTGTATGGACAAGTTTGTCGCTATTGTTTTAATGAGTTTAACGACAAAGACAACTCAGTCCTTTTTAGTTTTAGAGAGTCTAAAAAGAGATGGAAAGGAAACTCCAGTAGTCCTTTATCGTAGTATAATCCATTAAGTCTAAAAAAGTGTAAAATAATACGAAAGGGGTGACTTTTCCGATCACTTTAGCGAGCCAAAAAAGACAAGCGCTTGATATTTTTGTGTAATGATCCCTCAGGTTCAAAAAGATTAAAATATAGAGGAGGGATGGCACTTCCAATCACTTTAACGAGCTGGAAAGGCCAATTGCTCGACAATCTTTTCATATTTTACGAGTCTAAAAAGAGCTTAAAGGAGACTCGTTTTTGAAGAACGAGTGATGTTTTCGGATAGCAACTAGTTCCAGGTAAGTTTGGAACTTTTCAATCACGGCAGTGTAAAGAAGGTGGCTAATAGAATCACCCGTCGCAGTTGTTCCTCAAAAGGGTAAACAATCAAGTGGAGGCGTATGATTGGCTAAAAAAGGTGGAGGTGATGGTAAGAACACAACCAATGCTCAAAATCTGATAGCAATGCGATCACAAAGGTTATTTACCGAAGGTGGGTTCATTTTTTAATGATCTTGAACTCTGGGGGAACATATGCTCATTGTTGGGTTTATTTTTTAACGAGCTTGAACTTTGCAGAAACATTGCTCGTTGCTGGGTTTATTTTTTAACGAGCTTGAAATTTGTGGAAATATTGCTCGTGCCAGTCATCTATTAAGGATGTCTCTCATCAGTAGGTTCATTTTTTAGGGAGCTTGCCCCATGTGAAACTTTGCTTCGGATCCTTTTGTATGCAGGCTAGGAACAACCAACTACTGTCCTAAGGGTTAATGAACTACCGAGGTTAGGTAGGATAGTTTCGTACAAAACTTTTCCTTTGCTTTGTTGTCGCCGCTGGTCCTAGCAAAGATGAATGGTGGATTAGACCAATCACCTAACTTAAGAAGTTGAAGTTAGTAAAAATTACGGGGTTAGAGTTATGTTGGTTGCTTTTCACTTGCGTACAAAAGGTTTGCATGCCCCCAGGTATAAAGAAAAATAAAGTTTCCAGGTTACCATATGGAAGTTCTTGCATTAAAGCAAGGTTGTTTTTTCCACGTTGTAGACGAAACACTTCTTTGGCTCTGTCCATCGAAATAGACAAAGGTGAAAGGTGTGGATCCACTGCCAATCACATAACCTTCAACGAGGAAGTCCTATTCCAGACTGATCCCATATCCTAAACGAACGGGTGTGTCAGACTAGTCATATATCCTATAAGGAAACCTACCTTATATCTGGGTTTTCCTGCCGAAGCAGACCAGGGCACATGCCCCCTGGGTTCGTCACATTCACCGAATCACTCGCGATCATCATGTGGACGGACTGGAGGTTGATGAGACATTCCTTGTGCAAAAAGACCATTTAGGGGTGGCATTTGACTAGTAGCCGTGTTTAAACCGGGGAATGAAAGCTGGTTAATGAGCTAGACCATTCTGCCTTCATACGAGAAACACATCACCCGAAAGAGTGAGGAAACAATAGCTCCCATGCTGTAAATGTAGTCACGCCCAAGGAGTAGATTGTAATCTAGAGGCCCTTGGACTACCATCACGTTCAGATGAACAATTTTCCTTCTCAAAGTTATAGGCAAATTTGGAAGGATCCCTAATGGTCGACTGGTTCCTTTATTGAAGCCTGACAGATTTCGAATCTTAGGCAGAAGCGATGGCGAACCAAGCGCTTTCCAAGCAGTTGAGGAAAGGATACTCACAGAAGCCCCTTCATCTATGATATTACCAGCCATGATCATTCTGTAATCTTGTACTCTGATTCGGAATGGTACATTAGATGGTAGGCGGGGTCTCGCTAGTAGATTCCAATCAAAGGAAACGACTAGATTTCCTGGAGGATGGACCGAATAAACGTCCGGATGAATCTCTTGAACTGAGGAACTTCCCTCTTCTGGTAGAGGAATGGGAAGATTGCCCCCATGTTCATCGGATTCTGTGTTAACAAAAAGAATTTGAATGGTGTCGTTCTCATTCTCTTTGGAGACTGTATCATCTGAAGGTGGACCTTCTGAAGACAAAATTGGGTTGATTGCCATCTCGACCTGTTGACTTTGGTCCGGTGTGGATTCAGAGGGTTTATCTTCAATGATAGGCGTTTCAACCGACAACAGAGGTGTGTCAGTTGGATTTTCAACTAGCGATGGACTTGGCAAGAGTTTCTTGTATCCAGGAGGAAGTCGCTATGGTGAAGCAGGACGATTATCCAAGACTCTTTTAGCTTCGTCCAAGAAAGGGCAACGGTGGAGGGCATGATCGCCTTCACACAACCTACAAGGAAACTTAGATCTTCATTTTTTCCCATTGACTTCATTTTCACTAGTTGACGGTGTACTCTCAACATGATCGACAGAGGTTGAAGACACCGGATTGTGCAAGCGGGGAGACTAGTCTCTCAAGATCCGCGGGATGCAGGGACAATCTTGATGATAGTGGTCTCCTTTGCAAATGACACACGGAGATTTGGGTTTGGATGGTGCAGTGTGTGGATTTTCGCCAAATGATGCATGGTTGCCCCCTTTCGCCGTTGGCTTCTTCTTCTTCTTCTCCTTCCCTTTCTTCTTCTTCTCAGTTACTTGGTTTTTAGTGTTACTAGTTTCACCAAGTGAAGAAGAAGAAGGAGAGGGAGAAACAAACAAAGTGGAAGGTGGGGGAGCAACTTCAGTATCATCTGGTTGCTGATTTGATTGTTGAGGAATTACGGTGTTTTGAACGACAAAGGTCGAGAATAGCCATACTGGTAGGCCAATTGTGAGTCCTGGAAGGGACAATGTAGCCATGTGTGGAGCACCAATATCTCCCCAAGATGAGAAAGGACTAGGATTCCCCCCAAGGGGAAATCCTTGATTGGTGGACTCCATTTTCTCAACCTAAGACTAATGAGGGAATAGTGATGTTATTCCGAATAAAATAAATTTTATGACGCTTTGACACAACTTGCTTTTTCAATTTTTAAGAGTTGAGAAAAAGCTAAAGATGACTCTAGTCACCTTCGATTTTTAATGAGCCTGAAGTGACAAGTGCTCAGATGGACCTTTTATTTTTAAGGAGTCTGAAAAGGAATGAAAGTGACTACTCTGGAAATCTAGACAGAGGGATTACCAAACCAATCGCAAAACTGCAATATACACCTCGGTGGTAAATTATATAGAAATTACCAAGGACTTTACGTACGACAGTCAATCTTCCTGAATGTTGTGTTCAGTGCATTGTGATCGATAGGGTGGCAGACACAACTTCCTAAGGATAAAGGATATCAGCCTATTGTGGTCTCCCAATATATACTCGACGGTACGTGGGAGCACAAGTCCGTACTGGCACTTGTCGTATCAAAGAGGAGGAATCACCCAACCTACGATGAAAACGATAGTTACCAGGCTTTATGACGCCGGAATACGTCTCTAGCCTAGACTTCTAGATGTTGTGCGTTAGGTTCCAAAGCATTTTTATGTTCATTGAGGTTTATTTTATAGTTGATATTTCTTAAGAAGTTTGCCTTTCAAGGTTCACCGTGTGATGTAGATGTACAACTCCTAAATATGCAATCTAAAATGATAAACAGTCGTTTATTTTCTTTTAGCAATGAAAATCCTAGCTACTAAGGAAATAAAAATATGATTCTTTCAACATAGAGCAGAGAGCACACACTAAATGCACTTTTCCTAAATCAATTTCCGCATGCAGTCTAAATGCAAATGCACATGCATGTATTTGTTTTTCAGTTCCCTTAATGTGAGAATGACAAAAAGAAAACTAAGTACAAATCTGAACTACTTTTCTTCGAAGCGACACTTTAACAATTTCTTTTCAAAAAACGAAAGGAAGACTAAGACAACACTTTCTCTTTCGAATGGAAAACTATTTTCGACACTTCAAAGAATTGATAATTCAAATCAAATATAATGGCAAAAGTGTAATCGACTATCTAAAAGAGGAAGACTTTACGACACTCTTTTTCTTGACTGAAAACGACAGTTGCGACACTTTTGAATCAAAAGACGACAGTTCGATTAAGCTACTGTTTGCAAAGGAGGACTATAAATGATGAAAATACATAAAAAAAACATTCACAATTCCTTATCAATGGAGGCTGAATAATGTGAAGGAAGAAGGTTTCAACAGTGATATACTAATCATAGACAGCAAAACTACTGAATAGAGCTGAAAACAATGAAGAAAAAACCAAAATCTGGAGGTAGAAATAGTCTCATTCAATCATCGCACCTGTCCTTAAGGAAAACAGGGATGCATCTCACCTGCAGCACATGGGAGGTGCGATGCATCCAGACTGCCAATGAGAGATAGTGCGATGGTCCAGGGATGAGACTGAGCTTGGTTTTCACCCATAGTTTGCAGCTAAGTTCAGGTATTTAGGCTGAGCTTATGATAGACAATGAACACAAAGTATAGGGGCTGAGCTAATGAGGTTATTGAGCTACCATTAGGGCACTTAGGATGTTTGCAAGTCAGATGTTCAGTTCATAAACCAACCCGGAGATTGACTGAATCAACATTGATCTACTTTGCAGTTGCATAGCAATAGCAGTTCGAAGGCTAGCTGGCTTAACTTCAGGCTCCGTCTGTACTTTATAAAGCAAAAAACGTAACAAACAAACAAATTGTTCGTTCCCTAGTGGAGTCACCATTTTGTTTCTGGGAAAACTAGTGTCCATTCAGAGCTACTAGTCCCACTAAGATGGGTAGCTATCTTAGAAACAAACGATTCAAAGTAACTGGTGTTTTCCTTTTATGAGAGATAGATGAGAGAGAAGCAGAGAGTACCAACTTCAGTCTTTCACTTGGCTCCTTACTTGTTTCCTCTCTCCTTTGATAGAGCTTCGCCACTCCTTTCTCACTTGTCCCGCTTCAAAGAACACTTGTAGAGTCAAAGCAGCAGAATACCATCAAAGCGTAGAGATCTATAACCATAAACAATGTAGAATCAGACATACATTAACCATACAAATGCATACACAAATACAAGTATATGGAGGAAAACTCAAATAGCTTTATTGATAGAAGTAGTAGAAGAGAGGATTAAAACCCAGCTGTTTGATCCAGCGCCATCCTCCCAGCATGAAATCCATCTTCACCTCATGAAAATCTAGATCACCCAACAATACAATGTCTCAAAGAGAAACCAACACCACTTCCTTACAAATTACAAAATTCCAGCCTTTGGATCTCTAGGATGAGGGATCCATATATAGATGTTTGCAGGGGAGTGAGTCAGCTTCTGGGATTTTGATTGGTGTCATTTCACTGATAGTTCTTGGTTCCACTTGGAGATTTCATGATCTCTTACTCATCCCTGGGCGAATTCAGAGAGGCAAGTGTCATATGAGCAGTTTCTAGAAGATTCTCTGAGTGCCATTTGTCTGCTCTCGCTCATCGCACCCTACAGAAGGGATTTTCAGTATGCATTGCACCCTTTGTGTGTAGCAGGTGAGATGCATCACACCCTCAGCATGGAGCAGTTTGTATGGTCCAATTTTGACCAGTTCTGAGCACTTTTTCAGGGAGAACTTCTGGGAAATGATGTAATCATTTGACCTTGATCCTTTAGGGTATGAAACAACACTTTTAGGGGTTTGAGAGTCCTTGGTTTATTGACATATGTGATTGGGGTTGCAATGACCAAATATGTATATAACAGAGGGCTTCACATGGGACCGGAAAATCAAAAGGCGACGTCAAGGAAAGCAGGAGCGATGTGTGTGAGCAAGAAACTGGGAACTGTAGAACGCGAGAAACAGGTACGAACCCTTGCACAACATAACCCTAGTGCGTGAAACCATAACAGAGCTATATTTACTTTCATATTAAAGATTAGTAAAATTTGTCAAAATTTCTACAGTTTAAAAATAAATTACATCCTAAAGTGATTAAAAAAATGTGTTTCCATAACCAAATTTATATCGTTTTCCATATATAAATTTACCATTTCCCCTACAACTTCCCCTTATGTCTATCTATCTTTCCCTGTAGTTATGTCTTTGTTATATTATTTATGTGTTTTAGGAGTTTGATATAAAAATCTAGTTACATCTCAAATTTCCATATTAAAATTCCAATTATAAATGGAGTTGCTTGGATTTGAAATTCTGCACTATTTTTTTCAAATGTATTAAAGTATTTTTCATAAAGTAGTCTGTCTGGATTTATAACTATCTGTATGGATTTATGGGTTTTTATTCAATAAAAAACCATTGTGAATTTCCAGATATAAACAACCACTGTGAATTGCCAGATATAAACAACCACTGTGAATTGCCAGATATAAACAACCACCGTGAATTGCGAGGGGTTACCTATGTGACGTCAACCAAAATAGGGAGTGGGGGAGGGTCCACAATCATGGTTCCAGATCGAAGTTCTAGTTGATTAATTGAACAACATAGAATCCCTGGTATAATCCCACAACTCTTGTGAATTGCAAGGGGGCTCCCTCTATAACATTAGTGAAAGGGTGGGTCTGTAATGGATATAGACTGTCAATCGAATCAACAATTTCTACTCATTAGAGCCTTTGGTCAATCGCACACTCTGAAGTATTCCTTATGGAATGGTAAAGCACTTACACAATGATACACACTTGATCCTTTCCTTGAGTCCTGACAAATTGCTCGTACAATGATCCTCACTTGAACTCTTCTTGTATGGGGATACTTGCAGCCCTGCCTTTGTGGTTGGGTTTCAATATGGCATGAATGCTTGGTGCACATGCTTAGATGTAGTTGACGTGATCTATATTCCAATTCTTGTGCTACAAAACTATAATCAAAACTAATTTGCAGCCACAATGCCTATGTTTGGGTTCCTACAAAAGAGAACTAAGATCCATCGAAATAAACCAATTGTAGAAATACATCTATAATCACAACCCAAACATGACACCTAGATAATCACTAGTATATTAATAAGAACTTATTTTCAATTGTCATTCATTAAACATTAATAACAATGAGGATTGCATAGTTTATTCACATTGTGCAGGAGCTCTCATGTTCCTCCTTGACCTCTGTGTGATCTTTTCTCCCGTACTACCTCTTATTTTTTGCTCCTAAAAACCCCTCCTACCACCACACATATATTACACATGCATACTTTGTATATATTAGAAAATATTTAGATAGAAGAAAAAATAGTGTTTGGGCATCTATCCCAACACTACAGACACATCAACCTAACACTTATCGTTTTGACAAAGTACTAGCTCACCAAAACAAACTAACCACCTAGATTCTTCTAGAATATGGACACTTTCATTTACATCAAATTGCTTAATTTTGTACAAATTAGATTGGAGGGAATTGTTTTTCCCTTTCAAGATTACATGACCCCCTTAGGCCTAATCAAAATGGATTGTCTGGTGTTGATTCTCCTACATTAGACTCCCTAGGTGGAAATTTAATGACCTCCTGGTCATATGTCGTCATATTTGTTGTAGTATTATTAGATACCATACTTTGTGTTGTTCCTAGTCATGGGCTTGTTCCAATTATTATGTTGTTATCTTTAATGTTATAGGTTCTCATACCATGTTTTGTTGTGGTATTATCACTTTGTTTGATAAATACTTTACATCTATCTCTATTCTTCTATTTTTTACCTCCTTCCCTTGGAGTATTATGACCTTTTCTTTGGTCATTATTGTTCCCATTCTACCACCATTATATAAAGGTTTTTTTTTAACCAAAACATAATATACCCAATTTGCTACTAATTTATGCTCTTCCATATGTTTTACAAAAATCATATCAACTATGATTTTAGTTTTACAACTCATGGGACCTTGGAAAATCATCATTGTCACATATTCTTTTCACAAAAACTTCACTGTGATTATGCACCATTGATTGGGTTCTCCTTCACTGCTATTTTCCTGAACTGTCCTTTCTTGTTTGATAAGTTGTATGTTTGCTTCAATGTAGGGGTTCACATCCTCTTTTAGGACCCTGTATGCTTTGCACCAGTTTAGGTTGCCTTCAAATGGTTGTTCTATTTCTAAAGTCTTCCCTCTACCCTTCTCTTTAACTGTCCTTCCTTAGATTGTTTCTTCCTTCAATATGCCAATGAAATAATCTTCTACCATATCTAATGCCTTCTTCGTCCTTTCCTTAAGGAGTTGGAATTTTGTTCCTCCCTCTTTGAATATTTTCTTGCTTCATGTAAATTTGTAAAATATTTATTTCCCCATCAATTATGTAGCCGCATTGTTTCCTCCAGATTTCCTTTTCACCAATCAGGGTACTAGGGGAAAACCATGTTGGGCTTGAGAAATATGTCTCATTGATCTTTCTATATAGAATTGTTAGGCCATCTTTTTCAAATGGAAGAAATCACACAATTAACATAACTCCACAAGAACAAACCTTAGCTAATGTACCAACATATCCCTTATGGATAAAATCCTCAAGTGCCATAGAAATTGGTTTTCCACCAATCATGTGCAAGAGTCCATCTTCCATTAATTGTTGGGGTAAGGCACTTAATCCAAAATATAATATTTTCAGGTTTCCCTGTGAATTGAGGAGAATATTCCCAAGCTTTAAATCCATGTGGTAAACACCCTTACTATAAAAATAATCAACATCATCAATAAGTTGTTGGAAATATTTGTGTGCCTCAGTTTCATTGATCTGTTGTTGATGAAAAAATTATCAAATAGTTCATCTCTAGTGACAAAATTCCAAATAACATAGGTCTTTTTCTGACTCATCAATACCTCCTGCTTTAGTATTATATTTGGTTTATTATCGTATGAATTTTCCTATGTAGGAACTTTCTCAATTGAAATTTTTGTGCCTCTTTGGAAAAACCATAATATGCACTCGATGCTTCTTTACCATGTTCTTTATTTGGGTTTGAAATGTTGATGAAGGCTTCCTTAACCTTGTTTTCTTATTGAGCTCTGTTGTTGTCATAAAAGACAACCTTTTACTCCCCACCTGTCAACATACTTTCCTATTCATCAAGCAAAGTCTTATCTACTAAAGGTAAACCCATTACCTTAGCATATGCAACTTCCTTCATTGCATGTTCATTGGGAATAACATTCCCTTTCATTATCACAAATCTATTTCCCTTCATTTCATTCACTCAATCCTCCTTGGCTTTGTCTCTTAGAGACAATTCTACCTTATCTTCTTATTTTGTGACAACCTTTAATGAGTTTCCTCCTTCATTACTAACAAAACCTGCATTCACAAAAACCTTGTCAAATTTAAAATCACAAGGTTCTCTAGTGTCATCCTCTATCATTAGCTTTTTCTATTGTTTTTCATTTTTCACACAATCCATGAGACATTCCATCAATCTCCTTTGCTCATCTTCACCATCATTTTCACCTAGGAATGCTCCTTGTTCTGGTTCACAGAGGCACACATTCACTCCCTCATACTCAATTTTCCTGAGTTCTTTATTTTCTAAT
Source organism: Pinus tabuliformis (assembly GCA_031772625.1). Lineage (NCBI taxonomy): Eukaryota > Viridiplantae > Streptophyta > Pinopsida > Pinales > Pinaceae > Pinus > Pinus tabuliformis. The sequence goes on along the minus strand of CM062817.1, from coordinate 172,123,228 downwards.
GAAACACTCAAACTGTGCTTTAGCTTCTCTTGCAAAATAATCCATTTGACCTTTTTCCTCCTTAACACCCAGCCATGTCTCTGGTCTCCTTCAATTTCTTGTAGCAACTACATCACTATGCTAAGCCTTTCCTTTAATTCAACAAATTCATTGTCAAATTCCTCTTGATTCATCCTTCCCCTTATTCCATGTGCTTTGGCGTCTTCTTTTCCTCTATTGTGGCATGCACTTGAACCTTTGTAAAGACCATCGATAGCCGTTTTTATTCCTTATCTATGAACTTCCTGTGGCTCACCGTGAGTCGCAATCAAGCCCTGGTAACAAGTATTCTCCATTAACCTGTTACCCCAATACCTCACCAAGCCTTCCCTATAGCTTAGCCTTTTAGTATTCATGTAGTTCTCTCCTCTAGATCCTCCTAAGCACTCCTTTATCTTATGGGATTCTACACCTACTACCCACCTCTTGAGAAATTCACTTGTCCTCCTCCTTTCCAACCTCAGTTGGATCTTGTTAATGTTATTTTCCATGATCTTTAATAACATCACTTGTTCTCTATTATATCTCTTCTAATTGTAGTCAATGGCACCATATTTTCTTCCACTAATGCTACCTGCAGTTGTCAACTTCTTCACTAGGTTAAAATAAAACCAAAATACCATGTTTCCTTGTCAAGTCTCCTCAACACTAAAATCCGCAATTCTTATTCATTTAGTGCTCTATTATGCTTGGGATGCTCTCCTCCAAATCTTCTTATTGCTTGGCTAGGAATATCCTTACTCTACGTTATTCCACTTCCTCTGGATTTTGGTTCTTTCCCCAATCCCCATTCTAAGGTTCTAATTCCTTTTTCTGCTTGTAATGTTATAATACTACCAACAATCTTCGCTTGCCATAAACTCCCTTAGTATGTGGTTACAGGAAATTAAAAATTCCTATAACTAATAACACAAAGCATTTCTTGTTATACTCAACTATAATTTATCACACAAACTACATTTCTAGTTGTTACTCATGCAAATATATGATAGGCTCATCATCCTATCACATGATAGACTCTAATACACTTAGATTCATTCTGAATTTGGACCTTGACTTCATTAAAGAAGAGGCTTGCTTACATGATTTAAGAACAAGTAACTAAATCTAAAAAATCCTACCTTTAAGTATTGAATTTATCATATGAGCAACATACATAGTTTAAATTACAGAGGTTGAAATTGTGAGGTTGTTTATTCAACAACTCAATCAAAATTTTCACCATTTTACTACATACTAAATCACCATTCTAACAAAGTTTGTTCAGTGGTTAACTTACCAGCCATCTCAGGATCTAAGTGTAGCAATTTTTACCCCTTTACCGATTTTAACCATGAGCTGGGCACATTCTTTGACTCCTCCACAAGTAGTCTCTTTAATCTCACTCCTTGGCTCACTCTCTCCTCCACGAGGAATTTATTCAAATATTTTGGCTAGTTTCAATTTCTCTCTAGTCACTTCTCAATTCCCAAAGGGTTTTACTGCAAAAGAGAATTAATATCCATGGATAAACCATTGGCAAAGATACATTTGTAATCATAACCCAAACATGATACCAAGAGAATCACTTGTTCTTAATACGAACTCAGTTTCAATTCTCAGTCATTAAACATTAATAACATTGAGGATTACATAGTTTACCATTCACACTATGTAGGGGTTCTTATGCTCCTCCTTGAGCTTTGTGTGCTCTATTCTCCCCTACTAACTCTTATTTTCTTTGCACCTAAAATCCCCTCCTACAACTACACATATATTACACTTGTATACTTTTTACAAATGAGAAAATATATTAACAGAACCAAATGTTCAGACATCTCTACTAACTCTACAGATACATCAACCTAACATTTGTAATTTTGACAAAGGCACATTTGGACAAAACACCAACTCACCAAAACAACCTAACCACCCAAATTATTCTAGAATTTGGAAACTTGTGTTTACATCAAATTTCCTAATTTTGTAAATTAGATTGGAGGGAAATGTTTTTCTCTTTGGATATCACATGACCCCCTTAGGCCTAATCAAAATGGATGACATGGGAATGATGCTCCTGCATCAATTTTCTTCTCATCCTCCTCAACAACATCAAACATCATAGAATTCCATGGATAAACCCTCAACTAGCACATAATGAAAAATAAAATTTTGGATCAATGTTGCCAATATCAATTACTAAATCTATAAGGGACATACTATAATGCCAAGCTATATGAAAATTAATAGATTTCTGTTCTAGGGGTTTCCTAGTTCTATTAACAAGTGATGAAGCTTATTATGTGATAAAAATGACTTTAGATATGTGTGATGTAGGTAGAAAATTTAAAACATGCGTTAATGATAAGGTTACAGAATCAAGATGTATATGAGAGTGTAGTTGACCACTTTGATTGTAATTTGGCTAAGGTATTTGCTCCTTATCTGGGTTCCTGGTGGATTTTCAACATTCCACACTCCTTAATTGTTTGGTATGGGCCACCACATGGGACTTGTTGACAAAATGGATCCATATTCTTTGGCTTGTATTTTATTACATTTTGAGTATATGAAATAAATCTATGCCCCTTATCATGGTTGGGAAATGGAAACTTGGCTAGAAATATCCCTATTTTAAATGACATTCCTTCTTAATTGAAGGGGTGACACATACATTGAAATTGTTATAGTGCCATGCTTTATGAATGTGGAATCATTGATCCAAGGGGATTTGAGTGTTCAACAAATTGGTCAAGGAAATAGGGTCTTACATTATCTCAATAGTATCTAAGGGGATAGCACTCTCCTAATCATTTCCTCCTTGTGTCTCTATGCATGCGAGCATTAATATAACTATAGACTTGCATTTAGTAGAGAGCCTCTTACCTATGTAGCCATACCAATCCTTAAATTGGTGTAACCAGGTAACCCCATGAATTATTTTCTAGCTTCCTAGCCTTATTTCCAATTTCCATCTCTCTAACCCTATTCATAATCCATTAAGTAACATTAATGAATGACCAATTGAACATATTGATTCAAAATCCATAAAGTAGCATTAATCTATCAACAAACAACCAATTAAACATATCAATGGATTGATTGTAACATCAAATATAGGAACAATGGAAGACCTTCATTGTGATTTCCTATAGTAGTTGTACCTATATCATTATTTTATATCAATTCTATGTATTTTAGAAGAATGCTAGCTTCTTTATATTAATATTAGTTGCTTCATATTAATTCTATGTACTTTAGGAGAATATTGGTTATCTCATGTACGTATAAATTATTAAAACCACATCATTTTCCATCAACATTTCCTTATTATGTGTTGTTTTTGAAAAAAAAGTGTTTCAATGGCAACTTTGAAGCTAATTGTCAAGTAAGGGTAGACCGAGTGGTTGAGGTGGACTGTTAACACCCTGAAATGACATGCTTAGCCTATATTGATTAGGCTCAAAAAGTATGCGACCCCAGGGAATTTTCACTCCGTCCATGGTCAAAACGGGACATCTCGCCTCTTACTCCCAATATGAAGTAATTCAATGACATATCATATTTTTGTGAATGCACTTTATTTAGAAATGATCCCAAAAACCTAATTCATAAAACATTTCATGTGAATACATAACTATTAGTCAAATGACACATGTGGCATAGGAGATCATGCAACCATCCTCGTGATTATCACATAAACTCGATTTCAATCAATATATAACATCACATGGATCTTTTTTGAAGACCAATCTTTCCTTTTTACTATTTTTTGAGTTTTTAGGTTGATAGTGCAGCGGTTAATGATAAAGCTCAAAAAGCACCCTTGAAATGATCTGTAAACTGTCGTGGATATTCCACTAGACAGTTCGTCACAACGGATCTGATAATATTATATTAAAAATATGAGATTCTACTCTATTACAGTTTTATATCATTTCTAGATCTGTAAAATTAACTGTAATTAGTGCATGCATGTAAAAGTAAATCAAGAAGAAAAGTAGAGAACGAAAAAATAATCCCACACACACATAATACACAGGATATGCTCTCTAGGAAACCCTTTCGAGAGAAAACTCAACTGAAAGGTGAGGCCGCTTCTCTCTCTTTCTCTATCTGGAAATATGGTTGTAGATACAAAGAAGTAATGTTTGTGGCCCGTGGGCTACTATAATGCACATGTCCTCTCTATGTTCTTAGCCTCCTATTTCTCGTGGCTATCTTTTCTCAACTATGGGACAAAATACTCTCGAAAGAATGGAATGCTTCTTCCTCCTAATGGCCCAGTTATAACACAACTCAATAGCCTACTAGTGGTTAAGTTTGACTACATCAACTTTTAACTAGAGTTACAAAAATTTACTCTTCTAGAGTCTTTTACATCACAAACATGTGGCTAGCCCCTTTTCCATGAATAATGGGGGCTGACGTGACATCTTCCCGAACTATAGGTGTGAAAACAGAAAGGTCAACTTTTGAGTGACATAAATTTTGCATACAGACTCCGATTAACGCAATTTTTGCGCTGTTGGAAAACTTTCTGTGTAGAATAACATGAAAAGGTGATACATTTAAGAATAAAAGTTTTACCCCCAAAAATCGTCGTTTGATGCCTCAAAACGCTCCCGAAAGGTTTCAGACCCTGTTTCGCCAAACTGGGTCCTACCAGTGAAAATGGTCCTGTGAACTGATTCCTCCACTTTTTCCACTCCAAATGCATCGAGATGGATGAAAAAAAATATAATGATCCAATTAAGATAATGACATTAAGGTACCGTTTGCAGAGCTAATACAAGATATATTGAGACTGAGATTGGAAAGTCGAAAACATTTTGAAAATGAGAAGCACGGCTTAAAGAATTAGGTTGCGATTGGATGTGAGAGATATTTCCAAATTTCCTATTTTTTATTTTGAATATTTGAACTCTTTGGTAGATCAGTTTCACCAGTATGGATCCATTCTCATATATATCCCAACTTGCAAGTTTGTTTAGTTTTTGCATTACATATGTTGTTTTCTCCTCGTACTTCTTATTAGTTGATATTTATTCTATGATATTTCTACATTCATTATACTAAATTTATTATCCCCAACTAATTTGTTTTTTTATTTTTTAATAAAAAATAAATTAGTTAAATATTTGCTTTTACAATAACTGTTCTAGTAGATTTTTCTTCTTAACATTTTGGGTGATTGCAAACTTTAATACCTAGTATATATATTTAACAGTTTGGGTGATTGCAAACTTTAATACCAAATATATATTTACCAACTTTTTAAGTGTTCAATTATAATGATAATTATGGGGTATGTATACATTAAATAAAATCAAATGTAAATATAAAAATTGAGAAGTTTGTAAATAATGAATGTCTATAGTGTTATTCTAAAAGAAATAAAATTGTTCATTACAATATATCTATTTTTAATTTTCTTTTTCCTTTGTGAGTTTGTTTATTTTCATGGCAAAGGCCCCATTATAACAGGGTCAATTTGCTATGTAAATAAAACATAAAAATGTTTTTTTTTATAACTATCTTCCTTGAATTGTTTAGGGGCTAGGGGAGATATAATGAAAAATATGGGGTGGTGGGAGATATTATGCAAGGGGTGATGAGGGATATTATGCAAAACAAATATTTTTCACACAATATCTCTCTCCACCTCATGTTTTTCATCATATATCTTGCACCCTCGAACTTGAGGTGGGGTGTGAGGAGATATTAATGTGAAACATGGGGTACATGGATTTATTATACAAAACAAATATGCTTTGTATAATATTTTCCCCCACACCAACCCATATGAGGGTAGGAGTAGGGTGAGATATTATCAAGATATTATACAAAACAAATATGTTTTGCACAATATCTCCCCCCATCCCAAGTAGTGCATAATATTTTCCACCAACCCCACCCTCGTATTCTGCCCTCATATTATGAGGGTTGGGTTGGGGGGAAGATATTATGTGAAACATATTTGTTTTGCATAATATTGCCCCCTACCTCCACCTTCATCCTCATCCTCATATTATGAGGATGGGGTGGTGGGAGACATTAAGTGAAACATATTTGTTTTGCATGATATCTTTTGCCACCCAACCCATTACTAATGGGTAATTTGCATAGATGTTGTTCTTGCTAGATTGAATTAAGTGATAAGAATAATAAAGGGATCAAAGCATGGAAGTAAACATAAAGTTTTAGTAAATCTTTTTAGTAATTTTGATTTATGCAATGAATTTCATAAATTAAATAAATGTTCATAAGAAAGTGTAAAACAACACATATGAGTTGATATATCATCACATCTATGGGAATATGCACATACATATTTTGATCATTCAAACAATCGAAATCAAGCATACGTAGAAATATATTTTTCTAAACCTGAGGGGAATTAGTGCAATGTGGGATATGGATTCTAGTAGAGTACCCCTTGGAGATGCGGAAATGCAACCAAAACACACTCTGCATTCATGAATCAACATGTCTTTGGGCACATAGACATGTATCTTTTGATTGCTCAAAGAATGGGAATCAAGCATATGGAAAAATAAATAAATAAATTCTACAGCTAAGGGAAATTAGTGTAAAATGTGAAATTCATTGTAGCTGAGAAACCCTTGGAGATGTGGATATGCAACAAAAATTCCAGAATCAACACAAACATGTAACAAATTGGAGCAAGACAAGGAGACACCCATAAATGTACCACCCATTCTCAATGTCAAATCGGAAATTATTGATTAAATCTTAATTTACCTCTCTAAAGTTGAGTATCAAGTTGGTTGACACTGTAAATATGCATTCTCCCCTTTCTTTCTTGGATCTTCAAGCTATATATGTGTGCATCATCCTCTTTTTTCATATCTTCAAGCTCTATAAATATGCATCCTCCCTTTTGATTTAAATTTTCAAACTCTATATGTATTCGTCCTCCTTTTATGTTCACATTTAAAAACTAAGAGGAGACATTTGGACAAGAAAATTGGTTTTGTAGAGAGATGCCCATACCACTCTTAAGAAGAAATGAAATACCACTTGTTAGAAAATTATATATTACAAAGCAATGGAACACATAAAATATTGCAGAAATATAAACACAGAAAGCACATAAAACAAGAGAGACACATATATACGTGGTTCACCCAATTTGGGCTATGTCCACAGAGAAACAACCAATCCTTCCTTTTATATTATCCAACAAAATGAAGAGATACAAGTTACAACAGATCCGCTGTAATTCCCTCTTCGCTCTCACACAATCTCCTCTCTCTTTCTCGCTCAGAAAACACACCTACACATACACAATACAATTCCTTCATATATAGCAAGGGGTTGCCTTCTAGGGCAAAAAACCCTAAATTAAACATAATTTCTACTGTCAGATTTCCACCTAATTAATGACCCAGATTGACTACAAAATTACAACATTTTTTTCAGAGGGAAAATCAACATATGGCCGAAGCCCGCAGATAATTTTTTTTTACAATTTACATATGGCCGAAGCCAGCAGATGAGCAGAATTTTGGCCGAAGCCAGCAGATGAGCAGAATTACGGCATAGCCGTCACAAATACACCATAGCGCGGGGCCTCAACCACCGCCGCAGGAATCGATCCTGGCTGGGGGGAGCGAAAGCCATCCGCCCCAGCCATCATGTCATGCACGTCACGTGCAAAATTACAACATTTTACAAGGCAATTTTACAAGGAAATTTTACATTTATTTTTAGCTCCGGGGGTGTTGCCCCCGATCCCCCGCCGTCGCCCCCCCAGACCCCCTTGGCGGCGCACATTTACAGGCAGCGTTGCTGCCACATTACGAATTGGTGTCCAACACAGTGATACCTCTGAATAAAGAAGATAATCAGGCTCCACACCCAACACCACTCCTCAAAATGCTATTTTAAAATAGTTAATGGTATGCTATAGATGTTTTTAATAATTCAATATTTATTAAATATATAATGAGCTAAATAATGCATAAAGTTGTATCTTAAAACTAGATTAGATCCATCTTAATTTTAGATCTACCAAGCCTAGAGAGTGACTAAATCTCTTCTCACTTTAAAAGAAGTTTGCACCTTAGATTTGATTTCTCCCATGTCTTGGTTGATCTCTCTCATATCTTGGTAGATCTCACTAGGACTACATCTTCATCATGTCTAACTTCTCACCCTGGGATAGCACAAGATTTGACCCCAAAACTTCCTCTCCCATGTCTTGGTTGATCTCTCTCATATCTTGGTAGATCTCACTAGGACTACATCTTCATCATGTCTAACTTCTCACTTGGGGATAGCACAAGATTTGACCCCAAAACTTCCTCTCCCATGTCTTGGTTGATCTCTCTCATATCTTGGTAGATCTCACTAGGACTACATCTTCATCATGTCTAACTTCTCACCCGGGGATAGCCCAAGATTTGACCCCAAAACTTCCTCTCTCATGTCTTGGTTGATCTCTCTCATATCTTGGTAGATCTCACTAGGACTACATCTTCATCATGTCTAACTTCTCACCCGGGGATAGCACAAGATTTGACCCCAAAACTTCCTGTGAGATTTCATTTCCAAGGCCATTGCCAATTAAGCTACCCCAAACAGAAAAACATTTATATTTATAATTAAATTAGTTAATTTCATAAATACAAGTGAACAAACATTTATATTTATAATTAAATTAGTTAATTTCATAAATATATTTTCACGCCTAAATTAATAAAATAATATAATCCATCATACATTTCCAATCATAATATAACACCATACATTTTTCAAATTAATAAAAAATAGTTCTAAAAATTTCCCAACTTTTGAAGAGAGGAGAAAGTATTATAAAGTTTGTGGACTTTCTGACCAAGACAACTCAGATGAAAAAACATCTGGATACTTTGCTTTGCGTCCACGAAAGAAAGAGCGCACACCATTACAGTTGGAGGATGGATGAGATGCTTTGCCACGTGGAGATATTAATCATGTGAGTTAACTGAACGAGAAGGCTCCACGAAATGAACGAATGCTTTTCAGTGGAACGAATGGCCGACCCTTTACAACGAATGCTTTTCGGTGGAACAAATGACTGACCCTTTACAGTTGATTGAGACTCTGTAGAAAATTATAATTTTAAATTATTAAATTTGTAGAATGTATACATTAAAAATAATAATTTAAATGACAAAAATCTAATCAGAATCCAATCACTGAAATATGACAGAAATGGCCAAAAACTCACCTAAAACCATCCAATTTTAAAATATTTAAAAGTTAAATATAATTAAATTAAAAAATTAAAAATAATAAAGTTTACTTTATAAATTTATTTTAGTTTACAAAGATGTGTTAAAGTCAAGGAATTTCCAAAGAATGAAGACCAAACAACATTTTTTTTTTTTGTTAAGCAGCACACCGGAAGGTTCCTGATGCCTAGTGAACTCACTTATTGGTGCCTGGCCCTCATGGATTCAAAGCAGAATTGAACTAGTTAGTTTGGCACAGGGCTTCAACCCACTGGACTACTTATCGAACTAATAATCTCAGACTGATTGTCATATTTCTCTACCTTGTTATTCAAAACAAAAAGAAGAACCAAAAAAAGAACTGAGACTCTCTCTGCATTGTTATTTTCTCTTACATAGTAGTTTTTTTCAGCGGAGGTGGATTCCCCTGTGACTCCAAGTACTTAAAAGAGGGCTTGCGCCAAGCAGCGGCAGTGGTTTGGGGCTCGGCAATATCAGTGTGCAAAGCTTTCCGGGCATATCTGTTGAGTTTTATTCAGAATCTCATGGGTAATTCTGGCTCCCATCCACGAGGTACGATTCCCAGTCAAATTGGGAATCTCTCAGAGTCCGGAGGAATCGCAGAATACGAAGATTTCAACCGTCCTACAATCCAGGTGTTCTGAAAAAAAATAAAAATTATTCTGTAGTGAATACATTTCATGCTCGTAGATCTGGGCTTCATAGGGATCTTTTTGGGAGTTAATGACGTTTTTTCCAATCGTCGTATTTCCTTTTTGCAGACTTGGATTCTGAAGATTCACTGTTCGTGCGAGGGATGCCAGGAAAATGTCAAGAGAGTTCTGCGGAACATCGATGGTAAGAATCGTTGCGATCTCGCATGTTTGCACATAATTAGTTTTGTTTTCTTTAGTGCAGGTCGCGTCTTCGAATCTTGTTATGGATATTTACTAACCATATGGCTCGTTGTTGCAGCTGTGCACACCGTCAGTATCGATCCTGGCGAGCAGAAGGCGACTGTTACAGGAACACTGGTGTCTGCTGATGTCTTGTTGAAGAAGTTGCAGAAGAAATGTGGAAAGCATACAGAGTTGTGGCCAGTGACTCAGAATAATCAGAAGAAAGAGTCCAAGACACAGAATCAACACAAACAGCAGGATTCAGGCAAAGATGTTGGTGGTGATAAGAAAGAACATACAGCGATGGCTCAGAGAGAAATGCAGAGGAACGAGGCCAAGACACAAAATCAACACAGAGAGCAGAATTCAGGCAAAGATGTCGGTGGTGATAAGAAAGAACATACAGCGTTGGCTCAGAGAGAAATGCAGAGGAAGAAGCCCAGGGATCCGAAGCAACAGACAGAACAAAATCCGGGTAACGATGGAGCTGGTAATGCGGGTAACGATGGAGGTGGTAAGTCGAATGACAATGCAGCAGTGGTTCAGAGCAAAATGCAGAACAAGACGCTGAAGACACAGGAGGAGCAGAATTCGGGCCGACACGAAGGTAAAAAACCCTTCCACACATCTGAAAAGGAGTTACTAACTAATAAGGAAATAGAGTCTAGTACACAGCATTCATCCTAGCATCATAATGGAGAATTTTTTTTTAGAGAATCTTGTTAATAGGATGATGATAAGATTATATGGTTTACGGGATTTTAGATAGGTAAAATATTAATTGGGATTTTTTGATCATTGAATTATTTTTGTTTTAAAAGAATTATTACAATAATTATGGCGAAGTTAATAACGTTCGTAGTGATAAATATTTTGAAATTTAAGATAGATGTAAATAAAAATTGGATAATCTAATCAAAAATGCTTTTCATATTTAACTTTTTATTATTTAATATGGTACCAGTAAAAGATTTTTTTACTCCTATAACATTTTCGAAATTGATTTCAAATTTTATTTTGAAACCTATAGCAATTTTTTTTTTTTCAATATTTATTTTCTAAAATTAATTCTAGTTTTCCAAATTAAAGTTAATCACCTCCCTAAACATCCCATTGCACAAACATTACAATCAATCTCCTCATTGACCCTGATTACAAATTCAAACCAGTAATAATCTATCTTTTCCCTACCAAAAGCCATTACTCTAAATTGGCACACAAAACCAAACGGTGGCGTTCAACCCAGTTACAATACCTTCTGTCTTGTCTGCGCAGCAGTTCTGGGCGTATGGCTCCTCTGAGCAATACAATCCCTCCCAGTTACACAGAGAAGCTGGTCTCTTTATATACAAAGATCGAAACTAGTTACTAACCTAAATTCCTCAACATAAATGTATTATACCACTTAAATGCATTATACTATTTGTTGGGAATTTTTCTGGTAAAATTCCAAAAACAAATTCATTGAACATAGAGACAATGCTCTGTATTTCTTCACAGGATCTTAACACAGAAAAGCGAAAAAAATTTAGAACAGAGTTTCAACAACACACATAAAACTTTCTATTCATTAATTAACTGCCTGTTACATATTTCTTCCTCTCTCAGAGGGATCCACCAGGAACTTTCACAGAACAAAAATTACACTACCACCATTTAAAAAAAATTTACACTGCTGTGTAAATTTTTTTTATTTACATTTACTACTGTAAATAAAAAAGATCTTACATAGATTTACTGCTATAGGAAAAATTTCATCATACGCTCATATATATTACAAAAAAACCTCCAGCCCAAAAAAATTACATGCTCTGTTCTTGGTTTTGTTTCGCACTGCTGTGCATAAAATTTTGGCACTACTGCGCATTACATTTCCAATGATCAACCTTCGCCCTCTTCACTGCTGTGTGTATCCACCTGTTTCTCCTTAAACAAAAACAACTACACAAGCAATAACACACGAGTTTTTTTAGATATTACATTGCGCATATCATATAACAAAAATGACCATACCGGTGTTTAAATTCGCCATACGTTCGTGCATGAAAAAAACATTAACACTAAAACATCTCACCTACAATCTACGAAACAACATAGATTACATTAATTCCTTCCCGTGGGCGGTCAAACAAAAATCTTCAGGCAAGTTGAAATGATCCTGGTCCGTTGATTTAATCGGACGGTTCGGAACAATATCAGACGCCCCTTATTTGCTGAACGTTATGTCCCGATGAAAAACTGTTTTGGAAAACGTACAGAAGCCGCGTAAAAAAATAATTGCATCGGATGCATTTGGAGGAAAACCACTTTTCGTAAAAAGCGGTCCGATAAGGTCTAGTGGTTGAAATTAATATTTCAACACCACTCAGTTTAGGCTAGTTGAAATGACATTATACCCTTATGTTTAGGGATAACTGGAATGACAACACCAGCATCCTAAATTCCTTCGGAAATACATTGAACCTCTAAATTTATGGCTATTTGGATTGACAGCTCTAACATGGAAGCTTCGCCGATGTTGGGTATTGGAGACTGGCCACAATTTGCATCGTATTCTTGGCCTCGCTGATATTGGTCTTCACGTCTCTTGGCATCAAAATCGGCCTTTTGTTTCTTATAATCAGCAGATCCAACTCGCAACAGATTTGGGAATGTCTTGAAATCCAAAATTTCAGATTTGAGAATATCTTAAAATTTGATGGTCAAGAGAAGGGGAAATCAACATAAATTCACAGTATTTTTCTTTACAGTCAAGGGGAAATCAACATAAATTCACAGTATTTTTCTTTACAGTCAGGTTTAGATAATATGTTTTTAGTAACTATAAATCTCTATTTTACTAGGTATGGTTGATATCTAAGTCACACGTAGGATTCGAGATTTGTGGTGTCGGATTCGGACACGCTAACCCCCTGGAACAGGGTACGTTAAGACACGTTATATATTATTTTATATATATATATATATAAAATATACATATATATTAAAAATTAGATATTATCATATTTCTTACCTAAATTTTAATTAATGATACAAATTTATTGATTTCAAACATAGATCTTCATCTATAGCTATTAGCATGCATAGTACATACAAAATTCAAATAAATGTCAGTGGTACTGGTCACATAAATGATAAATCTATTAAAAGTTTAAATCATAATTCATAATTCATAACTGAAAGACAACTTACAACTACAAGATAGTAAGATAAACACACTGACAACTGTAGTTTTCTCATTAAGTCATCAAATCAAAATGTGTTACATAGGTAGTGTTGGTGCAATGCCAATGGCAAATAGAAATAGAAAATATAAAACAACTACAGGTATACAAGCCTCAAGGCATCAATTAGCATCAGAATCAGCATCACTGTCCCCATCATCATGGTCCCCACTGCTCTCCTCTACATCCTCCTACTCCGCTGTATCCATAGTCGCCTCTGCATCCGCTGGTATGGAAGTTGACCCAAATCTAACAGGCTATAGCATTGGATCATTGAGATCCATGTTGGCCAATGCCAACTCAACAGTGGTGTCCAGACCCATATCATCAGGAACAGTGTTACTTGGGAGCGGAAGCAAAAGCGAGGAGCGAGAACGGGAGCGGGAGCGAAAACGGGAGCGGGAGCGACATATTCAGAAGCTCTTGGTTTGGTGCTTTTGATTAAATACGAGTTCCATACCCTAATACATGACAAAATTCAATGGAAACATTGCAATCCCCCAATCCTAAAATCCTGAACCACTGATAAGTCTGCTGGATTTTGAATGAAATCTAAAATTCTACTTTCTCCATATGAAATCCAATGAGGCTGGAACCACTCTGGTAATGTTAAAAATTTAAGTAAAAGGATGAAAATGAAAATTAAGGAGAATGTCACTTTTATTTTAAGAATTTAACATTACCATGAATAGCATATCAATACTAGGGCCTAGACTTGATCATGAAGCTGCCAAAATGCTTTACTCCTTGCTCCAACAACACAAATCACTTGCCAACAGCACAAATCACTTGCCAAATGACAATTTTAATGAGCAAACATGCCCTTTTCATTCCCGCGCTGAGCTTAGTGAGTCCTGGAAACTAGACACGTGTCCTAAAATCGCGACAAGCTCTCGGACACGACGTGTTCTGTGATTTGGACACGAATCCGGACCGAATCGTGTCGGATTCGCCGGATTCGGGATTCGCAGGGGGTTTAGGACGAATCCGGTGACTTAGGTGATATTCAATTTTTCATTAACACTTTTTATACCTATTTATATTTTTTATTAACTAATTTTTGTACTCGCCAATATAAAAACCCTTTACCCCTATTATATGATCAATATATTATGTCATTTCTTTTTCAATATATAGCCCTTAATATGAATGTATTTGGTATGCTCCTCTAGTGCCGCCTTTGTGAGTGTTGCCTCTAGTTACAGCGAGATTTAGATGATATGCCTCAGTAACCATATCTGGAAATTCTGTAGAATGATATTGTCTGAAATTTTTAGTAAATAAAACAATTTTTAATAGAATATTAATATTTTGTTATTTAAAATGTATTTTTGAATATATATATATATATAACCTTAAAAAATCTTGAATTAGCCACTAAACTTATCCTCTAACAAATCTCTATCATATTTGAGACAAATTCAAATGAAAAATATACCTAAAACTCTTAAATTAGGTAGACAACGGCCAGTAGAATTAATATACTGTTACATACTACGGCCTGTAGAATTAATACACTGTTACATGGGCGTACACAGAGTTGATTATATCACCCCAGTCCTTTTGGGGCTGTGGAATGGATTTCATTTATCTGGGACATAAAAATATAAACGATGAATCATGACAGCTACAATACAGTAGATATTCAGGTTAGAATAATAGATACTCTGTTCGTTTTGGAGAACAGAACTTTACAGTGTTCTAAAAGAGATTTACCAAATGATTACAGATTCAAGTTAGAGCAGTTGAATGAATGATTATTTATACAATAAATTTTTGAACAAAATAAAAGCACACTGTTATATCAAAAATGTTTTCAACTAAATTGAAACTTGAAACGTCTTTGAAATAACTAAAAGTCAAAACGGAAAAATGTTTCTTACTTCATAAAGCGTATAATGTCTTCAAAAACCTTCTGCCCCCATCTTTTCTGATGTAATTGTATATTTCATTGTATCGAACAGATAATGGGCAAGTGGTCGAAGACGCATTATTCACTATTTGTCCAATAGTGTTTACGATGGAAGCACTGGTAGCTGCTACTAACAATTTTCACATTGATAACAAGATTGGAGAGGGAGGATTTGGACCTGTATACAAGGTAACACAGGCTAGCACAAGGCTTCTACTGGTTTATATAGAAAACGGGCATATAATATAATTAAGATTTATGTTACAAAATCCTTTCATACTGAGCATTTGTCTGAATCTCTCAGGGAACTACCCAAGACGGACAACAAATAGCTGTGAAGAAGCTGTCGTCAAAATCTAGTCAAGGAAGGAAGGAATTTATGAATGAAAAGCTGCTTGCAAAAATTCAGCATCGGAATTTAGTGAATCTACTCGGCTGCTGTGCACAGGGATCAGAAAAGTTCCTTGTTTACGAGTACTTACCGAATAAGAGCCTTGATAAATGGCTATCCGGTGAGTCACTTGCACTTAATATATCACGATAAAAATCAGTAATGTATCAATCTAGATAGTTCGGTGTTGAATTGGTCTCTTATGCATGGATACAGATCCGGAGAAACGCAAAGAACTTGATTGGCGCATACGCTATAAGATTATCCTGGGAATAGCTCGTGGGCTATGCTATCTTCACGAGGATTCTCAACCGCGAATTGTTCATCGAGATATTAAAACCAGTAATATTTTGTTGGACAAGAACCTAATTCCTAAGATAGCAGATTTCGGCACTGCTAAAGTTTTCCCTGAAGATAGGACTGCTGTCAGCACAGGGATTGTTGGAACCCCGTAAGTTTTTAATACAATTCTCAAGAGAACACACAGGCAAAAGCTAATAACAATTAGAATGCATGCATCTGGAAAATGTTCACATTTTAGACTACCTATACATATAAGGTAAATAGTTAATGGCTAATAAATGCTAATAGGACCAGTATCTAATTCTGAGTACCTTTTAGAATGCTAAGTGTGAATTTATGTGAATTCATTTATAGAGTTCACGGCACAGACCCCCTTTGTGAGTCTGTGTCACTGATGTCATGACCCTTTCATAGTTGATTTTTGCTCAAAAGGAACCCTCCCAAGACCTTGCCTACTGTAATTCTGAGTGCCTTTTAGCATTCTAAGTGTGAATTTATGTGAATTCATTTATAGATTTCATGACACAAACCCCCTTTGTGAGTTTGTGTCACTGATGTCATGGCCCTTTCATAGTTGATTTTTTCTCAAAAGCAACCCTTATGAAACTCTGCCTATTGTATATCGACTGCTACCTGTTCGACCTTTACCTCACTTGCATGACTCTTGTTTACTGTCAGTGCAATACCATGCAGGTATGTGACATGATCTTGCATGCAGAACTCTAATTCGCCTATATTTTCACGAGTCTTTGATTGCTGGTTCATTAATATAACTTTTGTCACGCAATTTTTTTAGTTGTAAGTGACAAAAATCGAAAAGAAAAAGTGGAATGGAGATTGTTCTTTTCAATATTCCAAAACAGTGAAATAAGATTACATTGGAGATATCAGTAATAAACAGTGAAATAAGATTACATTGGAGATATCAGTAATAAATGACTAGTAAGACTGGACTGAACTCAATCTAATTAGACTAAACTAAAACAAACTGTGACACTTGTTAGAGTTAAATATAAAAAACAAAAGTGAATCTAATTAGACTAAACTAAAACAAACTGTGACACTTGTTAGAGTTAAATATAGAAAACAAAAGTGAAATGGGAGAGTGGTGATCAATGGTTGCATAACTTTAATTCGATTTTTTCCATGATTCTTTGATTGCTGGTACACTATTCTGACATTTTGTCATGCTGTGCAATCTTTTCTGGGCCATTAGTGTTAAACCAGATAAGTAAGCTATTTGTTAGACTTTTTGAGGATTTTCAGGTACTTATTTTTTAATCAAATTTGTCCATAATTTAGTCCGGATTTGTTGGAATCACAAATTTGACTCATGAACTCTCCAGAATTGTAGTTCCTATGGGTTTTTAAATATGCTGAATTCATATATGTAGTCAAAAACAAAATTTAAACAATAAAAATGAAAAAGACAAGTTTGACCTATATTTCTCAACTTGTCCCAAGGTTGAACCACACTACTTGGTTGGAAACCTGTGATTTACGCCAAAAAAATCTCTCATAAACCTGATATGGATCACAGAAGCCTCAACTCAACAAAAAAAATAATAGTTAAACATTACTTAATAAAAATTAAAAAAAAAAATAATAATTAATAATTTTCCTATTATATATAAAAAAAAATGATAATTAATAGTTATAAAATCATAATAACAAAAAAATGATTAATAATAATTTTTTTATAATATTATAAAAAAATGATAATTAATATTTTTTTATGATTCAATAGAGATTAAATGACCGATGATATTTAAAGATTAAATTTTCTCATTATTCTATGTAAACCTCTCTCCAATTTCAATATATATCCTTCATCCCATTCCAATATATATGCTTATGGGCGTAATTACTTTTTCATTGTTGTTAAATTTTTGAATTTACATTCTTGATTAGTTTTTAACTTCTAAGATCAAGCACTTCATTTTCTTCTGCAAATAAATTTCACATAATCATCGCTGAACTCCTAAAAGTTCCTTCACATATCTCTTCCATTGGAATTTGAATATGCAGAGGGTATATGGCACCAGAATATGTTATGGAAGGGCAGTTATCCGCAAATACAGATGTCTATAGCTTTGGCATTGTTCTCCTGGAACTTCTCACTGGAAGAAAGATATCATCTGAACCGAGGGAGCTTTTAGGATGGGTGAGATGCTCTGATACTGTTGTTGTATTTCCCTCGGGGGATATCTTTAGCCGAAGCATGAGATAGCGGATTTCACTGATCTATTTTGATACGAATTCCTCATCTGTTGACCTGTATACTTATTATATCAATAAACTAAATTAAAGCCAAAATTATCCATCTCTCTTTCATGTATATATTTTATGAAAAATGCAGGTGTGGAGTTCATACAAACCAGACAAACCAGACAATGTTTTGCGGACGATTGACCCAACAATAATTGAAACATGTGATAAGGAGAAAGCGTCGAGATGCATTCAGGTTGGTCTTTTGTGTACACAAGAGGATTCATTGCGCCGTCCACCAATGTCAGAAGTTACTGCGATGCTTTCAACTTCTCTGATACTACCAGTTCCAACAAATCCACCGGTATCACATTCTCCATCTAATCTATCATTTATGACTCTTTTGGTTACAAATATGAAATTTGATGCTTTATATTTATGTTAGATCTAAGATTTTTATGATCTATAATGTAGATAGAAGTCTTTCGGATTAATCACATAGTTAAGATTCGTGAGTTTTGAACCAACTAATGTGGTTCATCCTTGTCATGAAGATAGAGACCACATTAGTTAGTTGGAAAAGTTGACCAAATCTTAACTATGTAATTAATCCAAAAGACTTCTATCTGAGTTATATTTATGTTTAAGAAAACAGAGAGTAGAGATAATTTTCCTCATACACCGATGGAGATGGATGGAGATGAGTTTTATTTATACGAGTATGTTTTTTTTCCCCTAAGGAAAGGAGTATGTTGTTTATCAGTGTGGAATTATGTTATAAGGTTTTTTGAACTTTAATCTTGAGGTTCGAATTTTGGTAAACTTTAATTTTTTTTTGAAATTAGTTATCGACTAAATCTATAGATCAAAACTCATAACCTCATACCACAACTCAAACTTGTAATTTATCCTTGCAATTTCCATATCTATGATAACATTCTTGATATTTATAGATATTGATTTCTTACTATTTTATTCCATAATTCATTATATATAGAGAAAAAACTTTTATCTAAACCTCAGTAAAAAATTTAGACTCAACTTAATGATTGCCCAACCCAAAACCCTAACCAGATGCTAACCAGATGACATTGTGAAAGTGTATTTGATTGTTTTGTGTTTCCCACAACCGTCAAAATGGTGATAACACTGCGTTTTAACGAATTATCAGTTTCGAGCTTTTGGCGAAGAGGGTTGGGCAAAAGGGAAAACTTAAAAGGGGTAAATAAAACTAATAACTGAAAATTTAGTAATTCCGCATATCTATATCAGGTTTAGTTAAGAGTTTTGGTTTTTCGGAGTAAAGCATGGGGCAGTTATAAATTTAGGGATATGTATAGAATTTGTAGCAAATTTGTGTACAGATTTTGTTTTCAAAAAACTAGTATTCTAATTAGTAGATGATTTTGTCTGGAAAACAATAGAAATTTCAGTATGATTTTTTGATAAAATAGGGTTGAAATTTTTGGAATTATAGCTGTTAAATTTTAAGATTTTTGGTGGTTATTGATTTTTGATGGTGCTGAATCCATTTTCACTATAAAAACAATTCAAACACTAATGAATTTTTTGAAAAAAAATACCACCATAAAACAAAATTGTCACATGGTTAGTAAATTTAGCACTGCCAAAAATCACTGGCTATTTTTTATTGTTCCCAAAAATATCTGACAGTAATAATGCTTAAATCTTGTTTATTCAGCACCATCAAAAATCTCTAAACACCAAAATTTTTGAAACTTACTATTACAATTTCCGAAAACTTCCCCATATTTTATCAAAATAGTTCCAGAATTTCCATTGTTTTTCTGGCAAAAACTACCCTGGGTTAGAATACAGCTTTATAAAATATTTAAAGGTTCTAGCTGGTGTCCTCATAAATGAGGTTAATGAAGAACCAAAACGGCGGGAAGTTGTGAATGTCTACCACACGTAGGAGAAACTCTAGGCTTCAATGTAAACCCTGTTCTCTCAGAGCCTTGCAGGTGAAATGCAGCTTGAAATAGCTGAAATAGCGGTGGTGACGAGTGGTCCAAAATTATATGAAATTATATTAAATATGTGTTCATCGTTGACATAAGTGGCCTATAAGTATAATTAGCAATTGTCCCAAAAGGTATAAAGAGAGGCCGATAGGATTATTAAATTAGAATTGTTGAATTTCTCTAGAAGAGATGTTGGTTCAAGCCTAACCAATGAGCAATTTGAGCTGGCTAAAGGCTTTCTAATTGTTTTTTATTATTGTAAAATTATATTGATAATTCATTGGTTTTACTTTTAAAAGCTTGAAGGAATTTGAAGAGCAGGTATAGAATTGCTTTGTGGGATTTGAGCCCAAAATCCTTGATTTGTAGATATATACACAATGAAATGTTAATTGGTTGAAAGGCTTAATTGGTTTGTGGAAAACCTTGTTTTCTTGCACTGGATTATTATGCAATTACTTTTCTTTAAACTTTATGCAGACGTCATTAAAACGAAATCGTCAGTATTCAATGTCAAATCCTTCACTTCCTGTTATAGCTCCGACGGCAAATTAAATATAAATCAAAATGAACATAAACTGATAGTAAATATCTATATCATAACCTAGAGGAGCTGCCTAAAGTATAAATCCGAAATTTAATAGCTATTGGAAAGACACAGCAAATCTAATTATATAAAACGCTCTCAAACACTTCATAGGATGACTGCCCTAATCCTGCTGCTGATTTTGATATTGAGATTTATTTGAGGAGCCAGGACGGCTGCCTTGTTCCGTAGATTCAGTCAACAGCAATTGAGGAGAACCCCGACTCGCCTGGACTCCATGCGTACAGCCATAACCAGCTGGGTAAGTCTCCAAAGCATAAGATCGTTTATTTAAATAAACCTAAAAACCCAAATGAAAGTGTAAAAAACAACCAAAACAAAAGACAATTCAGAGTTGGTCATTTATTATTAAAGGACAAAGAAGGGGAAAAGAAAATTATAAAACAAATATTCCAAAGGTTAAAAGCCACGGATCCAACCGCTGAGCCAAGTTTTAGCCACAACCCATTTCGCCTTTCTAACAATTTAAATCAAAATCTTTAATCTCCAGAGCTAATGCTGTAGATCATTCTACAAGTAGACAAATTTATGTAACAATAATTAAAAGAAGAAAAGACCCAGAAAAGAATGATCGAAACCCACCTCAAAGAATTCAATGCCGAACCGAATATGGCAGACTGAAAAACTCTATTGCCGGGTGAGAAAACTTTATGCAGACGCCATTAAAACGAAATCGTCAGTATTCAATGTCAAATCCTTCACTTCCTGTTATAGATCGGACGGGCCAGACGATTCAAAAAAAATAAGAATATTAAGGAAAGAATGAAGACAAAAGAAGGCTGGGAAGGGGCTACATACATACATATTAGGCATCACTTTAGTCTGGCACACTGGAGACGGCGCAGCTTCGGCCCTAGGCATGGGAGCGAGCCAGTCGAATCACCGCCCCGTATCTGCCCAAACCTAAAGAGGCAGCGCATCGAACGTTGAACGGTATGAGAGCTTCGGTCTGAACCTAAGGTTGGGCATCCTTCCCGAATAAAGCATGCGGCGCCACCTAATGAGGGTTACGTGGACCCACAGCTATTTAATTTTCGCAGACGGACAAAAATGGTAGGAAACCATGCCAGATGTCAATAGGAAATTGAAAGTGTTGACGATTGTGTTGATGCATGGGAAGGCCTATCGGCCTAAATATCCGAGCACAGATTTAGGGAGCATAAATTTATGATCACTAAGCAACTTTAGAATTCATCTGTTGAGTTTTTACATCTGCATTTAAATGCTTTTTCTCTTTTGAATGAAGAATGCTTTTCTGTTCCGCCGTTGTCTTTGATTCTACAAGGAGAACTCTGTGCGTTCATGCTTGGATGGTTTATACACATACAATCATTTGAATGTTTTGAACGGTGATATGATTTCTTTCACCTCTAAATGTTTGTAAATCCAGGGCTCTAATGTGCGAAGGAGAAAAGTGAAAGGCTCTAATGTGCGAAGGACAAAAGTGAACCCTGTGGATGGAGGCATGTGACAGCAAGGTGGTGGAAAATGGCGAGCCTAGAATGTGAAAATTGATGCTGTGTAATTGACTGAAAGATCCAGGAGTGAAGAGTATAAATGCAATTACATAAAACTGAACACTTCTGTTTCAGGCTATTTTAGATGTTTACGAAGCCCTCTATTTATTATTTGTTGATAGTGATTTTATTGAACGGGCACGTTATAGAAAATCTGAACAGTTTCGTGAAATGGTTACATTTTAACGGTCGATTTCGTGCGTTTATTTGCATAAAGCATTTTGTGGTTACGTTTAAAATGTCTATCCAAGAAGAGGAGATTTTGGAACATACATATAATTTTAATTTAAATGCAAAATGGTGGTATATTAAGTTATTTGGGTTAATTAGTTTAGATAAAATGAGAAAAGGTTTGCATGGGAAAAGAAAAATGTTGCTCCATATCTCTAGGAGGTTAGATATGGAGGGTGGCATTTAAGATTAGCCTTAGCGTTTAGTCCATTCTTTACATAATTCTTTACAGGTTTGTTACTAGTTTAAAGTGTTAGTTAATATAGAGAATGGTATGTTTGGTATTAGCGTTTAGTCAATATAGAGAATGGCATGTTTGTTACTAGTTTAAAGTGTTTAGTTAATATAGAGAATGGTATGTTTGGTATTAGCGTTTAGCCAATATAGAGAATGGCATGTTTGTTACTAGTTTAAAGTGTTAGCCAAGGTAGAGAATGGTATGTTTGGTATTAGTTCAAAGTGCTATTTTATTTTTTTCTCTCCCAGTGCATTAGTTATTGTAACTTTATAGATCTCCTTAATAATTGTAAAGTTGTTTTTTTTATTCCAAAAGTTTAGCCAATATAGAGAATGGCATGTTTGTTACTAGTTTAAAGTGTTTAGTCAATATAGAGAATGGTATGTTTGGTATTAGCGTTTAGCCAATATAGAGAATGACATGTTTGTTACTAGTTTAAAGTGTTTAGCCAATGTAGAGAATGGTATGTTTGGTATTAGTTTAAAGTGCTATTTTTATTTTTTTCTCTTCCAGTGCATTAGTTATTGTAACTTCATAGATAATCTCCTTAATAATCATAAAGTTGTTTTTTTTATTCCAAAAGTTGTGTATAGCTTTCATATCATCCAAAATTATTTTGGTTATCAATAAAGCAAGTTTGTTTTATAAGGTCTCTACTTAGTTAAACTTATACCTGTGTTCATGGAATATTAAAAAAAATCTCTAATCGCTCTAAATATTGATAAAAGCTTCCCAAAATCTTTTTGTTGGACCCTTTCCTAATGCATGTCTCTAATAAAAATAACTCTTATTTTGAATGTATATTCCCTATTTTCACTGGATACCCATTTTTATAGCCTTTGATAATATATTGATTCTATTTTTCACAATTAAAAAACCCCATTTATAAATGAATGTGATAAGATATTGGTCAACAAGGTGAAGCACTTGTGGCCTTTAAAATTTATTGTAAAGTTGTTTTGAAGGGGGACCCTAATGAACTCCAACCCTCTCCACTTCACATGGTCAATGAAACTTTAGTGACATCTATTGCTATAACTAAGGACACAATAGAGCAAGCAACATTATAAAGAGATAATGGTTTGATATGCAAATTCATTGTTCTTTGGTCTAAGCTTACGAACCTTTGTTAGTGGATTTTCTAGTGCTTTTATGCTCTTAGAAACTAAAAATTAAGGAAGAAGCTTAGAATATATCCTTGTGTTAAAGGCTTCGTCATAGTAATATTTGACCTAACAAAGGATAGAGATAGGGTCATCAACTTTAGTCATTGGTTTTGGGGAAAATTTGAACTCTGTATGAAGCCTTGGACTCCAACATATGATCCCTCTTAAGACTCACTCTTTTCAACATCTATATGGGTAAAGATTATCTAACATTCCTTTATATGTCTAGGATTACTATTCCCTAAGTTATATTGGAAACACTCTAGAAATTTTTTGTCTTAGAAGTGACATAATAGAGCATTGACATATCACAAATATGTGGACATGGATTTTACTAAGGACTTTTTGGAAAAAAAAGGCAAGTTATTTGTCAAAAACTATATAAAGACTCAAAATATGGTTATCGACTTGATGAGAACTATGACCTCAAAACGAGATTTTTAACTCTAAAATCCCTTACGTTTGGGTCAAAAGTAGCAACATCAACATTTGAATGAAAAAATGGTGATTCTAATAACATCGCCTTTTGCAACCATACTCCTACGAACTTCGTATTATCACCAACAAAGACATTAAAACCAACCGCTAAATAAAAATTCTATGCCAATAAAATCACATTTTTTCTTTTTGAGGTCAAAATTACATATTTGAAAGGATAACAACAACTTACACTATTACATCAAAAACTTAAAATCAACCCTAGAATCAAACAGTGGCACTTCAAACAATTTTTCACATATTTGTCCATCATCAAAATTGCAACACTTTTGAGACCCACATACTTGATAACCAATACTTTTACAACAAAATATTAAAATCAAACCAATACTTTTACAACAAAATATTAAAATCAACCCTTGAAATGGAAAATTACACTACCAATAACACCTCCCTCTATTTTTTAAGCTTAAAATTACAACAAATTTTAAACCATAACATAGAAGCCTTAATTTTGTAAACAAAATCATAAAAGGAAAAAGGGGAAAAAGAACATAAAATACATTTCAAAAATTAAAAGAATAAATATATATATATATATATATATATATATATATATATATATATATATATATATATATATATATGACATATTCCTTTCCTTCATTAAATTTCTTTTATAAAATACAAAATAAATATAAAAACAATTATAATTTTAAAAGAAATATTAAATATTAATTATTTGATTAAAAATGTCTAGGGGCAGTTTAATTGGCGATCACCATGATATGAAGTATCGTGTAAACTAAGATATCCAAGATTCAAATCCCCCTAGAGTAGTCTATGAAGAGGGGGATTGTCAAAGGCCTCATAGCTATATTTGTAGTGGTCGGCAATGTCACATGGTTTGGGTTCGAGTTCAGGTTCGACAATGATTAGGTTCAGTTTGAGTTTGAGATTTTTGATGAGGTTCAGATGAGGTTGGCATTAGGTTTGTATATATATATAATGAATTATAGGATAAAATAGTAAAAGATCAACATCAGTAAAAATAAAAAATGTTATCACAGACGTGGAAACTATCAGGATAAATTACAAGCTTGAGTTGTGACATGAGGCTATGAGTTTTGATCTATGGACTTGGTCAATGGTTATGAGGTTCGTCGAACCTCAAAAATTTTTCAAGGTTCGCCAAAATTCAAACCTCAAGGTTAAAGTTCGATGAACCTTGTGACATAGGTGGTCGGAATCGATGTCATGTCACGTGAGTATGAACCTGACCCAATTGTTAATTTCTGAGATTAAAAAATTACTAAATAATTAAAAAATCAAAATACAAATTAAAAAAAGACGACTGAACATAGCCTTTCGACCCCAAACGCACCCATTTCATCCCACTCAACTAAATTTGAATCTAACATGAACTAAAGTTTATATCAAAAAAATTCAACATTTTAATGCATCATAAACATATATTGACTTTTTTAACGTGTTCCCACACACACAGAACATGGGTGAGACTACCACAATTCGATTCCAAACACCAAAACTCCAGAGGCTGGAGTTGGTGATGGGACTTGCTTTAATATTGCTTGTATCCTCCTACACTATGGGCAAATGAGTGACGCCTCCAAAGGTATGGGGAATGAATTTAAATAAATAAAACATATATATGATTTTATTTTGTGGCCATATTTTTTCCCAATAAGTACAATAATAATGATTATTATGAAACAAATATCTATTTAAAAATAATTGTTATATATATATAATGTTATAAAGAAATAATATTGTCTAATTAATAGACATTTAAGGTAAAGTTTGTTTGAAATTTAGTAAATATTGTTTAGAATTGTAAGTTTGATTTGTGTAATCTACGAAATTTGAGTACTCTAACGAATTTTTAAAGCTTTGAATCTATTTACATATTCTAAAATACATTTTGAATAATAAGAAATCATAATTTCCCTTGAAATTACATTGCCATATTTTAATGGGAAAAAAAACAAAAATGTTTATTAATTAAACTATATGCAAAACAATAATTATGAAGGAATAATTCTCATAAAAAAGTAAGGCGTTGGTGAAAGGGTAATGTCAACCATCACACACAACGATTTAAGGCCGAAAACATAAAAAAAATGTCTCACAAGTAGCACCACGTTGTGATTTGAGTTGTAATTTTAAGGTTTGGATCATAGTGGCATTCGTTGTCAAGGTCACTATATTAAACATGTTACAATTTTAACCTTGAAATAAAAAAGTGGGTGTGATTAGAAGCACTATTTTTTTATTCATAGATCAATTTTAAGGTATTTGTTTACAATGGTACCAATTGTCAAGGTCACAATTTCAAACAACCTTGCAAAAAAACGAGTTGTTACTAGTAGCATTGCTTTTTGTCTTGGGGTCGATTTAAGGTTTTTATTTTTTCAACGTTATAGATGATAGTGCAAAATTTGGAAATTTTATGTTTGATAAAAAAATGGTGCTACCATTAGCACCATTTTTTAAAATAGAGGTAAAAACATCCATCAAATCAACCTCTTAAAAACAAGAACTTTAGAGAGTTCGTGTTAAGTTGGTAACTATGTTTCAAAAGTTGGATTATGAACAAGTAACATTTAGATGCAAAGCATGATTTGAAATAGGGCACATCATTACTGATTGCGTCAATCTCTCAAACACTAAGTGTTTAAGGAAATGTTATCGAAATACCACCTAGTGGTTGGAGTAATAGAGGCATACCATTTGATTGGCAAGGACTCTCGATTGACCACACTAACCCTAGTCTATCAAGTAATCACGTAGGTACCTCCTTTGCTAATGGCTCTTGCTTATGAAGAAGAAAGATCTTAAGTGAACCCCATTTAAGGAAGAAGAATTTTTTTTCCTCCATCTACGACACTCTAGGTGCAAACTCTTAAAGAAAAAGATGAAGACAAACCTACTCTAATCACTCCTCAATATAAGATGAGTTACTCTAACTAGTAGCAGAAGAATAAATAACATTGGCGACTACAAAACCCCCATCCAAATCCAATGAAGGAAGAGATGAAAGAGGTCACTTAAAAGAAACAAGATCACATAGAAGCTACGACTCCACTATAATCTCAAAAGGAGGACTGTATAGAAGAAGGAAAGAAGAAAAAATGCAAGTCACCTCCACTGATGGTGACATACCAAAGTCATAATTGAAACCAAAATCTCTTTTAGCATTGTATTGGTTTTGTATTTAGTGATTTTCTTAATTTGTTTGTGTATACCCATGTAAGCTAAGATGTGGTGGTTTTTACTACTAAATTGGAAGATGCATAGTAGAAATATAAAATTAACCCAAACTAACAATGAAGTGATAGGTTACAACATCAATAGGAAATAAAGGAACTAAAATACCACAAAATATTATACCTTTATTGATGAGTGCAATTTTCACTTGCTTCTTTAAGGGGGAAACCTCTAATAAGTATAGCTCTGATTACAATATACTTCAAAAGACATCATATTACATTTTTTATATTTCTTTATATAGTGTTCTCCACCTCTTAGGAATATTCTAGACAAGGAAATTTTTAGTAGGCGAAACCTTATAAAAATCCCCTTTACAATTATTTCTTTCACTACTACATGGGCCTTATTTACTATAGATGGTCTCCATACATAGCAAACTATCTATCTGCTTAGGGGTTTGGGTTTGAACCTTAACATGCCACCCACTATAAAGTGTCATTTTCATCAAGGATCGAGATGAGAGAAACATTGAAGGATCGCTTTAGTTCCTTTGGCATCCTTAGATGGTGTATCATTCCACTGTATCAAGATATTTTAGATAGTGCACTAGTAGAGATGGCACTCTCTTTTCTCAAGGATGGCATCTAGTGGTAACCAAATGAAACATTTTTCATCTAGTTTTCAAATGTTAGTTTGAATCTGAAAATTAGTTTTGACACTTTCCTTAATTAGTATATGTGAAAGATTGGACGAATTTTATAGTTTCATGGAATTCTAATTTGTAATTCATTAGCCCAATACATTTGAGGACCTTATAGGTCCATAAAACTCAAGAACAAGCTTGTGGTGGATATTTTCTTTGAGGGAGGTCTTCTTATAAAGTTGCAAATGAAAGAAAACTTGATCCCATACTTCAAAATGATGTTTGGAAGGAACAATGCTGATAAAACTGTGATTTCATCCTATTTGAGTCATGATCAAATTATCCTTGAGAGTGCAAAGAATGTTGGCCAAAGATATGATAGTTTTGTCTACCTCCTACATTGTAGATACTTTGTGTAAGAAAGAATGGGGTATTTTGGCCATAGACAACCTTAAAGGGGGTCATTTAAGTGGAACTATAATAACTTGTATTGTACCATCATTGTACTAAAGATAACTATTGAACCCATTGGGATTGTTTTCTTAAAGTAAATCACCTCAAATATTCTTCAAAGAAATTGTTTATAGCTTCATTTTTACCATCAATGTAGGGGTGATAGGCCTAAGATTTAATTGAGGGCTCTAGAGTCGGAAACAAATTCTTGCTAGAAATTGGTAGTGAAAGTCGGGCCATGGTACTTCACAATATATTGTAGCATACCATGAAGCTTAAAGATATTATATGTGAATACTTGAGCAATCATGGAGGCCTTCAAGAGGTGTTGTATAGAAAAAAAATAAGAATATTTTGAAAGGTGATCAACCATAGCCATGATGGCTTATTTATTTCCATATATGGGTAAATCCCATAATGAAGTCCATAGATATGTCAATCCACACACATGGTAGAATGGGTAAATGTTGTAGTTTTCTTATAGGTTTCATTGTCTCTCCCTTATATTTTTGTCTAAGGTTTCATTTTTCCACAATGGTGCATATGTTCTTTGTCATTCCTTCCTAAGAAAATGAATGTTTAATTCTTTCATATGTTCAATGAAATTTTGAATGACTTGTTGTTGGAGAGTCATGGAGTTCAAATAATACCATTTATTTAAATTTTGTTTGCTTGCTAAAAAAACATGCCCTCTATATCAAAGTTCTTTATTTTTCAAAGTGCATTGTTGACATGCATAGGGTTCCATTTGAATTTGTATCATGCAGGAAATATTTTGATCTATTAACCATTCTTTGTAGATGTCATTTAACTAGTCTATGACTGTAAAGGAGAGTGAAAAGAGTGACCCATACCCTTCATACTTTTAAGCAAGAACATATGCTAGCATATTCTCCTTTCCCCTCTTATAAATAATCTCATAATTATATTCCAACATTTTAGTGAACCATTTTTATTGCTTAGGGGATGAAATCCTTCTCTCTAGGAATTATTTTATGTTGGCTATGTGTTATATTCTTTGCATGACTAGCTCAACATGCAATTCGTTGCATTAGGCACAATGGAGGGGGTGGAAATCCCCCTTCCCATAAATTCAAAGGCAATTCTGTAAAAAAACAAATTTGATAGTTTTTTGTGTCCAGTTTTAGTGGTTTTCGAAACATGATTTTTACTTTGGCGATTTTGTGGCACTGGTGGTTTCATCCCATGGTTTTGAAATTCTTGTTAAGGAAATACAATTGTATTCTAATCTAGGGTAAATGGATTGGAAGTTCATGGATGCCACGGGATATACATATTGTAAAGAAAAAATATACTAAAAAATATTTTTGGTTTTCCTAGTTTGAGTTTCTATGGTAAAATCTCTATGTTAATAAGTGTGTGCACTTGTTGGAGGCTAGAAATTTTTGTAAAACTTTTTCTAAGTAGGTGACCACACAGAAGGATAGTGGAGTGTGGAAGAGAATCATATCGTTCACAACAAAGGGAGTAGGCATAGGAGGAAGAGACACAACACAGGGAGGCACCACATAGGGGAGAATATGGAAACATCTAGAGAGAGAAGGATGAGTGTGAATAAGATCAGGTAGTTAGGATTTTGTAGCTTATGGTGAGAGAGGAGAGGGATGTCATGACTAGGGAGGCTAGATATATTTATAGGTAGAGAAAGGTCAACGTAGTGGAGTAAATAGGTAGAAGATATTTTCAGTGGATGGTTAAGGTGACCTATGCCAGCTAAGGGGTAATGTTAGAAAATATCCTAATGGCCAGTTAGATGAGAGGACAATTGCATGAGTGGAAGAACATTCCAAGAATATTTGAAGATTCATCGAGGATAGATAAAAGGAGATGCTCGAGACAGATCATAGGTTAGAAGGTTTGTCAAGAGACAAGATGAATAGACAACATGATGATGAATGCTCAGACTATAGCTACTGAAGATGAGAGTCTTTCTATGCACACATCTTCCTTTTTTTGTCAGTAGTCTTAAGTGTCAGTGTATGAGTTTTTAGTTGCTCAACAACCCCACATGTAAAGGAAATCATTTATAGTAAGGGTGTATGCTTATGTGATATATTTTCTTTCCTTTTTGTACTATGATCAGGGATTGATGGCTAGTGAGCCGAATTACATAATATTTGCATTGTAGCGCTTGGTGCCTTTACTTATTTATAGTGAAGTACTAGAATGGATTGTTGGGTTGTCCCTGATATCTTGTTTAATGCATGTATGTGTTTCTTTGGTTACGTTGTGTTGGTTCAATATATGTTTAATGTCATATTATATCTCTAAGTATGTTTGAATGGCTCGAATGATCATTCTAGTTGAAGGTTTGGTAACAAATGAATACTTTATAGTGTCTGATGATGTTACTGTCGTCCCCAATGCCGAGAAGTGTAAGTCAGGTAAGCCTTTAGTGTACTTTCACTTGTGACTTGCATGTTAACTAGTGAACATAAGAGTTTAGAGTTCCTGTGTCGTGATCAATCCCATGATGATGGTTAAATGTGTAACCGGTAGGTGTTTGAGTTGCACGTTGTAGGTTTAAGTTTAGTGCCTTAGGATCTTAACAATCCTGTCAAGTTTGCGAAACCTGGTTCTGATAATCACCCATTAGCATCTCGGGTGACACCTCACCCACTCCATCGGTGTTGCCAAAAGGGTCGATGTTGAGTGGATTTTTTGGCCAATTGTGCAAGAAATCATGGGTTCATTAGAATCCCATGCGCCAACAACACCATTGCATATTTTATCTTTTATTAAGAATATATTTGCATAAATGAATTATATAGGTTTAGAACCTATAATTGGTATTAGAGCAATTTTTGCTCGAAGAGGAAACTTTTGTGGCTAAGGTGTTTTTCTCATGCCTATGGTAAACCTTGTTACAATGGGAGATCTATGAAATTTAATTTTTTTGGGAAAGGAAATAGAAAGTAGTTCAAAGATAGAGATCCAAAAGTTAAATTGGTAGAGTTTTGACTTGTGGAAGCTCAAAACGAAATATTTGTTGGTGGAAAAACATGAATTGTTCATTGTGGATTTAGGTATTACATCGATGGGGATGTTGACAGAAGATTTGATCGTGTTGGATTGAAAGGAAAAGAGCACAATATGAGTGTGTCTCTCAAATTCAATATTAATGAATATTTTAGGAGAAGATACAATGAATGGATTGTGGAACAAGTTAGGGTCTTTCAATTGGTCTATGTCCCCAATGAACAAAATATTCCTATAGAAAAAAATGTATAAAGTGAGGATGAAGAATGGAGACTTGGTGATAGAGCATCTGAACACCTTCAACTCTAGTTAAGTCAACTATTATTGATTGATATTAAGATTTCATACGAAAATAAGTATATTAGTTTGCTACGTTCTTTACTAGAATTGTGGGTTGGTCTAGTTGTTGCCATAGGTGGTAATGTAACTACTTTAGGTATTGAAAAACTAGTCTTATCCTTGTTATTGGAGTAGAAGAGATACAAAAACATGGAAAGTGATAACATAGATTCCTTGATTGACACTCCCAAAAAAAAAAAAAAAAATTCCTCAAGTGGGAGATCTAAATATAGAGGACTATCTAAATCTCCAGGAAAATTCATAAAGGTATGTTGGAGATGTCGAAAAGAAGCACATTACAAGAAAGAATGATCCAAGATTATTAAGAAAGGGAAGGGATTTTATGATGCTCTTTCTAGAGAAGAAAAAATATCCTAAGATGAAGGAAGGGATGTTTACTCAACTTCTTTAAGTACACATGTAGATAATGAGGATTGGTTCATCAAATTAGGTGTATCTTTTCATATGACTCCTCACAAGGAGTGGTTTTGCGAGTATAAAAGATATGATCACGATGATCTATTCCTAGGTGATGACTCGACAATCATAATCATAGGATTAGGAAAAATCAAGTTGAAGCTCATGGGTGGAAGGATTAGAACACTCCCTAGTATTTTGCACATCTTATGATTGGCCAAAAATCTAGTTTATGTAAGAAAGGTGAGTGATCACTAGTAGAAAATGGGGAAATTAGTGACTAGGTGACTAAAAGCATTAGTCAAGGAAACTTTTCCAAGTGAAATACTACTAAAAATGAGCAATCTTAAGTGACCCAACTAAAAACAACTAACATGAATGACTAATTTAGTGTCGGGTTGAAATATATGACTAGCTAGTAATAATACAACTAAAAATGACTAATATGAATGACTAGTTTATTATAGGAACAACAATACGACTACCTAACAAGTACTACAATAATACACATTAGTTGTTTGTGTTATTCATTTTAATGTTACTTCAACAATCTAAACTTACAAGTGGTAACGAATTCAAAAGTTGTTATGTATTGGTTGAAATGTTATACTTACTTAAACACTTATTTATTTGTTCAGTATATGATTAGAGTTGTGGAGCTAATTAGAATCTTCAAGGTTATATCCTTTGACCACATTCACAGAGAATTAAATTGAAAGGCTAATAAATAATGCAAATGGGAGTGGGCCAACATCTCCTTTTGCAACGAAACATAACCACCTATATATGTTTTAAAAACCTTTCCAACTTATTTAGTGGGTTTCACATCTATTTCAGATTTCTTCTTTGTCTTGCAAAGTGGTAGTGCCAAGGAGAGGGTATTAACTTCGATCAAGGAATATTCACGTAGTACCACTACCAAGTTTCCTTTGTGCAGCCTATCAAATGTCTTAAGTTTCCTTCACAACTTCTCATGGTGCTTAACTTACTTGTCTACACATCTAAGTGAGACTACGACCCCCCAACCTCTCTAACTATTCAACCTCTTCAAGCCTGTTAGAGTCTTCTTGGACATGCACTCATGCCTCAAGCAAAACATGAAACTAGCATCCCACATGTGCATGCTTGCTCCCTCTTTTAATACCTTGTCGAAACCACATTATCACAATGTTTAAAATAAAATGTTCACATATTAACGCAAAGCACCTACTTTGCTTATGAAAGCCTAAACTATCCGAGTGACTACGAGAGGACTCCATTTTCTCAGGATAAAAACATACGGTCTCACAACCCCATTCACATAACAATTCGAATATATTTAACCTAAAGAAGGATATGTACCTTACTCCTTCCAAATTTGACATATGACTTTTAGGAAACTAACACTTGTTTCTAACTATTAAATGCACCTACTATATACTCTATTTTGTTTGCACCCACCTAATATACAAGAAAACCCAAATGTTTTCAATACAACCAAGTTAAGAGCACTTGCTTCCTTTCTACATCTACAAAATTTAATAAAAAAAACATTGCATAGAAACCGTAACATTAAAATTAAATTATTATTATTATTATTATTAAGAAAGAATGGTATGTTTGATATTAGTTTAAAGTGATATTTTTATTTTTTTCTCTTCCAGTGCATTAGTTATTGTAACTTTATAGATCATTCCTTAATAATAGTAAAGTTGTTTTTTTATTCCAAAAGTTGTTTATAGCTTTCATATCATCCAAGATTATTTTGGTTATCAATAAAGCAAGTTTGTTTTATAAGGTCTCTACTTAGTTAAACTTACACTTGTGTTCATGGAATATTAAAAAATATCTCTAATCGCACTAGATATTGATAAAAGCTTCCCAAAATATTTTTTTTGGACCCTTTCCAAATACATGTCTCTAATAAAAATAACTCTTATTTTGAATGTATATTCCCTATTTTCATTGGATACCCATTTTTATAGCCTTTGATAATATATTGATTTTGTTTTTCACAATTTAAAAACCCCCTTTATAAATGAATGTGATAAGATATTGGTCAACAAGGTGAAGCCCCTGTGGCCTTTAAAATTTATTATAAAGTTGTTTTGAAGGGGGGACCTAATGAACTCCAACCCTCTCCACTTCACATGGCCAATGAAACTTTAGTCCTATCTATTGCTATAACTAAGGACCAATAGAGCAAGCAACATTATAAAGAGATATTGGTTTCATATGCAAATTCATTGGTCTTTGGTCTAAGCTTACAAACCTTCGTTAGTGGATTTTTTAGTGATTTTATGCTCTTAGAAACTAAATATTAAGGAATAATATTAGAATCTATCCTTCTGTTAAAGGCTTCATCGTAGTAATATTTGACCTAACAAAGGATAAAGATAGGGTCATCAACTTTAGTCATTGGTTTTGGGGAAAATTTGAACTCTGTATGAAGCCTTGGACTCCAACATATGATCCCTCTTAGGACTCACTCTTTTCAACATCTATATGGATAAAGATTATCTAACATTCCTTTATATTTATAGGATTATTATTTGCTAAGTTATATTGGAAACGCTCTAGGAATTTTTTGTCTTAAGTGAAATAATAGAGCATTGACATATCACAAATATGTGGACATGGATTTTACTAAGGACTTTTTGGAAAAACGAAGCAATTTATTTGTCAAAAACTATATAAAGACTCAAAATATGGTTATCGACTTGATGAGAACTATGACCTCAAAACGAGATTTGTAACTCTAAAATCCCTTAAGTTTGGGTCAAAAGTAGCGACTTCAACATTCGAATGAAATAATGGTGCTTCTAATAACACCACCTTTTGCAACCATACTCCTACGAACTTCGTTATATCACCAACAAAGACATTAAAACCAACTGCTAAATAAAAATTTTACACCAATAAAATCACATTTTTCTTTTTGAGGTCAAAATTACATATTTGAAAGGATAACCTTAAAAACATGCACTGTTATGTCAAAAAGCTTAAAATCAACCCTAGAATCAAACAATGGCACTCGAAACAGTTTTTCAAATATTTGTCCATCATCAAAATTGCAACATTTTTGAGACCCACATACTTGATAACCAATACTTTTACAACAAAATATTAAAATCAACCATTGAAATGGAAAATTGCACTACCAATAACACCTCCCTCTATTTTTTGAACTTAAAATTACAACAAATTTTAAACCATAACATAGAAGCCTTAATTTTGTAAACAAAATCATAAAAAGAAAAAGGGGAAAAAGAACATAAAATACATTTCAAATATAAAAGGTATATATATATATATATATATATATATATCCCTTTGCTTCATGAAATTTCTTTTTTTAAAAGCAAAATAAATATAAAAAAATTATAATTAAAAAAAATAATTTAAATATTAATTATTTGATTAAAAAATGTCGAGGGGAAGTTTAATTGGCGGTCACCATGATATGAATTATTGTGTAAACTACAATATCCAAGATTCAAATCCCCCTAGAGTAGTCTATGAAGAGGGGGATTGTCAAAGGCCCCATAGCTATATTTGTAGTGGTCGGTAATGTCAAATGGTTTGGGTTCGAGTTCAGGTTCGGCAATGATTAGGTTCAGTCTGCGTTTGAATTTTTTGATGAGGTTCAGATGAGGTTGGAATTAGGTTCGTCTATATATATAATTAATTATAGGATTAAATAGTAAAATATCACCATCAATAAAAATAAAAATCGTTATCACAGACATGGAAACTGCAAGGATAAATTACAAGCTTGAGTTGTGACATGAGGCTATGATTTTTGATCTATGGACTTGGTCAATGGTTATGACGTTCGATGAGGTTTGTTGAACCTTCAATTTTTTTCAAGGAATTTTTTTCAAGGTTCGCCAAAATTCAAACCTCAAAGTTAAGGTTCGACGAACCTTGTGACATAGGTGGTCGAAATCGACCTCATGTCTCGTGAATATGAACTTGACCCAATTGTTAATTTATGAAATAAACAAATTACTCAATAATTAAAAAATCAAAATACAAATGAAAAAAAGACAATTGAACATAGCCTTTCCACCATCGAACACCCCCATTTCATCCCACTCAACTAAATTTGAATCTAACATGAGCTAAAGTTTATATCAATCAAATTCAACATTTTAATGCATCCGTTATGAAACCAGCTCACAAAGATAGAAAAGATATATCAACGCCTTAGAAATAATCCTCTTCGAGGGGGAAACCTCCTTTACATTACACACATGAACAATTATTGGATGATACAAATGACAATACCTCCTTTCTATATATAGGAGTCTAAGGGGCCATAATATAATCAGAGCCGACATAACAATAATAATGTAAGGGCACAATAATAACAATAGTGGACTTCTATGGGGCACAATAATAACAATATGGGGACTACATGGGCACAAAAATATAATAAGGGGGTTGCACTAATAACAATAATGGGTTACACTAGTAGTATAGGGACCTAACATGCCCCTCTCCTTCGAAAATTGTTGTCCTCAATGATTGAGTAGTTATGGATGCTTCTGTATAAAATTATTGTCCTCCCATGTGGAATCTTCAGTGGGTAAGTTCTTCCACTTGATGAGATACTCTGAAATTGATTGATTTTGTAGCTATTTGGTTCTTGTTTCTGTGATTGCTACAGGTTCCAATATGATTTTTCCTTCCTCGTCAAGTTCTGGCAATATTGTTTGAACTGAGATCTTCTCATTATGTAAGGTCACCATTTCTTAAGTGCATGTAGTCTTGCCAACATTTCCTTCTCATAAATAGCTTTGTGTAAATACTTTCCTTTGATTGGACAATTTTTGAAAGCAATGGGTCTTTCTTCTTCCATTAAAACATCACCAATTCCATTTCCTGATGTATCATATTCCACAATAAAGGTTTTTGTGAAGTCTGGCGTAGCTAAGATCGATGCTTGGCACATTGCCTCTTTAAGATGTTCAAAGGCCTTCGTTGCTTCTGGAGTCCATGAAAATGCATCTTTCTTCAATAATGTTGTTTTCAGAATGTCTTCAGTCTTCATTCTTATTTGATGATATCCTGAACGAAGATCCAACTTGGTGAAGTAAATTAATCCATGCAATTCATCCAATAATTCATCAATGACAAGAATGGGAAATTTATCTTTAATAGTGAGTTTTTTGAGCTCTCTATAATCCAGACACATGCGCCATGACCCATCCTTCTTGTGCATCAATACTATTGGAGTAGAGAAAGAACTTTGACTAGGTTGAATTATACCAGCCTCTAGCATTTCTGCAACCATACGTTCAATTTCACTCTTTTGGGCATAGGGATATCTGTAAGGCCTGATGTTTGGAGGAACACTTCCTGGAATCAAATGAATAGAATGATCATGATCACGAATAGGTGGGAGGCCTTTGGGAGTCTCCAATACCTTGGAATGATTATTCAAGACTTTTTGGAGATCTGGAGAAATAGATGATTTTGATGTGGGAACCTCTGGCGAACATAATTGTGAAATTACGCCTCATTTTTCTTTCTTGATGCGATATTTCACTTCTTGAACCTTTTTCTTCTTGGTATGTACTTCTATCTTGAGAGTTTGAGGAGTGGTAATTCTTGCCAATGGTTTACAAGATATGGTTGGATTCATTTCTTCTTTCTCTGGGGTTGGTTCCTAGTGTATATCCTCTTCTTTTGATGTTTCTTGATCCTTTTCTTACTCCTCTTCATAATCTATGTAAAATAATTTCTTCTCAGCACACTTATGACCTTTAGTGCATTTGCTATCACAATTGTAACAAAGCCCTTTTTCTCTTTCTTCTTCCAATTGTTGTGGTGTAAACCTTGTAGGTTGTGGAAGGCTAGGGAAAAAACACTTCCATAATTATAGTCATGAGTGGTGGGATTCCTTGTTTCCATAATTTCGCTTTCAATTTTTCTTTCCCACCTGAATGCCTTCTCCAATGAATTAGGTTCCCAAAGACAAACCTCATGTTGAATGTTATCCTTTAAAGTACCTATGAAGACATCAATCCTTTGCCTCTCTGGAATATCATTTACCCTTATATTCAATTTTTGAAAGTCCTCAATGTGCTATGTCATTGAACCCTTTTGTTTGAGATTTATCAATTGGCTAAAGAGGGTGTTTCTCTTTGTATCCTCATAATGTGCTATCATTTCCTTTGTGAAAATTGACCACGTGACAAGTGGTTTATGAGAACAAAGCCCTTCATACCATAAAAATTGATTCAGTTCTAAATATAAAGATGCAATACGTACCTTTTGTAATAGTTGCACCTCATGTAGATCAAAATATTGCTCCATCTGTAGTATCCAATTTATCGGATCCTTGCCATCAAACTTCCTCATATCGCCTTTTATTGATTTTAGGAGATCGATCTTGAAACGAATGTAACTCTGTAATTTTGGATCTCCCAGTTCTGAAATTGTGACCAGCGGTAGCACTCTGTGTCCTCTTTCCAATTCCACCAGTCTACTCGAAATTTGATTCTCCAAGAAAAAGTTATGCACAATCTCCCAAGGTGACCTGATTATATACCTTTTTATAAGATCGAACTTGTATGAAATTCCACATGTCTCTAGTTCGACCTTTAGATCTAAAAAGAATACAAAGAAAATTAAAATCCGTTATCTTCCTGTAACTTCTTACGAAATTGAAATCTGATGCTCAGAGAGACAGTTATCACGATTTTCCCCAGGTCACCTATTTGGGACGTAATTCGGGAGCCTATAGACACCCTAAATGTCTTAGACTGTATCTCCGAAAATATAGTGAAAAAAGATCTGAAATTAGGGTCCAACCTTCACCAAGTTTCCGGCTCAAATGGGTTTTAATTTCAGAGTCTGAAACTTCGTAGAAAAACCATTATAGCAAAAATGTTACGATGACCTGTTTGAGATGGAATTATGGATCTTACCAAAACCCTAACTTCCTAAGACCATATATCCCAAAATATAGCGAGACAAGATCTAAAATTCAAACCCAAGGTTCACCGAGATTTTGCCTCAAATGGGTTTTGTTTTTAGCTTCTGAAACGTCGCCAAAAAAACGTTATAGTCAAAATTCCACAATGACCTATTTGGAGTAGTGAAACCCTCGAATCCAAATCTCTGATACCAAATGTTATGAAACCAGCTCACAAAAAGATAGAAAATATAGATCAACGCCTTAGAAATAAGCCTCTTCGAGGGGGCAACCTCCTTTACATTACACAAAAGAACAATTCTTGGATGATACAAATGACAATACCTCCTTTCTATATATAGGAGTCTAATGGTTCATAATATAATCAGAGCCGTGAGAACAATAATAATGTAAGGGCACAATAATAACAATAGTGGGCTTCTATGGGGCACAATAATAACAATATGGGGACTACATGGGCACAACAATATAATAAAGGTGTTGCACTAATAACAATAAGGGGTTACACTAGTAGTATAGGGACCTAACATCATCACATACATATATTGACTTTTTTAACGCGTGCCCACACACATAGAGGTATGGGGAATGAATTTAAATAAATAAAACATCTATATGATTTTATTTTGTGGCCATATTTTTTTTCCAATGAGTACAATAATAATGATTATTATGAAATAAATATCTATTTAAAAATAATGGTTATATTTCTTTTTTATAATTTTATAAAGAAATAATATAGTCTAATTAATAGACATTTAAAGTTTGTTTGAAATTTAGTAAATATTTTTTAAAATTGTAAGTTTGATTTGTGTAATCTATTAAACTTCAATGAATTTTTGAATCTCAGAATTTATTTACATATTCTAAAACACATTTTGAATAATAAGAAATTACAATTTCACGTGAAATTACATTGCCATATTTTAAAGGGAAAAAAAACAAAAACATTTACTAATCAAACTATATGCAAAACAATAATTATGAACGAATAATTCTCATAAAAAAGTAAGGCGTTGGTGAAAGGGTAACGTCAACCATCACACAAAACAATTTAAGGCTGAAAACATTAAAAAGAAAAAGGTGTCACAAGTAGCATCACATTGTGATTTGAGTCGTAATTTTAAAGTTTGGATCATAGTGGCATTGGTTGTCAAGGTCACTATATTAAACATGTTACAATTTTAACCTTGAAATAAAAAAGTGGGTGCGATTAGGAGCACCATTTTTTTATTCATAGATCAATTTTAAGGTATTTGTTCACAATGGTACCAATTGTCAAGGCCACAATTTCAAACAACCTTGCAAAAAAACGAGTTGTTACTAGTTGCACTACTTTTTGTCTTGGGGCGTCGATTTAAGGTTTTTAATTTTTCAACATTATAGATGATAGTTGCAAAATTTGGAAATTTATGTTTGATAAAAAATGGTGCTACCATTAGCACCATTTTTTAAAATAGAGGTAAAAACATCCATCAAATGCAATGTCTTAAAAACAATAACTCTAGAGAGTTCTTGTTAAGTTGGTAACTATGTTTCAAAAGTTGGATTATGAACAAGTAACATTTAGATGCAAAGCATGATTTGAAATAGGTCACATCATTATTGATTGCATCAATCTCTCAAACACTAAGTGTTCAAGGAATGTTATCAAAATGCCACCTAGTGGGTTGGAGTAATAGAGGCATACCATTTGATTGGTAAGGTCTCTTGATTTCCCACACTAGCCCTAGTCTATCAAGTAATCACATAGGTACCTCCTTTGCTAATGGCTCTTGCTTAAAGTGAACTCCATTTAAGGAAGAAGAAAAAATTTCCCTCCATCTATGACACTCTAGGTCCAAACTCTTAAAGCAAAAGATGAAGACAAACCTACTCTAATCACTCCTCAATATAAGATGAGTTAGGCTGACTAGTAGTAGAATAATAAATAACATTGGAGACTACAAAACCCCCATTCAAATCCAATGAAGGAAGTGATGAAATAGGTCACTTAAAAGGAACAAGATCACATAGAAGCTATGACTCCACTGTAATCTCAAAAGAAGGACTCCATAGAAGAAGGAAAGAAGAAAAATTGCAACTCACCTCCACTGATGGTGACATACCAAAGTCATAATTGAAACCAAAATATCTTTTGGCATTGTATTGGTTTTGCATTTAGTGATTTTCTTAATTTGTTTGTGTATACCCATGTAAGCTAAGATGTGGTGGCATTTACTACTAAATTGGAAGATGCAGAGTGGAAATATAAAATTAACCCAAAATGACAATGAAGTGATAGGTTACAACATCAGTAGGAAATAAAGGAACTAAAATACCACAAAATACTATACCTTTATTGATGAGTAAAATTTTCACATGCTTCTTTAAAGGGGAAACCTCTAATGAGTATAGCTTTGATTACAATCTACTTCACAAGACATCATATTACATTTTTATATTTCTTTATATAGTATTATCCACCTCCTAGGAACATTCTAGACAAGGAAATTTTTAGTAGGCAAAACTTTATAAAAATCCCCTTTACAATTATTTCTTTCAATACTACATGGGCCTTATTTACTATCAAGGTCTCGATACATAGCAAGCTATCTATCTGCTTAGGGGGTTGGGTTTGAACCTTAACATGCCACCCACTATAAAGTAGCATTGTCGTCAAGGATTGAGATGAGAGAAACACTGAAAGATCTCATTAGTTCCTTTGGCATCCTTAGATGGTGTATCATTCTGCTATATCAAGATATTTTAGATAGTGCACTAGGAGAGATGGAACTCTCTTTTTCAAGGATGGAATCTAGTGGTAACCAAATGAAACATTTTTCATCTAGTTTTCAAATGTTAGTTTGAATACGAAAATTAGTTTTGACACTTGACTTAATTAGTATATGTGAAAGATTGGAAGAATTTTATACTTTCATGGAATTCTAATTTGTACGTCATTAGCCCAATACATTTGAGGACCTTATAGGGTCCATAAAACTTGAGAGCAAGCTTGTGGTGGATTGATGAGTCTCATCATTGGGTAACTATATGGACCTTAATACATCTCCAAGCTTACTAAAATAAACTCTTCTCATAATTCATTACATGTTTTAATTATATTTTGCTTATTGAGATGAGTAAAAGTAAGATGTTATGTCTTGTGGTCTAATGTGCATTGATTGCAGCTTTTTAGGAGAAAATCATGGCAATTTTGGCTAGTTAAGGGTAGGAACTCAAATGAGACAAGGAGGATAGATTATAGGAGATAGATACTCCTCATTAAATCCTCACTCATTCAAATATTCCTCAATCAAATCACATTAGATCGGAGTTGCAAGCATCTGAGTCATGCAGATCATGGGCAGCCGAGCCAGTGACAGTTAAGAACCAATTCATCTTGAGTTTGGGAGCCAAGCCTCCCTATATTTAAGGAAGTTGTTGGAGACTTCAGTGGTATAAATAAGGAGGCTTAGAGCCTCATTAAGATTCATATTTTTTATGTAAGAGCATTGTTGGGGAAAATTATAGACTTATAATTTGATAGACATAAATTATCAACTAGGGGTAGGTAAGCTTGTGAGATGCTATGAAAAATATATGCAGCCTAATACCGTAAGTGTTGTTCTAAGTAAAATCACACACACACAACTTCAAGAACTCTTTTATTTATCAACACTTATCAGCAAAGGATATGGAGTAGATAATTCATCTCTCTACAACACCTAGAATTGCTGATGGAGATCCAAAAAAGATACAAACCCAAACAACAACAATTAACTCAATTCCTTCAAGAACTCTTTTCTTCATCAACGATTAGCAGCAATGGATATGGAGTAGATAACTCATCTCTCTACATCACCTAGAATTGCTGATACAGATCCAAAAAAGATACAAACAACAACAATTAACTCAATTCACACTTTGCATAATAGAAAGGAAAGCATATTCAACAATTCCAAATCGTTCGTCAAATGAGCTCACTTTTAACCATCATTCACAAGCCATTAGAAATTAGAAGAGAGAACTACAAACTGTGTACTAATTCTAGTAATGCATGACAAAATAAATAAAAATAAAACAAATTTGCAGCTACAGGAGTTGTGAGTAAAGGGGCCCTCCTTACTCACAACCCCTTCAGCTATGAAAAGAGTTACTCAATGAAATTCAGCAGAACATAAATTATTATATTAATCTAGAAAATATACAGTCATACAGGTTTGATAT
The DNA here is from genome assembly GCA_031772625.1 of Pinus tabuliformis. Lineage (NCBI taxonomy): Eukaryota > Viridiplantae > Streptophyta > Pinopsida > Pinales > Pinaceae > Pinus > Pinus tabuliformis. The sequence goes on along the minus strand of CM062817.1, from coordinate 172,079,632 downwards.
ATTCAATCTGTCCTTCTTCTCTCTAGATCCTCTCCCCCCATCCAAATAAACATAAAGTTCTTTTATACAAATACATGGGCATAAATTGCCTCAAGTTAGAAAATCTAACACCCTAAAACTAATAACTAACAATAGATGATAAAGATAGCAGAAATAAGCATGATGAGGTCGATCCATGACTGAAAGCATGGATCAAATAGATTTCGTGAAGCTGTAAGAACTGCCTCTTAATACAGCCATCTGAAAAAAGAATTAAGATATGGGAAGTTTCAATGGTAGTTCTGAGGCGACCAATAGGACAACATCCATATTAGTGTCTTTGTCAACAAAACCCATGTCTTCATTCTCCTTCCGGAACATGCTCAACCATGGATATCACTGTAGGAAATTGGGGTGGTTACAGGAAATCTCTGCGTCTACAAGAAATCAGTGAACTTTGTGAAAATCTTTATATTTACAGGAAATCATTGACAACAGGAAATCGAGGAGTAGTTGCAGGAATCTTGAAACCATTTCAGAAAATGGTTGATCTACACAAGGTGTGGTCAACTTATTTGACATTGTAGGTGATTCAATTAGATAACATTTTAACTTAAAAAATACTTAGGAATTAAAGTAAAATGATACATTTTAGAATAATTTGCGTTCTTTCAAGTTCACAACACCCTCTTGGTCAAAACACACAAAATGTAGTAAAAGAGGATTTTTAAGGATAAGAAGGGTTCAAAATAAGGGGGTTAAGGCCTCAGAAATATTCTAAAAAATGAGAAAAATTGGGACTCAACATCTCCCCTACACCTAGCTTCTTGCATGTCCCTTATGCAAGCAAAAATGTTCCTCTAGGAGGAAAATTCAGTCCTTGTTCTGGGCCGCAGCTACTGCAACAAGATGGTATAGGTGTGCCTTGCTAGATTCTTATTTCTGTACCCTGTTCCAATACTCTTCATTCTTCTTCTACGAATGACCAATCTAAACTTGATGTTTCTTCATAATACGACATGCCTTATGATGTTTTTGCTTTCCATTCTTCCACCTCTTTTTGCAATCACAAGCTATTCTCCTTCAAGTTTTTTTTTTATTTTCTTTTTGTCTGGAGCTACCATTCAGAAATGATGAGCTCATTAATTCCTTAGAGATCCCCTCATTATCGTGCTATCCCTAGGAGAAATGTGGCAGACTTGGTTCCTCAATCTTGACGGCCTGTGCCCTTTCCTATCAAGGTTATTTAATCACCAGCTTTGCGGCCTAGATCCTCGTAAAGCGTTCAACAGGTGTGAGGGTGCCTTTTCAGCTTTGGGTTTCGCCCAACAGTTTCCCTTGTTACTAAAACTAGGCGGAAATAATTCGAACCAAATGAAAACAAGAAGGTTTAATTCGGAAAGACTCGGGAGTAATGGGAAAATTTGAGTTATGGGGGCATGTGATCATTATTTTCATCATGATCCGTTCTGCCAGATAAACATTAGGAAGATAACATCGTGCAAATCAGATAATAAGCAGGAATGGGAATTTGTGTAAGATACCAATGGTCAAGGATGTCTTTTCCACAAAGGTAGCCATGACTTAAATTCATGCAAATTTAAAAATTTTAGTACCATTACTTTTCTTACCCTAAGTATTCTGACGTCAAAACATACCTTCGATCTTACCTTACAACTATCAATACATTTGATGACACCTGTACTTACTTTGAAATTATGAACCACTTTGAAATCATATTAGATGGAAGATCATATAGCTACGTGGCCTCAAATAACAATGATGACAATCGATACTTTTCAGATTCTGTAGAATATGCTCTTCTTGAAATTCGTTCTTCAGGAAATAATTTTTTTTTTTTTGCGGAAATGTTGCTACTGGAATGTTCTGGAGGAAGTCGATCTGTAAGAAACCATATTCTCCCCCTCTTGTACAGTTCACTACACATGAATAAATGTTCTGAGGTTGAATGTGTAGTGGACTTGCTGGATTACCAGCCATTAAGGTTAGTTGTTAACCAACATGAAGCCCATCACCGATGATGAGGGCGAGGACCAAGGTACATCTGATGCATCCTATCAGGTGTGAAAGTATGAGCTGATGTCGAACCCTCTGTAGGATCCAACAGTCAAGGAGCCACAATGATTCCCCATTGCTGCTGGCAAGATATCCTTTCATTAGGGCATACAAGCTTCAAGGCATCATAAGAATCTGATCTTGCACCCAGATAACTTGTTGATATCGATGGGCCAAGATAGTTGGAAGGAGGGCCTTAAGAAATCCCACATCAGTACAACACGAGAAATCCAAGATTAACTGAAAACAAAATTTATTGAAAGGATGCTAAAGGACCTATTGACCTGTAATTTTAATGAGCCTAGGGAAGTCCATGCTCACCAGATTTCAATTTTAGAGAGTTTGAAACACTTGGAAAGGAAGACTCTGGGGGGGCTCCTTTTCCATAATTAGTCCATTGGGCATGGAAAAAGGAATAATTCTGCAACTAATAGACGTTCCTCTCATGGTTTAATGAGCACAAGAAGGAACAAAGTAAGTTCAGTTTATTGTAGCAGAAGATCAAGAAGAGGTAGTGAAAGGAATGACCCCCTTTCTCACCATTTCCAACTCTTTCTTCTTCAAAATCACTTCAATTTTTGTTGGGTCAACTTTAATTCTTGAAGCAGAAACATGATGATCCAAGAAAATGCCTTCAGTCAGGATTATAAAACACTTTTCAGTACTTTATGAAATATTAGTCTCTTTACATCTTTGCAAAACCTTCGTAAGATTAAGTAAAGCCTCTTCAAAAGTATCATCCACCACCATAAGATCATTCATATAAACCTCTATGCAATCATATAAAAGATCAGAGAATATACCAAGCATCATATTCGTATCTGCATATTCCTAAGCAAATGTTTCTAAAAATATTTCAATATCTGAGTTAATCGATTTCCCTATTCATAAGTTAGGGAATAATTGATAATTAAATTTTTTCCGGGAAATATCTCAATTACCTGCTTCCACCTTCAGTCGTTGATTTTGCAAGAAATACAGATAGGAGGGATGAATTTAATTCAACTACTATACTATGGTCTTGGAAGTTATGCTCATCAATGACATTTATCTCATGACTTGAATGCCCCTCTAAGTGCTAGAAAAAATCAGGGTTTGAAATAGAGAAATTAATTAAATTATCCCCAGTGTTTCCCTTAAGGCCCATAGCTTGGGATATTGTCAAAACTAGTTGAATAATTTTTGAATTAAGTTCTTCCTTAACGCAATGAATCTTTTCTAATTTCAAGAGGGGTTTAGGAGGGGGATATAGATTGATATGCTTAATTTCAGCCTTATGAGTGATGGTCATGTTCCCCGACCTACACTTAATGAAGGCATCCATTGTGGCCAACCAAGGTCTCCCTAAGATCAAAGGGCACCTCCCTAAATTAGTCCTCGACTAAAGAACATCAGGGTTTGCATATTTTCCAATGGCAAAATCCGGTAGACACAAGGCTTGCAATTTCCCCACCTACTTGAATTGTAGAGGGTTCTTTCTTTTGTCTCCCCAACTTTTTGATAAACAGAGTTCCCTAACTATTTTAGCATGGATTGGGATATTCCTAATCTCTTGCAGTAAAGTAAATTTGATGCATAAATTTCTTAACTTGGATACTAGATCAAATTTAGGCTGTTTTGTCATTTCTTCTACCCCCAACATCTCAAGAAAAGGAGGTTGGACAATTTGATATATGGAAGGTTCTTGTGATCTTAGAATGTTTTGTTCTACTGTTTCTTGTACATTTCCTATTTTAGGTGTATCAGGGGTTTCTTCCTCTATAATTTCTTCAATATTTTTTGGTTGGGTCACCACTTTTCCTAACCTTAGTTTAATATCTTGCAGAGGCCCAAGAAACTCCTACAGCAAAGGTACAAAAATTTCCTGCAGAGGCAGAGGTGCAATGTAATCGGTAGGGTAGGTGGGATAAATTACCATTCCAATATTGTGAGTAGATTGGATGGATTTATTGTTGAGATTTGATACTGGATGGGCAGGAAGTTGTTTCTGTACCATTTGTTGTAAATAAAAGTTTTGAGGGGAATAATTTGGTGCAGCAGGGCAAGGGAAATTCCCTTGTCAAGACTAGGGCTGCCAAGGCATTAGAATGTTCCACATCCAATTCTAGGCATAAGGAAATTGAAAATGTTGTTGTAGCATACCTGCAGGACATGGTTTCCATGGCCTTTGAGGTGCCATTGCAAATTCTGAATGAGAAGCAACAGAGGATTTTCTGGTAGAGGAAGTTGTTGTGGGATTATTAGTCCACTTATGATCAACTATCAAACCCTGCTGTAAACCTCTTGTTGAATTCCTCTGTTTCCTTTGCCTTGTGCTTTACAAACTTCCTCTCCGTTACTAGTTTATTAGTGGATGAAGTGGTGCTCACATCATTGTTGGGAACAGGTTCCCCCGAGAGCAGTTTTGGGGCTAAAAGCCCATGTTTTGGGGCAATTTTGTAATAAAGTTGTAAAGTCTCTGCATTTTATGGTCGTGGAGTGTGAAGGTGTCAAGAGTAAAGAAAGGTTGTCCGTTCTTATTTTGTAAAGTGCTATGTCGGCTTTAGGAGATTTACCCATGGTCCACGGACCATGGGATTGTATAAAAAGAGCTAAGTAAGTAATCTCTAAGTAGCTTTTGGGGTGAAGTATGGATAGATTTTGGATGTAAGGAGTCTATGAGAGCTAAGAGTGAGGGTCTTAGCATAGGGGAAAGGCTCTGCAACTGAGTGCACAGAGGCGTACCCCTGCAACTGTGTACGCAGGGTGGTTAGAGTCTGTATTACACTGAAGATATCAATAAAGAGAAGTATTCTGCAAATTACTGTGTATTTAGTCTCTGTTAATGCATCTAATTCTGTTGTGTTATGATCTGGGTTTATATTATGATTTTTTGATGCGTGAATGTATGTAATTATATCTATTGATGGAATGCAAGTAGCAACATCTGTTTACACAACAATAACTATAATCGACTGTAGGATAAGTAACGACTAAGATAACTAAGGAACTTATACAATATATCGTCATAGAGTCGCGAAAGTAGAGGAACCATGGGTTAAGGCTACGTGAAGGTCAGTCGCATACCTTCACAAAGGGACTGAAGGATGGGATAAGAGGTAGATTGACAGAACCCAAGGGCTTAGCGACCTGCGCGAAGGTAGGGATAAGAACTATAAAATGACATCACGACCATCTTAGGGTGTGGAAAATTGGTTCTAAAATCCTCCCATGCTGCTTCGGGTGAGAATTTGGTCCATGCTCTGTGGGTTGATGCTGAAAGGGCCAATAGTGTAGGGATTTGTTTGGCTGAATAATGTTGAACCTGGGTCAGGGCCCACAAAGCCAACAAATGGTTTCGTTGCTGGGACCAGGATCTGCATAAAAGATGTGTGATGTCGTATCACTAGAATCCAACTAAGAAAGAGATCGAAGGTTGTTTGGATAGAAGGATCCACAAATTCGTGGCGCAAGAGAATAGAAATCCACGACTGAAAAAGGAACAGTGGCTAGGCAGGTACCTATATATAGAAATCCATGAGATCTTTTTCTACTCCTTCCCAGTTGAGTTATACGAGTGGATTGCAAAGCTATTGGATAGCCAAGGAAAGTGGAGGCTCGACCGTCCTATTGTCTGGACCTTGGAGTTAGTATGACGACTGGAAGCCTTTGAGGATAAGATCTCCTGCGCTGTCGATCATTGGCTTAATCATATCCTAAGAGGGTTTGTGACTGAATTCGTGGTCAACACCTGAGTCAGTTACAGCGAGGTGGAGCGACGCTTCTTCTAGGGCCCACGAGGTAAGTACTTGGATTAAGACGTTGTTGTGTGAAAAGCGGGTTATGCAGTTACCTTGACGTTGGGAGCTATGCAAAGTGGAAAAACTTATTGGAACGAAGGAAGAAGGGGTCCTGAATATAGCCCATTGATTTCACCTCCTCTGATCGATGACGAAGGAGTAGCACAGGCTTCTCCATGAAGTGTAGTTAAGTTAATAAAATAGGGGTTCCCGCGAATACCACCTCCGCCCTCACCATCAACGCTTGTGACTTCACCCACACCACCACCGCCTCCACCGCAGTTCAACATGGAAAATTCGGTAAAGGTGCCATTGTTTAAGGGCTTAGTGAATGAGGACCTGGACCAATTCTTGTTCGTCATAAAAGCTGTACGGGAAGCTCAGGGCGTCATGGATGATCACATGAAGAAGGCGACGTTGGTTAGTGCTTTTCAGGATCACGTGCTAACCAATCAAGTACTCTAGTGATAACCCAAACGTCGAGTTGGCCGAAGTCTAGACAACATTGAATAAAGAGTTCAGTAGGCTTAAATCCAAGGCGCAGTCGATTATAGGATTTAAGGAAATCGCGATGAAAACAGGTGAGACACCTTGGCAGTTGGATTAGAGGTTAAAATGTATGATCCATGAAGCTAACATGAATTTAACGGATGGGTTGCACCACAAATGGTTCGTGGCTTCGCTCGTACCTCACTTAAGGGTGGCGCTATCACAACAGAAGATTACAATTCATGCAGAGGCCTTGGAAATTTCAATAAGACTGCTTGAAACACCAATGCAAGATTTGAGTCTGGGGGTTCAGTAGATCCATGCAGAGTTGAAAAACCTTTGCCTAGAGATGCAAAGTTTGAAGCAGGAAAGATTAGTTCTGCATGAGGTGCGCGAGGAGTTATGATGCCTGAAATGTAAAGGTCAGGGGCATGACAAAGACCACTGCCCGATCTTTGCGAAAAATATTGCAGGAGGAGGACTGATGCCTTTAAGATTGGAAGCCCAAGCAGGATCGAGTGCAGGGCCTACGTTATGGTGCACCATATGTCAGGTAGTAGGGAAACATACGACTGATAATTGTCATCTGCTGCAGAAGTTTGTACAAATACCAGAACAACTGTTCTGCAACTTTTGTAAGTCAGTAGGGCATGATGAACACAATTGCCAAAGTTACAAATTGATGATGGATAGAACACCCGCCTATAGAGTTCAGGCAGAAACGCGACCTCCTAACCAGGCTGTGGAGATGGTGTGGATAGGATTTCAGGGGCGCGGATGATGCCGAGGCGGAGGAGGACCTGGCAGAGGTCAGAGACAACTGATTTTTTACAATTGTGGGGGACCAGGGCACTATGCTCGCGAGTGCACTAACCCAACGCGTCCGTTGTGCAAATATTGTACTCACTTTGATCATGAGACTAAGGACTACCCCACATTGATAGCAAGGATATGCGACAAAGGGGTGCTACCTCCGACGCTGACTCAGAACCTGCAGATGGTGAGGGCTGAGCCTCACGAAGAAGATCCGAACGTGAATATAGTGCTACAAAGTGGAATTGCAACAGGCGACGATAAGGGGAAACAACCTTAGGATAGTGCATGGGTTCATAAATCTCCAGAGAAGGAGGCTAGATTTGATTTGGAATGTGTGTGAAAAACGTTCATGGAAGCAAAGAAGAACTTTGCTGAGGCCTCTACTTTAGGAAGCCAGGATAACCCTGTTAAAGAAGTGTACCCTTCTATGCTTACGACCTTTCTAGAAACCTGCATGCATCTCTTGTGCGATAGTAAGGCTGTAAAGGGGTTATAGGAACTCATAAATAGATGTGCTGGAAGTACTCCCAGTGAACCACGTGTGGTATGGAAGATTGATAAGCATAAGGCAAGGACAGGACATGAGATGAGACTCACTGCGCAGATAGGAGACTATGAAATGGATCAAGTTATTCTGGATTTGGGGTCAGACGCGAATTTCCTGCCAAAGCAGCCTTGGGAGCAGATGGGGAGACCCGCACTGCAGTGGTGTCCAATTTAGTTAAGGATGGCGAACCAATAGAAGATCATCACCATGGGATGGTTGCAGGGAGTAACTGCAGGTATTGAAGGCGTGAGCACATTGGTTGATTTTGAAGTAATAGAAATTGTGGACGACAACAACCCCTACCCTGTGCTCCTTGGCATTGATTAGGCTACTGACATGAATGGGGTAATCAACCTGAAGAAGTGGAAGATGACATTTGAAAAGAAATCGCTTCGTGTAGTAGTACCCATAGATCCTGCGGAAGGATCACGCTATACAGAACCAATTCACGATTACAAAAGTGATGACGATTTGGACTTCATATATAAGATAAAACGTGAGACCAAGATAGGGTGAATCCAATGGCTGATGGTTGAATTACATGGGATCGCAAGAGTTCCTACACCTTAGACTCTGATGAAGAAATAAAGCGCTGGCAAAATTGGCTACATGAAGTAACCACACTGAGCTGTAACATGATGACCCAGTCGCTACGCTGTGTGTCATCGGAAATAAGAAATCTGCCCACATATGATGGCTTGAACGATGTGGATGTCTTTCTGGATGCATTTGAGAGGGAAGTACCAGAGAAGCAGTGCTTCCAGGCTTTGGACTAGGTACTGTGCGCTATGCCTGCGAGATGGTGGGGTACGCACAAGGGTAGTTTTGATGACTGGAGCGAATATGGAAGGATGATGAGAACAGGCTTTGGGAAGTCGAAGGTACGAATGACATAAAAGTATGACAGGAAGGATGATCCACGTGAACATCTGGCCAAATGGGATAAGGCTTATGGAGTGAAGCCCCAACCTAAATGGGTGCACTTGTTTTGTCACACCTAGGATGTCATCCCGATGAACTAGTACTTGGAGACAGAGCTTCACCACGACACAGGAGAATGAAGGGTTCATAATGATGTTCAGCTTCGAAGATGACTTTGATTGTATTGATGAAGCGCTACAAGAAGTTAAAGCAACGATCTTTAGGGTACCGCAGGATCCTTTAGGTTTGATTCAACCTGATTGGACTACTCAATTGAGCCGCGCGCTCGAATACTATAACGTGGCTATTGAAGAAGAAGATGAGGACCCCTAAAAGATTAAAATTCCTAAAACCGAGGGACACCACGAGGTCAAGGGACCACCGATCGAGAATCCTGATATGACCACGCCGCTAAAGACTAAACAAATAAATATTGGCACAATGACGGAGCCCAAATTCATGAAGATTGGAGATTACTGGGATGATGCGACTGTAGATAAGGTCGCCGAATTTCTCCGTGAGTACCACGATTTGTTCCCTACCATGTTTAAAGAGTTAAAGGGGATAATAGGAGACTTGGGTGTTATGAAGATCATGCTAAAACCTGACACGAAGCCAGTTAAGAAAAGGCTTACCATCTCAATCCGAAGTATAAGGAGAAGGTCCACTTGGAGTTAGATAAGATGCTCGCAGAACACATCATTGAGCCCATAAACGAATCTGATTGGGTGAGCCCGATGGTGGTACAGGAAAAGAAGCAGCAGGATCAAATAAGGATATGCGTAGATCTCAGGAAGTTGAATGACGCTTGCGTGCATGATCCTTTCCTAACTACTTTCACTGATGAGGTATTGGATAATGTAGGTGGTTAGGAAGTGTACTCCTTCACTAATGGGTTCACTGGGTACCATCAGATCAAAATCATGCCTGAAGGTAGAAGCAAGACGAGCTTTGCAACGGAATGGGTATGTTTCCAGTACACTGTAATTCATTTCAGATTAAAAAATGCGCCTGCAATTTTTTCGTGCGTAGTCATTGTTGCATTCAAAGACTTCATTAATAAGTTTCTAGAGGTGTACTTTGATGACTGGACTGTATTTGGATTGGTAAACACCATTTGGCAAGTTTACGCTTGATGCTAGATACCTGTCGGAGGTACCAGATTGCACTCAATCTGAAGAAATGTTTGTTTTCTGTCCCTTTTGGGATATTGCTGGGTCATGTAGTATGCAGACATGGATTGATGGTAGACCACATGAAGATCGCAATGATAATTAACCTGGAGGCACCAAGGAGCGCAAAACAGCTGCGCGCAACACTAGGGCATACTGGGTACTATAGGAAGTTTATCAAGGGCTATGCCTAGATCACCGCTCCTATGGAGAAGTTGTTGAAAAAGGATGTCACATTCTGTTTGAACGAGGAATGTCAAAAGAGATTGGATGTGCTAAAAGGAAAAATGGTCATCGCACCGATTCTAGTCTTCCCAGATTGGGGGAAGGAGTTTCATGTACATGTAGATGTTTCATGTATAGCATTGGGAGCAATACCGACACAGGCTCGCGAAGGAGAATTGGACCATCCTATTGCATTATCAAGTAGGAAGCTATCCAAGGTTGAGAAGAACTATTCCACCATCGAGCGCGAAGGATTAGACATGGTATACGCGCTCCAAAAGTTTAGGCACTACTTGCTGGGTGGATGATTTAAGATGTATACAGATCATTCTGCATTGAAGTACCTAGTCAATAAGCTTATGTTGGGGGGGAGAATTTGCAGGTGGTTGTTATTATTCTAGGAGTATGATTTTGAAGTTATTGTGAAGCCTAGATGACTGAACGTGGGACCAGATCATTTGTCGCGCATCGAAATGGGGGAAGAGCCCACGAATTTGGAGGAAGGATTGCCTGACGCGCAGCTATTTGTGGTGCACGTTGTGGATGGTCACTTTGAAGACATCATACACTTCCTCATGGCAGGAACTTCCCCTGAAGGATATACCACCCAGCAGAAAAAGAAGTTAGTGGTGCATGCGACAAACTTTTATGTCATTTCTAGACATTTGTAAAAATTGGGGTCTGATGAAGTATTATAGCGATATGTACTAGAGTTTGAAAGAAGCAGTATCCTTGTAGATTCTCACGGGGGTGCTGTGGGAGGGCATTACGCAGGTAAGGCGACCACACAGAAGATTCTACGTGTAGGGTTGTGGTGGCCAACCCTCCACAAGGATTCAAAAGCCTACTGTAGGGCGTACAACGTGTGTTAAAGGACTAGCAGGCCCTCACAAAGAGATGAGCTGCCTCTGAACCCGTAGATGACGTTACAACCTTTTGAGAAATGGGCAATAGATTTTGTGGGACCCATTTAGCCTCAACGAAAGAAGATAGGTGCGTGGTACATTATCACCGCGATGGTGTATTTAACTCGATGGGCAGAGGCACAACTTATGAAGGACTACATAGGTGCGACAGCTGCGAATTTTCTCTTTGAGTATGTACTGATGCGATTTGTGTGTCCAAAGGTTTTGATGAGTGATCATGGTACGCACTTTCTGAATGAAATGATCAGCGCGCTGACAAAGGAATTCCAGGTATATCACCAGAAATTCATTCCTTATCACCCACACGCTAATGGTACAGTGGAAGCATTCAATAAGGTACTGGAGAACGTGCTGACCAAGGTTTGCAATGCTCAGTGAAATGATTGGGACCTACACATACCCGTAGTACTATAGGCCTATCGAATGACATGCAAAATGTTGACTAGACAGACACCCTTCAGGTTTGTATATGGTGTTGAAGCAGTGATGTCGCTGGAATACACTGTGCCTAGTCTTGTGCATCACGACATTCATAGGTATGGAGGATCATGGAGCCATGGAAGAGAGGCTCTTGTAGCTTGATGAGCTTGAGGAAGGAAGGTTTCTGGCTGGATCTCACCAACAGGTGCAAAAGAAGCGCGAAAAAGAATGGCATGATCGACACATTAAACTATGCACCTTTAAGGTAAATGATCTAGTTTTGTTATATGACAACAAGTTGGATAAATTTCTAGGGAAATTTAGGATGCATTGGCTGGGGCCCTATGTCATCAAAGAGATTATCGACGGTGGAGCAGTTCAATTGGTTAAATTGAATGGAGATCCCTTCCTTGGAAAGGTGAATGGCAGCTGATTGAAATCATACACTGGTGATTCGGCTAGGTGACTATATGAAGGCAGCATAGTATTAGCGCTCTAGGCAGCTGAAAGGAGGTGTGGGACTATAAACTACATTGCCCAGGTTTTGGAATTGCATTATTAGGGGGCTGCGCAGAATGAAAAGGTGTCACAGGGTTTGCGACAACACGGAGTGAGGTGCGCTGCCCAGGTAAAAATCACGCAGGTCAGCCGGAAAGTGACCGTTAAAGTCATTGTTCATGATTTGACGATAGGAATGTGACCAAATGGAGCGGGTGACCGACATTTAAGACAAAATTTATGGGTAAGATCCTCAGAAATATGTCGCCAATTCAGAATTAGTGAACCGAATGTGGGGGGCACGATCGGATTTGAATTCAAAATGGCCTATAAATTACAGGTGGTTGTCCAATGAGAAACACTTGGCATTTTGAGTATTGCGTTGGTGAGCTCTCAGTCGTGCATGAATTACGCATTCTTTGAAGAACTGCTTGATAACCCAGTGTTCGATTGATTTCCAAAATATAACCATAATCTCTTCCATGACATTATCCGAGGATTAGGAGCTATGGACACCGAAGCAGTGACAGCCGAGGGGGCTGTGCCAGAAGTTGTTATGGAGGTAGAGGAAGCTCCAGAGGTTGCCGAGGTATTAGCTGAAGTCCCCAAGCCACCACAGATGCCTAGACCGAAGCCTACCCTGACCAAGGAGAGTGCGAAGGATAAGAAGGGAAGTAGGGTATGATACCAGTGCGCACATCGCCTAGAAGAAACCCATCGAAGAATAAGCCCACCGCATATGAAAAGGGAAAGGCCATTAACTTTGAGTCGGAGGAGGAAGAGATTGAGGACATCCCGAAGGATGATGAGGAATTGGGGGTGGAAGTGTAGGACGTTGAAGTCGACGGATCTGATCCTGTCACTAAGTTGCCCGAATACGTCCCTCCATGCAAAGGAAAGACCAAGGTGCCAAAAGACATTGATGAAAGCAAGGTCGCCCTGCACATACCTTTGCTGTTGGACGAGATTGTTTTTGAAGGACCGTGCTTGGGGCGGGTTCTGCTATTGAAACTTGAAGATTGGGACTTAGCTGACATTGAGAAGTTCCCGCACTTGGTGACAGAATAGCTAATGCACCACGTTGTTCACACAACCACCGGGATGACAATATTAGAATCACGAAAGTGGCTCAGGGGAGTAGACAAGGTCAGTCTGCTCAACCTACTATGGGTGTCGCACTATAATCGCACAGCCATTACATTGGTGGTAATCAAGCAGCTGCTATGCTTGGTGCACGATGGGTGCTTATGATTAGAGGAGACGATACCCATTACAGACATGTTGATCCATCGGATCACACAGCTCCCATATACAGGGGAAAATTTGGCCATGGTGTTTGGTGGAAAAGGGGGCGAGCAAACCCTTCCGGAGACCATGAAGGAGAAATTCAAGCTTGCGAAGAAGCCATGAGGATATGCCATCTCTAGTATCTGTGACCCTGTAGTCAAGGTGGCCACATAGATATTGGCAGGGAAAGTTACGCGGAAGTGTCGCACAGATGAAGTGCCGACACCTGTCATTACTCTAGCGGCCCTATGCACAGAAGGAGTTAAGTTTAATTGTGCATGCTATCTCTGCGGTGAGTTCCTCGCGAACTGTTGTGAGGCGCAGGAGCTCAGCAAGACCTTCCACTATGCATGGCTCTTGCTGTCTATTGTGCTAATATCCTAGGAGCTGCCTAAAGATAGTCAATTCCCCTCAATCGCATCGGACCTGCTAGAAGAAGCGAAGTACGCTTCACTGCGGGCGACCAAGGATGCTCACCGGATCAAGGATAGCAAGATCTTTTGGATCTTGATATAGATGAATATTTGCATGGCTATCAACCACAAGCCGCGATTCTCACCTACGATGTTTGAAAACCTGCAAGAGTACACAGAGTTCAAAGTAGCTTTTCATCGCTTATCGATCAGGGCATGGAAGCACGCTGAGCAGAAGTGGCATGACTTGCCTTATTTGGCAATCGATGATGTGATCGATGCATTTCTGGATCGCTTGCCGGCAGAATGGTGCACTGCCTCAGACCCGACAATGGGCTCGAGCAAGTCCATAGCGCAACGCAAAAAGGAGGAGGCCAAGCTCAAGATGGCACAGCTAGCCAAGAAGAGAAGGAAGGAGGTGGATGACAAGGCCCAAGCAGAGCACAATGCCACACAACAGGCGGAAAAGAAGACAGGTGGAGCAGGGCGCGACTCTGATAAAGGTGCGCGATCACCTTAGATAGAAATAAAGGAAGAAACAAACAAGAAAACAGAGCAGCATGGAATGGACTCGCAGACGACGTCACACCACATCAAACGTCCAAGAGAACATGAAAAAGTGGGGCTACTAAAGAAATCCAAGGCAAGTAAGATGTTACTAGACCCAATCACCCTTATAGAGGGAGATTTGGATGACATCAGGGATACTGTGTGGGATGCCACAACGGAGGTCCTACAGCAGTTTGAACAGAAACAACAACAAGCATTGGGGGCCATCCAGACAAGTCTGCAGGAGCTGCAAATCCGTGCATCATAGGCTGGCACGTTATCCACTAGACTCGCTATTGGTACCTCAGAAGCTTCCGAGATGCTGCGTGCGAAGGACTCCCGAGTGATAATGTTGTCGGATGGCGCACTGGCCACAAATAAAGATGTTGACAGGCCCGCTGTCAGCGCCCTCAAGGGAGTAAGGCTGAACTTGGCAAGACTTCCTACCGAGGCGCTTCACCTATTGCACGATGGGGTGGTTGCGGAGCTGAGGGCTTGCGAATAACGCACTTTGTAGGTAATTAGTGAGCAGAAGATTAATAATGTATATATGGCTCTGCAGCAAGACACCTCCCTCACTTCCATGGTGGAACTTACTAACACAAATATGTGCATGGGTGTGGCCATGAAGGAAGCTTGCCGAATGGTCCTCAAATTGGCCATTCCTGAGGATGCGGAGGTAGATAAACATGTTTGTAAACTTGCTATGGGGGTGCGTGACACTTGCATAGAGTTGGATAAGGTTTAGCTAGAGATAAACCTCCAGATTTCAGAGCTACAGTTAAAGGCCTAGCCTTCAAATCCACCCGAAGTCAAGGAGAAACACACAACCGCTGTCATAGAGGTGATAGCGACAGTAGATAGTGTAGTGGTAGACTGCACACGGCTTTTTGAACAATCGTTCAAGGTCTTGATGAGTCTGCAGGAGGATCCTAATGTGCAATGGCTGGAGACAGAGGTGCGAGAACTGCAACAGCGCTATGACGAGGTGAAAGGAACAACACGCACTGTCGCTCTCACACAGAGACTGACGAAGCTGCAAGAGGCCAAAACAGTAAAGGAACAGGTAAATACAGCGCAACACAAAGAGGTAGTTGGACAAAGCTTATTCGATCACAACCTCCATTAAAGGCAAGATTTCTAGTTTGGAAGTGACTCAACAAAAGCTTCAGGCTGACAGTTCAGGACCAGCGATAGAGCAATTGGTTGAAGAAGTGAAGAAGGTAGCCGCACAGTGCACTGCCGATGTTGATATCATACAGGTCAAGCTGGGAAGTCTTTGAGCTAAGATCTCCATGCCTGCAGAGTGACTCAAGGGCGAGTCACCATGTTTGTGTTGGGGGCCTGTTGGGAAGGAGTTCCCCCAAGAGAAGTTTTGGGGCTAAAAGCCCATGTTTTGGGCTAATTTTTTAATAAAGTTGTAAAGTCTTTACATTTTGTGGTCGCGGAGTGTGAAGGTGTTAAGAGTCATAAAGGGTTGTCCACCCTTATTTTGTAAAGTGTTATGTCAGCTTTAGGAGATCTACCCATGGTCTACAAACCATGGGATTGTATAAAAAGAGCTAAGTAAGCAAGCTCTAAGTAGCTTTTGGGGTGAAGTCTGAATAGATTTTGGATGTAAGGAGTTTGTGAGAGCTAAGAGTGAGAGTCTTAGCATAGGGGAAAGGCTCTGTCGCTGAGTGCGCATAGGCCTAGAGTAGAAGTCCGCAGCTGAGTGCACGGACCCCTGCAGATATGTGTGCAGGGTGGATAGAGTCTATATTAAACTGAAGATATCAATAAAGAGAAGTATTCTGCAAATTACTATGTATTTAGTCTCTATTAATGCATCTGATTTTGTTGTGTTATGACCTGGGTTTATATTGTGATGTTTTGATGCACGAATGTATGTAATTATATCTGTTGATGGAATGTAAGTAGGAATATCTATTTACACAACAATAGTTGTAATCCCCTGTAGGATAAGTAATGACTAAGATAACTAAGGAAATTATACAATATATCGTCATAGAGCTGCGAAAGTAGAGGAACCGTGGGTTAAGGCTGCGCGAAGGTCAGTTGCATACCTTCGTGAAGGGACTGAAGGATGGGATAAGAGGTAGATTGACGGAACCCAAGGGCTTAGCGACATGTGCGAAGGCAGGGGTAAGAACTATAAAACGACATCACGACCATATCAGGGTGTGGAAACTTGGTTCCAACATCCTCCCATACTGCTTTGGGTGATACTTCGGTCCTTGCTCCGCGGGCTTATGCCAAAAGGTCCAGTAGTGTAGGTATTTGTTTGGTTGACTAACGCTGAACCCGGGTCAGGGCCCATAAAGCCAATAATCACCACTAAAAATATTTGAAAATATTGGACCCTATTCATATACTATGCAGAAAATTAAAAAAATTCTACTTACCAAACAATCAGGACATGACTTTGGCGAATTCTGATCTCTGCAGGTGCGTAGGCATTACCCCACATCTTACCACTTCGACTCCACCAGTCCTAAAAAATTAAAACAAAAGAAATCATACTAAAACACTTCTAGTATCATCCCTTAGAACCTCCCTGGCAACGATGCCAAAATGTTGGGGAAAATTATAGACTTATAATTTGACAGACATAGATTATCAACTAGGAGTAGGTAACCTTGTGAGATGTTGTGCAAAGTATATGCAGGCTAATACCGTAAGTGTTGTTCTAAGTAAAGTCACACACACAGAGCTTCAAGAACTCTTTTCATTATCAACACTTAGCAACAAAGGATATGGAGTAGATAATTCATCTCTCTACAACACCTAAAATTGCTGATGGAGATCCAGAAAAGATACAAACCCAAAAAACAACAATTAACTCAATTCCTTCAAGAACTCTTTTCTTCATCAACGCTTAGCAGAAATGGATATGGAGTAGATAACTCATCTCTCTACATCACCTAGAATTGTTGATGCAGATCCAGAAAAGATACAAACCCAAACAACAACAATTAACTCAATTCACACTTTGCATAATAGAAATGAAAGCATATTCACAATTCCAAATCCTTCATCAAATGAGCTCACTTTCAACCATCATTCACAAGCTGTTACAAATTAGAAAAGAGAACTGCAAACTATGTACTAATTCTAGTAATGAATGAAATAAATAAATAAAAATAAAATAAATGTGTAGCTACAAGAGTTGTGAGTAAAGGGGGCCCTTCCTTACTCACAACACCTTCAACTACGAAATGAGTTACTCAATGAAATTCAGCAGAACATAAAGTATTATATTAATCTGGAAAATATACAGTCATACAGGTCTGATATATTCAATCTATCCTTCTTCTCTCCAGATCCTCTCCCCCCCATCTGAATAAACATAAAGGTCTTTTATACAAATACATGGGCATAACTTGCCTCAAGTTAGAAAATCTAACACCCTACAACTAATAAGCATGATGAGGTCGACCCATCACTGAAAGCATGGATCGAACAGATTTCGTAAAGCTACAAGAACTGCCTCTTAATACGACCATATAAGAAAGGAATGAAGATATGGGAAGTTTCAATGGCAGTTCTGAGGTGACTAATAGGACAACATCCATATTAGTGTCTTTCTCCACAAAACCCATGTCTGCATTCTCCTCGAGGCTGACCGGAACATGCTCAACCATGGATATCACTGCAGGAAATCGAGGTGGTTATAGGAAATCTCCATGTCTATAGGAAATCGACGAACTTTCCAGAAATTGTGAAGTAGTTACAGGAAATCGGGGCGGTTACATGAAATCTCCGCATCTATAGGAAATCGGTGAACTTTGCAGAAATATCCATATTTACAGGAAATCGATGACTGCAGGAAATCACAGAGTAGTTGCAAGAATCTTGGAACCGCTTCAGAAAATGGTTGTTCCGCACAAGATGTGGTCAACTTCTTTGACATTGTAGGTGATTCGATTAGATAACATTTTAACTTCAAAAATACTTAGGAATTAAAGTAAAATTATACATTTTAGAATAATTTGCATTCTTTCAAGTTCACAACACCCTCTTGGTCAAAACACACATAATGTAATAAAAGAGGGTTCTTAAGGATAAGAAGGTTTCAAAATAAAGGGGTTAAGGCCTCATAAATATTAAAAAAAATGAGGAAAATTAGGACGCAACAAACACTAAGCATTTTAGAATTAAAGTTGTGTGGAAAAACACTGTTATCTAATTTTTGATATGATAATAAGAATGAGAATTTCCTTGATCCAACATTAAGTTGACTCAGAGGGCTTAAGCTCTTGGGTTAGGGCCCAACTGTGGCAGCAAAGGCTCCTCTTTTTGTACTTGTATGCTTAGGTTATTTCATAGATTAATTTTTGAATTGATTTTAGCATTGTTTCATTGCAAATAGTGGTGAGGTTAATTAGTTTGCTTCCATTTGAGCATAGCTTTAGAGAGAAAAAAGTGTTGGAAATAATACTGAGAGGGGGGGTGAATCAGTATTATCAAGTCAAATATTCCCTTTTTCAAATTCAGATAATATACGCTACTTCAGTTAATTAAACCCGCGTATATACATAACTATGTCGAAAGAAACCCACGTATACAATGCAAACTTATAATTTACTTTATCTGTTAGATATTGATTGTTAATCTGTGTATCAGAATCAAATAACCAGTAACCAGGAACAATAAAACAGAGCAGAAGACAATCACACACAAGAACACAAGATATAAGGTGGAAACCCAATGTGGGTGAAAATCACTTGCTGCAATTCGTCTCTATCTTCTTTAAATTAGAAACTTCTTTTTACAATGTACTGGTGCAGTCCTTTACCAGTACGCAGGTTGCAACCTGCAGAGAGCTACAACCCTCTCTCGTTCTCCAGCTTCTCTTGGAAGGGAGCTACAACCCCCTTAGCTCTTGCACTAGCCAAGATACTAGTACGTAGGTGCTGGCCTACAGAAGGCTACAACCTTCTCTTTCTTCCAGGGACCACGTTTCATAAATTTTCAGACTGCATCCATGAACATTAATCAAGAGTTTATGCTTCAATCAATCACCTTTTCACCAATCAAAACTGAATAAAAAATAAACACTTCTCTGACAGCTGTACCAAGAACACAGTAACTATAACCATACACTAATTCTGAACCCAGAATACTGCAGCAATAAACAGAAGCAACTAGATCAAAACTCAAAAGATATACGCTACTTCAATAACCTGAAACCTGCGTGCATACGCTTCTGTCTTTGGAGAAACCTGCGTATACGCTGTTTTCATTCACTGAACCAGCGTGTATACGCGCCTTCGCTTCACTGAACCTGCGTACAGATCTATAAAAGATAATTCACTCTTTCAAATATTCAGACACTGATTAACCCAGATTATCAGATTTATAGATCAAGCATGCGCCACATATAACAGATCAAAATCATGCAAAGATATTATCATTCAAGCCAAAAGATTATGACCCATCAATAGAACTTATCCTTCTTTGCGATAAGGTTCCTCCTTTATTCAGATCGAGATCTGCACCATAACCCCAATCACCAATATTTCAGATCTCACACTTATTAGATATTCAATTAATTTAGATCATCCTTTGCCAAATGATCTCCTTCCTCTTTTATAGTCTTAGGCCTTTCACAATACCACGGTCCAAAACCAAAATAAACAATACCAAGGACCCAATACTTGGGATCAACACTTCTAATGAGATGCCATGGTCCAAAACCATAGGTTCAAATACCAAGGACTAACTACCATGGACCAAAAGTAAATTTTCCAACATATACGCACTTTTCCTTGCATGAAAGTGCGTGTATACGCATACACACCTTTGTAACGTCTAACCTGCGTGTATACGCGTCTTAGTCTAGATGAACCTGCGTATATGTCTTTTCTTTCATTCTAAAAGCCTGAACTGAGATCTGTTACCAAAGAGAGTTGCCATCAAGGACAAAGGGTTGTGCTCCCCCTGAGTACATGCTGAAATTTCGGCCCTGCTGCGCTGACCATGCTCCCCCTGACTGTAGGCAAGATCTGCAAAAAGATGTTCTTCAAGAAGAACCATGACTTATACATCATAAAAGACCTTCCTATCACCAAAAGACTCAATACATACATCCATAACCCAACCAAGTGGGGATCATCCACCCAACCAAGTGGGGATACATCAGACATTTACATATGACAACCAAGTACATTACATCTTCATCCCAGGCATAGTGGGGAAACCAAAATAGGCCGTTACATGACCTTGACACCTTAAAAGAGATACATGACATAGAGACGAAATAACTAGAGCAAGACTTATGAAAGTCACCAATAACTGATATCTGCAGCATTTGTCAATCACCATTCAGATCAGCAACCAAGATTTCCTTCTGTTCTCCCTCTACCTCTGTTCCACCTGAAACCAACAACAGCTGTGAACTAGAACCAAAAGCTTCTAAGATAATGCCAACAATGCATTATTAGAAGATTATCTGCTCCCCCTGAACCTGTGCCGGATGGTCTCTGCTAGACCCATATCAGAATATCTTCAACTAGAGCCTGTCCCTACTGATATCCATCAAACCTCCATATATGCGACTATCTCTGCACAAACTGGCGTATGTACGCGGATCCTCCTCAGGCAACTCGCCTACACCCATTTTTCTCTGAAACAGACAAGATTTAACAGCAAGATGATGCATCAAATACTCCCAGCTTCTGTCTGAGGTATTCAAAAGTTTCCCTGGGCTGTGGTTTAGTGAGAATATCAAAAAATTGTTCCTTAGAAGGAACATACTCCAATTTGACCTTTTGTTCCAACACTTGTTACCAGAGAAAGTGATGCTTGATCGGTATGTGCTTGGTCTTTGAATGCATGACTGGGTTCTTTGAAATGCTGATTGCACTTGTATTATCACATAAGATGGAGATAGGTGGTGTACAAGTGATTTGAAAATCCTGCAAGGTCTGCATCATCCAAAGGAGTTGAGTGCAGCAAGATGCAACCGCCACATATTTCGCTTCAGCTGTAGATAAAGCAATCGAACTCTGTTTCTTGCTGAACCAAGATACTAATCTGGAACCCATAAAGAATGCACCACCACTTGTGCTCTTCCTGTCAACCACGCTTCCGGCCCAATCTGCATCTATATAAGCATGAAGAGTGAGATATGTATCTCTAGGATACCATAAGCCATAGTTTTGAGTTCCTTGAAGATACTTGAAAATTATTTTCACTGCCTGGAGATGGGTTTCCTTAGGATTTGACTGAAATCTTCCAACTATTCCAACTGCATGCACGATGTCTGGTTGGGTACCTATAAAATAAAGTAGACTTCCAATCATGGATCTATATGTTGGTTGATGCACTACTGCTGATTCATCATTTGCACTGAGGCTGCATCCTGTAACCATAGGGGTACATACTGGTTTTGAATCTTCCATGCCATACTTCTTCAAAATCTGCTTGAGGTACTTGGTTTGAGACAAAAAGATACCGCCTTCATTTTGTTGGATTTGTAGACCAAGAAAATATGTTAGTTCTCCAAGTAATGACATTTCAAATTCTTTCTGCATCACCAAGGCAAAGTTTTGACTCATAGTTTCTTCATTGCTGCCAAAGATAATATCATCTACATACACAACAAGTATTAGCAATTTGTCATTTTCAATTTTTATATAAAGATTGCTATCTGCTGATCCCTTTGAAAAGCCTTGTTGATGAAGATATTTGTCCAAACGATAGTACCAAGCCCTTGGAGCCTGTTTAAGACCATAAAGAGCCTTTTTTAGTCTGCATACAAGATTTGGATCATTCCCAAGAATGAAACCATCTGGTTGCTCAATGTACACCTCTTCTTCTAAGTCTCCATTCAGAAAGGCTGATTTCACGTCCATTTGAAATACTTTGAACTTCTGAAAGCTTGAGAGAGCAAGAAACATTCGGATGGCCTCAAGTCTAGCAACGGGAGCAAAAGTTTCTTCAAAGTCTATTCCTTCTTGTTGAGCATACCCTTTACAAACAAGTCTGGCCTTGTTTCTAATCACTTCCCCATTTTCATTCATCTTGTTTTTAAAGATCCATTTTGTCCCTATGACATTCTTATCTTTTGGTCTAGGAACCAGCTCCCAAGTGTTATTCTTTTTGATCTGCTCAAGTTCTTCATCCATTGCCTTGACCCAACATTCATCTTTGCATGCCTCTTTTACATTTTGTGGTTCAGTGGAGGAGAGCAATGCCAAATAGCTTGAGGCTTCTGTAATTGTTCTTCTTGTTTGTATATATGCCTCTTTCTGCCCCAAAATTTGAGATTCTGGATGATTCTTCTAAATGTACCTGGATGGAGTCTTCTCTTCTATCCTTATCTATTCCTCTGGTGCCTCTTGAGGTTCTTCTTCATCATCAGTCTGATTTGAAGGATGGTCTTCATCCTCTTTGGTATTTTCATAATTTACTTGCCTAGGAATGTTTCCTTCTTCATCAACTACTACGTCAATGCTATCAACTATTCTTCCAAGTCTTTTGTTGTAACACTTATAAGCTTTGCTGTGAGGAGAATAACCAAGGAGAATGCCTTCATCTGCTCTACGTTCAAACTTTCCAAGATGTTCATCATTATTCTTAATATAGCATTTGCTTCCAAATATTTTGAAATGTTTTACCGAAGGAGTCTCACCATACCAGAGCTCATGAGGAGTTTGAGTGCTGTTCACCCGGACATTTGTTTTGTTGAGAATAACAACCACAGCAAATTCAGCTTCTCCCCAGAAGGTTACGGGAGTTCCAGACTCATCAAGCATAGCACGAGCCATTTGTTGAACCGTTCTGTTCATCCTTTACACTACTCCATTTTGCTGAGGAGTCCTAGCTGTAGAAAATTCCCTTCTTATTCCATGTTCTTCACAAAAATCGAAAAATTCATTTGAGGTAAACTCCCCACCTCTATCAGACCTAAGGCATTTAATTTTGTGATCTGATTCGTTTTCAACCAAGGCTTTGAATGATTTGAATTTTTTGAAGGTTTCGTCTTTGTGCTTCATAAGTCCTATCCAAACCATCCTGGAGAAGTCGTCAATGAATAATATAAAGTATTCTTCTTCTCGAGGTGACATTTTCCTAGATGGACCACATACATCTGTATGGACTAGTTCAAGAGGCCTGCTAGCTGATCCTTCCTTCTCAGGGAAGTTAGTTCTGGTTTGATTACCAAACTGACATGATTTGCATATTGTATTGTCTGGAATTTTGATGTCTGGAAGATCATGAACTGCCTGGTATTTGCATGCTTTCCTTCTCTGTGAAAAGCTTAGATGCCCCAACCTCTGGTGCCATAACCAATGTTCATCATTCTTGCTCAAATAACATTGTTGTTGTCCTTCTTCAAATTTGCATAAATTATTTGGAGTTCTTATGCCTTTGATCACTGTTTTTCCTGTATCAAGATCATGAACACTACATCCATTTGATCGAAATATTACCTCAGTTCCTTGATCACACATCTGAATGACACTCAGTAGATTATGCTTCAAGCCATCAACATACAAAACATTTCCAGCCTTGACTTTTTCTTTCAACTGAACAGTGCCTTTTCCTTTTATGACTGCAGGGGTATCATTTCCAAAAGAAACTTTCTTTCCTTTTTCTAAAGCACTATATGATTGAAGTTTTTCTTTATCACTTGTCATATGCTTCGAACATCCACTGTCGATGTACCATTTATTTTCCTATCCTTCTGCATATAAAGTTATCCCACATCTTTCTGGTTGCGGTTCCTTCATTTTCCATGTTCTGGTATTTGAGGTATGTTCCTTCTGAGTTGTCTTCCGAAACTTGCTCCTGCATTCAGAATCTTCATGACCGAAGTTATTACAAATAGAACATTCAATTTCACTTTCAAGTGCGGAAAAGTTGTTATAGGTCCTTTTCGTGATTCCAGTCATACTTCTTTGTTTTTGAGCTTCTCTAGTCATGATTGTCTTATAGGCAACACATTGAGCTGCTTTGTGACCAAAATTATGGCAAGAGAAACATTGGCCATTGAAGAAACTCCTGCGATTATCAAATCTATTAACCAACCGATTGTAGCTTCTATTGACATCCATTCTTGAGGCAAATTGGGAAGATTTTACCTGTGGCTGGTTGTGGCTTCTGTTTTTCCTTAAGGTAGATTGCCCCCGATTTTCTTGATAGTCTTTGTTCATTCTTGAGGTAAACTGTCCCTGATTTACCTGATGATTTCTATTAGGCCTTTTCTCACTCCTCCTTGCTGCATCAAGATAAATTTTGGAGGTGGATGCTTGAGATGCTTCTCCATTATATCCCAAACCTGTCTTGATTAGTGGAGAACGCTGCACATTGATAATCTCATCCAGAGTTTCAGATCCTTTAACAAATTTAAGATTAAGAGCTTTTGTTTTCTCAATCTCTTTTCTAAGACCAACAATTTCACATTCCAATTTTTCATGATGTTTTTCCCTTTCAGCCAGTTGACATTGCAGAGAATCAATAATCACATTTTTCTCTTCTAAACAAATTTTGAGATTAGAAATCTCTTCATAAAGACCTTCTTCATCTATAACATCCATGTAATCATCATCTTCAAAAGCCATTAAAAGTTTATAATTATTACCTCGTTCATCTTCGTCACTATTTGAAAGTCCATCACTATCTTCATGAGTGTAATAGCTTTTCTTATTTGCATTTTGTTTCTTGTTCCATCTAACAGGTTCCTTCCCCTTGTCAATCTTATCCTTATGAGGACATTTGGCAGCATAGTGACCGACTCTTCCACAAGCAAAGCATTTGAAAGGTAACTTACCTCGGAATCGTCCAGCACCCCGTTGAAGGTTTTTTACAAAATTTGATTCTTCTTCTTCTTCTGACACGTGTCCTGACTCATAGTAATCTCCTTTTCCTGAAGCCTTGAAGGCAGCTTCTCTCCTATCTGATGGTCCTCCTTTCCTCATTTCATAAGCAGTCAGAATTCCGTGCAGCTGTGACATGGTAAGGTTTCGTAGATTCTCTTTTTCTTCTATTGCAGAAACTTTAGATTCAAACCTAGGGGACAAAGATCTTAGAACCTTTTCAACCACAACAGCCTCTTTTATTTCTTCACCCAAATTTTTCATACAATTAACAATCTCATCTACACGAAGGAAATAGTTAGCCACACTTTCATCGTTGTGCATTCTGAGATTTTCATACTGAATTCTGAGGGTTTGAAGTTTTGCTCGTTTTACCTGATCATCTCCTTCATAGCTAAGAACATTCTTGTCCCATATTTCTTTTGCGGATTATACTGCATAACCTTCATGAATGCTAATTGAGAGAGACATCCTAATAGAGTATTGACAGCCTTTACATTTGTTTCATATTTTTTCTTCTCAGTCGGATCTGTAGGAGTTGCTGATGGAAAAGTGTACCCTGTATCTATGATATCCCAGACTTCTGTACCAAGAGATTGAAGATAGGCAGTAACTCTTACCTTCCAATATACGAAGTTTGTCCCGTCAAAGATTGGTGGCCTGATAGATGCTTCTCTCTCATAGTTGCTCATGATGATGGATCTTCCTTCAAGCGATCAAGCTTCTTCAGAAGGACCTGCTCTGATACCAATTGTTGGAAATAATACTGAGAGGGGGGGTGAATCAGTATTATCAAGTCAAATATTCCCTTTTTCAAATTCAAATAATATACACTACTTCAGTTAATTAAACCCGCGTATATACGCAACTATGTCGAAAGAAAACCGCGTATACAATGCAAACTTATAATTTACTTTATCTGTCAGATGTTGATTGTTAATCTGTGTATCAGAATCAAATAACTAGTAACCAGGAACAGTAAAACAGAGCAGAAGACAATCACACACAAGAACACAAGATATAAGGTGGAAACCCAATGTGGGTGAAAACCACCTGCTGCAATTCGTCTCTATCTTCTTTTAATTAGAAACTTCTTTTTACAATGTACTGGTGCAGTCCTTTACCAGTACGCAGGCTGCAACCTGTAGAGAGCTACAACCCTCTCTCGTTCTCCAGCTTCTCCTGGAAGGGAGCTACAACCCCCTTAGCTCTTGCACTAGCCAAGATACTAGTACATAGGTGCTAGCCTACAGAAGGCTACAACCTTCTCTTTCTTCGAGGGACCACGTTTCATAAATTTTCAGACTGCATCCATGAACATTAATCAAGAATTTACGCTTCAATCAATCACCTTTTCACCAATCAAAATTGAATAAAAAATAAACACTTCTCTGACAGCTGTAACCAGAACATAGTAACTGTAACCATACACTAATTCTTAACCTAGAATACTGCAGTAATAAACAAAAGCAGCTAGATCACAACTCAAAATATATACGCTACTTCAATAACTTGAAACATGCGTGCATACGCTTCTGTCTTTGGAGAAACCTGCGTATACACTGTTTTCATTCACTGAAACAGCGTGTATACGCGCCTTCGCTTCACTGAACCTGCGTACAGATCTATAAAAGATAATTCACTCTTTCAAATATTCAGACACTGATTAACCCAGATTATCAGATGTATAGATCAAGCATGTGCCACATATAACAGATCAAAATCATGCAAAGATATTATCATTCAAGCCAAAAGATTATGACCCATCAATAGAACTTATCCTTCTTTACGCTAAGGTTCCTCCTTTATTCAGATCCAGATTTGCACCATAACCCCAATCACCAATATTTCAGATCTCGCACTTATTAGATATTCAATTAATTTAGATCATCCTTTGCCAAATGATCTCCTTCCTCTTTTATAGTCTTAGGCCTTTCGCAATACCACGGTCCAAAACCATAATAAACAATACCAAGGACCCAATACTTGGGATCAACACTTCTGACGAGATGCCATGGTCCAAAACCATAGGTTCAAATACCAAGGACTAACTACCACAGACCAAAAGTAAATTTTCCAACATATACACACTTTTCCTTGCATGAAAGTGCATGTATATGCATACGCGCCTTTGTAACGCCTAACCTGCATGTATACGTGTCTTAGTCTAGATGAACCTGCGTATATGTCTTTTCTTTCATTCTAAAAGCCTGAACTGAGGTTTGTTACCAAAGAGAGTTGCCATCAAGGACAACACCTGTGCCATAGCTCCAAACCTGTGCCATAATGCCAACAAAAAGAATACTAAAAGGGGTGATAGCAGGTGGATTTGGGCTCACTCCTCCCTTCAAGGACCATGGTTTGAGGAAAAAAATCCTATTCAACCCCAAAAAGATAGAATTGTGATTTCTTATGGAATTTAAGGTTTCTACTACTTAGGCCAACATCTGTTCAGTTTTCAAGAATAGGTTTCAGTTGTTATTTATGATATTTCTAGCTTTGTATTAGATCTCATGGTGTTTCACAATATTCTGCAAGTATTTTCATGCATGAACTAGGCAACTAAATAATGGAATTCTATTTCTTATGTTGATTAGAGATCTTCCTTGTTTGACATGATTCATGGGTAAATGCCAGTGATGTATGTGTTGCAGGAACCTTGAATAATGTAAGGAGATCTCATGTCAACAGCCTCAGCATATCTATCCATGATCACCAAAAGCCACTAAGTCCATCAACCAATTCATCATTCCATAAGAACAACATTCCAGGTTTATGGAGCAAATCCAACCATCTTACAAACTGTGGTTTGAGCTCTGAGGAAGTCCTAGCCACTCCCTTGCCTTATTTCTTCCATCATTAACCTTCCCTAGGCCCTATACCACCTTCCAAATCACACCTATTTCTCTCATCCAGATCCTATATGAATACAAGGGATCCTGTAGGAGCATTAGGACATCCAGTAGGAAGCATTAGGACATCCTGTAGGACGACCTATAGTGGCCGGTTTGAGGCTGATTTGTGGAAAAAGCATACAGGAAGATAGGAGAAGATCCCCACTTGCCTCCTAAGCCATTTGAACTTTCAAAACCATCTCTAACCCACCTGCGATATCCTCAGGAATATTTAGCATTCACATTTTCACAAAAAAAGGACAAAAAGGGAAAAAAGAGTTATTGTGTTCATTCATATGCACAACAGTAAAATGTTTGGTTTTTTCAGATTGCATGCCTAGGAAATTTAGGATTACACACATGTTAGCTTAGAATTCTTCTAAAGCAAGATATCTTAACAATTATTTAGATGAGTGGTGTGTTTAAAGCATTTATTTCAGTATTTCATTACTACAGTAGACAATATATCCATTCTTCCAATTAAGGTAAAATTCCCCTTTCTTCATTGGTAATCAAACTTCTTCTGAATCAATAGAAGGTTGGTTTGAGAAACCATAGTGGTCTATCACCAGCTCAGCAGTGACAAAGAGTGGACCCATCACATCTGCTTGTGTATACAACACTGTCACCTCCAAGTTTGTACGAACCCCAGGTTGATAAAGTAAAGTTGGTAGCCTAGGAGTTGCAACATTTTTGCTGCAATACTAGTGCTCATCACTTTTTGGTGCCATTGCCAGGGAGGTGTTTGAGTAAGATGTGATTTCTGCTTTTTTTCTTCCATTTCTTATCTCTTTCATTCCGCTATTAGCTTCATTTTTGCAAAAGTAATTGTAAGTTGGTTTGCTTTCCTTTCCATTCTGCAAGTAAGATTTCATTCAACAATTAGTTTCCATTCAGTTTGTTATTTCAATTCTGCAATTAGTCTTAAAGCTTGAAAAACAAACAAAACAAAAACACTTCTTTCATGCCTCGTAGGAATAGGGATAACTTAGGAAATTTCTACCAAATACCCCCACCACTTCAAACAACCAACCTTCCCTCTTCTTCGGTGGCTGTGAATTGGAGGACCTATTAAGCGAACAACCAGAGATTTTTGAAGAGTCTACAGGGGGAGAAGACGAAGGAGAACCCATTCCAATTGACCTAATGGCTGAAAATAGAAATGATAGAGGAGATAGAGAAAGAATTGAGGGTGTTTTTCCCATCAAAGAAACCAATGGGGATGCCAAGATGAAAAATATATGCCACTTTTCTCTTCCTCACTTCCATGGCATGACCTTAGAAGATCCAAATACTTTCTTGTTTGAGTTCGTTGTCATATGTAGAACTTATGATTACACCACTGATGATCAGAATTTGAAATTATTTCCCTCCATTCTCAAGGATGCAGCTCTGCGCTAGTTCATCGGTTTACTTGGGGATAACATCACAACCTGGGCTCAGATGCAGCAAGCCTTCAACAAAAAGTATCGGGACTATTGTAGGTCAAAAAACACTAAAGAGGAAATTTTTAGAATGACCATGGGGCATGATGAGTCCTTAGAAGATTACGAGGAAATATTCTAGATTAGCTACAAAAGGGCCATGTGCACACTTGATCCTGAGTCACTGAATCAAGTCCTACTCAGGAGGGTCAGGGAAGATCTTTTGGATACCCTAAACCTACTAGCAGGAGGGGACATCTACTAGCTACCTTAAGAAGATACCAAGAAAGTCTTTAAGAACCATTCTAGGGCAACTAGGGAAAAGGGTAGGGGTTGTCAACCAACAACCAACTCATCCTCTTCCAACACATCCATAAAAGGTGAAATTGGAAATATGCTGGAAGATTTCAAGAGTGAAATGTTGCAAACCCTTTTCCTACAGATGGACACTATGCACATCAAGAGAATGCAGGAGGAAGCAAAGAGATCATTAGCCATTTTCTACCCTAGATGCATAAGGAGGCACCCTAGGAATGAATGTCCACTAAACCTTATAGAAATCTGCTCGGTCTGTGAAGAAAACCACTCCACAGACAAGTGCCCTTCTCTACCTGGACTAAAAGCTGTGTATCAGGGAATTGAAGGGGTGACTGAAAAGCTCTTCTACATAAATAAAAGGAGACTTCATGGACCTTGATCGTACCAGGAAGGCATGAAAGGGTCATTCTATGCATATTACAACCCTAACAAAAACACATCCATTCCCTCTTGGGCCCCCCCTGCTCATCCCTCCTGGTCTACACCTTATCCTTGGTCTTTTGCACCTCAGTACCATTCCTAGTCGACCAACCAGTTATTTCAGCCATATACTCCTCCACAGCCTCAGAGGAATGCACGACCTCACTGGTGGAGGCCCCCATACAACAATGCTCCAGCTTTATTGCCTTCACCTCCTACTCAACCACAACTTTTACACCCTGCTCCACCTAAACAACCTCAGATGCCTGCCCAACCAAATCCAAACCTGAACAACAGATAGGCACAACAAGTATACAATGGAGAGACATCCTACCTTGCTTATGCTGTGGAAATTCAGGAAATCAACCTGAGGTCTGGGAGAGTACTCCCGGACATCCAACCTCCATCTCCACCAAGGGAGAGTGAGGAGGAAAGAGAGGAAAGTATACCTAGAGTGAATCCACCACCCTTTCCTGAAATATTAACTCATCTAGTCCAGCCTACCCTAGAAGAGAATGAACTTCTGGGTGAATTGAAAAATCTATGTGTCAAAATTCCACTTCTCCAAGCCATTAAGGATGTACCTATTTACAACAAATTGATTAAAGAGAAGTGTTTCAAACATCTAGGGATGCAAAAAAGAGACACCTCTGCCATTAATGTTATTGCACAATTGTTCGACTTATATCAAAGAAGGGTGCAAACCACTCTGAAAACCCCAAAGGAGAATGAATCTATCTCTCAAGGATATAGTCAAAGGATAACTGCAAAAGTTGTTGGATGTAGGATTCATTTACCCTATCTCAGATAGTGAGTGGGTTTCTCCTTTGCCGTTGGTTCCAAATAAAATGGGAAATGGAGGATTTGTGTTGATTATAGGGAGTTAAACAAAGCAACAAAGAAGGACCATTTTCCTCTACCTCTCATCAACCAAGTGTTAGATGGCCTGGCAGGGATTTTTTTTTCTTTGTTAGATGGGTTTAACAGGTACAATCAAATCTATATTAGCGTAGAATACTAGGATAAAACCACCTTCACCTGTCCATGGGGTACTTTCGCTTATAGGGTCCTTCCTTTTGGTCTATGCAGTGCCCCTGCCACTATCTAAAGGGCAGTCCTGAGTATCTTCGCCGAGCTAGTCTAGGATGCAGTGGAAATTTATATGGATGATTGTATGCCCTATGGGTGTGATTTCCAGGAGGCTCTCTCCAACTTGCATAAGGTGTTGAACAAATGCATTGAAATTAACTTGTCCCCTAGTCCCAAAAATTGTGAGTTCTTGATGATTGTAGGGATTGTTCTAAGTCATTCAATATCCCAGAAAGGACTGCAGGTAGACCCAAATAAGATAGCCATAATCCAAAGAGTCCCAACTCTACAAAAACAAAGGGATGTCAGAAGTTTTCTAGGTTTAGTTGGATACTATAGGAGATTTATAAAAGACTTCAGCAAGTTGGTTTCTGATTTATTTGGGTTATTGGCCGAAGTCTGCAAAGTTTTATGGTTAGAAAGCTATCAAGAGGCCTTGGACACCCTAAATGACAAGTTGACTACTGCACCTATTCTCCAAGGCCCAAATTGGGCTCTTCCTTTCCATATACATGTCGATGCCTCTCACAAAGCCATAGGAGTAGCCCTAGGCTAGATAGATGAAAAGCTACCTTATGCCATTTACTTCATTAGTAAGAATCTGTCAAAAGCCAAACTGAACTACACAGTGACTAAAAATGAGCTCCTAGTTGTTGTGGATTCATTGAACAAATTTAGGCATTACATTATAGGTTAATAAACATTTGTACAGAGTGACCATGCTGCAATTAAATACTTGATGAATAAAATTGATGTAAATGTCCAGATTATTAGATGGTGACTTTTATTGCAACAGTTTGATTCAACTATTATTGATAAGCCTGGTAAGGAGAATGTTGTTGCAGATTTTTTTATCCAGATTGAGTTTTCCTCCAAGGGGGGAAGGAATGGTTGATGGTCAGTTACTGGATGAACACTTATTCGCCATTTCAGTTCTCTCTCCATGGTTTTCTTACATAGAAAATTACTTGGTGTCTGCACAGTTTCCACCAAATTTGTCCTCCAAGGAAAAGAGAAAGATTGTAAGGAAGAGCGCCCCATTCACTTGGATTGGGGGAAACCTCTTCAAACTAGGCCCAGATCAAATTTTGAGAAGATGTATCAGGAAGAAGGAAGTCTTTGACATCCTTCTGACCTATCATGATGGGCCTTGTGGAGGTCACTTTGCAGCGAAAATGACAACATTCAAGGTACTACAAGCTGGTTATTACTGGCCCACTCTTCACCAAGATGTGAGGAGGCATACTAGTCAGTGTGATCGATGCCAAAGGATGGGGAAACCTACCCCAAGGGATGAAATTCCTCTACAACCCAAAGTGACTTTTGTAGAATTTTTGAATAATATGACACTTATTCACAGAAATTATCCCGATTATACACTATTGCGGAATACATGCATAATACATAACCTCCTCTACGTTGATCATCAATTTTGCGGAATTAAAAACAATGAAACATCAAATGCATGCGCACATTAACACAGTATGTAATCCGGGGAAAGCATACAGTTGAAAACCCCACACTATCTGTATATTAGAATGATTGAGAACATATAACAATACATAGTACAATACTCCTCACAAGTACTCAGTACTATCTCCACCTGTTACACACAAAACTAGCTCAGATCTGAATCAATCACAGGTTCAAATCTCCTCCACTGTCTGCCTGCCTCCACTGCGCAATCCTACATGAGAATAGATGAGTATGGCTGATCCAAACTCGTATTTCCCTTGGCTGAACCACGCAATCCTCATTGGCAATACTCAATCCATTGATTGTGCAAATCTCATGCACAACTATAGTCACAACTGATAGCAATCTCAACCTCTAACACCTATCTCCACTGAACTGTCCATGCACTGAGTTAACTGATGTATTCTTTAGTTGCTTTCTGAGTTAATAATCAGTGAATTAATTAACAATTAATTCACATCACTCATCACTAGTGTATTTGCAGTTAAACTAAATACAACTAGTTCAACCAAGTCAAACTGAACACAACTCCATCAACTCCTCAATCAACTCCACCAAACTCAACCACTTGAGTTCTAACTGAAGTCCATCATGCAATAGCTCAACTGACCCATAAGAAAAACGTATTTCCTTCTGATAGCTACATGTGCCACATCTGTAGCTCAAACTGAAGTGCTCCAAGAGGATAAGATAATGTTTATAGTCCAAATATTATTATGAGCTAATAATATTCGACTGTTCTATTTTTAGCTTGGCAGTCTAAAAATAGACTCCACCCATATGTCTAAAAATAGAAGTCCATATATTTTTACCAACATGACCAATCATCCACAAATAGCATCCTGCAACTCATAGACCATGATCCATATGTCTAAAAATAGACTTTGCGCCAAAAATAGCCTGCGGGCCCACGTAGTGAAGGCTACTTCTTTCCACTAAGCTTCATCATCTTGTTGCATTCTCAACACTCCCTCTCAACAAGATATGGATTATCAGAAACCCTTATCCTGTCTCGGTGGTATTCTAATTTGCTCCTGGTGAGCGCCTTCGTCAAGATATTAACATCCTGATCCTCTGTTGGAATGTATGAAAGTAACATGATTCTCTGCTGCACACAATCTCTGATATGATGGTACCTAATGTCAATGTGCTTAGATCTATCATGAAATACTAGATTAGCCGAGAGTTTAATGCAACTCTGGTTATCACAATAAATCACTGTACGCTCCAAGCATGAACCGAACAACCCGACCAGGATCTTCCTCATCCATATAGCCTCGCATGCAGCCAAACTTGCTGCCATATACTCGGCCTCTGCTGAATTGAGTGCCACGGATCTATACTTCCTGCTGTACCAAGAAACTACTGTCGACCCAATACTAAAAATCCCTCCAGATGTGCTCTTTCTGTCCGTTGGGCTCCCTGCCCAATCTGCATCCGTGAAGCCACATAGCTTCAACTCATCCTCTTGTCTGTACCACAATCCATATCCCTATGTGCCTCTGAGATAACACAATACATGCTTGCCTGCCTTCTAGAAGAGCTTGGTTGGCTTAACCATAGCTTGTGAAAGCTGGTTAACAGCATAGCATATATCGGGTCGTGTATTGACCAGATACATAAGAAACCCCACCAACTGTCGATAAACAGTGGCATCCACTACTTCTGCTAAAGTAGCATCCTCCTTCCTCCAACCTCTAGGAAGAGGAGTATCAACAGGCTTGCAGCCATGCATGTTGAACTTCTCTAGTATCTCCCAAGCATACTTACCCTGAGAAACAAATAGTCCATCACTGCACTGCCAAATTTCCAATCCCAGGAAATAATGAAGGAGGCCCAAGTCCTTCATCTCAAACTCCTTAGCAAGATCCTCCTTGCATGAAAGTATCAACAGCTCATCACCTGTTAGAATCAAATCATCTACATAAAGTACAATGATAAGAAACTTACCCTCCACCACAATCTGGTATATGTTAGGACCTGCCTCACTCTTGGAGAATCCAAGTCCGGTGAAATAACTGTCTATCTGTGTGTACCAAGCACGTGGTGCTTGTTTCAACCCATACAACGCTCTCTTGAGCATGCGCACATGCAACTCGCTGCTGAAGATCTCAAAACCTTCGGGATGCTCTATGTACACCTCCTCCTCAATGACTCCGTTGAGGAACACAGTATTCACATCCATCTGATGAATGTGCCACCCCATCTGTGCTGAGAGAGCAAGAATCGTCCGTATGGAAGAATACCTTGGGACAGGTGCAAAGGTCTCCTCATAATCGATCCCCTCTATCTGTGAAAAGCCTCGGGCAACAAATCTTGCCTCGTACTTCTCCACACTCCCGTCAGCTACCTGCTTCACTTTGTAGATCCATCTCGAACCCACCACTGATTTCCCTTCTGGTCTTGGGACAATATCCCATGCAATGTTTCTGACAATCGAATCATACTCTTCCACCATGGCATCTACCCATGCGGGATCCTCCACAACTTCCTCAAAAGAGGTTGGCTCAGTCACAACACATTTTCTCACAAGAGCCATGTATCCAGTGTACCGATCAGGTGTCTGTCTCTATCTACGTTGAGCTGTAGGTGGTCCTACAACCTTCTCTGCATCTTGAGCCAGTCGCTCAACTTCCGTAGTGCGCTTTCACCCTTTGATGGTTGGCACTGCATGAGTGGTCTCTTCCACTCCATGAACTTCGTCCTGTGGCTGATCCATGTCCTAAAGCTCATCCTTAGGAACTAACAGCTCCTCATCTGCATGCAAGTGTGGCTCCCTCTCAAGCGAACACTTCATGGCTTTCTCCTCTTGAAATTTGATATCCCGTCGCACAACAGTCTTGCGACTGTCTGGCAAATACACACGATAGTTGTGGGGCGTATCAGTGTACCCCACAAATATCCCAACCTCTGTGGTCAGCTCCAGCTTCTTCCTGGCATCCTTCGTCACATGCATGTAAACGTTAGAACCAAAAATCCTCAAATGAGAAATATCAGGCCTCTTACTAGAATAAGCCTCTTCGGGTGTACTCATGCCAAGTATCCCGTGAGGACAACGGTTCTGCACATATACTGTAGTATTGCATGCTTCCGCCCACAAGTGAAGGGGTAGGCCCTGATCATGCAACATTGCCCGTGCAGCACCCACGATCATTCTGTTCTTCCGCTCAGCAACCCCGTTCTACTGTGGGTTATGGGGAGCTATGAGCTCTCTTGCGAGAGATGAATTCACCACCATTGTCGCTCCTAAGAGCCTTCACCTTCTTCCCCGACTCCTTCTCGACCAGTGATTTGAACTCATAGAACTTTGAGTATGTCTCGCTCTTCTTCTGCATGAAGAAGATCCAGTACTTTCGAGAGAAATCATCAACAAAGATCACATAGTACTTGTGCTTTGCTGTCGAAGCTATTGAGAAAGGTCCACACACGTCTATGTGAATTCTCTCAAGGATCGTCGTGGCGCAACTATCCTTCTCGTGAAAGGTGGATTTCACAAATTTTCCCAAAGTACACCCCTTGCACTGATTTGACTACACAAAAGTGCCTTTAGGAAGCCCAGTAGTTATCTGCTACAGTATCTTCAAGGCTCCATGGTGAAGGTGGCCCAATCTCCTATGCCACAACTCGCCATCATCCCAGCTCACCAATCCTTCTGCCTTGCATGCCATTGCTGCGCAGCCATCTACATGCAACTGATAAAGGTTCCTGACTTGAACCCCTATCTTCCGGGTTTCTCCAGTTGTCTTACTGCGCAGGAAAGCCTTTCCCTCACTGAAAACAACATCATATCCCTTGTCTTCTAACATCGCCACATAGATAAGATTCTTCTTCAATCCTTGAACATGTATCACTTCCTTCAATATGAAGGGTTTGCCAGACTCCCTCTCAAAGGAAATGGTACCGATACCAGTGGCACTGTATCTACCATCATCACCCATCTCGATGTGCACTCCAAGATATTTCTCCTCCAGATTAGAAAACAAATCTCGATCTCCTGTCATGTGAAAAGACGCACCACAACCAAACCGATCCCATCACACTTGATACCAAGCATGTGATCAATGAAAAATCAAGCTCAAACTATGAGGCTAAGGCCTCTCCTGCTGCAGATCCAGCTGCTTGCTTATTTTTCTTCTTCTGCAGACAATTTGTGGCATAGTGTCCATGCTGGTGACAGTGAAAGCACTTCACCTTGGACATGTCTTGCTTCTTGCCTTTCGCACTGGAATGAGAAGCTTTCTTGTTCTTCCCCTTCTTTGCTTTGGCAGCCAAAGCACAATTTTCTTCATCAGGTGCCTTTGATGAAGATCCGTCCCTGGCATTCCGCCTGTTCTCCTCCTGCACAAGATCTGACCAAAGTCTCTCCCATCCTGGCAATTTCTCCTGACCATTGACAGAGTCCTGATAGGAATGCCAACTCTTCGGAAGACCAAGGAGAGCCAAGCTCACCAAGTCCTCATCATCGAAAGTCACCCCCACACTTCCTAGCTCATCCTGACATTGAGTGAACTTCGTGAGATACTTGGGCATACTATCTCCTTTCTCACACTTACTGTTTCTGAGTTTATCCTTGAGCACCAACTTCCTCTGATCGCTCTTGCTTTGGAATAGATCTGTCAACGCTTTCCACATCAAGTATGGAGAAGCCTTTCCATGCAGGCTGGACACAATGTGATCCTTCACGCCCTCCAATAGAATCCTTCGACACTTTGCTATCTTCTTTTGCCAAGCCTCAAATTTAGCAGTATCAGTAGGCTTTGGGACCTCAGCCTCTATGAACTCCTTCAGCCCATTGTCATCTAACACCGCCTCCATCCTATCTTTCCATGTAATATAATTCGAGCTGCCCTCAAGAGCATACTCCAATCGCAATCCGTTGAAAGACATTTCAACTTTGACACCAAGAAAACACAACTGCAAATTCAAATTCCACCAACTCAAAACTCAACCGTTTATGATCTAAAATTCGTGAGAAAAAATTATTTCTCGTACAGAGATTAATTGTATGGGATTTTACCGGATATCTCACCTTCCAAAGGAAGGATGAATCCAGAGGCTACCTGGCCTGATTACAGACTCTGCCTGAAGAAATAAAATGTAAACACTTTCTGAATAATAGATCTGATGATCAACTCTGCTTTGATACCATGTAGAAATTTTGAATAATATGACACTTATTCACAGAGATTATCCCGATTATACACTATTGCGGAATACATGCATAATACATAACCTCCTCTATGTTGATCATCAATTTTGTGGAATTAAAAACAGTGAAACATCAATCGCATGCGCACATTAACACAATATGTAATCCGGGGAAAGCATACAGTTGAAAAACCCACACTATCTGTATATTATAATGATTGAGAACATGTAACAATAATACAATACTCCTCACAAGTACTCAGTACTATCTCCACCTATTACACACAAAACTAGCTCAGATCTGAATCTATCACAGGTTCAAATCTCCTCCATTGTCTGCCTGCCTCCACTGCGCAATCCTGCATGAGAATAGATGAGTATGGCTGATCCAAACTTGTATT
The DNA here is from genome assembly GCA_031772625.1 of Pinus tabuliformis. Taxonomy (NCBI): domain Eukaryota; kingdom Viridiplantae; phylum Streptophyta; class Pinopsida; order Pinales; family Pinaceae; genus Pinus; species Pinus tabuliformis. Next base: position 172,041,539 of record CM062817.1, on the reverse strand, counting down.
TTCCTTGGCTGAACCACACAATCCTCATTGGCAATACTCAATCCATTGATTGTACAAATCTCATGCACAACTATAGTCACAACTGATAGAAATCTCAGCCTCTAACACCTGTCTCCACTGAACTGTCCATGCACTGAGTTAACTGATGTATTCTTTAGTTGCTTTATGAGTTAATAATTAGTGAATTAATTAACAATTAATTCACATCACTCATCACTAGTGTATTTGCAGTTAAACTAAATACAACTAGTTCAACCAAGTCAAATTGAACACAACTCCATCAACTCCTCAATCAACTCCACCAAACTCAACCACTTGAGTTCTAATTGAAGTCCATCATGCAATAGCTCAACTGACCCATAAGAAAAGCGTATTTCCTTCTGACAGCTGCATGTGCCACATCTATAGCTCAAACCGAAGTGCTCCAAGAGGATAAGATAATGTTTATAGTCCAAATATTATTATGAGCTAATAATATTCGACTTCCACTAAGCTCCATCATCTTGTTGCATTCTCAACAACTTTCGAGCCATTTGACAAGTGGGGCATGGATTTCATTGGACCCATTGACCCTCCATCCAGGAAAAAATAGTACATAATTGTTTGCACTGATTATTTAACCAAGTGGGCTAAAGCTAAGGCCATCAAAGCAACAACATAGGAGAAAGTGGTTGAATTCTTAAGGGAAAATGTATTTTATAAGTTTGGGTACCCTAGAGAACTGGTCACTGATCAAGGCAATCAATTTAGATCTAACATGATTGAAAATTTGTTAAGCCAACACAAGATCAAGCATAGAACCTCCACTCCTTACCACCCACAAGCTAATGGGAAAGTCGAGGTAAACAACAGAGCACTAGAAGGCGTTCTGACCAAAGTAATTAGCAGCAGTAGAAAGGATTGGGTAGATAGATTAGTTGGAGCCACTTGGGCCTACAATACCACCTGGAAGACCACCACTGGATTCACTCCTTATGAGTTGGTCTATGGGAAGAAGGCCCTGCTGTCCATTGAAATTGAATACAACACCTTAGGAATGGAAGCACAACTGGGTCTAGATCTCACCGAAGCACATCAAGAAAGATTGCTCCAGCTGAATGGGTTAGATGAATTTAGGATGCAGGCCCTCCTGCACACAGAGGTGACTCAAGTTCAAAGGAATATTTGGCATGACAAGAACATAAAGGACAAACAGTTTCAAGAAGGTGATTGGGCTTTGTTGTATGATTCCAGATACAAGGATTTTAAATGCAAGTTAAGGACTAGATGGTTAGGGCCTTATGTCATAGAAAAATGTCATGATAATGGTTCAGTATAGATAAGAACCATTGATGCAGAGGCTATCCCTTTACTTGTCAATGGGTACAGATTGAAGGTCTACAAGAAACCCTTGTCAAAGAAAGAATTCATCAATGGAATTAGCAAGACAGTGATGGTGGTGGAGCAAGTCTCAGCTTCCACCCCATCAAGTCCCTAAAAAAAAAGAAAAAAAAATTAAAAAAAAGAAAAAAGAAAGAGAAAAAAGAAGAAAAAAATAAAGATACTTAGGTGAAAACCTCCATGAGGCACCTGAGTCCCACTGTTGGGTTGAAAATCTCTTGGGGCGGCCCAATGGTGTTGAAAAAAGAAAAAATAAAAAGATCTATGGGTGAAAACCTCTTTTGAGGTACCCAGGGTAGGCAAATAGGATGAAAACCTCCTTGGAGGCAAACTAGTTGTTTTAAAAAAAGAGAAAAGAGAAAAAAATAAAAAATAACAAGAGAGAAAAGAATTTCTTTTGGAAATGTTGTTTGCAGGTCAGCAAGAGGAGGATCAACGCAACTTGAGAGGAATAGAAGGACCTACAAAATCCATATTTTAATCCCTCCATCTTAGATTCTTTATTATTTCATCCATCCTTCCATTTATGGACTCCTCCAGCTTAGTTTACACAATCTTTGTGTTTTCTATAGGATTCCCTTAAAACCTACGGGAGTTTCCTGTAGGAATTACAATGGCTTTGAAATCCCAAGAAAAGTGATCCTAGAGAAAAGGGGATGACAAGCCTATGTCAAAAAATAAAACATTCACTCCACCTCATCATCCCCATGACTTTCAAAACCATGATACCCCTGCATCCACCTAATAAGTCAATTAAGAAAATTTAAAATTTTCAAAAAGGAAAAAACAAATAGAAGAAGGTGACAATAGAGGATATAGGGACAATACCTAAAGGCTATACCTCTCACCTACCATTCACTAGAACCCTTCTCTACTCATGTCAACAATCCTCATGCTCTAAAAGTGAAACAAATTATGAAAGTTTAGGGGAGAGGCAACAACAGGACATCCTCTAGATTTCCTGTAGGAAATCCTATAGTAGCCTATCCCACAAAGGAAACTTCTCAAGGTTGCATCCATCTTCAACACAAAGATTCCAAGGTTGAGGAAGCTCCTCCAGAGCTAAACAACAGTAGAAAGATCACCACATCACTCTCAAGTACCTGCACATCAAAAGAAACCAACATCAAAAGAGGCCAATACAAAGAAGGATGTGCAACAAATACACAACACAGGAAATCATTCTCTAGCATGCATCATTATCAAAGCATCTTACCCACAGGTATGTCATCTTACTCAAGCTCTCTCGTTAGCACAATATAATAAAAAATGTAGGATTATGCAAGAGTTTGTTTTATAAGGAAAGGTGGCCAGTTAACTTGGCCACCTTCAGCCAGTTGATGAGGAGAAAACAGTTAGATCACTCCACACATGGTAGTGAAATTAGAAGAAAAAGGAGATAAGGCCAAAAACGGTTAATTTATGGAGGAATAAAGTGGGAGATGATTACGAGGTAAGGTGGAATGATGGACTGATAGTGGGACCAACGGTCCAAAAGGAGGTGCTCGTACTTAGACAGCCAGCACACCATCCCACACGATCAACCATATAAGGAAATAAAACACTGATTCCCATGCAAAGAGAGCATTAGCAATCTTGAGAATTCATCGAAAGAGGTTTCTCATGACCTTCTTGAAGCAGCACCTACAGTAGGCAGTTAGCATTTTGCATCACAGGAGACCTACAGGATCCTACAGGAAAACCTACAGGATATAGAGCAGTCAATCTACAGGATTATCAGTGGGCACTAAGGGAGGAGAAATCAAAGGTTGTCCTCAACAGAACATAACTAGTGAGGTAGGAGCTATACCTTCCATGTTTTCCTGTTAAAAAGAAGAAAAATCATCATTTGATTAAGGAAATTGCAGTCTAGGAGAATTGTATTGCAGAGTTAACACTCCATCCTCTCTCACCCACCAGAATTCTTGATTTTTATTCATCCAAGCCTCCACAATTACCAGGGAAAGATGACAGGGGTTTTAACAAGAGAGAACCCACAAACACAGTGAGAATTCACCAGCATCCTCCTGTAGTAGAAATTTTCACAAGGCACCAATGGATGGGGTTCTTTGAGAGGATGAGAGGATACGATGATGAGGTGGCTAGGGACTTTGCTCTCTCACTCATACCCCTCACTAGGACCCATGCCACTACTGTGGTGAAAGGCCTATTGGTAGAAATCACCCCTGAAGTTATAAGCATAATCACTACACTCCCTTTAGGGTTACCTTGGAGAAAATAAGATAAGGGTAACATCACCCTTGCAAAGAATAAATTCTTTTTGGAAGTGGAGGAGCCAAAGGAAGACAAAAATGGGGTCAGAAGAGGAAGAATTCCATACCCTTGGAATGAAGTTAGTTACCACCTCATTAAATACATATCATGTGAAGGGAGATACAGTGTTGTGTATGGATACCACTTCAGACTCCTCTAAGAACTGAGATTTGGAGCAGAGACACCTCCTCAATGTTAGAAAATTATATATTACAGAGCAATGGAACACATAAAATATTGCAGAAATATAAACAAAGAAATATAAAACAAGAGAGACACAAATATACGCGGTTCACCTAGTTTGGGCTACGTCCACGGAGAAACAGCTAGTCCTTCTTCTGTTATATTATCCAACAAACTGAAGAGATACAACCTACAGCAAATCCGCTGTAACTCCCTCTTCGCTCTCAATCTCCCCTCTTTTCCTCACTCAGAATACAGATCTATATAGATGCAATACAATTCCCTCATATATAGTTAGGGGTTTCCTTCTAGGGCAAAAAACCCTAAATTAAACATAACTTCTATCGTCAGATCATCCACCTAATGAACGACCCAAATTGACTAGAAATTACTATACTTTTACAAGGCAATTTTACATCTGTTTTTAGCTTCGGGGGCGTTGCCCTTGATCCCCCGCTATCGCCCCTGCTGGCGGTGCACATTTACGGGTGGCATTGCCGCCACATTACAAACTAGGGTCGAATGCAGCGACACCTTTGAATACAGAAGATAATCAGGCTCCACACCCAACAATCTCCCACTTGGAGATAGAAGATAATCAGGCTCCACACCCAACACTCAAAACAGATTAAGTATACCCTACTTTCTTATTCAATCATTGATATATATGAGCATCAAAGTGCAGGAGGGAAAACATCAACAACTAGCCCATCATGGGTTTATCAAACTTATCCTAGAAGATGCTTTACAAAACCTAAGACTCCCTATCACATGGAAAAATTTCAATTACATGCAGGCAGAGGGAGCAATTCAAGCTCTGGAATATGACAAAAGCCCCACTGCTAGTGAGAGGGATCAAGAAATAGAAGGAGAAAATGAAGAGGAAATAGAGGAGGAAAAAGAGGAAGAAAAGGAGGAGGAAAATGAAGAAGAGACAGAAGAAGAAACAAAAGAAGAGACAGATGAGTAGAGTGACGAACTAGAGAAAGAGAAAGACAAGGATAAGAAGGAGAATGGGAAAGAGGAAACATAATAGAAGGAAGAACATAAGTCTACAACTCAAGGCAGAGAAAGGGAAGAATCACCGAGGGTATCTCTCGAACCCATAGAGAAAGAGGCAACAATTGCTCTTACTTCCCTAAGTACAACTATCAAGTCAAAAGGGAAGAGGCAAAGACAAACCCCACTGTACTTCAAAATACAGAAGAGCACAAGGATTAGGTAGGGAGGACCTCAAAACCCCACAAAAACTCCTATTGTCATTGAATACTCACCAAAGCAACAAGAAAAGGCAGCTCCTCTAGAGAAAAGTCAAGGAGAAGGATCATCAAGACAAGCCTCTCCCAAATCTCCCATCACTTATATTAGGAGGCTTGTCACAAGGTCAACCTCATGAAAGGGAAAAGGTATCCTACAAGAGACATAGGAAGACCTATATGAAGCAGAGGCAATCCTACAGGAAACCCTGTCAAACCTACAGGATGTGCAAAAAAGGGACCAAGAAGGTATCACTCCACAAGAACCAAAGGAAGAAGACCAAGAACTGAGGGAACCTAGTCCATAGCCCAACCTCAGCTCCTACTACAGATTCATTAAAGGAGGTAGGGTAATCCCACAAAATTTTTCCATTCCCTTATTCTTTAAGCTTGAAAGAGAGAGGGCAAGGACTCACAAGTGGATGCAAATTGCTAAGTCAAAAGGAGTGGAGGATGTAGGCCACATGGAGGAAAAGTTGAAAGAGATGGGAAGAGAGATGAGAAACATAAGGGATAGAGAGGCAATGATGAAATCTCAGTTAGAAGTAGAGAATGCACGGCTAAGAGGACAACTACAAGAAAGGGAAAGCGAGTTGGCAACTATGGCTAGTTTATCCTTGGAGGCAATATAGTGTAAGATGCCAGCAAAGTCTTATGCCTTGTATCTCAAGGAACAATGGCTACAATTCCAAATCAAGACTTTAGCATAGAGAGACACTATGCCCTTCCAGGACTATAGACAATTCATTTATCTGTGTGATCAAAGCACCTTCGAAGATAGAGAAAAAATCTCTGAGTTTTACCTACACAACTTGGTCTTGACAGATTTGAATGTGTGGGACCCAAATTCAAAACTAGGAGACTTGCAATTGATGGCCTTAGCATCATAAATGAATCATGAGGAGGCAAGACCTATAAAGATGAAAAAGGTAATGACAAGAGAAGAGACAAAACCCCTCATGCTCAGGGTTGAACAATCTAATCCAATGTCTGTCATCAACACCCACAACCTTATTGCAAATGATCCTAAGCTTGCACCTAGGTACCTTACTGCACCAGAACAAGCAGTCACACACTTTGAATGTTAGAAAAGTATATATTACAGAGCAATGGAATGCATAAAATATTGCTGAAATATAAACACAGAAAACGCATAAAACAAGAGAGACACAGATATACGTGGTTCACCCAGTTTGGGCTACGTCCACAGAGAAACAGCCAGTTCTTCGATTTATATTATCCAGCAAACTGAAGAGATGCAACCTACAACATATCTTCTGTAATTCCCTCTTCGCTCTCAATCTCCTCTCTCTTCCTCTCTTAGAATATAGATCTACATAGACGCAATACAATTCCCACATATATAGCGAGGGGTTGCCTTCTAGGGCAAAAGACCCTAAATTAAACATAACTTCTAACGTCAGATCTCCGCCTAATGAACGGCCTAGATTGACTATGAAATTACAACATTTTACAAGGCAATTTTACAGCTATTCTTAGCTTCGGGGGCGTTGCCCCTGATCCCCCGCTGTCACCCCCCTGGACCCCCCTGGCGGTGCACATTCATGGGCGGCGTTGCCTCCACATTACGAACTGGGGTCAAATGCAGCGATACCTTTGAATACAGAAGATAATCAAGCTCCACGCCCAAAAATCTCCCACTTGGAGACTGATTATAGCAACTCCACCGCTGCTTCATTTGCTAGAAAATGGCTCCACTTTGGACCTGGTTGTTTCTCATCTTCTTCATCATACTTGAAGACCAATTGAAACTGAGCAGATTCTCAGTTTCTCCCTGGTTACAACTTTTGTTAACATATCTGCAGGATTATGGCTAGTGTGTATCTTTTCCAGCTTCAACTGTCCATCTTCCAACGTTGACCACATGAAATGGTACTTGAGTTGTATATGTTTAGTTTTGGAATGGAATGCAGAGTTTTTTGCAAGATGTATGGCACTCTGGCTGTCACTGTATAACCTGCCCAACTCCTGCTTCTTACCCAATTCATCCAGAAACCTTTGTAACCAAATCATTTTTTTACTAGCCTCTATAGTAGCAACATACTCTGCTTCTATTGTTGAGAGTGCAACAATGCTTTGCAGTTTTGAGACCTAACTGACAGCTGTTCCACCTACAGTAAACACATACCCTATTGTGCTCCTCCTGTTATCTCTATCACCCACCATATCTGCATCAACGTATCCCTGTAGAGCAATGTTTGAACCACCAAAGCATAATGCTTGATTTGTGGTACCTCTCAAATACTTGAGAATCCACTTCACTGCCATCCAATGTTCTTTTCCTGGATTGTTCATGTACCTGCTTACAAATCCCACAACATGTGCAATATCAGGCCTTGTGCAGACCATTGTATACATTAAGCTTCCAACTGCTGATGCAAATGGAACTTTAGACATATGAGCCATTTCTTCCTTAGTCTTGGGACACTCCTCCTTACTTAATTTTAAATGGCTAGCCAAAGGTATACTAACTGGTTTTGCATTCTGCATATTAAACCTTTTCAACACCTTTTCTATGTACTCACTTTGAGAAAATGTTAATTTGTGATTCGTCTTGTCTCTAGTTATTCTCATACCAAGGATTTGTTTTGCAGCACGCAAATCCTTCATTGCAAATGAGTTTTCCAATTTTCTCTTGAGCACATTTATTTCCTGCATGTTACAACATGCAACAAGCATGTCATCTGCATATAATAACAATATAATATAGCTGCCATCATTTTGCCTTTTGAGATAAACACAATGATTAGAGTGACATCTAGTATAACCTTGTTCAGACATAAACCAGTCAAATTTTAGATACCACTACCTTGGAGCCTATTTTAAGCCATACAAGCTCTTCTTCAACCTGTACACTATTTTCTCCTTCCCTTTCACCTCATATCCTTGTGGTTGCTGCATATATATCTATTCCTCCAAATCCCCATGGAGAAAGGCTGTCTTTACATCTAACTACTCAAGATGCAAATCTTCAACTACTACTAGACTTAAAATAGTCCTGATTGAAGTTAGTTTAACAACAGGAGAAAATATCTCATCAAAATCTAGACCCCTTTTCTATGCAAACCCTTTCACCACAAGTCTAGCTTTATACCTTTTTCTACCTCCATCTTCTTCCTTCAACTTGTAAACCCATTTATTCTGCAATGTTGTTTTCCCTGCAGGCAACTTGACTAAGTCCCAAGTTTGGTTATATGCTAAGGAGTCCATCTCTTCTTTCATGGATTGCTCCCACTTCTTCCTGGTTTCTACCTGTACTGCTTCTTCATAACATTCTGGTTCACCAGAATCAGTCAACAATACATAATATAATGAAGGAGAGTATCGTTCAGGGGGTCTAATTATCCTAGTAGATCTTCTAACACCACCTTCAGGTGTTTGAGGTGCTTGTTTCTGTTGTGGTTTTTGTTCTGGATGTTGATCATTATGATTTTCAGGCACCATCACTTTTTCTATGATCTCGTCAAGCACTGTGTATTCTCTGTTTTCCTTTTCCTGTTTCTTTTCCTGCAGCTGATCCTTATACAAAACCCTTTCATTGAATATGACATCTCTGCTCCTAATGATTTTGTGTTTTTCATAATCATAAAAGCGATAACCAAAATCATTAACACCATATCCACTAAAGGTACATGTCTTTGATTTTGCCTCAAGCTTTGTTCTATTTTCTTTATTAATGTGGACAAAGGCTTCACAACCAAAAGCCTTTAAAAAAGAGTAGTTTACATTTTTACCTGTCCATGCCTCCTCTGGAATACCACTATCCAAGGAACTTGAAGGCCCTCTGTTTATTAGATAAACAACAGTATCTACAACATCTACCCAAAATTGTAAAGGCAATCCTGCATGCAATCTCATGCACCTTGCACGCTCCATGATTGTCTTGTTCATCCTTTCTAACACACCATTTTCTTGTGGTGTTCCTGGAACTGTCTTCTCTCTACGAATTCCATTTTCAGAATAGTACTTATCAAACTTCTTGCTGCAATATTCACCTGCATTGTCTGATCTGAGACACTTCAACTTTTTTCCTGTCTCATTTTCAACCAAAGCTTTCCATTTCTTGAAAGTATCAAATACATCATATTTATTTCAAATACAATAAATCCAAGTTTTTCTAGTTGTATCATCAATAAAAGTAACATAATAATGATATCCACCAAGAGATGATACGTGAGCAGGTCCCAATAGATCTGTATGCACAAGCTCTAATTTTTTTCTCTTCTTTTCTTTCCCAACTCTGAGGAATCTGACTCTCTTCTGTTTTCCATAAACACAATTCTCATAGAATTTTAAATCAACATGCTTCAAACCTGGAAAAAAATTTCTTGAGTGAAGAATCTGCATCCCCTTCTCACTCATGTGCTTGAGCCTATGATGCCACAATGCCATATCTTCTACTGTAGAGGTTAAAACATTAACATAATTAGAAATACCATTGCATAAATACAATGTACCAACCTTTTCTCCTTTTGTTATTACCAAGGATCCTTTTGTGACCTTCCAGGTTTTATATATAAAAGTAGTCACATAGCCTTCACCTCCCAACTGCCCTGTTGAAATTAGATTTTTCTTCAGATCTGGTACATGCCTTACCTTCTTTAATAGCCATTGATTTCCATTCTATTGTTTTATGAAAACTGTACCCATTCCAACGATTTTGCAGGGTTTATCATCACCCAATCTAACCTGTCCAAAATCTCCTTGAACACAATCATGAAAATGTTTCCTATCAGGTGTGGCATGGAATGAAGCCCCTAAATCTACCACCCATGCATCAATAATATTTTCTAAAGAAAGAATCAAAGCATCTTGCAACACATCACTTGTCACATTCGCTTCATGATTGTTTTCTTTTTGTGCGTCTCCTTCTTTTCCCTTCCAAGACTTGCAGTCTTTCTTTAGGTGTCCTTTCTTCCCGCATTTCCAGCAAACTATCCCCAATCTGGACTTGGATCTACCTTTTCTTGACTTATTGCGATATCTTGGGCTCTTTCCTCTTTCCATTTTTCTTCCCCTAGTCTCTGTAGTCAAAGCATTACCTGATGTCTCACCGGAGCTTTTTTGTCGCATTTCCTCACTAAGGATTGCACCGACAACATCATCAAACTTTAAAGTACTAGATCCAGAGATAGAGTTACTAATGGCCATAACTAAACCATTCCAACTTTCTGGCAATGAGCATAGAAATAATAGAGCCCTAACTTCATCATCAAAAGTTACCCGTACAGAACTTAACTGACTGGTAACTGTATTAAATTCATTTAAATGATCAACAACAGATCCACCTTCTGACATCTTCATATTAAATAAATACTTAATAATAAATACCTTATTTGAGGCCGAGGGGTTTTCATATAGTTTGGCCAATGTCGATATTAAACCCTCTATTGTCATTTCCTTTGAAATATTAAACGCTACCAACGCCGCTAGGCATAGCTGTATTGTTCCAAGTGACTTTCTGTCGAGAATATGCCATTCTGTGTCTGTCATACTCATTGGCTTCTTTGTCTTTCCACTCAATGGTTGGTACAAATTGTTAGAAAAATTATATATATGACAGAGAAATGCAAGACATATAATATGCGGAAAAACACAAACACATAAAACTAGAGAGACACATATATACGTGGTTCACCCAGTTTGGGCTATGTCCACCCCAAACAGCTAGTCCTTCCTTTTTATTATCCAACAAAATGAAGAGACACAACCTACAATAGATCTGCTGTAATATCCTCTGTTTTCTCTCATAGTCTCACCTCTCTGTTTCTTGCTCGGATAATACACATCTATTACACAGCCTCAGTACAATGCCATCATACAAAGAGAGGGGTTGTCTTCTAGGGAAAAAAAAACCATAAACTGAACATAAGTTCTACCATTAGATCAACCGCCTAATGAACAGCTCAGATTGACTAGAAATTACTATATTTTTACAAGGCAATTTTACATCTGTTTTTAGCTTTGGGGGCGCTTCCCCCAAAACCCTGCCGGGGGACCGTCGACCCTCAGATCCCCCAGCCCGGGGGGGGGGGGGGGGGATTAGCCCCCTCGGACCCCTGCGGGGGGACAAGTCCCCCCCCCCCCCCTCGCGACCCCTGCATGTAGGGCTGTACAATCTTCCTAGGGTATACATCCGGCTGAAAACAAAGACCTCTAAATAATCATGCTCCACATCCAACAATCTCCCACTTGGAGAATGATTGTAGCAACTCCACCACTGCTTCATTTGCTGGACAATGACTCCTCTTTGGACCTGGTTGTTTCTCATATTCATCGTCATCCTTGAAGACCAATTGAAACTGAGCATATTCTTGGTTTCTCCCTGGTTACAACTTTTGTTAGCATATCTGCAGGATTCTGGCTAGTGTGTATCTTTTCTAGCTTCAACTCTCCATCTTCCAACACTGATCGTATGAAATGGTACTTGAGCTGTATGTGTTTAGTCCTGGAATGAAATGCTAAGTTCTTTGCAAGATGTATGGCACTTTGGCTATCACTGCATAACGTTCCCATATCATGCTTCTTACCCAATTCATCCATAAACCTTTGTAACCAAATCATTTCTTTACTAGCCTCTGTAGCAGCAACATACTCTGCTTCTGTTGTTGAAAGTACAACAACACTTTGGATTTTTGAAACCCAAATGACAGCTGTTCCACCTACAGTAAATACATATCCTATAGTGCTCCTCCTGTTATTTCTGTCACCTACCATATCTGCATCAACATATCCCTGTAGAGAAATGTTTAAACCACCAAAGCATAATGCTTGATTTCTGGTACCTCTCAAATATCTGAGAATCAATTTCACTGCCATCCGATGTTCTTTTCCTGGATTGTTCATGTACCTGCTTACAACTCCCACTGCATGTGCAATATCAGGCCTTCTGCAGACCATTGCATACATTAAGCTTCCAACTAATGATGCATATGGAACTTTAGACATATAATCCATGTCTTCATGGATCTTTGGGCACATCTCCTTACTAAGTTTGAAATGGCTAGCAAAAGGTGTACTAACTGGTTTTGTATTGTGCATATTAAATCTTTTCAACACCTTTTGTATGTACTCATTCTGAGACAATGTTAATTTGTGATTTTTCCTGTCTCTAGTTATTCTCATACCAAGGATTTATTTTGCAGCTACCAAATCCTTCATTGCAAATGAATTTGCCAATTTTCTTTTAAGATCATTTATTTCTTACATGTTAGACCCTGCAACAAGCATGTCATCTACATACAATAACAATATAATATAGCTGCCATCATTTTGCTTTTTCAGATAAACACAATGATCAGAGTGACATCGAGTATAACCTTGTTCAAACATAAACTTGTCAAATTTTAGATACCACTGCCTTGGAGCCTGTTTTAAGCCATACAAGCTCTTCTTCAACCTGCACACTAGTTTCTCCTTCCCTTTTACCTCATATCCTTATGGCTGCTGCATATATATATCTTCCTCCAAATCCCCATGGAGAAAGGCTGTCTTTACATCTAACTGCTCAAGATGCAAATCTTCAACTGCTACTAGACTTAAAATAGTTCTGATTGAAGTCATTTTAACAACATGATAAAATATTTCATCAAAATCAATACCTTTCTTCTGTGCAAACCCCTTCACCATAAGTCTAGCTTTGTACCTCTATTTTCCTCCATCTTCTTCCTTTAGCCTGTAAACCCATTTATTCTGCAATGTAGTTTTACCTGCAGGAAACTTGACTAAGTCCCAAGTCTGGTTATGCATTAAGGAGTCCATCTCTTCTTCCATGGCTAGCTCCCACTTCTTCCTGTTTTCAACCTGCATTGCTTCTTCATAACATTCAAGTTCACCAGAATCAGTCAACAATAAATAATATAATAAAGGAGAGTATCGTTCAGGGGGTATACTTATCCTGGTAGATCTTCTAATACCACTTTCAGGTGTTTGGGGTGCATGTTGCTGTTGTGGTGGTTGCTGTTTTTGTGGTTGTTGATTATTATTATTTTCAGACACCTTTACTTTTTCAGGGATCTCATCAAGAACTGTGTATTCCTTGTTTTCTTTTTCCTGTTTCTTTTCCTACAACTGATTCTTATACAAGACCTTTTCATTGAATATTACATCTCTGCTCCTAATGATTTTGTGATTTTCATAATCATATAAGAGATAACCAAAATCATTAACACCATATCCAATAAAGGTACATTTCTTTGATTTTGCCTCAAGCTTTGTTCTATTTTCTTTATTAATATGGACAAAGGCCTCATAGCCAAAAGGATTTTAAAAAGAGTAGTTTATCTTTTTACCTGTCCATGCTTCCTCTGGAACACCACCATCCAAGGAACTTGAAGGCCCTTTGTTTATTAGATAAACAGCAGTATCTACAGCATCTACCCAAAATTGTAAAGGCAATCTTGCATGCAATCTCATGCACCTTGAACGCTCCATGATTGTTCTGTTCATCCTTTCTGACACACCATTTTCTTGTGGTGTTCTTGGAACTGTCTTCCCTTTAAAAATTCCATGCTCTGAACAGTACCTATCAAACTCTTTTCTGCAATATTCACCTCCATTGTCTGATCTGAGACACTTCAATTTCTTCCCTGTCTCAATCTCAACCAAAGCTTTCCATTTCTTGAAAGTATCAGATACATCAGATTTATTCTAAATACAATAAATCCAAGTTTTTCTAGTTGCATCATTAATAAAAGTAACATAATAATGAGAGCCACCGAGAGATGATACCTGAGCAGGTCCCCATACATCTGTATGCACAAGCTCTAATTTTTCACTCTTCTTTTCTTTCCCAACTTTGAGAAATCTGACTCTCTTCTGTTTTCCATAAATGCAATTCTCGCAGAAGTCCAAATCAACATTCTTCAAACCCAGCAACAAATTCCTTGAGTGAAGAATCTTCATCCCCTTCTCACTCATGTGTCCGAGCCTATGATGCCATAATGCTACATCTGCTCCTTTGGAAGTTAAAGCATTAACAGAGTTAGAAATACAATTGCATAAATACAATGTACCAACCTTTTCGCCTTTTGCTATTACCAGGGCTCCTTTGGTGACCTTCCAAGCTTTATCTGTGAAAGTTGTCACACAACTTCACCGCCTAACTGCCCTATTAAAATCGGATTTTTCTTCAGATATGGAACATGCCTTACCTCCTTTAGTAGCCATTGGTTTCTATTCTGTTGTTTTACAAGAACCTTACCCATTTCAACAATTTTACAGGGTTTATCATCACCCAAACGAACTTGTCCAAAATCTCCTTGAACATAGTCATGAAAATATTTCTTATCAGGTGTGGCATGGAATGAGGCCCTTGAATCTACCACGCAAGAATCAGTAATATTTTCGAAAAAAAGAATCAAAGCATCTTGTAACACCTCACCTGTCACATTTTCTTCATGATTGTTTTCTTGCTGTGCATCTCCTTCTTTTCCCTTCTGAGATCTATAATCTTTCTTTAGGTGTCCTTTCTTTCTGCATTTCTAGCACCCTATCCCCGATCTAGACTTGGATCTGCCTTTCCCTGATTTACTGCTATATCCTGAGTTCTTTCCTCTTTCCATTCTTCTTCCCCTAGACACTGCACTCAAAGCATTACTCGATGTCTCACTGGAGCTTTTCTGTCGCATTTCCTCACTAAGGATAGCACTGAAAACATGATCAAACTTTAAAGTACTAGATCCAGAAACAGAGTTACTAATGGCCATTACTAAACCATTCCAACTTTCTGGCAATGAGCACAAGAATAACAAAGCTCTAACTTCATCATCAAAGTTTACCCCTACAGAAATTAACTGACTTGTAACTGTATTAAAATCATTTAAATGGTCTGCAACAGATCCACCTTCCGACATCTTCATATTAAATAACCGTTTCATAAGAAATACCTTGTTTGAGGCCGAGGGTTTTTCATATAGTTTCGCCAACGCCTGAATCAAACCCTCTGTCGTTGTTTCCTTCGAAATGTTGAAGGTGACCGACGCTGCGAGGCACAACTGTACTATTCCGAGTGCCTTTCTATCAAGAATGTTCCATTCTGCATCTGTCATAGCCGTCAGCTTCTTTGCTTTTCCACTCAATGGTAGGTACAGATCTTTCTGATACAGATAATCTTCCATCTGCATCTTCCATAGCGGGAATTTTTGGCCGTTAAATTTCTCGACCCTGAACTTACCATCTTCCACTGGCCCCCGGAGCCCCCAGCCGGGGGGGATTAGGCCCCCCGGACCCTCGCGGGGGGGGGCAAGTCCCCCCCGCACCCCCTTGCGTGGAGGGGTGTACAATCTTCCTGGGGTATACATCTTGCTGAAAACAAAGACCTCTAAATAATCATGCTCCACACCCAACACAAATCTCTTTGATATAGATAATCTTCCATCTGCATCTTCCACAGCTGGTAGTTTTGGCGGTTGAATTTTTCGACCCTAGACCTACCATCTTCCACCATTGCTCCGACTCGAACCAGGAACCCTTCTCTCTTGCGAGTTTTTCAGCCAAATAGACCTTCGGCTCTGATACCAATTGTTAGAAAATTATGTATTACAGAGCAATGGAACACATAAAATATTGCAGAAATATAAACACAGAAAATGCATAAAACAAGAGAGACACAGATATACGTGGTTTACCCAGTTTGGGCTATGTCCACAGAGAAACAACCAGTCCTTCAATTTATATTATCCAACAAACTGAAGAGATACAACCTACAACATATCTGCTGTAATTCCCTCTTTGCTCTCAATCTCCTCTCTCTTCCTCACTCAGAATACAGATCTACATAGACGCAATACAATTCCCTCATATATAGCGAGGGGTTGCCTTTTAGGGAAAAAACCCTAAATTAAACATAACTTCTACCGTTAGATCTCCACCTAATGAACGACCTAGTTTGAATACGAAATTACAACATTTTACAAGGCAATTTTACATCTATTCTTAGCTTCGGGGGCATTGCCCCCCCCTGCAGCAAATATTTTACAGGCGGCGTTGCCGCCCCATTTCGAACTAGGGTCCAATGCAGCGATACCTTTGAATACAAAAGATAATTAGGCTCCACACCCAACATTGAAGATACGTTCAGATTTCTAGAAGATGGCAACATGCAAGCTTCCCAAATTAGGTGGAACACCTTGCCTCACAGCCTGAAAATCAGAGAATACCATTCTCCTCAGAGAATGAGAGAGGCACTAAATATAACACCCATGTATAAGCAGGCTCTACAAAGACTCAAAGTCAATTGGATTGGATTGAGACTCAGTCCACCACTGCTTTTAGGAATGTTAGAAGGGAGGAGAGAAGAAGAAGAAATAAAGCAGTGGGAAGAGATAGAGAGGAAGGTAAGATTTTATTCACAGGAGGAAGAAACTACAACAGAAGCATGGGATGTCAAGGAGGCCACCAGAGAAATGAAGGACATGGATATAGATTAAGTTTCTCAGAGGATGAGCAACACTTTCAGTAGGGGGGTGATGATGAGCCTCATCATTGGATAACTATATGGACCATAATACACCTCCAAGTTTACTAAAATCAACTCGTCTCATAATTGCTTACATGTTTTAATTATATTTTGCTTAATGAGATGAGTAAAAGTAAGATGGTATGTCTTGTGGTCTAATGTGCATTGATTGCAAGTTTTTGGGAGAAAATCATGGCAATTTTGGCTAATTAAGGGCAAGAACTCAAATGAGACAAGGAGGAGAGATTATAGGAGATAGATCCTCCTCATTAAATCCTCACTCATTCGAATATTCCTCAATCAAATCACACTAGCTCGGAGTGGCAAGTAGCCGAGTCATGGAGATCATGGGCAGTCGAGCGAGTGACAATTAATAACCAGTTCATCTTGAGTTTGGGAGCCAAGGTTCCCTAGATTTAAGGAATTTGTTGGAGACTTCAGTGGTATAAATAAGGAGGCCTAGAGCCTCATTAGGATTCAGATTTTTTTATGTAAGAGCACTAAGCATTTTTGAGTTAAAGTTGTGTGGAAAAACATTGCTATGTAATTTTTGATATGATAATAAGAATGAGCATTTCCTTGATTTAGCACTGAGTTGAATCAGAGGGATGAAGCTCTTGGGTTAGGGCCCAACCCTAGCAGAAAAGTCTCCTCTTCTTATATTTGTATGCTTAGGTTATTTCATAGATTAGTTGTTAAATTGATTTTAGCATTGTTTCATTGCAAATAGTGGTGAAGTTAATTAGTTTCTTTCCATTTGTTCATAGATTTAACAGTAGATTTAGAGAGATGAAAGAATACTAAAAAGGCTAATAGTAGGTGGATTTGGCCTCACTCCTCCCTTCAGAGACCATGGTTTGAGGAAAAACTCCTATTTAGTGCCAAAAAGACAAAATTCTGATTTCTTATGGAATTTAGGGTTTCTGCTATGTAGGCAAACATCTATTTAGTTTTCAAGAATATGTTTCAGTTGTTATTTTTGATATTTCCAGCTTTGTATTAGATCTCATGGTGTTTCACAATATTCTGCAAGTATTTCCATGCATGAACTAGGCAACTGAATAATGGAATTCTGTTTGTTATGTTGATTAGAAATCTTCCTTGTTTGACATGATTCATGGGTAAATGCAAGTAATGTATGTGTTGCAGGATATTTCAATAGTGCAGGGAGGTCTCATGTCAGTAGTCTCAGCCTAACCTCATCCATCCATGATCACCAAAAGCCACTAAGTCCAATAACCAATTCATCATTCCATAAGAACAACTTTCCAGGTTTGTTGAACAAATCCAACTATCTTACAAACTGTGGTTTGAGATCTGAGGAAGTCCTAGCCACTCCCTTGCCTTATTTCTTCCATCATTCACCTTCCTTAGGCCCTATACCACCTTCCAAATCACTCCTATTTCTCTCAGATGGATCCTGTAGGAATATAGGGGATCCTGTAGGAGCATTAGGACATCCAGTAGGAAGCATTAGGACATCTTGTAGGACGACCTATAGTGGCCGATTTGAAGCTGATTTGTGGAAAAAGCATACAGGAAGATAGGAAAAGACCCCCACTTGCCTCCCAAGCCATTTGACCTTTCACAACCATCATTAACCCTACTTCCATATCACCAAGAAGATTTAGCATTCACATTTTCACAAAAAAAAGGGACAAAAGGGAAAAAAAGAGTTATTGTTTTCATTCATATGCACAGCAGTAAAATGTTTGGTTATTTCAAATTGCATGCCTAGGATAGTTAGGATTACACAAATGTTACCTTATAATTATTCTAAAGCAAGATCTCTTATTAAATAGTTAGATGAGTGGTGTGTTTAAAGCATTTATTTCAGTCTTTCATTACTGCAGTAGATAATATTTCCATTCTCCCAATTAGGGTAAAATTCCCCTTTCTTCTTTGGTAATCAAAATTATTCTGAATCAATATAAGGCTGGTTTGAGAAACCATAGTGGTCTATCGCCAATTCTGTTAGAAAATTATATATCATGGAGCAATTGAACACATAAAATATTGCAGAAATATAAACATATAAAACACATAAAACAAGAGGGACACAGATATACGTGGTTCACCCAGTTTGGGCTACGTCCACGGAGAAACAACCAGTCCTTCCTTTTATATTATCTAGCAAATTGAAGAGATACAACCTACAGTAGATCTGCTGTAACACCCTCTTCACTCTCAATCTCCTCTCTGTTTCTCACTCAGAATACAGATCTACATAGATGCGATACAATTCCCTCATATATAGTGAGGGGTTACCTTCTAGGGAAGAAAACCCTAAATTAAACATAACTTCTACCATCAGATCTCTACCTAATGAACGACCCAGATTGACTAGAAATTAATATACTTTTACAAGGCAATTTTACATTTATTCTTAACTTCGGGCGCGCTGCCCCCGAAACCCCCTGCCAGGGGGGGCTCCCCAAAGGTTGCAGCCCCCCCCCCCACCCTGGACCCCCCCCCGCAGCGAATATTTTACAGGCGGTGTTGCCGCCCCATTTCGAACTGGGGTCCAATGTGGCGATACCTTTGAATACAGAAGATAATCAGGCTCCACACCCAACAATCTCCCACTTGGAGACTGATTATAGCAACTCCACCGCTGCTTCATTTGCTAGACAATGACTCCACTTTGGACTTGGCTGTTTTTCATCTTCTTCATCATGCTTGAAGACCAACTGAACGTGAGCAGATTCTCAATTTCTCCCTGGTTACAACTTTTGTTAGCATATCTGCGGGATTTTGGCTAGTGTGTATCTTTTCCAGCTTCAACTCTCCATCTTCCAACACTGATCGTATGAAATGGTACTTGAGTTGTATGTGTTTAGTCCTGGAATGAAATGCTGAGTTCTTTGCAAGATGAATGGCACTTTGGCTATCACTGTATAACGTGCCCATATCATGCTCCTTACCCAATTCACTCATAAACCTTTGTAACCAAATCATTTCTTTACTAGCCTCTGTAGCAACAACATACTCTGCTTCTGTTGTTGAAAGTGCAACAACACTTTGGATTTTTGAAACCCAACTGACAGCTGTTCCACCTACAGTAAATACATATCCTGTAGTGCTCCTCTTGTTATCTCTGTTACCTGCCATATCTGCATCAACATATCCCCGTAAAGAAATGTTTGAACCACCAAAGCATGATGCTTGATTTGTGGTACCTTTCAAATATTTGAGAATCCATTTCACTGCCATCCAATGTCCCTTTCCTGGATTGTTCATGTACCTGCTTACAACTCCCACTGCATGTGCAATATCAGGCCTTTTGCAGACCATTGCATACATTAAGCTTCCAACTACTGATGCATATGGAACTTTAGACATATAATCCATGTCTTCTTAGGTTTTTGGGCACATTTCCTTACTAAGTTTAAAATGGCTAGCAAAAGGTGTACTAATTGGTTTTGCATTGTGCATATTAAATCTTTTCAACACCTTTTGTATGTACTCATTCTGAGACAATGTTAATTTGTGATTTTTCCTATCTCTAGTTATTCTCATACCAAGGATTTGTTTTGCAGCTCCCAAATCCTTCATTGCAAATGAATTTGCCAATTTTCTTTTGAGCACATTTATTTCCTGCATGTTAGACCCTGCAACAAGCATATCATCTACATACAATAACAATATAATATAGTTGCCATCATTTTTCTTTTTCAGATAAACACAATGATCAAAGTGACATGTAGTATAACTTTGTTCAGACATAAACTTGTCAAATTTTAGATACCACTGCCATGGAGCTTGTTTTAATCCATACAAGATCTTCTTCAACCTGCAGACTAGTTTCTCCTTCCCTTTTACCTCATATCCTTGTGGCTGCTGCATATGTATCTCTTCCTCCAAATCCCCATGGAGAAAGACTATCTTTACATCTAATTGCTCAAGAAGCAAATCTTCAGCTACTACTAGACTTAGAATAGTTCTGATTGAAGTCATTTTAACAATAGGAGAAAATATTTCATCAAAATCAATACCTTTCTTCTATGCAAACCCCTTCACCACAATTCTAGCTTTGTACCTCTGTTTTCCTCCATCTTCTTCCTTCAGCCTGTAAACCCATTTATTTTGCAATGTAGTTTTACCTGTAGGCAACCTGACTAAGTCCCAAGTATGGTTATGCATTAAGGAGTCCATCTCTTCTTCCATGGCTAGCTCCCACTTCTTCCTGCTTTCAACCTGCATTACTTCTTCATAACATTCGGGTTCACCAGAATCAGTCAACAATAAATAATATAACGAAGGAGAGTATCGTTCAGGGGGTCTACTTATCCTGGTAGATCTTCTAACACCACTTTCAGGTGTTTGGGGTGCCTGTTGCTATTGTGGTGGTTGTTGTTGTCGATTATTATTATTTTTAGGCACCTTTACTTTTTCAGTGATCTCATCAAGAACTGTGTATTCCTTGTTTTCTTTTTCCTGTTACTTTTCCTGCAACTGATTCTTATGCAAGACCTTTTCATTGAATATTACATCTCTGCTCCTAATGATTTTGTGATTTTCATAATCATATAAGTGATAACCAAAATCATTAACACCATATCCAATAAAGTTACATTTCTTTGATTTTGCCTCAAGCTTTGTTCTATTTTCTTTATTAATATGGACAAAGGCCTCTCAACCAAAAGGCTTTAAAAAAGAGTAGTTTACCTTTTTACCTGTCCATGCTTCCTCTGGAACACCACCATCCAAGGAACTTGAAGGCCCTTTGTTTATTAGATAAACAACAGTATCTACAACATCTGCCCAAAATTGTGAAGGCAATCCTGCATGTAATCTCATGCACCTTGCACGCTCCATGATTGTTCTGTTCATCCTTTCTGACACACCATTTTCTTGTGGTGTTCTTGGAACTATCTTCCCTTTACGAATTCCATGCTCTGAACAGTACCTATCAAACTCTTTTCTGCAAGATTCACCTCCATTGTCTGATTTGAGACACTTCAATTTCTTCCCTGTCTCAATCTCAACCAAAGCTTTCCATTTCTTGAAAGTATCAAATACATCAGATTTATTCTGAATACAATAAATCCAAGTTTTTCTAGTTGCATCATCAATAAAAGTAACATAATAATGAGAGCCACCGAGAGATGATACTTGAGCAGGTCCCCATACATCTGTATGCACAAGCTCTAATTTTTCACTCTTCTTTTCTTTCCCAACTCTGAGAAATCTGACTCTCTTCTGTTTTCCATAAATGCAATTCTTACAGAAGTACAAATCAACATTCTTCAAACCCGGCAACAAATTCCTTGAGTGAAGGATCTTCATCCCCTTCTCACTCATTTGTCTGAGCCTATGATGCCATAATGTTGCATCTGCTCCTTTGGAAGTTAAAGCATTAACGAAGTTAGAAATACCATTGCATAAATACAATGTACCAACCTTTTCGCCTTTTGCTATTACCAGGGCTCCTTTGGTGACCTTCCAAGCTTTATCTGTGAAAGTTGTCACACAACCTTCACCACCTAACCGCCCTGTTGAAATCAGATTTTTCTTCAGATCTGGAACATGCCTTACCTCCTTTAATAGCCATTGGTTTCCATTCTGCTGTTTTACAAGAGCCTTACCCATTCCAACAATTTTATAGGGTTTATCATCCCCCAAACGGACTTGTCCAAAATCTCCTTGAACATAGTCATTAAAGTATTTCTTATCAGGTGTGGCATTGAATGAGGCCCCTGAATCTACCACGCAGGAATCAGTAATATTTTCGAAAGAAAGAATCAAAGCATATTGTAACACCTCACCTGTCACATTTGCTTCATGATTGTTTTCTTGCTGTGCATCTCCTTCTTTCCCCTTTCGAGATCTACAATGTTTCTTTAGGTGTCATTTCTTTCCACATTTCCAGCACACTATACCTAATCTACACTTGGTTCTGCCTTTCCTTGATTTACTGCGATATCCTGAGCTCTTCCCTCTTTCCATTTTTCTTCCCCTAGACTTTGCACTCAAAGCATTACCCGATGTCTCACCGGAGCTTTTCCGTCGCATTTCCTCACTTATGATAGCACTGACAACATCATCGAACTTTAAAGTACTAGATCCAGAAACAGAGTTACTAATGGCAATTGCTAAACCATTCCAACTTTCTGGCAATGAGCACAAGAATAACAGAGCTCTAACTTCATCATCAAAGTTTACCCCTACAGAACTTAACTAAATTGTAACAGTATTAAAATCATTTAAATGGTCTACAATAGATCCACCTTCCGACATCTTCATATTAAATAACTGTTTCATAAGAAATACCTTGTTTGAGGCCGATGGTTTTTCATATAGTTTCGGCAACGCCTTAATTAAACCCTTTGTCGTTGTTTCCTTCGAAATGTTGAAGGCTACCGACACTGCGAGGCACAACCGTACTGTTCCGAGTGCCTTTCTATCGAGAAGGTTCCATTATTCATTTGTCATACTCGTCGGCATCTTTGTTTTTCCGCCCAATGGTACGTACAGATCTTTCTGATACAGATAATCTTCCATCTACATCTTCCACAGCGAGAAGTGTTGGCCATTAAATTTCTCGACCCTAAACTTACCATCTTCCACCATTGCTCCCACTCAAACAAGGAACCCTTCTTTCCTGTGAGTGTATCAGCCAAATAGACCTTCAGCTATGATACTAGTTGTTAGAAAATTATATATTAGGGAGCAATGGAACACATAAAATATTGCATAAATATAAACACAGAAAACACATAAAACAAGAGAGACACAGATATACGTGGTTCACCCAGTTTGGGCTACATCCACGAAGAAACAACCAGTCCTTCCTTTTATATTATCCAACAAACTGAAGAGATACAACCTACAGCAGATCCGCTGTAACACCCTCTTCGCTCTCAATCTCCTCTCTCTTTCTCACTCAGAATACAGATCTACATAGATGTAATACAATTCCCTCATATATAGTGAGGGGTTGCCTTCCAGGGCAAAAAACCCTAAATTAAACATAACTTCTACCGTCAGATCTCTGCCTAATGAACATCCCAGATTGACTAGAAATTACTATACTTTTACAAGGAAATTTTACATCTATTGTTAGCTTCGGGGGTGCTGCCCTCGAAACCCCCTGCTAGGGGGGGCTCCCCAAAGGTCGTAGCCGCCCCCCCCTGGACCCCCCCTGTAGTGAATATTTTATAGGTGGCATTGCCGCCCCATTTTGAACTGGGGTCCAATGTGGCAATACCTTTGAATACAGAAGATAATCAGGCTCCACACCCAAGAAATTCAGCAGAGACAAAGAGCGGACCGATCATAGCTGCTTGTGTATACAACATTGTCACCTCCAAGTTTGTATGAACCTCGGGTTGATAAAGTAAATTTGGTAGCCCAGGAGTTGCAACATTCTTGCTACAATACTAGTGCTCATCATGGATATTTTATTTGAGGGAGGACTTCTTATAAAGTTGCAAGTGAAAGAAAAATTGATCCCCTGCTTCAAAATGATGTTTGGAAGGAACAATGCTGATACACCTATGATTTCATCCTATTTGAGTCATGATCAAATTATCCTTGAGAGTGCAAATAATGTTGGCCAAAGCTATGATAGTTTTGTCTACCTCATACATTATAGATACTTTGGGTAAGAAGGATATTACTAATGGGGTATTTTTTCCATAGACAACCTTAAAGGGGGTCATTTAAGTGGAACCATAATAACTTGTATTGTACCATTATTATACTAAAGATAACTATTGAACCCATTAGGATTGTTTTCCTAAATTAAATCACCTTAAATATGCTTCAAAAAAATTGTTTATAGCTTCAATTTTACCATCAATGTGGGGGCGATAGGCCTAATGTTTAATTGAGGGCTCTAGAGTTGGAAAAAATTCTTGCGAGAAATTGGCAGGGAAAGTCGGGCCATGGTACTTCAAAATATATTGTAGCATACCATGGAGCTTAAATATATTATCTGTGAATACTTGAGCAATCATGAAGGCCTTAAAGAGGTGTATAGAACAAAAATAAGCATATTAAGAATGGGTAAATGTTGTAGTTTTATTATAGGTTTCATTGTCTCTCCATTATCTTGTTGTCTAAGGTTGCATTTTTCCACAATGGTGCATATGTTCTTTTTCATTCCTTCCTAAGAAAATGAATGTTTAACTCTTTCATATGTTCAATGAAATTTTGAATGACTTGTTGTTGGAGAGTCATGGAGTTCAAATAATAACATTTATTTAAATTTTGATTGCTTGCTAATAAAATGCGCCCTCTATATCAAAGTTATTGATTTTTCCAAGTGCATCCTTGACATGCATAGGGTTCCATTTGAATTTGTATCATGCAGACAATATTTAAATCTATTAACCATTCTTTTTAGATGTGATTTAACTAGTCTATGACTGCAAAGGAGAGTGAAAATAGTGACCCATACCCTTCATACTTTTAAGCAAGAACATATTCTGGCATATTCTCCTTTCCCTTCATATAAATAATCTCATAATCATATTCCAACATTTCAGTGAACCATTTTTGTTGCTTAGGGGATGAAATCCTTCTCTCTAGGAAGTATTTTATGTTGGCTATGTGTATATTGTTTGCACGACTACCTCAACATGCAAGTCGTTTCATCAGGCACAATGGAGGGGTCACAAGGGGTTGGAAAATCCCTTTCCAATAAATTCAAAGGCAATGCTCTAAAAAACAATTTTGGTAGTTTTTTGTGTCCATTTTTATTGGTTTTCGAAACATGATTTTTACTTTGATAGTTTTGTGGCACATGGTGGTTTCATCCCATGGTTTTGCAATTCTTGTTAAGGAACTAAAATTTTATTCTAATCTAGGGTAAATGGATTGGAAGTTCATGGATGCCACGAGATATACATATTGTAAAGAAAAAAATATACTACGAAATATTTTTGGTTTTCCTAGTTTGGGTTTTTAGGGTAAAATCTCTATGTTAATAACTATGTGCACCTGTTAGAGGCTAGAAATTTTATTTAAACCTTTTGCTAATTAGGTGACCACACAGAAGGATAGTGGAGTGTGGAAGAGAAGCAGATGGTTCACAATAGAGGGAGTTGGCATAGGAGGAAGAGATGTAACATGGGGAGGCACCACATAGGGGAGAAGATGGCAACATCTAGAGAGAGAAGGATGAGTGTGAATAAGATCAAGTAGTTAGGATTTTGTAGCTTATGGTGAGAGAGGAGAGGGATGTCATGGCTAGTGAGGTTAGATATATTTACAGGTAGATGAAGTTTGACATAGTGGAGTAAACAAGCAGACGATATTTTTAGTGGACAGTTAAGCCGACCTGTGCCAGCTAAGGGGGAATGTCAGAAAATATCCTAATTGCCAGTTAGCTGAGAGGGCAGTTGCACAAGTGGAAGAAAATTCCAAGAATATTTGAATATTCATCGAGGATAGATAAAAGGAGATACTCGAGACAAATCATAGGTTAGAAGGTTTCTCAAGAGACGAGACAACTAGATAACATGACGATGAATGCTCAGACTATAGCTACTGAAGATGAGAGTATTTCTATGCACATATCTTCCTTTTTGTGTTAGTAGTCTTAAGTGTCAGTGTATGAGTTTTTAGTTAGTCAACAACGAAAGATGTTAAGGAAATCATCTATAGTAAGGGTGTATGCTTCTATGATGTATATGCTTTCCTTCTTGTACTATGATCAGGGATTGATGACACGTGAGCCGAATTACATAATATTTGCATTGTAGCACTTGGTACCTTTACTTATCTATAGTGAAGTACTAGAATGGATTGTTGGGTTGTCCCTGATATCTTGTTTAATGCATGTATGTGTTTCTCTAGTTATGGTGTGTTGGTTCAATATATGTATAATGTCATATTATAGCTCTAAGTATGTTTGAATGGATCGAATGATCATTCTAGTTGAAGGTATGGTAACGAATGAATACCTTATAGTGTCTGATGATGCTAATGTCGTCCCCAATTCCGAGAAGCGTAAGTCAGGTCAAAATTTAGCATACTGTCACCTATGACTTGCATGTTAACCAGTGAACATAACAGTCTAGAGTTCTTGTGTCGTGAGAAGTCCCAAGATGATGGTTAATAGTGTAACCAATAGGTGTTTGAGTTGCACGTTGTAGGTTTAAGTTTAGTGCCTTAGGATATTAACAATCCCATCAAGTTGCATAAACCTGGTTCTAACAATCACCCATTAGCATCTCGGGTGACACCTCACCCACTCTGTGGGTTTTACCGAAAGGGTCAATGTTGAGTGTTTTTTTTTGGCGAATTGTGCAAGAAATCTTGGTTCTATTGGAATCCCATTCGCCAAAAACACCATTGCATCTTTTATGTTTTATTAAGAATATATTTGCATATATGAACTATACAGGTTTAGATCCTATAATTGGTATTAGAGAAATTTTGGCTCGAAGAGGAAACTTTTGTGGCCAAGGGTTTTTTCTCAGGCCCATGGTAAACCTTGTTACAATGGGAGATCTATGAAATTGATTTTTGTTGTGAAAGGAAATAGAAAGCAGTTCAAAGATAAAGATCCAAAAGTTAAATTGGTAGAGTCTTGACTTGTGGAAGCTCAAAATAAAAGACTTGTTGGTGGAAAAAGATGAATTGTTCATTGTGGATTTAGGTATTACATCGATGGGGATGTTGATAAACGATTTGACCGTGTTGGATTGAATGGAAAAGAGCACAATATGATTGTGTCTCTCAAGTTCAATATTAATGAATATTTTAGGAGAAGATACAATTAAGGGATTGTGGAACAAGCTAGGGTATTTCAATTAGTCTATGTCCCCGGTGAACAAATTATTCCTATAAAAAAAAAGGTATAAAGTGAGGATGAAGAAAGGAGACTTGGTGATAGAGCATTTGAATGCCTTCAACACTAATTAAATAAAATATTATTTATTGATATTAAGATTTAATATGAAGATAAGTATATTAATTTGTTGTGCTCTTTACAAGAATTGTGGGTTGGCTTAGTTGTTGCCATAGGTGGTAATGTAACTACTTTAGGTGTTTACAAAGTAGTCTTATCCTTGTTATTGGAGTAGAGGAGATACAAAAACATGGAAAGTGATAACATGGATGCCTTGATTGACACTCCCAAAAAAAATTCCTTAAGTTGGAGATCTAAATATAGAGGACGATCTAAATCTCCAGGAAAATTCGTAAAGGTAAGTTGGAGATGTGGAAAAGAAGGACATTACAAGAAAGAATGATCCAAAATTATTGAGAAAGGGAAGGGATCTAATGATGCTCTTTCTACAAAAGAAAAAATATCCTAAGATGAAGGAGGGGATGTGTACTCGACTTCTTTAAGTATAAATGTAGATAATGAGGAATGGTTCATCAAATTAGGTGTAACTTTTCATATGACTCCTGACAAGGAGTGGTTTTACGAGTATAAAAGATATGATCATGATGATGTATTCCTAGGTGATGAATCAAAAATCATAATCATAGGATTAGGAAAAATCAAGTTGAAGCTCATGGGTGGAAGGATGTTGGGATAGGGTCCCTAGGGTCAAGTTGAGTCAAATTTTGGTTACATTTTGTAATCTTCTTTTGTAAGTATGTAAAGTCTCCGTGAAATGGGGAAGTGGAGCATGCAGCTAGTATGAGTCAAAGGGGCTTTAGTTCCCTAGGTGGGTAGGTGATAGGAGGGTTTTGAGACTTGCCCATGGTCCGTAGACCATGGTATTGTAAGAAAAATGCTATATATAGATGAGTCATAACGAGTCTAAACAAGTAACTTTTTGGTAAGAATATTTACATGTGCAAGAGGCTAAGGTAGGAAAAGCCTATTTCCCGTACTTAGGCGAAAGGGGGAGGCTCCTACAGTTGAGTTTGTGGAGACCTTGGTAAGTCCACAGGCTGAGTGTGTGGGCCCCTGCAATTGAGTGCGCAGGGAAAATAAGTCTGTAATTGAACAATCATACTTAATAAAGACAGTTTTGAGCCAATTCTGATGCATCTAAGTCTTATTTACTACTTCTGCTAGTCTTGGTATCTTCGCTCTATGTTATGATTTATATGAATCAATGCTTAATTCCTGTGCGGAATTAGTATATATGTAATATTTATGCATGTTAAGACTAATTAAGAATCTTTGCAAAGATTTGGAAGTTGATCATGTGAAATTACAGTAAGTGTTTGTTCAGAAGCGTTAAGGGTGCGTGAAAGTAGATCTAAGCCATAAGGACTACATGACCCTATCACACAGGCCTCTAGATGCAGAAACTGGGTTCTGTCATCCCCCAATACTGCTTCGAGTGAGACTACATCCTGTGCTACGCAGGTTGTTGCTGAAAGGGAAAACAGTTAGGGTTTTGTTAGTTGGCGCAGATAAAGCTCAACCTGGGTCAGGCCCCATAAAGCCAACAAATGGTTCCATTGTTGGGACCAGGATCTGTCTGAGGAATGTGTAATGTCGAATAAGTGGCTCCCTATTAAGAAAGAAATTGAAAAGTGGATCGATCGAAAGTTGCACACGTTTGTAGCTCAGGAGAACAAAAACCTGCAGATATTCAAGGAACAATGGCTGAATAGATACTTATAAACAGACGAGACTGAAGCCTTCTTCTGTTTCTTTCCTTGTGAATTGCATGAGTGGTTGTCCAAATTAGCAGATAATCAGGGTATGTGGAGGCTTGACGACCCTATTGTGTGGACCCCAGAAATAGTGAAGCGCTTGGAAGCTTTAGAAAATAACATCGCACAAGCCGTTGATCATTGGATTGATCATTTCTTGGGAGGATTCATTACTGAGCTCACGATCGATACAACCATTAGCTATAGTGAAGCAGAGCATAGGTTCTTCAAGGGACCAAGAGGTAAGTACTTAAAATCTCTGAAAAATTGGATTAAGATGTTGTTGTGTGAGAAACAGGTTATGCCATTACATTCATGTTTGGGACTATGCGAAGCCGAAAAATCTTCAGAAGGAACGAAGAATCAGGCTCTGAATATAGTCTATTGTTAGGATCTTTTGATAGCAACGACGAAGGAAATATTTCGAGAACACCGTGAAGTGCGCGGCAGATAGTAAGCTAGGGTTTCTAGGGGATACCCCATCCATCCACTCCACTGCCACCTCCACCTCTGCCACATACACCTACGCTTCCACCTCCACCTCCACCTCCACATAAACCATTCAACATGGCGAACACGATCAAAATGCCGATATTTAAAGGGGTAGGAAGCGAAGACCCCAAGAAATTATGGTTTGTCGTGGATGTTGTTTGGAAATCACAATAGGTTACTGACGACAATATGAAGAAAGCATAGATGGTCACAATGCTACAAAATAGGGCATTGACATGGTATATCAAGTTCTATATAGATCAACCCAACGCGACGATGGGAGAAACTCAACAGGTACTAAACAATGAGTTTAAGAAGCCTATGTCTCTGGTGCAGTCTATAATAGAGTTTAAGGAAATATAGCAAAGGGTGAATGAGTCTGCATGGGACTTCGATCAAAGGCTAAAGTGCTTGATCTGAGAGGCTAATATGAAGATCATAGATGATCAATATAGAGACTGGTATATTGCCTCACTGTTTCCTCATATGAGATTTCCATTATCATAGAAGAAGATAAGAATGCAAGCAGAGGCTGTGGAGATCACGATGAGGTTGGAAGCCTCACTAGTGCAGGACACAAATATTGGAGTACAATAGATTCAGTCATAACTATAAAGCCTACACATGGAATTGTAGAGCTTGAAGATAGGGATGGAAGCTCAGTCTGAGGTGCACACAGAAGTGTGGTGCATAAAATGTAAAGAAAAAGAGGCCAGATTTGATCTCAACAAGGCTAAAGAAACATTTATGGAGGAAAAGAAGAACTTCGTTGACGCTTCTACATTAGGAAGTCAGGACAAACTGGCTGCCAACAATGAAGCGCAGGACGTGGATCCCTCGCTATTAGCTACTTTTCTGAAAACTTGTATGAAGCTGTTGTGGGATCAGAAGGCAGTGGAAGGGCTCCAGGAGCTAATTGACAATTGTACGGGTGAAATCAAGACTCCTCCTAAACAGTGTGCTGTGAGGAAATTGAGTAAACATAAGAAGTAGACAGGGCACGAAATGAGGGTGACCGTGCATATTAGAGAGTATGAATTGGATCAAGTTATCCGAGATCTAGGGTCTGATGCAAACGTGCTATCAAAGAAGACATGAGAAAGAATGGGGACACATGTGCTACAATGGTCTCCTATATAGCTACGCATGGCCAATCAATAGAAGATCATTCTTATGGGGCACCTATATGGGGTAACAATAGACATTGAGGGAGCGAGCACTCTGGATGACTTTGAAGTAATTGAAATAGTGGATGACAACAATCCTTACCCTGCGCTATTAGGAATTGATTGGGCCTTCGACATGGATACTATAATTAACTTGAAGAAGTAAAGGATGACATTTGAGAGGAAGGTGCTGCGAGTTATCGTACCATTGGATCCTCTTGAGGGAGCATGCTACACTGAACCAGTCCGCGACTATGAAGAGGACGATGATATGGATCAAATATACAAGATTATTGTGTGCAATGAAGATTGGATTAATCCCACTGCAGATGGGCGAATTAAATGGGATAAAGATAGCTCCTATACCTTGGATTGTGATGAAGAACTCAAGTATTAGCAGAATAGGTTTCCCAAAGTTTCAACACTACGTTGCAATATGATGACAAAATCACTTCGGTTTGTATCCATAGAGGTAAGAAATATTCTTCATTATGATGGCTTAGATGATGTTAGTTTATTTCTAGAGAAGTTTGAAAGGGAGGTGCCAAAATAGCATCGGTTTTAGGCTCTTGATCTGGCATTGCGCGCTACGCCTGCCTGTTGGTGGGGTATGCATAAAGATATCTTTACAGATTGGAAAGAGTACAAGTGAATGATGAAGCTAAGGAGTGGGTACGTGAATACCGGCCTGAAAGAAAAATACTCAGGAAAGGATGATCCGCGTGAGAATTTGGCACGATGGACTAAAGCTTGGGGGGAGGAACCTCAACCAGAATGGGCACATATCTTTTGTCACACCTTAGATGCTATTATGATGAACTGGTACTAGGAAATAGAGCTATGCCATGGGATAGTCGAATGGGATATCCTGAGGGAAAGTTTCTTGCTAATTTTCAGATTTGAGGATGGATTTGAGTATATTGATGAAGTGCTCTAGGAAATCAAGGCCACAATCTTCAGGACGCCTGAGGAGCCAGTAGAATGGGTTCAACCAGACTGGATCACACAGCTGCACCATGCACTGGATTGCTACAACGTGACTATAGAAGTCGAAGAAGAGGATCCACAAAATATCAACATTCCAGAAACTGAGGACAACGCGAGGTTGAAGGGACAAAGGTCGCGAACCCTGATATAACTGAACCTATGAAGACCAGGCAAGTAAACATTGGATATGACGGGCAACCTAAATTTTCAAAGATAGGTGATTATTGGGATGAATATACAATCAATAAAGTTGCGGAAATACTGTGCGAGTATCAGGACTTGCTTCCTGCCAAGTTCTCAGATCTGAAGGGAATAGTAGGGGATCTAGGTGTAATGAAGATCACTCTAAAGCCCAATGCAAAGCCCATGAAATAGAGACCCTACCATCTAAATCCCAAATACAAGGAGAAGGTGTGCAAAGAGCTAGACAAAATGCTGGAGGCTGGAATCATTGAGCCAGTGGAAGATTCTGACTCAGTAAGCCCTATGGTTTTCTAGGAAAAGAAGCAACAAGATGAAATAAGGATATGTGTCGACCTGAGAAATCTCAATGATGTGTGCGTACATGACCCATTTCCAACACCATTTACAGATGAAGTTTTGGAGAATATTGGAGGGCTGGAAGAATATTCATTCATTGTTGGGTTCTTGGGGTAGCATCAGATTAAGATTGCGATAGAGGATCACTATAAATCTACCTTAGCGACAGAGTGGGGATGTTACCAGTACATAGTGATGCCATTCAGGCTGAAGAATGTGCCCACGATCTTCTCAAGGGTTGTAATTGAATATTTTAAGGAGTTTATCCATAAATTATTAGAAGTGTATTTTGATGAATGGACTATGTTTGGATTGGTAAAGTGCCACATTGCAAGTCTGCGCCTTACGTTGGATACTATTTGAAGATACCAAATTGCCCTAAATTTGAAGAAATGTATCTTTTGTGTGCCTTATGGGATATTGTTAGGTCATGTGGTATGCAAGCAAGGATTAATGGTAGACCCTGCGAAGATAGCTGTTATTATCAATTTAGAGGCTCCCAAGAATGTAAAGTAATTGTGCGCAACCCTGGGCCACACCGGCTACTATAGGAATTTTATCAAAGCTTATGCACAAATAATTGCACCAATGGAGAAATTACTGAAGAAGGACATGAATTTCTGCTGGGATGAGGAGTGTCAACACAATCTGGATGTGTTAAAGGAAAATATGGTGACTGTGCCCATTTTGGTGTTCCCAGACTGGAAGAAAGAATTTCATGTTCATGTGGATGCCTCCTATATTGCGCTAGGTGCGGTATTGACCCAACCAGGCAAAGGCGAAATTGATCATCCTATAGCCTTCATGAGAAGGAAACTATCAAAGGCAGAGAAGAACTACTCAACTACAGAGTGCGAAGGGTTGGCAATGGTGTACGCGCTACAAAAATTTTGACATTACCTATTGGGTGCACACTTCAAAATGTACACAAATCACTCTGCTCTTAAGTACTTGGTCAACAAGCCTGTGTTGAGGGGGAAGATCTATAGGTGGTTGTTTCTCTTTCAGGAATATGATTTTGAGGTGATTGTGAAGCCTGGTTGATTGAATGTGGGACCAGATCATCTATCCAGAATTGAGACAGGCGAAGAACCCACTAGTTTGAAAGAAGGACTGCTGGATGCACAAATATTTGTTCTAAGTGTCACAAACGATCACATTGCTGACATAATCCAGTTTTTAACCACTAGCACAACCCCGGAGGGATATTCTACATAACAGAAAAAGGAATTGGCAGTCCGATCAGCTGATTTTTCTGTAATAGCTAGACACTTGTATAAGATGGCCACTGATGAAATACTCTGTCAATATGTTCTGGAGTTTGAACGATCTAGCATTCTCGCCGAAGCACATGGAGGAGTGGCGGGAGGACACTATTGTTGAGCGATAAAATGTGTCTTTTTAACTCCTAATTATCTTCACATTAATTGTCAACCCAGGGACGACTTTTTATTTCAAGAGTGTACTCAGTCTGAGGCGGCTATTTACTCAAGAGTAATGTTTTGCAGTATAGTGCTTAAAATACAAAAGTAAATGAATGCTTGAAACAAAATCTACTTACAATTAAAAGAAACTTAACACTCTGAAACTTAAATCATTCACTCAGAAAACTACAACAATTTATCAGTCAAGGATGCAGTAGCAATAACTCATTCCTTGTTTAACTGATATAAATTAAATCAAACATAAACAAGATCCACAATCTGAGAACTTAGGCAGCAATAGCCAATGTCCTTTACAGTTGTTGATCTTACAATCCATACTAAAGCAATAAACTGAAAATGATAAATCAATAATGCTGCTAACAGAAATGGAATAAACACGCTTGCTGCAATAACATTTAAAAGGCAAAAACAAATCCTTGCGTGAAAGAGATAACAGCAAAGTCTATTTAAACAACAAAGCTAATTTACCGGAAATGAACAACAACACTAAATTAATGGAAATGAACAACAACAAAGCTAAATTAACAGCAATCTGTAATGAACATCAAAGTCTGAAATGAACAGCGAAGCTTTATATTTGAAATGAACAGCATAACAATATAAGTTGAAAAGGATAATAATCTCTGTTATGATGGAAAAGAACAGCCACACGATTCAATCACAACTTGTGCAATAAAACAATTTCATAAAATACTATAACAACACGCTGTAAAAACATGAAACTGTGAAGCAATGCGATTCAAAGGAAGAAGAATTAAATCAAACCATCACACAGCAGAAATCGTAAAGATATAATACAGCAACAGCTTAATCCACCAGAGGCTGGGCCCTTAGCCGCCAGCGGATGCTACTGGGCTACTTCAGATGAGAAGAATGAACAACAACTCCCAAATCATATATTAATCATTAAACTTGGTTGACATTACAATATGATCACGTCCTCTTGGCACCACAAGTCTGTAAATCAGAATTACAATTTGAAATAATAGAGATCCATGCTCTTTCCTCCTATCCTATCCTATTATCTCTCTCTAATCATCCATCATGGATCATGAATCCATCATTCTGAATCCTCAATTCTAAAATCATAATTCTGCATTCTCTCAGCCATCCTCCTCCAATACATAATACATACTCTCCTTTTATAATCATAAAGAGGAGAAATCAAATAGTAAATATGATCTCTCATAACAATATTAGATTGTTTCTAACCAATTGATCAACAAGAAAATATATTTCCATCCATCTTTCAACAAGAGCAAGGCGAATTTGGCTTTGCAGCTGAGATTTGGAAAATGGCAACACAGCAAATTTGAGAAAATCGTGCTCAAAGAACCCTGCGTTTCTCTCAGTATAAGCCAAATTTTGGCAAACCATTTCTATATTAAAGTTAATTTGGTCCATTCTGGACAAAACCCCTGTTCCGGACTTTCTAGATTCTTCCTCATTTGCTTAGAATCTCAACCATAAAATTGTCACTTCTTATTCCAACGAATTTATGAGTTGGAATATTTAATGATAAAATCTTCAATCTGGAAATTTTATTGGAGGCTAAAAATGGTGAATAATGTTACAACCAATTTATTAATAAACTATCATTGATAAAATCATGCATAATAATCAATTTATTAGAAATAAAGGAGAATAAATAATATTTTTCCATAAGCGCATAAATCATGATAAAATGGATTTATATAATAAATTATAATAAATGACATGATAAAGAAGAGTAAAAATGGATGAAATAAGTGTTTAAAAAGTGGTCGTATTCACGGCCCAACAACTATGCAGGCAGAGCAACTACACAGAAGATTTTGCGCGCGGGATTGTGGTGGCCAATGGTGCATAAGGATTCTAAGGCGTATTGCAGGGCATGTGATGTTTGTCAGAGGACAGGGAAGCCATCATGAAGGGATGTGTCAGGCCAGGCAGTAACTCCATGAGGCAGAAAAATGATTCGTATATTCATTCAATCAGGTAGGTTTGTTATATACATGAGGGAGATACTATTCAATTCATCTCCCGATGACTGTTCACATTTCTCATTTATTTATTTACATATATTTACCTAATCACAAGGATTAGGTGTCAACATTACCCCCCTTAATCTGAAGGGATGTTGGTGAGTCCAAGCATCGTTCTGAATCATTCAAGATTTTCTCTTCCAAGCGCTTTGGTGAAGATGTCTGCAATTTTCTCATTTGTGGAACAATGACGGAGATGGATTATTTTGGCCTCAACATGATGTCGAATCAGATGATATTTAGTATTGATGTGCTTTGTTCGATCATGGAACTTTGGGTTCTTGGCCAACTTTATTGCAAAGGTGTTGTCAATCATGAGTGGAGTTGATTGTACTTGTTTTACCTGCAAATCTTCAAGAATTTTCCTGAGCCACACAATTCTTTTTGTTGCTTCAGTTGCTGCAACATATTCTGCTTCTGTTGTGGAATCTGCTGGAACTGATTGTTTGCATGATCTCCAGGAGATAGCTCCTGATCCAAGACTCATAGCATATCCTGAAGTAGATACCCCAGTTTCTTTGTCTCCATCAAAGTTTGAATCAGAGTATCTGATCAAGCTGAAGTCATCCACCTGTGTGTACTTGATTCCAAAGTCTTGAGTTCCCTTCAAGTACTTTAGAACTCTTTTTGCAGTAGACCAATGTCCCTCACAAGGCTTTTGCATAAACCTGGAGAGGATTCCAACAGCAAATGAAATGTCTGGTCTGGTAGTAGTTAGGTAGTTGAGACTTCCTACAAGCTGTCTATACTTTGTTGCATCCTCAAATTCTTTTCCTTCAATAGATGTGAGCTTTAAGTTTTGTTCCATTGGAGTAGTAAGAGGATTGCACTCTGTCATGCCAAAGCTGTTCAACAAATCTCCAATGTATTTCTTTTGAGAAAGAAAGATGGACTTTGGATGTTGGGTTACTTTAATGCCAAGTTAGTAATGAACATAGCCCAAATCAGTCATTTCAAAACTTTTCCCCAATTCCTTCTTTATGGATGCAATGTAGCTTTCATTGTTCCCTATCATTAAAAGATCATCTACATATACCAAAAGATATACAACTATTTTTCCAACTTTCTTGACAAATAAAGTTGCATCATCAAGATCAAAATGGGTGAAATTGAGTTTCAGAAGATGCTCAGATAGTTTTTCATACCAGGCTCGCGGTGCTTGTTTGAGGCCATATAAGGACTTCACAAGTTTGCATACTTTATGTTCATGTCCTTTCACAACAAATCCTTCAGGCTGGGACATAAAAACATTCTCTTTTAGATCTCCATTCAAGAAAGCAGTTTTTACATCCATTTGATGGACTTTCCAACCGTTCTGAGCTGCTAGTGCAAAGAGTATCCGGATGGTAGCCCATTTTGCTGTGGGTGAAAAAGTCTCCTCATAATCGACCCCTTCCTTCTGTGCAAAACCTTTTGCCACAAGCCTAGCTTTGTGCTTGTCAAGTGAGCCATCAGCTTTATACTTGTTCTTGTAGACCCACTTGCAGCCAATTGGTTTGGTTCCTAATGGAGGATCAACCAGCTTCCAAGTGCCGTTCTTTATGAGGGCATCATACTCCTTTTGCATCGCTTCTTTCCATTCATCATGAGAAGCAGCTTCTTTGAAGGAAGTTGGTTTAAAATTTGTAGACAAGTTCAATTCACAATCATAAGAAACATCCATATCAATAGGTGAATTAGAGTCATCTACATCACCTCCATTTTGCTGGTTTGAATTTCTGGTTCCTGTCTTTCCAACTTCATCAGCATGAATACTTTCAAGTGTCTTTGTCAGCCACTTTGGGGGACCTTTCTGAGATGGTCCAGGCTGCTCTGTTGATTGAGTTGGGACTGAATCAAGATTGAGTCTCCCAATTTTATCAATTATATCACTTAAAGCATCATCCGTTGTTGGAGTTTCATGCGGGGGAGAGTGTTCTTCAGAAGAAGATTCCACATGTTGATCTAGTATAGGAATCCCCCCTTCAAGATGTGGAATCTGATTATCAAATTCTTGAAATGATTTTTCTTTTTCGAATCTATCCAAGTGATCAAGTTGCCACTCAAAAACATTGTCAGTTTTGGATGATTCAAGAAAAATTACATCTCTAGATACAACAAACTTTTTATTTACTTCATCATAGAGGCGGTATGCTTTGGAGGTGTTTGAGTACCCCAGGAAGATACACTTACGACTTCTAGCACTGAGTTTGTTTCTATGTACCTTTGGTATCAAGGCATAATAGGTGGAACCAAAGACCGTGAGATGCTTTACCGAAGGAACATGTCCATACCACATTTCATAAGGAGTCTTGTTTCTTATAGCATTAGATGGACATCTATTCTTTATATATGCAGCACATAGAACAGCATCAGCCCAAAACATTATCTTTACATTTTTGAAGAAAAGCATGGATCGTACCATATTTAAGATTGTTCTATTCATTCTTTCAGCTACACCATTCTGTTGGGGATTATAAGGCACAGTTGTTTGATGTTTGATCCCATGTTGGCGAAGATAGTTTTCAAATTCATTTGATGTGTATTCTTTTCCATTATTTGATGTGTATTCTTTTCCATTATCAATGCGAATAGACCCAATGTGAGATTGTGCATCATTTTCAATCCATTTATGAAAATTCTTGAATGTTTGAAAAGCATCATACTTGTTCTTCAATAAATAAACCCAACACATTCTTGTGTAGTCATCAATAAATGTCATGCTATATTTATTTCCATTTGCAAAAGGAACAGGCATTGGACCACATAAATCTGAATGAATGAGTTCAAGTTTCCTATGTGCTCTTGAATGTGAATCATGAAAAGACTATTTGCTATGCTTTCCTAGAATGCAAGCATCACATTGCTTAAGTTTCCTAGGAATTGTAGGCAAACCAACAACACCATTTTTCTTCAACAAGCGGAGACTGTCATAGTTCAAATGTCCAAATATAGCATGCCATAATAAACTTGATGGAAGTGTACCTTCTTCATGATGAGCATTGTATGAGAAATGTTGTGCATGAGCAGAGGTTCCTTGCAGTTTGAGAAGCCTTTCTTCTTCTATTCCCCTCATGACAAGTGAGTGGTTAGATGCTTTTCTTACCTCAAGCTTGCCATCAAACATATGAATGGAGTGACCTTGTTGGCGAATGTGGACCAAGGACAACAAGTTTCTGTTGAGCTGTGGGAGATATAGAACATGATCCAGAAGAAAGTCTGGAAGACCAGGCAGTTTAAGCCTAATTGTGCCAAGCCCTGATGGCTTGATTTTTGATTGATCTACAAAGTATACTGCTCCATCAACGTTGTCAGTGAAATCTTCAAAAAAATATTTTCTATGAGTCATGTGGCAGGTTGCTCCTGAATCAAGCAACCAATCATTTTTCCATGAAGCAAGTGAAGCATTAAACAAATCTTCATTTAATCCAATGTTACATTGTGCCTCAACATAGTGAGCGGATTCAGGTGCTTTACCTTTGTCTGTATCATCAATTTTACCTTTCTATTGGTTTCTTTTTTGCTCAATTTTGTCCCATGGTAGCTTTCATGTAGAGGCATCATGTGATCCATTTCTTTTGCAGTGAATGCAGTGCAAATCTACCTTTTCTCCTTGAGAATGTCTGCCCCCCTGCCTCTAAAATATCTTCCTCTTCCTCTTCGTCCACCTCTTCCTCTTGTAGAATCTTGAGCAGGATGCTTTTCTTTATGAGCAAGGCACACAGTCTCTTTAGAAGATTCAGGGGCTGTCTTCTTTCCAAAAGCTTTCTCTCTTTCAGAAAACTTTTTCACAAGAGAGTCAAAGGTTATATCTTTGAGATTTCCATTTGCTTGCAATGACTCAAGATAATTGGAGTAAGTAGGATAAAGTGCCTTGAGAAAAGTGATAAGAGGAATATCCAATTCAACCTTAGTAGATTTGATATCATGCATTATAGACTTTACTTCAGATGCAAGAGCAAGAGGATCATTATTTTGCAGTTCAAGAGTGAAGAGTTTAATCATGAGTTGAACAACTTCAAGTGCAGAATGTGAGTCATAGAGTTCTTTCAGCGTTTGTAAGGCTTCAAAGGCAGTTGAATATGACGAAATATGGCGACTCACCTCTTCATTTACAGATGCTGCGATTAATGCATAAGCTTTGCTGTTCTTGTTTTCCCAAATGAGGAGCTCTTTGTATGAGGTAGGCTGTACTGGGTCATTGTCTCCTTCTTCGACACACACTCCTTTCCACAACTCATTGAAAATGAGGGTGTGTTTTATCATCCGGGACTATTCAGGATAGTTCTCCTTGCCAGTGAGAACTATTCCCACCATAGATATGATTGAATGCATTGTAAAATCCAAGAGCTATAAAAATACTTCTACTGCTAAAAGAAAATTGATTCTGATATCAAAATGTATTCTGGCCTCAAACAATATATTAAACACAGTCAAACACAGGAGCGTTAACTATGTTAGTCACTTTGAAAACAGCTTTATGAAAACAACACTATGGTAGTCCAAACAACACTAAGGTATAATACATATGTATGTATTATTATACCTCGCTGCCCTAAAAATCTTCACCGCATATTACATTTTAATGCATTATATGCCATGTCCATCATATAAAAGGCAATGTGAAAAAAGGCTAACACGCATATACTGTCATAGTTTAAATTTTAACACCATTCAAAAGTCCATCAACAGAGCCTTTCTTAAAAGACGCAAAGCCCAGCTCTGTCTCCTTATTAGTTAGTATAAACTGACATTCTTCCAAGCTTGTGTGCGCAGAAACAATAAAGAACTTCACCTTGGTTTAAAGAACGTGCCATGAAGAAAACGTCCCAAGAAAAATGAAATGGCTCCTTCGACCATTCAGTCCTCCCTAGAAAAATCAAATGACTCTTTCGACCATTAGGTCCTCCAATATAGGGCGTATGCAGTGTCAATACAATCGGACAACAACATGTGAACGACGGTTCAACGCACATAAGAATTGAATGCAGGCATACCATTCAACGCAGTCCTTGAAATATTTTTCAACGTATATCACGGCCATTTAAACGCCTTCACAGTCTCAGAATTCAGAACACAGATAAATGCAGAACACTCCTCCAAAGATAAATTCATAGAAAAGCTCACAATCATTTTTACCTCAACGCGGAATTTTACAAGTCAATCTCCCATAAACTTTCACAGCACAACAGAACAAGAAAACTAGTGCTTAGCAGCAATGTATACCATGTCAACCACGCATATCAGATCCAAAACATGACCACGCATACGCATATTAGGTTTATGTTGCAACAGGACAACGTTCCATCTTCTCACAATAAAAAACGCAGTAACGTTCTGTCAGCCAGCGTTAAAAAATACCGGAGCATTTATTCGAAGGTGTAAAGATTACCAAAAATGTGACAGCGTCCAGCATCCAGTGTTCAACTCAGTCCAACATTAAAATGTGACAGCGTTCAAATGTGTGTGCAGAACAGGCCACCAGAGAGCAGAGGAACGTTTCAGGCTACCACCTAATACGTGGAGCAAGCTACCAGGACAGCGCTAATAATTATCATGAAATGCTAGGGCAGTCAGGACAGTATGGAGGAGCAGCGTTGGCAGTGTCAGGCAGAGGAGCGTTTGCAATGTCAGGTGCAGGTCTGTATAAAAAGAATATAGCAGACAGGCAGAGGAGTTACAAGGAGCATGAGAGCTAAAAAGGAGCTGGCTCTGATACCATGTCAGGCCAGGCAGTAACTCCATTAGGCAGAAAAATGATTCGTATATTCATTCAATCAGGTAGGTCTGTTATATACATGAGGGAGAGACTGTTCAGTTCATCTCCCGATGACTGTTCACATTTCTCATTTATTTATTTACATATATTTACCCAATCAGAAGGATTAGGTGTCAATAGGATGAAATACCCTTGAACTCGCAGATCTCTTTGCAGGTGTTTGAAAAATGGGTAATTGACTTTCTAGGTCCGATGCAATCCCCTGGGAAAAAGATGGGCGCATGGTACATTATTACTGCGACTGAGTATTTGACAAGATGGGTGAAGGCACAACTGGTCAAAGATTATAGCACTGCTACAATTGCTAATTTCCACTTTGAGTTTGT
Source organism: Pinus tabuliformis (assembly GCA_031772625.1). Taxonomy (NCBI): domain Eukaryota; kingdom Viridiplantae; phylum Streptophyta; class Pinopsida; order Pinales; family Pinaceae; genus Pinus; species Pinus tabuliformis. The sequence continues at coordinate 171,999,653 of CM062817.1, read as the reverse complement.
CTTGACGTGTTTTGGATGTCCTAAGATACTGATGAGTGATAGAGGTACGCATTTCTTAAATGAAACAATTACCGCAATGCTCAAAGAATTCCAAGTTTATCATAAAAAGAGTACACCCTATCATCCTCAAGCCAATGGTATGGTTGAAGCATTCAATAAGATCTTGGAGAGCGTTGTTATAGACATTTTTGGGCACTGCAACCCCAATCATATATTTCCATAAACCAAGGGCTTCTGAGTCCCTAAAAGTGTTGTTTCATGCCCTAAAGGAACAAGGTCAGCTGATTACATCATCTCCAAGAAGTTCTCCATAGGAAACTGCTCAGAACTGGTCAAAACTGGACCATACAAGTTGCTTAGTGCTAAGGGTGCGATGCATCTCACTTGCCCAGTGTAAAAGGTGCAATGCATACTAGAAAGCCCTTCTGTAGGGTGTGATGGGTGAGAATGGACAAATGGCAGAGACAGTTTGCGATGTGGATGATCATGGAATCTTCTAGAAACTTCTCCTGTGACACTTGCCTCTCTGAATTTGCCCAGGGATGAGTAAGAGACCATCAATCTCCAAGTGGAATCAAGAACTATCAGAGAGAGGACACTAATCAAAATCCCAGAAGCTGACTCACTTCCCTACAATCATCTATATATGGATCCCTCATCCCAGAGATCCAGAGGCTGGAATTTTGTATCTTGTAAGGAAGTGCTGTTGGTTTCCTGGTGGAATATCATAGTGTTGGGTGATCTAAGCTTTTCATGAGGTGAAGAAGGGCTTTCATGCTAGGAGGATGATGCTGGTTCAGATCAATGGGTTGTAATCCTCTCTTCTAATCTTTATATTAATAAAGTTATTCAAGTTTTCCTCCACATTCTTGTGTGTCTGATAATATATGTATTTGTGTGGTCAATATATATCTGGTCCTATATTGTTTATGATTGTAGATATCTGCACTGTGAAGCTATTATGCTGCTTTGACTTTACAGGTACTCTTTGAAGTGGAGTGGACAAGGGAGAAGTGGCAAAGACTTGTCGGTGAGGAGAAGGAACAAGCAAAGAACCGAGCGAAAGATCGAGGTTGATATTCTTTGATCCTCTCCTATATACTTCTCATAAAGGAAAGTGAAAGTAACTTTACTCTATTTGTTTCTAAGATAGCTACCCGTCTTAGTGGGACTAGCAGCTCTGCATAGACACTAGATTTCCCGATAACAAAATGGCGACCATACTAGGGAGTGAATAGATTGTTTGCTTGTCTATATTTGTTTGTTTTATAAACTTACAGACGGAGCCTGAAGTCAAGCCAGCTAGCCTTCGAACTGCATTTTCTATGCAAGTGCAAAGTAGATCAATGTTGCTTTAGTCTATCTCCAGGTTTTGTTTATAAACTGAACAATCGATTTGCAAACATCTTAATTGCCCTGGTGGTGGCTCTATTAACCTCATTAGATTAGTCCCTGTGATTTATATTTACTGAATATCACTTGCTCGGCCTAAATCCATGAATTGAGCTGCAAACTATGATCAAGAACCAAGTTAAATTCTCGTTCTATTACCATCGCACCCTCTCTTCAAGGAAATCTAGATGCATCGTGCCTCTTGTGTGCAGTAGGTGGGATGCATCCTTGTTTCCCTATGTTACAGGTGCGATGATCAGAAAATGCTAATTTTGCCTTCAGATTTTGGTTTTTCTTCACTCTCTTCAGCTTTATTCAGGAGTTTTGCTATCTGTGATCAGTATACCACTATGGAAACTCCCTTCCTTTCCATCATTCCACCTCCATCATGCAAAGAACTGTAATTTTTTTTATGTATTGTGCGCCATTTTCAGTTCTCTTTTACAAAGAAGTAGCGTAATCGAACTGTCGTTTCTTGATTTGAAAGTGTCGCAAGTGTCGTTTTCATTCAAAGAAAAGAATTCTATTGTTCTTGATGGTCGATTATACAGTTACTCTTGTATTTGATTTGAATTAGTAGTTTTTCAAGTGTCAAAAGCAGTTTTCAATTCAAAGTCACAAAGTGTCATCATTATCTTCCTTTCGTTTTTCAAGAGAAATTTGTTAGTACTGTCGCTTTGAAAAGATAATTCAGATTTGTACTTAGCATTCTTCTTGTCATTCACACATTAAGAAGGCTGAAAAAAATACATGCATGTGCATTTGCATTTAGACTGCTTGTTGGTTTGATTTAGGACAGTGCATCTAGTGTGTGCTCTCTGCTCTATGTTGAAAGAATATCATTTCTCTTTCTTTAGTAGCTAGGATTTTCATTGCAAAAAGAAGATTAAACGATTGTTTATCATCTTAGATTGCATTTTAGGAATTGTATATCTACATCACACGGTGAACCTGAAAGGCAAATTTCTTAAGAAAGATAAACTGTAAAATAAATTCAATGAACATAAAAATGCTTTGGAACCTAATGCACAACATTTAGAAGTCTAGGCTAGAGACGTATTCTGGCGTCGTAAAGCCTGGTAACTATCGCTTTCGTTGTTGGTTGGGTGATTCGTCCTCTTTGAGACGACAAGTGCCAATACGGGCCTGTGCTCCCACGTACCGTTGAGTATATATTGGGAGACCACAATAGGCTATATCCTTTATCCATAGGAAGTCGTGTCAGCCGCCCTATCGATCGCAATGCACTGAACACAGCATTTGGGAAGATTCACTGCCGTACCATAAAAAGTATTCTGCAGTTTTGCGATCAGTTTAGTAATCCCTCTGTCTAGATTTCCAGAGTAGTCCCTTTCGTTCCTTTTCAGACTCCTTAAAGGAAAAGGTCCATCTGAGCACTTGTCACTTCAGGCTCATTAAAAATCGAAGGCAACTAGAGTCATCTTTTGTTTTTTTCTCGACTCTTAAAAATTGAAAAAGCAAGTTGTGTCAAAGCGTCTAAAATTTATTTTAATCAGAATAACATCACTGTTCCCTCATTGGTCTTAGGTTGAGAAAATGGAGTCCACCAACCAAGGATTTCCCCTTGGAGGAAATCCTGGTCCTTTCTCCTCTTGGGGAGATGTTGGTGCACCTCATATGGCCACATTGTCACTTCCAGGATTGACGATTGGCTTGCCAATATGGCTCTTCTTGACCTCTATCATTCAGAATACCGTGATTCCTGAACAATCAAGTCAGCAAATAGATGATACTAGAGTTACCCCCCAACCTTCTACTTCATCCGTTTCTCCCTCTCCTCCTTCCTCTTCGCTTGATGAAGCTAGTAAAGCAAAAAATCAAGTAACTAAGAAGGAGAAGAAGGAGCCAAAGGCGAAATGGGGCAACCATGCATCGTCTAGTGAAAATCCACACACTGCACCATCCAAGCCTAAATCTCCATGTGTCATTTGCAAAGGAGACCACTATCATCAATATTGTGCTTGCATCCCTTGGATCTTAAGGGACTGGTCTCCTTGTTTGCACAATCCGGTGTCATTAACCTCTGACGATCATGTTGAAAGTACACCGTCAACTAGTGAAAGCGAAGTATTTGGACAGAAAAGGAAATGTAAATTTCCTTGTAAACTATGTGAAGGCGATCACGTCGTCCACCGTTGTCCCTTCCTAGACGAAGCAAAAAGAGTCTTGGATAACCGTCCCGCTTCACCGCTGCAGCTTCCTCCTAGATACAAGAAACTCTTGCCGAGTCCATCGCTAGTTGAAAATACGACCGACACAACTTTGTGGTCGATCGAAGCATCTATCATTGAAGATAAACCCACTGAATCCATACCAGAAGAAATTCAAAAGGTTGAGGCGGCATTCAACTCGGTCTTGTCTTCAAAAGGTCCATCTTCAGATGATACAATCACCGAAGAGAATGAGAATGGCACCGTTCAAATTCTTTTCGTAAACACAGACTCCGATGAACATGGGGGCAATCTACCCGTTCCTTTACCGTAGGAATGAAGTTCGGCAGAGTCATATCCGGCCGTCGATTCGGTCCCACCCCCAAGAAACCTAGTGGTTTCCTTCGATTGGAATCTACTAGGCAGACCCCGTCTACCGTCGAATGTACCATTCTGAATCATTGTACAAGCTTACAGAATGGTCATGGTCGGTACTATCATAGATGAAGGGGCTTCTGTGAGTATCCTTTCCTCGACTACTTGGAAAGCGCTTGGTTCGCCATCGCTTATGCTGAGATGAGAAATCTGACAAGCTTCGACAAAGGAACCAGTCGAATGTTAGGGATCCTTCCAAATGTGCCTATAACTTTGAGAAGGAAAACCATGTATATGAACGTAATGGTAGTCCAAGGGCCTTTAGATTACAATCTACTCCTTGGGCGTGACTATATTTATTGCATGGGAGCCATTGTCGACTCACTCTTTCGAGTAATGTGTTTTCCGCATGAAGGCAGAGTGGTCTGGCTCGTAGACTAGCTTTCGTTCCTCGGCTCACACATGGAAAATAGTTAAATACCATCCCTAAATGGTCTTTTCATGCAAGGAATGTCTCATCAATCTCTAGTCCATCCACCTAAAGAACGAGAGTAATTCGGGGGTCAGGACTGAAACCCAAGGGGCATGCACCCTGGTCTGCTTTGGCAGGAAAACTCTAGGTATAGGATAGGTTTCTGCGAAGGATATATGACTAGTTTGACACATGTCTGTATAGGAAAATGGGATTAGACCGGATAAGATACCTCCGTTAGAAGGTATGCATTTCCTGATAGAAAAATGGTTTTGTTTGCAAATTGAGGGGTAACCTATAAAAGGTAGGCCTTTCCTGACAAAGCAAATGTTTTGTTTGCAAATTGAGGGGTAACCTCGAAATATACTTCACTATACCTGGGGGCATGCAAACCTTTTTGCGTGTAAGTGAAGAGTGACCATATATTTTCTTAGTTTTTAGATTCTCAAACCCTTTAAACTCATAGGATTGGTCGTTCTTAGCTTACATAAAGGAAGGATACAGAGCAAAGCTTCGAAAGGAGAAAGATCCATAAAAATGGAATCTATCGATGAGACATTCTTATTATATGACTGGCACGAGCAGTTTTTATGTGAAGTTCAAGCTCGTTAAAAATTAAACCTAAGAAATGAGCAAATGTTTCCCCCAGAGTTTAATCTCATTAAAAAATGAACCAATCTCCGGTAAATAACCATTATGAACGCATTATCATTAGCTTTTGAGCCTTGGTCGTGTTCTCATCATCACCTCCACTTTGTTTTAGCCGATCATACGCCTCCATTTGGTTGTTTACCCCTTTTGAGGAACATTTGCGAAGAGTGATTCTGTTAGCCATCCTTGTGACACTGCCGTGATTGGAAAATTCCAAACCTTACCTAGAATCAGCTGCTACCTGAAATTATCACTCGTTCCTCAAAAAACGAGTCTCCTTTAAGCTCTTTTCGCCTGACTCATAAAATATGAAAATATTGTCGAGCAGTTGGCCTCTCCAGCTTGTTAAAGCTACCAGGAGTGCTATCCCTCCTCTAGATTTTAATCTTTTTGGACCTGAGGGATTATTACACAAAAAGATCAAGCGCTTGTCTTGTTCGGCTCGTTAAAACTATCGAAAATTCATCCCTTTCATATTATTTTATATTTTTTTGGACTTAAGGGATTATATGACAAAAAAGGATTATTAGAGTTTCCTTTACATCCCTTTCAGACTCTCTAAAATTGAAAAGGACCGAGTTATCTTTGTCGTTAAACTCGTTAAAACCAATAGCGACAAACTTGTCCATATAGACAAGAACGAGTTTCACTGTCACTAGGCTCGTTAAAACATAGCGATGGGTTTGCCCCAAGGGCAAATTATAGAACAAGCATATGTTATCCTCCTTAAGCTTGATAAAAATAAAGAGGTACTGGTCAGCAATGACTGGGGAAAAATTTGGAAGAAAACTTGAAGAAACTTTATTGGTAGCAAAGTCGCTCTTGAACATGACACTTTCACTCCATGTCTGAGTCGAGTTGGGTTATTCCGTTCACCGGTCATATTACCATTGGTCCACTGTACCATCCATCTTTGGGGTTAACGCTACCAATCCATTTCAATGTCGCCAATATGTTCAAGAGAAGTCGATAAGAGAATTCACCAACCCATCTTGTGTCTCATCCATTGTAATACCTTTACGCTTCATTCTTTCGTGACCGCCACCCTGAACCCTGTATCATCAAATTGTTTCCACCTCCAAAAGTCATTTTCTCCGTTCCGTGTCATAGATGTGGGATTCATTAAGGCCCTCCTATGACGGGTCACTTCTTGTCGACATCAGCTCATTATCCAAGAAGTCGACCTAGGAACAACCCTTTCAGTACTTTGAAGCTTGCATGCCTTAATGGCAAGTTTCTCACTTTCGGCGACAGGTTTAAATCAATGGCCTTCGATCGAGAGATTTTGCGTGGTGTTCGAAGCCAAGTCCCATTTTCACACCACGTGAATTGTACTGCCGTACCTTGAGGGTCATAATCATTATTGGTGATTCCTCTCGTGCTTGTTAACAGCTTACATCGTTGGCTGGTAATCAGGCGATGTCTTTCCATGTTCGACTCCAAAACATTTTTCACATGGATCGAATTGTACTTCTGGCAAAGATTGGACGAGTTTGAAGACCCCGGATCTAGTTTCATCCATCCGGGCTGTGATATATTCAGGAAAATAAAGACATCAAATGTACATCATTGTTGCACAGATGATCATCCGAATCAAAGGATGATGGCTCTATTAGAATCATCAGTCTGCCGCACAGATGGTTGTCTGTCCTATGTACATGAAAATGAATTTATAAAGCTAAGCATGGGAATGCCTGCCTCAACTAGATCATGAAAATGTTATGAAGATAATGTATTGTATTGTATCTTATTAGAGGTCGCCTTCTAGTTCAAAAAAACCTCCGATCCTCATGATAAAGCATTTCACTTGACATCAAAAGATTAACGACCTCATGCTTTAGGGGGAAACTGTTATAGACATTTTTGGGCACTGCAACTCCAATCATATATGTCCATAAACCAAGGGCTTCTGAGTCCATAAAAGTGTTGTTTCATGCCCTAAAGGAACAAGGTCAGCTGATTACATCATCTCCCAGAAGTTCTCCACAGGAAACTGCTCAGAACTGGTCAAAACTGGACCATACAGGTTGCTCAGTGCTAAGGGTGCGATGCATCTCACCTGCCCAGTGTAAAAGGTGTGATGCATACTGGAAAGCCCTTCTGTAGGGTGCGATGGGCAAGAATGGACAAATGGCAGAGACAGTTTGCGAGGTGGATGATCATGGAATCTTCCAGAAACTTCTCCTGTGACACTTGCCTCTCTAACTTCGCCCAAGGATGAGTAAGAGATCATCAATCTCCAAGTGGAATCAAGAACTATCAGAGAGAGGACACTAATCAAAATCCCAGAAGCTGACTCACCTCCCTACAATAATCTATATATGGATCCCTCATCCCAGAGATCCAGAGGTTGGAATTTTGTATCTTGTAAGGAAGTTTTGTTGGTTTCCTGGTGGAATATCATAGTGTTGGGTGATCTAAGCTTTTCATGAGGTGAAGAAGGGCTTTCATGCTGGGAGGATGACGCTGGGTTAGATCAATGGGTTGTAATCCTCTCTTCTAATCTTTATATTAATAAAGCTATTCAAGTTTTCCTCCACATTCTTGTGTGTCTGATAATATATGCATTTGTGTGGTCAATATATATCTGGTCCTATATTGTTTATGATTGTAGATCTCTGCACTTTGAAGGTATTATGCTGCTTTGACTTTACAGGTACTCTTTGAAGCGGAGTGGTCAAGGGAGAAGTGGCAAAGACCTGTCGGTGAGGAGAAGGAACAAGCAAAGAACCGAGCGAAAGATCGAGGTTGGTATTCTTTGATCCTCTCCTATCTACTTCTCATAAAGGAAAGCGAAAGTAACTTTAATTTGTTTGTTTCTAAGATAGCTACCCATCTTAGTGGGACTAGAAGCTCTGCATAGACACTAGATTTCCCGATAACAAGTGCGCTGATGAAGGTCTGCAATGCGAAAAGGAATGATTGGGATGTATGCATACCAGCGGTCCTATGGGCATATAGGACGACGTGTAAAACGTTGACAGGCCAAACTCCGTTCAGGTTTGTTTATGGGATAGAGGCGGTGATGCACATGGGGTATATTGTGATGAGTCTTAGGATTGCAGCATTGACTGATATGGTGGATCACGAGACTATGGAGGAGTGCCTCACTTAGTTGCTAGAATTAGAAGAAGACTGGTTTTTAGCAGGATTTCACCAACAGGTGCACTAGGAGCGCGAGAAGGCCTGACACGATCGACATATTAAGCTGTGCACCTTCAAGGTGAATGATTTAGTGTTACTTTATGATAGTAAATTCATGAAATTTCCTGGGATGTTTCAAATGCATTGGCTAGGTCCCTATGTCATTAAGGAAATTATAGATGGTGGTGTAGTCCAGATCACAAAGCTGAATGGGGAATTGTTTCTGGGTCAAGTCAATGGCAGTCGATTGAAGTTGTATAAAGGGGATCCTAGCCCTACGCAATGACTATATGATGGTAGGATAGTCTTAGTACTCCTGGCAGCTAGAAGGAAGTACGAGACTATAAACTACACTGCCGAGAAGTGGAAAAACAAAGTAAGGAGTTGCGCCATGCAAGTTGGTGCCACGCAGTAGGGTCGAAAAATAGCCGTTGGGTGCCTTGTAGAAAATTGGATGGCGAAATTTCCATTAGAAGGAGTGGATAGGCTGCATTTATGGTGCGAAGCTTTGGAAATATACTACCAAATATTCATTTATGATAGAAATATGGAGGGAATAGTCAGATTTGAATTTGAAATCGCCTATAAATCTGGCATGCTTCCTTGCATTAGAAAACTTTGTTCTCTGAAAATTGCTTGTGAGCTTTCTTGCCTTAAATTGATGAACGTCTCTGATTAGGAAGAACGTTTTAAGCACCCATGGCTAGCTAATGTGTATGAAACTTTTCGTAAGGCCTTCTTGGACATAATGATGTCCACTAACCCCGCAGAAGCCGCAAGTTCTGAAGCCACAGTGATCCAAAATGGATCCTAAAAACCCTCTAAGTCTTCAATACTTAAAACTATCGCAAAGGATAGACCTTCAAGAATGGTGGAAAACACTATTGGACGAGAAAAACATGAATAAATGGTGAAAACGGAGTATATCGGAGGCTAAAACAATATTGCACAGGAGTAGTCAGATCTGGCTGATCAACGGTCCAGATCTAATCGGCATATCGCAATTGGAGGTGGCAAGTGGAGTCAATCGGAGGCGGCCTTATGGAAATCATGATAGCAATTAGCACGATTAAACAAGGGCCGTTGATCAAGCGCGCAGATCAATGGTCCAGATCTACTCGCAATATCGCATCGCAGCTATGTAAGGGGTGATGCCAACTGGCCGGCGACCATGCAATATGTCGATGCGTCGATAGCCGATAAGGTTGATCAGAGCAATCAGCGATCGGGGGTCAAGAAGGAGATGCGACCATGTGATACACCGATGCGCCGATAGCCGATGAGGCCGATTGGAGCAATCGATTGTCAGAAGCCAAAAGGGGCATGCAGCATGCGATATAGCCAGACCCAACAGGGTTATGAATGGGATATGATAAAATTTGAAGTCTGATATGGAGCAATTTGTCGGGTTTTCCTGTGTATTTGGGGTTTTGTGCTATAAACCCAAATACGAAGGAAGCCACGACTAGTGACTTGCGATAGCAATACAAAGGCGGACCCGATGGAGTCTAGGGTAGAATTGATAATATTTGAAGTCCAATAAAAGGCATTTTGGTGAAATTTTCAGCGTTTTCTGTGTATTTCTCTGTGTAAACAAAGAAACAATTTTTTTAGGATTTCAATGTACCAGTGGTCCTTTCCGTTGCAAAACAGGTGGCCACCATACCTGAAGACGTTTAACAATGATTGTTTAACATTCACAGAGGATTTGAGCGGAGAGGCCAGGAGCCAGAGAGCCCGAAAGGGAAAACGAACAGACAAGCGTCGATAGGCTTAAAAGCCACTCAGTGTCAGAGACAGAGGCAGGCAGTGCTAAGACAAAGAGAAAATAGAGACAAAGAGCGAGAGGGAGAGTCTGTGTACTCAGAAAGACTTGAGGGATTCAAGTAAAGCCCTGTTGTTTGTTCTTGTTGTGTTGAGACTCACATTTGTAAAAACTCTGCTCTTGAAGACATAATAGAGAGGTCACCACTGAAAGTTGGACCAGGAGACGTAGCCCAAGAGTTTTGGGTGAACTCCTTGATTATTTGCTGTGTTATGTGTGTGTGTCTGTTATGTTTCTCTAACTGCTCATTGTCTATATTATTCACAATCTTTTTGATCTGTTGCACTAAGTAATATAGGCAAATCCTGCACATGAGTCTGTAATACCTTAATATTAATCTAATATCTCATTTTCAGATCAAGTGGTATCAGAGCATTTGGTTTTTGGTTTGTTAAGGTTAGACAAGCTTGTGCTAGATTCTTTTTGAATGCTAACTAGGTCAAAGCTCAAATTGGGAAAAGGAGAACTTGTTGAGGCCAATCCAGAAATCGGAAGAGTCTATCCTTGGAGGAAAATGGCAGAAGAAACTCCCTTGGGAGCAGAATCTCAATTTATGGAAGGTTTTAAGGCACTTCAAGCCATGGTGGAAGAGATGTATCAGGAATTTAAGAAGGGTCGAGGTGAAAGCACTTCGACACCTAAAACAAAAAAAGGAGCGGAGGAACATTTTCTATTTGCCCCTCCAGAAGACAAAGGAAAAGAAGAAATTTCTTCTCCACCATCTACTCCATCATCACCTTCATCATCCTCATCATCTTCTTCACATAAACCTAGCCCTGATAAGAAAAAGAAGAAAACTTCTTTGATTAAATTAGATGTAAATTTTGATTTGCCGATTTATGATGGAGAACTAAATGAAGAAAATCTAGATAACTGGATAAGACAGATTGATGTATATTGCAGGGTGTAGAACATTGATTCAGAAAGGAGAAAGATTCAACTGGCTAGCCTTTGACTTGGAGGAACTGCCCTAGTGTGGTGGGAAGGCAAGACACAAGCTGATCTGAAGAAACATGGTAAAATTCTTTCTACCTGGAATGAATTTGTTTCTGCCATTAAAAAACAATTCTATCCTCTAGCTTATATGCAACAAGCAATGATGAGTTGGCAAACTCTTCACCAATTAAAGGGCTAAAGTGTACAAAAGTTATACCCAGGAATTTAGAGAAAGAGCTTTAACTCTAGGCATATCTCTAGACTCACCTGAAACTTTGTTGAAGTATATAGGTGGTCTGCATAGCTATTTGAAGCACACCATTCTCATGTTTAATCCCACTAGCCTAGATGATGTATTAGTTCAGGCTACACATCTAGAAGCTAGAAGCAAGAATGTGAACCCAGAGGTTGGGGGATCATCAAAACCCTTTGCAAGCAAGAACAAGGAAAAGAATAAGCTGATATGGAAGGAGAGGAAGACAAACGCTATACAGAAAGACAAACCTTCATGCACTCATTGCAAGAAGGACGGACACGATGATGCACACTGCTAGTCTTTGCATCCGGAGCTAAAACCCAAAAATTTCAGTGGTAAGAAGAAGAAGACTGCTGCTGCTATTCAGAAAGACTTTGGGTTAGACTTAGGTGATGAAACAACAATCACAGCCACAGGTATAAAAGGTAAAAATTCAGAAGCATCTACAAGTAATTCTACACAATCTATTGATAATGAAGATAATGAGAGAAAAAGACATGAGCTTTTTCATATTAGAGTTATTTCCAAGCACTAAAAGATCGATACTTTATTTGATAGTGGATCACAAGTAAACTTGATTTCTGAAACAATTGTAAAGAAGTTGGGATTACTAACAACACCTCACAAGAAGCCATATCCATTAGGTTGGGTATGTGATAAAGCAAAGCTACAAGTGACAAGACAATGTAAACTTAGGTTTGCTATTGGGTCAACATTTGTAGATGAGGTTGAGTTAGATATAGTTCCCTTGGATATATGTGGTATTGTTTTAGGAAGTCCTTACTTGTATGATAGAAAAGCCATTTTCTATAGAGCTGAAAATAAGTATCAACTCACTAAAGATGGAATAGAATATATTTTAAGAGCTCATTAACTCAAAAATAACTATTCTCTCATAAACTCAGGGCAGATGAAAAGAATTGTAAATTCATGCAAGTAATTTTTACTAATGGTTGTAAAGGAAAATAACCCTGATAAAACCAATGTATTCGAAGGCTGTGATGCTAAACAGAAAGCTGATTTAGTTAAATTTGTTTCCAAATATGATATCCTATTTCAAGAACCTAAAGGTTTGCCACCCAAAAGGGAAATAGTACATGATATTAATTTGTAGCAAGATGCTCCATTACCTAACATCGGAATGTATAGGTTATCCGCTTTAGAGAATGCAGAGATTAAGAAGCAGGTGCAGGAGCTGCTCGATAAAGGGTTCATAAGACCAAGCACATCACCATGTGGATCTCCAATTGTGTTGGTGAGAAAGAAAGATGGTTCGTGGAGGATGTGCATTGATTATAGAGCACTGAATAAAATAATGATCAAGAATCGTTATCCTCTTCCTCGCATTGATGATCTATTAGATTAGTTGAAAGAAGCAGTTTATTTTTCCAAGTTAGACTTGTGTAGTGGCTATCATCAGGTCAGAGTTGTAGAACAAGATGCATGGAAGACTGCTTTCAAGAAAAAGCAAGGGCTGTATGAATGGCTGGTTATGTCTTTTGGCTTAACTAATGCTCTTGCCACTTTCATGAGAGTTATGAATGATGTACTCAGACCTTTTATTGATGATTTTGTAATTGTATATTTAGATGACATTCTTGTTTTCAGTAAAACATGGGAAGACCATTTGAAGCATGTAAAGCAGACTTTAGATGTTTTGAAAAGAGAAAATCTCTATGTGAAGTTATCAAAATGTGAATTTGGCAAAACATCTTTAAATTATTTGGGTCATATTGTAGGGGGTGGTGAATTGAAGATAGATCCCTCTAAGGTCGAAGTCATTGTGAACTGGCCTAAACCCAAATCTGCTACAGAAGTTAGAAGTTTCCTAGGAGCAGCACAATATTGGAGAAAGTTTATTGCTAACTTTTCCTTGATTGCAACTCCCTTACATGCTTTAACAGGATTGAACAAGGTGTTTTAGTGGGGAGGCAAACAACAAAAAGCCTTCGACACTTTAAAAGAAAAAATTAGTATAGCACCAGTAGCACTCCCAGATCTTCAACATCCATTTGAGATTGAAACAGATGCCAGTGACTATGCCATGGGAGCAATGTTGATGCAACACGGTAAACCCATATGCTATCATTCTGAGACATTTAATTTTGCAGTAGTTAATTATCCCACATATGATAAAGAATTGTATGCATTAGTACAGAGTGTGAAAAAGTGGAAACATTACCTAATGGGCAAAGAAACAATCATACATACAAATCATTAACCACTTCAATATTTGCACTCACAAACTAAATTGCAGCAATCAAGACATTATAGGTGGATGGGTTTCCTACAACAATTTCATCTTGTCATCAGATATAAGAAAGGCATACACAATAAGGTTGCAGATATGCTATCAAGACCAATCATAAATGCATCTACTATACTTAAGCATAACTCAGTAATGCATGAAAGCTACATTGAACAATATGCTTAAGATGTAGATTTTAAAGATGTATATGCAACTTTAAGTCATGGCAAGCAAGTAGAAGAATTGGATTATTATGTTAAGGACCAACTCTTATATCATTTGGGAAATTTATGCATTCCACAAATTGAAAGAGTTAACATAATCTGAGAAGCACATACTTCTCTCATATCGGGTCATCTTGGTGTAAGTAAAATAGTTGCATAGCTGCAAAGGTTCTGTTATTGGCCAAGAATGCATGAAACAGTTTCTAGATATATTAAAGGGTGTACTATGTGTGCTAAAAGCAAGCCCAGTAATAGAAAATTAGGCTTGTACACTCCACTTCCAGTTCCTTCTCGTCCTTGGGAAAGTGTTTCCATGGAATTTGTTGGGGGATTGCCAAAATCTAGAAAAGGTCATGATTATTTATATGTTATTATGGATAGGTTCAGCAAAATGTGTATTTTGATATCTTGTAACAAGCAGGTTACAACTGAACAAACGAAGTTGTTCTTTCAGCATGTATGGGTTCATTTTGAGTTACCCACTTCTATTGTATTTGATCGAGATTCCAATTTGTTGGGAAGTTTTGGTCAAGTCTATGGGAGTTGATGGACACTAGATTGAAGAAGAGCATAGCATTTCATACACAAACAAATGGTCAAACATAGGTGGTCAACAGGACAGTGATCCAGTTGCTCAGAGGCTATTGCAGCAAGCATCCCAAGCTTTGGGATGAACATTTGTGTTATGTGCAACATGCTTACAACCATGGCAAGCACTCTTCTACTCAGAGATATCCTTTTCAAACTTGTTTTGGTTTTATACCAAAGTCTCCCTTGGATTTTTCCTTTGGTAAAGACATAGTAGTTGATGGACACAGTGATGTGGACAAAGCAACCAAGTTCATTGAATAAATCCAAGAAATTCACCAGGTAGTGCAGGAACAGCTCGAAAGAAGCCAGGCCAAGTACAAGGCAATGCATGACAAGCATCGAATTGAGCATAGTTTCCAAGTTGGTGATCAAGTCTGGCTGTACATCAGCAAAAACAGAATGCAAGGTGAAGGTAAGAAGCTGAAACCAATAAGGTATGGACCTTTCAAGATACTTGAGAAAATTGGTGAAAACGCTTTTCACCTTGATTTGCCAGCTTATATGCATATCTATTCAGTCGTTAGTGTAGAAAACTTGAGACTGCATGAACCTTCATTGATTGAAGATCCCGAAGAGAAAAGTCAGTTGCCTTCTATTGATGATCTGTTGCTAGAATATATCAATAAGTTGTAGGAAGACAGAGTTCTGGACAGGAAGGTGAGAACTACACATAGAGGGGATGTTGAGTACCTGAGAATCAAACTCAAAGGTTCAAAACCAAGCAGTGCACGATGGGTAGAAATTGGGTAAGTGAGGAAGTTGTATCCTCACTTGATCGATGGTTAAAAACCAACTTTTGGTGGTCCAAAAGCTTTTCAGTGGGAAGGCGTGATCCAAAATGGATCCTAAAAACCCTCTAAGTCTTCAATACTTAAAACTATTGCAAAGGATAGACCTTCAAGAATGGCAAAAAACACTATTGGATGAGAAAAACATGAAGAAATGGCGAAAACAAAGTCTATCAGAGGCTAAAACAATATTGTATAGGAGCCGTCGGATCTAGCCGATCAATGGTCTAGATCTAATCGGCATATCGTAATCGAAGGTGGCAACTGGAGTCAATTGGAGGCTACCTTATGGAAATCACGATAGCAATCAACGCGATTAAACAAGGGCCGTTGATCAAGCGCACAAATCAACAGTCCAGATCTACTCGTAATATTGCATCGAAGCTATGTAAGGGGTGATGCCAGCTAACCAGTAACCATGCGATACGCCGATGCGTTGATAGCCGATAAGGCCGATCGAAGCAATCGGTAATCGGGGATCAAGAAGGAGATGTGACCATGTGATACGTCGATAGCCGATAAGGCCGATCGGAGAAAACGGTGATCGGAAGCCAAAAGGGGTATGCAACATGCGATATAGCCGGACCCGCCAGGATTATGAATGAAATATGATAAAATTTGAAGTCTGATATGGAGCAATTTGTCGGGTTTTCCTGTGTATTTGGGGTTTTTCGCTATAAACCCAAATATGAAGGAAACCACGACTAGCGACTTGCGTTAGCAATACAAAGGCAGACCCGATGGAGTCTAGGGCGGAATTGATAATATTTGAAGTCCGATAAAAGGAATTTTGGCGAATTTTTCAGCATTTTCCATGTATTTCTCTACGTAAACAGAGAAACGATTTCTTTAGGATTTCAACGTGCCAGTGGTCCTTTCTGTTGCAAAACAGGTGGCTACCATTCCTGAAGACGTTTAACAGTGATTGTTTAACGCTCAGAGGGGATTTGAGCGGACAGGGGCTAGGAGCTAGAGAGCCCGAAAGGGAAAATGAACAGATAAGCACCGATAGGCTTAAAAGCTACTCAATGTCAGAGATAGAGGTAGGCAGTGCTGAGACAGAGAGAAAACAGAGACAGAGAGCGAGAGGGAGAGTCTATGTACTCAGAAAGACTTGAGGGATTCAAGTAAAGCCCTGTTGTTTGTTCCTGTTGTGTTGAGACTCAATTTGAGCTCACATTTGTAAAAACTTTGCTCTTGAAGACATAATAGAGAGGTCACCACTGAAAGCTGGACCAGGAGACGTAGCCCAAGAGTTTTGGGTGAACTCCTTGATTATTTGCTATGTTATGTGTGTGTGTCTATTATGTTTCTCTAACTGCTCATTGTCTATATTATTCGCAATCTTTTCGATCCGTTGCACTAAGTAATATAGGAAATCCTGCACATGAGTCTGTAATACCTTAATATTAATCTAAGATCTCATTTTTCAGATCACACAGCCCCTGAAGTCATACAGGAAATGGAAGAAACACCCTCTATACCTACAGTGCCAAGGTCGCCTAGGCCTAAGTTTTTTGTTGCCGAGAAGAAACAAAAGAAACCACAGAAAATTCTAGTGCGTCAATCACCGAGAAAAAACCCACAAGAGATTCGCCAAAAAGGGAAAATGGATAAGTCCAAGCAACCGCTTGAACCCCTGGATCTTGATGAAGAAGAGATTCATAGAGGAATTGAGGAGATGAAAGCTAAAGAGGGTGAGGCTATGACTCAAATCCCAAATTATATCCCACTATGACAAGGCAAAGAGAAGGTACCGAAAGATCCAGATACCGACAAGTTTATTATTTCTACACCACTGTTATCGAAGAAGGTGGTATTTGAAGGCCCATGCTTAGGGCACATTCCTGCACTCAAAATGGAAGATTGGGATTTGGTGGATCATGAGAAATTTCCCTAGCTAGTGCCGAATAAGTGTTTGGCAAAGATCTACTATGAGGAGACTAGAGTAACATTATTGGAACCAATGAAATGGGTCGCGGGGGTTGAAAAGGAAAGATTGTTGAATATGCTTTATGTGCCGCATTTTAGCAGAACAACCATCAAAAAAGTCTGTGTTCGACAATTTCTTATCCTGGTCCATGATGGTTGGGAGAACCTATCCCTATTATGGATATGCTGATCCATCGGATCACTATTTTTCTCGATCAAGGAGTGGATCCAGTAGAGGTGTTTGGAGGAAAAACCAAAGAAAAACAACTCGCAGACCAGATGAAGAGCGAGTTTGTCTTAGTGAAGAAGTCATGTGGATATTCCAGCCGCACCATTATAGACAAGGCGGTGCAGTTTTCCACGCGAATCTTGGCCTGCAAGATCATGAGGAAATGTCGCATGGGCGAGGTTCTAGCATCGATAATCTCGCTAGCTGCGAAATGTGTTAAGGGTGTGCAGTACAACTGGGCGCAGTACCTCTGCAAGGATTTTTTGGCAAACTGTCAGGAGGCCTAAGATAACGAAAAGGACTTCCACTATGCAAGTTGGCTGCTACTATTGATTGTGCTAGTTGTGTGGACACTACCAAAAGACAGTCAATTCCCTCTATAGGAAGTTGACTTACTAGAAGCCACGAAGTTCGCTTTTTTTTGGGAGACGAAGGACCTTGCAAGAGTCATGGACCTCTGTATGGTGATCAACCAGAGGTCGCGGCTATCACCAACTCTATATGAATAGCTAGACAATTATGTAGAATTCAAGGTAGACTTTAACAATGTGTCTAAACACGCGCGATGGGACCTGGAGGAAGCATGGTACAAGTTACCTTACATGTTCAGTAAGGCAGATGCATAGGAGGTCATTGGGAAATGGCTAAGGGAGTGGTTGCACCCTTCAGATGCAGGTGCAGGTACTAGCAAGGGCAGTGAAAGTTCCTTCATGCAGGGCACAACAGCGCAGAAGCCGAAAGAGGGTGAGGAGGTCATAGCTCGAGAGAAAGTTGCGTAACAAAAGAAGGAAGATGCTACCAAAGCAACTGCTACTAAGTCAGCTACTTAGAAAGACCGGGTGGCTAAGGAGACCACCATTAATGTTGAGGAGTTTGCTTCTCAGCATACTAATGAAAAAGGGGAGACTGATGTTGAAGGAGGTGGGAGTGAGGAGCAAAGCACTCCCTTTAAACTGCAGAAGTGGACCAAGGAGACCACTTCTGGACCTAGAAAGAAGCATAAATATGACAAGAACACACATGTTGATCCAATGGTCCTCACTGAGGCAGACTTGGATGAAATTGGAGACGAGGTCTGCGACACCATGACGAAAATGTGGATATAATTCGAATAGCAGTACCAGTAGGCATTGGGACTGTGCAGAAGGATCTACGCAACCTGCAAATTCAGATGGGTTGGCTGCAAGCGAGCGTTGGTCAGGTGAGCAGGATTCAAGTGTGCTTGCAGCAAGAAGCACGATTGTGTTGGATACTGACCAGACTCTAGATCTCAGAGTCATTCCACTGCCAGAAGGGTCCTTATGCACACAATTAGAGGAAGGAAACACTTAGTTGGCACAACTCAAGGAGTTGGGTGTCAATCTCTCGGTGCTTCTTATTTAGATTGTCCATGAATCACATCAAGCAGTATGTCACAAATTATGAGCCCAGGAGCTGTGTGTGATGCTAGTAATCAACAAAGTCAAGACCAACAACGAGCAGATATTCACAGAAAATGCTAAGGCACTCAAAGAAAAGGAAGAAATGGCCATGCGCATCCAAAAATCAGAGACAACCATTACATAAGCATGTAATGCGCTACTTGAACTCAACATTCTCGAAGATGCAGCATTAGCAGCAAATATTCGGAATTTGGTTGCAGTGGTTAGGGAATCAAAGGAGGAAATCAGCTAAGTCTGATTCGAGTTACAAATGAAAATATTCGAGTTGTAGTTGAATTTGGAGCTGACCACTCTGCCAGAAGTTTGAGAGCAGTGCGGAGTAGCGATTAAAGAGGGAATGGCCATGTTGGACAAGACAATGAAGGATTGCACAAATATCTTTGAATAGGCCATGGAAATTTGGAAATCTTTGTAGGAGGACCCCACTCTCTAGAATATTGGCACAGATATCAAGTAGAAGCAATAGTAGTTTGACGAAATAAGGTCGACTATGTGCACTTTGGTGGGAGTCCAGTGCTTCGCTCAGCTATAGGAGGGACAAAAACTACAGACAATGATTGAAGAAATGCAATGAAAAGAGGCCATCTTGACTTCCAGGACACAACCATGGACAAAGGAATCATTCCGACTCACTCTGTCGGGTTAGGAAAAAATTGAAGAGCATCCAACAGACACAAAGGACGATGGGCCTTGCGGTGGAAGGCCCTGCTACAGAGAAGTTGGTCGAAGAAGTACGACATGCCATAGTGCATGGTATTTCTGATTTACAGGTACTAAAGGTGGAGTTTCAGGAACTCTAGGAGAATATTGTTGCACCAGTCGAGTGACTTGAGGGTGAGTCACCCAATCTATGTTGGGTGCCTATTGGGATAGGGTCCCTTGGGTCAAGTTGAGTCAAATTTTGTAATCTTATTTTGTAAGCATGTAAATTCTCTGTGAAATGGGGAAGTGGAGCATGAAGCTAATATGAGCCAAAGGGAATTTAGTCCCTTAGGTGGGTAGGTTATAAGATGTTTTTGAAACTCACCCATGGTCTACAGACCATGGTATTGTAAGCAAAATGATATATATAGATGATTCATAACGAGTCTAAAGAAGTAACTTTTTGGTAAGAATATTTGCAAGGGCAAGAGACTAAGGCAGGAAATGTCTATTTCTTGTACTTAGGCAAAAGGGGAAGAATCCTGCAGCTGAGTGTGAAAAGACCTTGGTAAGTCCACAGACTGAGTACACGAGCCCCTGTAGCTAAGTCCGCAGGAAAATGAAGTCTGTAATTGAACGTTCATACTTAATAAAGATAGTTTTGAGCCAATTCTGATGCATCTGAGTCTTATTTACTACTTCTGCTAGTCTTGGTATCTTCGCTCTATGTTATGATTTATATGAATTAATGCTTAATTTCTGCGAAAAGTTAGGATATATGTAATATTTATGCATGTTAAGACTAATTAAGAACCTTTTTGTTCAAGTGCAATTACAATAAGTGTATTTTCGAAAGGGTTAAGGGTGCACGAAAGTAGATCTAAGCTGTAAGGATTGTAGGACCCTATCACATAGGCCTTTGGATGCAGAAACCTGGTTCTGTCATCCCCCAATATTGCTTCGGGTAAGACTACAACCTACGCTACGCAGGTTGTTGCTGAAAGGGCTAGCATTTAGGGTTTTTTTGGTTGGCATAGATAAAGTTGAACTTGGGTTAGGCCCCATCAAGCCAACAAAGGATTAGAACGCTCCCTAGTGTTTTGTGCATCTTATGATTGGCCAAAAATCTTATTTATGTAAGAAAGGTGAGAGATCACTAGTAGAAAATGGGGAATTAGTGACCTAGTGACTAAAAACGTTAGTCAAGGCAACTTTTCCAAGTGAAATACTACTAAAAATGAGCAATCTTAAGTGACCCAACTAAAAACAACTAATATAAATGACTAATTTAGTGCCGGGTTGAAATATATAACTAGATAGTAAATAATACACTAAAAATGACTAATGTGAATGACTAATTTAGTCTAGGAACAAAAGTAAGACTACCTAACAAGTACTACAAAAATACACATTAGTTGTTTGTGTTAGTAATTTTAATGTTACTTCAACAATCTAAAGTTACAAGTGGTAGTGAATTCAAAGGTTGTTATATATTGGTTGAAATATTATACTTAAACACTTATTTATTGGTTCAGTGTATGATTAGAGTTGTGGAGCTTATTATAATCTTCAGGGTTATATCCTTTGAACACATTCACAGAGAATTAAATTCAAAGGCTAACAAATAATCCAAAATGGGAGTGGGCCAACATCTCCTTTTGCAACACAACATAACCACCTATAGTTGTTTTAAAAAGCTTTCCAACTTCTTTAGTGGGTTTCACATCAATATCACATTTCTTCTTTGTCTTGCAAAGTGGTAGTGCCGAGGAGAAGGTATCAACTTAGATCAAGGAATATTCACATAGTACCACTACTAAGTTTCCTTTATGTAACTTGTCAAATGTCTTAAGTTTTCTTCACAACTTCTCATGGTGCTTAACTTACTTGTCTACACCTCTAAGTGAGACTACGACCCCCCAACCTATCTAACTATTCAACCTCTTCAAGCCTTGTTAGAGTCTTATTAGACATGCACTTATGCCTCAAGCAGAACATGAAACTGGCATCCCAAATGTTGCATGCTTGTTCCCTCTTTTAATACCTCATTGAAACCACATTATCACAATGTTTAAAATAAAATGTTCACATCTTAACGCAAATCACTTAGTTTTGTTATGAAAACCTAAACTATCTGAGTGACTACGAGAGGACTCCATTTAATCAAGGTAAAAACATATGATCTCACAACCGCATTCACGCAACAATTTGAATGTATTTAACCTAAAGAAGGATATGTAACTTACTCCTTCCAAATTTGACATATGAATTTTAGGAAACTAACTCTTGTTTTCAACTATTAAATCCACCTACTATATACTCTATTTTGTTTGCACCCACCTAATATACAAGAAAACTTAAATTTTTTCAATACAACCAACACCCAAATGATTTCAATACAACCTAGTTAAGAGCACTTGTTTCCGTTCTACAACTATAAAATTTAATAGAAAAATCATTGAATAGAAACCGTAACATTAAAATTAAATTATTATTATTATCATAATAAATGCTAAATTATTATTATTTTTATGATAAATTTTACCTAATATGAAAAGAATGTTTTACCACACCACCAATAACACGTAAGAGCTAGCTGGTTTCTCAAATACAACTAAAATCTTATATAAGTGAAAATATAATATTTGTATCTATTATCTTTTACAAACAAAAATTTAAGTATGTTTTAAAAATTTGAGCTTTAATTTTGCTTTACAAACCCCTCCCAATCAAAGATATCATAAACATGCGAATTATACATTTATTTGTAGTAGAACTGATATGAAATGCCACCATCGGATCTTCTGTCTATTGATAGTGCCAAGGTATGTTTGATTTTTGGCTTAATGAATTCCACCCCACAACTAGTCTTCTTCCACACAAATAGGAGTACACACACCTCAGGTCTCTATTTTAAAATCTTTTTTTTTACAACCACCTTTGTATGTTTAGGCTTTAATCTCTATGCTACGTTCCATTACTATTTACAAGGATGGGGTTGGCATTTTATGAGCTCGGGAGGCCATTTATCATAATAAAGGAGCAAGGGCATAAGACCCGAATAATAAGCTTAGATTCTCATAAGGCCAACATTGCAGCTGGCAGGGTGATTGTGAGAATGCTCCACACCTCACTCAGCCCCAAGGGAATGGACAAGATGCTCGAAAGTCCCGACCATAGCAAAAGAAATGTAAAAAAATCAAGAGGCAAGATGGATGTATGTTAAACATTTGAACTTTAGAGGGTTATCAATTGGAGGCAAAGCTAAGACACAATCCCAATGAAACTTAGACATGAAAAATTACAGAGCCTACAGTTCTTGGATATTTGAGGGTTTTGGATATTAATCATTTATGCTAAAACATGCTCTGACAAATTCTGTACAATGATAGTTTCAATGACCATTTAAACGAGGCAGAATTAAGGGATTATAGGTTATCAAAAGTGCAACTTTCGGCGTTCTATCGTGCTTCCTCATATTCGAGAATTTATTTATTAAAGATTTTCTTTAATGGCTGCTACCTTCGCCACCATTAACACTACCACAAGCCCTCACAATCTCAACAAATCCTTCGAGGTATGCATTTATTTTTCCCATTTTTCCTCCTATAAATATGAAGTATGTCACAACCTCCAAAAATATGCCTAATGTACAATTCCTTGGTTTTGAGCCTATTATAAACTCTCGCTATTACATTCAAAGTCTGCACCATGTTTTAGTGTAGTTTACTTAGGTTGGATTTTATTTCTCAAGGTTAATTGGTCCCTACTTCATGGTGCCCTAAGACCACTCTAAGGTGCTAGGTAAAGCCTTTGGGAATGGAACTTAGGTCAATGGTGTCAACCTCCACTCCACAGGCCTTAAGGGGAACATTGAGCTGGGCTTGGGTATGTAATATAAAATCTGTGCCATTAGTTTAACTTCTACCTCCATGTACCCTCATGATTGTCTGGTAAAGAATTCACGAATGGAACTTTGGCCAATGGTGTTGAGGTCTTTGCTTCCCAAGCTTCAAGGAGAAGTTCAAATTAAGGGGTGGGATTGGGATTGTAATATATGCAATTCGTATTCATCTCCATGTGTCATAAGTTCAACGTCTACTTCCAGGTGCCCCCACAGATGCCTGGTAAAGCCCTTGGGAATGGAACCTTGGCCAATGATTTAAAATCACTGATTCCTAAACCTTAAGGAGAACACGAGTTGGGTTTGGTTTATAAGATGAGCACTAAATATTCATCTATGGGAGCCAAAAGTCCAACCCCTACCTCCATGTGCCCCATGGATATTTTGGGATAACAAGCAAGGGCCATCAACCCCAAGCCCGTTGGGATTCTTGGCATTCATATTTTATATAACAACCAGTTTCATTATGTCCATGTAGATATATTATAGTTAATAATGAGAAAATCTCTTTGACCTCCTAAAGTCTATACATTGTATTTATTTTTGTTATTATATGTGGGTATTTTATGCACGGGCCATGTTATACCATTTTACTGGTAATCTATTGCAGAATAGTGTTACATCATCTTCATGAATCAGGTAACACAATAAGATGATTATCTTCAAAATTATTTGTTTTTCAGTTTTCACAACCCCCAAATGATAGTATAAAAAGCCTCTCTTTCAGTCTAAAATCTAATTATTTGGTGGCCACTTCTTGGGATAATCAAGTTTGTTATTAATTGTATCCATTTACCATTTACTGAAATGAGGCTAAGTTATTACAAATGTAATGATAAATTGTGGGACCAATAACAAGATCGGATTTATATTTACCTCATTGTAAACATTTTAGACTGTGTCACTATGGGGTGTTGGTTAGATGTTAAATAAGGGTGTTTCATAGTCATCAATATGGTTCAAATCCCCTAGGGACACATTTTTCCTCTTCAGGGCCATCTTTGTTGTGAAAGTGGGTTTTCTTCAGTGGTTGGTGCTCAATTCAAGTCTTAGTTGACTTTGGCACAACAAATAATCCTCAACCATGACTTCTTAGCTGAAGGGATATTACTAGAGTGTTCTAATCTGATTACATTGCATAATGATATTCTCATATTGGGCAAGGGAATGCTTGCCTCATAGTGATAATGGGAAGTGCCTTGCCAAAATAATTTATTTGAGAAACATTCTAGCTTGATTTGGTGTTGTGGCTATTACGCGTTTACCTACAAACTTAAAATAAGGTTTTATATGAAATGAATTAGGCCCTTTATATTGGAGATTAGTGGCCCTTGGGAAATATTTTTGGTGAATGGACCAATAAGTGGATAATATTGGATACTCCACCCTGCTTCACAAACCCAAATGATATTATATTTGTCAAGACGTTTTGGAAATTTCCCCTTTTCAATGTTACAAACCCCCCTGCTATTGAAATTGAACATAACTCACACTAATTTAGGACAATATCTTACTGACATGAAAACAATCATTTTGAAATGCACTTCTGGGAGTATGGCTACACCTTTTCTTCATTGATCTCAAAGAAAGTTAATGATTCTAGCTCATGTGACTCTAAGTGTTCTTGTCATTCTAAAATTGAGTTTAAATTCTCATAAGCTTAGGATATGTAAAGAGTGATTGTTTGTTGAGTCATTTCTACCATTAGTGAAGATTGCGGTAGTTGTTATCCTTGTACATATATGATTTGTTCACACTTTATGCCTTTCTTCCCATTATGGTAGACAAAGATGTTGAGTGGGTTATTAACTTATTTTTGATGTTTAAAAAATAGTGTACAACAATAACTCAGCAAGGATTTGAAAAATAAGTCAGGAAAAGAATGGGAAAAAATGACAAAATTTTGCAAAAACTAAGAAATGTTGTTTTTCTGAATCACCAATTCTGATAACACTAGTTATTATCAGGGCTTACTTTTTGTTGTATAGGGTAAAAATCCTTTGACTTGTCATAATTTCATGTCTATGCAAAAAAGAATCTTTGTGAGAGAAAAATAGATTTTCTCCTCTCATTAACAGTGGAGGATGAGGTCTTCACCATCACACCATGGATCCTTTTATTTCTTTGATGTGTCTCATGAAACATTGTTTGGAGCAAGCAAGTTGTTTGGGCTCCAAGCAAGTTGTTTGGAAAAATTCCTTGACTTGAGGCTACTTGGAGTTCCAGTTGTAATAGCCTTGAATAGTCATAGATAATTTGAAGGCCATGCCCTTACTCTAGTACATTTTCTTAATATTGAGTCTAAAATTCAATCTTAGGGAGAAGTGTTAATAGATATAGTTGTATCCTTTCACGTTGTTGCATTAAACAACAATTTTGTGATGTTGTGTTTGGTGTCCTGGTATCTAAGTCATGAACCCCAAGTTTTGGCATGAAACAACAAATTTCTGATAGTATTTGTTCAATAATATTCTATGCCCTCACAATATTATATATTCACAAGTCAATTTATTGAATATTGATGCCAAAAAACATTACAAATAAGGAGGTAACTTGTTGACAATTACAAATAGGGAGGCATCTTTTGTATATTATTGTCAATTTAGATGATCATTTTCTTCCCTATGGTAGGCACAATGTTAACTACATAGTAAACATTCTAGGTTGGTATATGCAGATGCATCAATATTCTAAGGGTGATCTTGATGGGAACATTCTTATGCTTGTTTGGGGGACAAACAATAATGTTCAAGATGTTAATCAAGTAGTTCAACATTTTATTAAGAATTATAGAGTATGATCCTTCAGATCTTGAGGGAAAATACATGCGGATTTTAGAGCAGGTCATATTTGTTTGTTCTCTTATTTTTAATCGTTCTCCACTTATTAACATGTTTTACATGTAGTATATTATTTGGTTGGATACCTTATATTTTGTGTTGACCACAGTTAGTTGGTGATCCTTGCAGATAATGGAAGTAGAAGTCGATTCTTTGAACGTTGATGCAATGAACATCTTGGATTATGATGACGACCTTTATGGGAAAATGGTTAGATAACCCCTTGAAGTTCTTACTATTTTTGATATAGTTTTGATGCATGTTGTTATTCGCCTTAAAATTTTGTGGGAGAAGCACATATAGGTAGGCAGACTGCAATCCTCTCAAGTTTCATGTGTCAAGTCTACATCTCATTTTTCAACTTATTGTTTCATTTGCACGGTGATTTCATATTGACCACCCCATAAAATTGTATAAAAAAAATTATGTTTATTTACATAAATTCTTTTGTATTCAAGAAAGAATATTCAATCTCAAAGATGCAGTTAACATGCAAGATTTGAATCACTCAGGTAGGATTTGGTGACCAATGCATTTTTTCTCTATGTTATCTAATCTCTTTAGACATTTTTTCCAATGCCCCTTTTGGTAGAAACTAATCCTAACTTGTGTTGCCTTTGTAATATAGATATTGAGAAAATGGTTTTAGTGAGAGGGATGATTATATGATGCAACTCAATAATTCCAGAAATCAAAGAGGCATTTTTTGGATGCCTTGTTTGTGGCTGTGCTCCACCACTAATGCCCATTGATAGATGTATCTGTCTGCTTGACAAAAACTAATTTTGTTTCATAGTTATAGCTTTTGACTGTAGTTTGCAATCCTTAATTGTTATACAGTTGTTTGCATAGAATAGAGTTTATAATGAAGGGAAAATAATTTTATTTTAGAGTGATGCATCAATGTTCATGATTTATTCATGTGATTGGAAATAGTTCTCAACCTCTATTAGTGAATACTGCTTGTTGCCTATGAAAATGGTTGTCTCAAAAGAGGTTCAAAAATGTATTTGGAAACCCATTTTTTTTACTCATAATGTGTCTACCAGGTTGAATTGACATACTTACTCAATGTGGAAGTCCAGAAGGTGCTGATATGAACTCCATGAATTTGGTTCATAATAGATGCAGGTATTTATCAATATATTTGAGTTAAATAGTAATCTAGTTATTTAATACAACATTCTCACTTTCATTTATTTTGGGGTCATTTTTTCTGACAAGTAGATCATAAGGCTGCAGGAAACCCCCAATTCCATTCCAGAGGGGGAAACCTCACATACAATCAGCTTGTTAATGCATGAAAATCTAGTAGATGCTGCCAAACTTGGTGATAGACTTGACGTAGAGAGTGATTTCCAGAAATTATTTTTTGTAGAAAAAATATTGTTGTGAAAGGTGTTCTGATCATGGCTTGTGAATCTTTTGCAAGTAACTAAAATCTTTGGGGCCATGAGTGTTAGACTAGGACAAAATGAGAGGACATTAAAATCCCCTTTTAAGGTATAATCATGTCCCAAAGTTTCTTTGCATGTGCTTGGAGATTTGTTCTTCTTACTCTACATTAAAAATGAAAGATTTAAATTTTGTTTGTTTGTAGACTTACATTGACTACCTTCACTTAAATAAGGAAGACAAGACACAACTACAAGCAGAAGATCCAATGGAGTGTGATGCCACTAGTGATAGCTTTGCTTCTTTTCAAGAAGGCGATATTTCAACTGCTCTGTATGAAGCCAAGGTATAAATTTACTCTTATCTTTACCTTTTCGCTGAAGTAATGGATTTACTAAATTCACTAACATGTATTTCTAATATTTAGGTTGATAATTTGAAAGAGATATCATGGCATCTTGTATATCTGATTTGCAGGTTGAGAAGTTCAAAGAGCTATCATGGAAACCTAATATCTATGAGAATTTAACCAACTCGTTGGCTCCAGGTATATGGGAGCTGAAAGATGTGAAAAAAGTTTTATGTTAGTTAATACTACCTAGAACCTTTTTCTCTTTCATTTCTAGTGATTTCTTATACCTCTACTGTGATCCAACCCTTGAAGTGGCTATTGTTGCTAAAAACAACTTTTTAGGGGAAAGCCACTAAACTTAGCCATAGGTGTCACTTTCCATGGTGACATCAGCATTTTGCTTGTTGGGGACCCAAGTACGAGTAATTATCAACTACTTCAGTATGTACATAAGTTGGCTGCTGAGGTATTTATACAAGTGGTTGAGGAAGCTCTGCAATTGGTTTGATTGTTTATGTGTCAAAGGATTGTGAAACTAGTGAAACTGTATGTTTAACAACTGTGATGTTGCATCATTGAATCTTTTAATAAGAAGCAATGGAATTGTCACATCCATTGAAATTCTAGATTATTAATTAGTTTTCAAATTTAATAGGCATTGAAAAGTGGAGCACTAGTACTAAGTGACAGAGTATTTTGTTGCATAGATGAGTTTGAAAAGATGTCAGATAATGCTTGAAGCATGCTACATGAGGTGGGATTTTCATCTTCAAATCAGTTGACTAAATATTGTGCATTCAGTGGTTTTCTCTTGATCAAGCTTACCCACATTCTATTGTATTTCTACACGTTTTTATCAATTCTTAATGTGTTATTTTATTTGAGGTAGGTGATGGAACAACATATCGTGTCAATTGCCAAGGCTGGGATCATAGCATCACTTAATGCCATAAAATCTATGTTAGCTTGTGCCAACCCTAGTGGTTCAAGCTACAATGTGAGACTTTTAGTCATTGACAATATACAACTTCCTCCAATATTTCTCTCCAGGTAAATTTTAGTCAGTGTTGTGGACATGGTATGAGTCCTTACAGGGTTTGCTCACTTTTCAAATCCACAAAATTAAGGGTTTACTCCAAAATTTTTGATTTGATTTACTTGGTTCTTGAAAACGTCGATGATTAAACTCATTGGGGCCTTACAAGGCATTTTGTTGCATTACATTATGAAGAGCCTGGGGTATGGAATTATGTCTATTTCTTGGGATGGATTCATATGGTACTTGAAGGATATTATTCTAGTTTACATGACTGCAATTATATCATTTATCGTTACAGGACCTAAGAGTGGACACATTGGATGTATGAACCCTAACTTTATATATAAGTTATGCAAGACCACACATACATCCCAAGATATCTGATGAGGCTACAAAGGATATTACCCATGGTTATGTTGAAATGCTTCGGAGGGGAAACTTTCTTAACAACAGTAAAAATCTTAGTTGCACATGTGTCCAAAATATTTACTGAAAATAGAGTCAAACATAATGTTTTACCTCTCTCTCTCTCTCTCTCTCTCTCTCTCTCTCTCTCTCTCTCTCTCTCTCTCTCTCTCTCTCTCTCTTCCACATCATATTTAGATACAAATAAAATTCTACATGTTGTGCTAATTCAATTTTGGTCCCTTAGAAAAATTTGTAGGTTATCACAACAACACCTAGACAAATTGCGAGCTTAATTAGAATTAGTGAATCACATGCTTGTATTTTATTCTATGAGTGGGTAAGAAGCCAACCTAAACCACAATAGAAGTTGTGCACATACCTATCTTGCCAAGTAAATCAAAGTGCATATGTGACTGTAAAATCTCATATATATATATATATATATATATATATATATATATATATATATATATATATATATATATATATATATATATATGTATGTATGTATATATATATATATATATCTATATATATATATATATATGTATATATATATATATGTATATATATATATATGTATATATACATATATATATATATATATATATGTATATATATAGATATATATATATATATATATATATATATATATATATATATATATATATATATATATATATATATATATATATATATATATATATATATATATATATATATATATATATATATATATATATATATATATATAGATGGCCATGAAAATTGGAATTATACAAATCATGCTTAATAGTGGTGGTCTGTGCAGGTTGAAAGGTGTGATGTGGCTAAAGCATTCATAATACTTGAAGTTTCCCTTCAACAATCCATCGTTGATCATGTTATTGGTAAATTATACAACTTTATTGATAAAAGGTGGTTAATTTTCCCAGGTTTACAAGTCTCTTATTATATAGTATTGAAACATATCAGTGTCACTCGTATGGATGGACCAATACCTTAGTTTTATTTATATCCATTTGTTCCAGATCTAAGGTATATAGTATACAACAATGTTTTCAATGAATACATTGTGTCATGGTGATAGGGACTATTGACATGGATCTCATTACAACAAGAGTTTCTGCCAATAAAAGAATAAGGCGGGCTAATCTAGTTACAACAGTCAGAAATATTACCATGGAAAAGGTGCAAGATAGAGGACCATCTACTTGAACATCAGACATGACATATTCTTGACTGTTATAGATAAGCTAGCATTGTACTAACTTTTGTTTGCATTAAAATCCTGACCTATGATATATGGATGAACTGCCAACTTTTGGATGAGATGCCCAAGAAAGGATTAGTCGAAGTTCATCTTCATGATGTAAGGATGTCCTCTTTGTATTTGAAATTCAATCATGACTACATGTACTAATTAACTTAATTGATTGCTTTTATGTTGTGGTTGAAATGATTGTCTTTATTAGTTGGTTGCATTGGTATGCTCTCATGGTTAAATGGTTTTTCTTTGGGCTTCTTTCAGATTCACAATGCTCTTGGAATCCTCATGACCAAGGGATTTGTATTTGTTCATGGAGACAATGTCAAGAGAATATAAGACACAAATTAGTCTCCCTAGAAAGTAGAAATGTTGTATTTCACATACCCATTTGATCTCTTCCGTTGATGCCTTTTGTGTGATCCTCTTTTGAAGTCGATTGGTAATATTTCTAGGCAGTGTATTTGACATAATTGTCAGCCACCTTGAAACTGTTGTACTCCTTAATGGAAGCTTCCCTTACGAACTCAAATGAGTACCAAAAGGGATGAAAAATGCAAGTTAAGAAAATAAATCCTGAGAATGGTTGTGCCAAACAAATTTAACATAGAAATATTTATACCTTTTGAAGCCTTGATTTATGAGCTTTGACTAGAATATGAAAATGGGTATATCACGAGTCAAAGGTGTGAACCCTTATATTATTCCTTCTTATGTAACCAATTATACAAAAAAATTCTCTTTCAATTGATTTCACAATCCTTAGTTCCTTGAATTATTCAATTGTCAAGTTAAAATTTTATGGAGTAATTGTTTGATTTTAGGGGCCATAACCGTTAAAGTTGTAAAATGTGTCATTAAAATCTAGCATGATATTAAAAATTGCATCCATTTATGCCACCAATTGTCCATTGATCATTAATTTACTTAGATATTCATTCAGACATGCATTTATTTCCCCCATTAGTCTGATTTATGAGGATGGTCTGCATTGCTTAAGATATATGATATTCTGGTTAATTACAAGTGAGGTTGTTAGAGAATCTTGTATAATTTATTCATCTCCAACATTAAATTCACTTCAGAAATCAATCAATAATAGTAAGGAGAAAATAAAGATAACAAATCATAATAATAGACATAGATGTTTAGGTCGGAGACTAGGGAAAAAACCCACAAGGGGGAAAAACCCAAAACAAGGATTCCTTTCTTAGAGAGATATTCAACAATACATCAAGATAATAACTATAATGACTTAAGACCGTGTCCACAAGTGCATAGGTTTCCTTTGTCAGTGTCTCGATAATGTTACGTAAGAGATGACATTTTGCATCATATGCAGAAGATAAGACTACACTAGATGAAGGGCTATGATGGAAGCATATACCTCGATCATGTGATAGAACCTTAGATCTCAGCCACCTTCCCATCGTGAAATGAAACATATTTTCCAGACATGGGGAGGAGTGTTGCATTCTTCACCTTTGTGTATCATCGAGGAAGACCTCCAGATTCCTCCTGATAGTCCATTCTCTGGGACTACATCTCCAAGACAACTTGAGTCTCAGATCTAGCGGTCAAGCCACAACATCAATGTAAATCCAAAGTACTTGGAGGCTAGGAAAAAAATTGAACAATTAAGCATGGTAAGAGGCTTTCCCTTAAGATGCATTGGCGAACATCATTGATAAGCATTCAAAAGTGAGTTTATGGTTGGAACACCTGGGCTATTGATGTTGTCTATGCGATTTGGTATATTTCTATGCAACACAGTCCCATATTTGATTTCTTTAAGGTGTAGAAAATTAATTTGGATGTTAAATGTGTACATGGTCCACATGACACGTGTAGGGGTCAAATTCAAAAATAAACGTGGATTCATCAATTCTGGAACTATAGAGATTTGGTAGATCTATACATGAAAGTCCAAAAAGGTGGCCTGAATATTCCTAAAGATTACATGCATGTTATTCTTCTAGCCTTTTCTGAGATAAACAAAGCAGTCAAAATATGACTCTGTAGGTGACTTCTAGTTAAGATATACTTTTAGTTTAAGCATGTACTTTATAAATTTCTCCGACAATTGTTAAATTTTGTTTCAAGTATGTACAATATTCTTCTATGATATGTAGCCTAGTTGTTGAGATAGTGTGAAGATTGAAGTTTACACCTAATGGTAACCAATGATGCAGATGTATGTAATAATATTTTGCTAGGTTAATATGATCTTGAAAATTTACATGTAATATAGAAAATTACCTCTCTATATGTGGCACATAAAAGTGTATTTACTTATTTTCACGGTTCTAACCTTGTTCAATTTGACCTAGCTTTTGAAATCCATGCTTACACTAATTTGGAACAATGTAGTTTGATTTGGATAAGATTCATGAGTATTGGCTAAGACTTGCTCTTGAAACTCACTAGTTTGCTAAGATTTGTGAGTCTTGCCTAAGACTTGCTCTTGATACTTGCCACTAGACAGAGTCTTTGTTGAATATTTCCCAAATTATCGAGTCATGCTGAGTCCAAGTCCAGATGAGTCTTTGTTGAGTATGAGTTTGTGAGAACATTGATTTCTAAACTATTGATGCTTGTGCATTTTTCTTGAAAACTCATTGGGAATTCTGTCTTGCTAGCTTCTTTCATTATAATGGAATTCATCCTTTTTTTTTAAATAACAGTTTTGATTATTGTTATTTGGATTGTTGAACATCTTTATCTTTCTGTATGATTCTCATTCACATTTACTTGGTTTTTTCATTGATTCTTGGTGTTGTATATTATTTTTTAAATGATAACTTCTTATAATTGACATGCTCTCATAAATGTGTCCAGTTCCTTGAATGGAAAATCATAAAATTCCATGTAGCCAACTTGCAAAAATAAATATCTTATTCTCATACGGTTCTAGGATAGAATATTGCAACGGGGGGGTTCATATTGGGTCAAAGTCTTTCAAGTAATATTTCCTTTATATGTGGTCCCAACCTCTATAATCATGCTCTTGGATAGTAAAATATTTTTTGATGGCCCCACATGCCCTATCCTCATCCACAGATTGTGGCCTTATGTGGGATGTTGTATGTTATTCACGT
Source organism: Pinus tabuliformis (assembly GCA_031772625.1). NCBI lineage: Eukaryota > Viridiplantae > Streptophyta > Pinopsida > Pinales > Pinaceae > Pinus > Pinus tabuliformis. The sequence continues at coordinate 171,966,032 of CM062817.1, read as the reverse complement.
AGGACTAATTTTGGCTTGTAGGTTTCATATCTTTCTACATAATTTACCACTGACTATTATTTCTTATTACTAGAAGGCCCATCAACTGGAAAGTGCAGATTCTTTTCTTGAACTTGGATATGGACATAAGCTTGCTACAAGCTATAATGATTACGATTTGAATGTTTCTATGTCAAGGATTAGAATTAGAAGGCCTCTCTCTCCCTTGTCAAGGATGGGAGTTGGAAAACCTTCCCCTCTACTCTTCAAGTTAAGAGTTGGAATTGGAAGGGATCCTTCTCTATCAAGTGTTGGAGGTAAGAGTGCTCCTCTGGCATCATCAAGAATTGGAGTTGTAAGAATTCCTCCATCAAGGATGTTGGAAGGCTGAATGATAGGAAAGAAGAGCAGGATAATGGGTGGGAAAGGCCTTGGGGTGGGAAAGGTGATGGAGATTGCCTCAAGTAACTTGACACTGCTAATACAAGTGTAGCATATGGTTCAAGGAATGGCTATTATTGGAGGCATCAACCAATACATGGTACTCTAATTGATGCCTATGGAAATTACAAGGGCCAAAGATATTCATGTGGACTACTTTCACATGTACAAATACCTCAAGAAATTGATATAATAAGCAGTAGAATGGTGTCTAGAAACTGGTGAAATTTAGAGGAAGAAGAATATTTTGAGAGGATATGAGCCCAAGATTGGAGAATCATGGTAGAGGAAGTGATAACTCAAGGAAATATGATTATTTTCCTGGTGACCTAAAGAAGTGGTCAGGCTTAGAGAGAGAGAAAAGAATGGGTCTGGAACTTGCTCTTCCTGATAGTGATTGGCAGATGCATGGACCCTTGTCTCATATGGATAGACCTATGATGAGTGAGGAGAGATGACCACCTAGAAGAATAGGCTTCATTTCTCCTTGTTATCTTTTTTGATCTAATTAGTTTGTTGAACAAATATCCCCCATTTCCTTTTTTCCTTCTTGGTTTTTTAGTGATTTACTTAGCATGTAAAGATAAAGGATGCCTGACAAAAATATATTTTTCTTAATGTAGGAGTTTGAAGAGCACCAATCATCTTCTTTTCTACTATATGGTATTGTGTCTCAAAATATCAGAGATACTTTTACTGAGAGATCGTCTTTGCTGCAAAATAGTCAAGGTGAATTAGGAAATTGACCTGTAATGGGTTAGCCTCCTCACCTAACACATCAAAATGATAGCCCGACTTCACAATCAAGGCTGAGAACACTTTAAATTTTTGTTCTTGGCCAAAACAATTCAAGTTCTCGCTTGTCATCTTCATTCAATTCAACTCATTCTGTTGGTCACCCTGTGACTTAAGTGAATGACTCTAGGTCATCAGGTACAAAAATTCCATTAGGAATGGTACGAAAATATCAGGCCAATGTGGGTTCCTCCCTTCGCTCTGATCCCCTGAGCTTTGAATTCCTTTCATCTATGACACCATCATCGAACAACATTCCTTTATCACAAAGGAAACAATCACAAAGACTCACTTCTGTGTCTTCCATCAAACAATTTGTACAAGCTTCTATGCAAACTCTACCACCTCCACCTCCATCTACGCCACCCCTTTAACACCAACAATTTCAACAACTAAATCATCAACATCAGACTAATTTCATGAAGCCTAGACAAACACAAGTTCAACTTCCTTCTCTCTGTTCCGAAGGTCATTCTTCATATCCATTTCAACAATATCCACTTCAATCACAACATATTCAATAAATTCCTCAAAAACTACCACAGTTACAATAGTTAGAATCTGTGGGAGCTTCATTTGAAGTTTATGAAGAGAATGAATAGGTAAGTAGTTTTAAAGGCCATCTAATTTTTCTTTTCATTTCCTTTTTTCTATTTACTATTTTTTATGTTTATTATAACATGTATTCAGAGTATATAAAAAACATCATGCAATGTTGTTATAAAGATATTCTGGGGAACACGATCATATTAATTCTTCCCTTGAAAGTATAATTATGTGCTTGAACTTTTTCTCTCCTTAGTCTCCTCTATGCAAAATGCTTTGGGATGTTGTTCTATGTATTCCTATGCATTATCTTGGATCAACAAGGTTTGGTTTTGGTTTTTTGCTCTAAGATGATATTTTAACTATTCTAGCCCTATACATTTTAGTCACTTGTTGCATTTACAAATAGTGTATTAATGTTTCTTTTATCATTTCTTGATTTTTTGTCTTGGATCATGAAGTCTTGACACTAATAGGCATTCTATGATATTTTTCTTGTAAATTTTGACAATGTCTAGAAATACCACATTTATGCTTTCCTTTTTCTCATTTTCTTGTAATTTTGCTTGGATCATGAAGAAACTAGTTGTTCATGGGAATGAAGACTTCCGGTCTGGAATCTTGTCTTTAAATTGTGAACTATTTTGACTTTTACAAATATATTTATCTTAAGTCATTGCTTTCTTTTAGTGTATTGTGCCTTCAAATGTATTTGACATTACATAACATGTCTAACAACATATAATGTTATTGGTAAGAGTAATCATTAACATGGAGGATTCGAGGTGGGATTTTATTTTTTATTTTTTAAGTATTCAACAGTAGATACTTATGCACAGTCGCATGTCTTTAAGCTCCATTCTTCTTAAATATTACATGAAATTACATGGAACTTTTGATGTGTGGATTTAACGATGAATACTCTAGCCATTTTTTAAAATTTTCCAATAACTATCAAAGCTTGGAGAACAAGTCTTGAGGAACTAGACATGCATGAGGTAAGGGAAACCACATATTGGATTACTCTCTTATGGGCCTAGAATTACGGTTGATTAGTTTTACTCAAAGGAAAACCTAACAAGCTAGAAATAAACTGTTTTTTGATGACATGGAACCAACTCACTGAATCATAGCCCAAGTAGTTTCCCTTCTAAGAGAGTTGTTAATTTTTTTTTTTTTAAAGGAATAGATAGGTATGTATTCTCTAAAGAATTCAAATGCAAGATTGGCTCCAAGGTTCTAGGGCTCGGGTATTCCATGTCCCTTTAGAGAAATTTGTTAAAATCCAATTTTTAATGGGGAGAAACAAGTCTGTGGAATATGAAGCCTGCAAATGTGAGATTGGCTCCAAAGCCCCACAACTTTCGATCTCTCGTGTCCCTCCAAGTAGTCATTTTATCCATACCCTTAAGGAAATGCTTTTGGATGGAATGTTGAAGGGGTACATAGGACCTTCACGTGGCAGGGGAACCAATTGCAACCTATCTGGAAATTCCATCCATAATTTATATTAAGGATGATAGAGGACAATAAACTAAATTGTCGAACCTATTGCTATGTTCTAGGGGCTTGTCCTTTTCCAAAAGCTCAACAAAAAGCAGATTAATTATGTGTGAGATTCTCTATCGATTGTCTCCACCCTTTAAAGTGTCTCAGTAAGAAAACTTTGTGTGTGGATGATGAGGATTATGACGCTTTTATAATCCTTTGAGGGTTTAGCATGATGCAGTTACAAAAAAAAAAAATTTGGAGGCTTATTTAACAATGAATGAAGGAATTCTATCTGGGTAAAGGATTTATAAGGATTGAATGGTGGTAGAGGTAAAAATTTATCCTTCTGCTTCCATGAATTCATTGGGAAATCTTAGTAGATGGAAGAGACAGAGTGGGTGTTCACACCCCTTACTAAGAACATTAGAGGGAGCACACAACCCTATCAGGATAAAAGGGAAATTTTCCTATGATTATATTATGCAATCACCATGATAAGACATGGGAAAACTAAAGAAGATACATCCATAACCAATTCTAGTCTCCCTATTGTTCCATCCATTAAGGTGTGTTACATGACTTGCCTAGATCGTGATCAACATTTCCATCAAATCCACTTAGCAATACCTAAGTCTTCCCATATGGATGTCCAACGTCATTTTGATGGCAGAGGGTTTCTTAGAGAACTTGTCCCCATGGATTTAGATTGTGAAGGTAATTATCCATTAAAGAGTCCACACTAAAGGGTTGATGGAAAAAATTATATATAAATGACCACCTTATCCCTCCTCGAGCATTATTCTTGCTGAATATTCCTTTGATTGGGGCTTGTATATATTATTCTATTGGAGGAACTAATGGTTGTGAATAGTTAACTCACATGCTTAGTTGGACAATGTGAAAAGGGAAGATAGAGGCCCTTTGGTATAGACTCTTTAGTATATTGTTTCATTAAATGGGAAAAACACAACAGACTATGCCCATCACTTAAATCCTTTCAGCTGTGTTACAATTATCAACTAAGAACAACCATTAGGTAGTGGCCTTTAGATAGATAAAATAAAAAATATGGATGGGGCAGAGGATCATGTGTGGTGGTTGGATCAACATTTCCCTCCTATTCCTTCCCCATGTGTTATTCTCATTGAATATTACTCTCTCTGAGGTCATATTTATTATTCAATTGTAAGAAAAAATCCTTGAAATACGTAACCTACTTGCCCATCCAGATCCACTAATAAAAAAAACATAGTGGCAATTACCCATAGACTCTTTATAGTTAAAGGTGAACATTGTTTCCTCAAGGGAAAAGTAGAGCAGACTGCAACCATCATCCAAGTTGCTTCCAATGGTATTAAGGTTTTCACATTAGGTGGAAGTCTTCTACTAGATAAACTTTGGGCCCGGTGGGTTGGGGGATGATATGTAGTAGTAGCTAGACTAGTGTCTATGTGAAGTCACCCACCATATCCTCTGCTTTGAACATTACCTAGATAGGAGGATAAGTGAATAAAATTATCTTGTATTTTAAATTTCAAACACATTTTTTGCAAGGGATGAGTTTATTGTAATTGAAACCCTGAAGAGCATCAACTTTGATTAAGAATCCTCCCATGGAAGTAGCACCGTGAGACCACACAAGGAGATGAATAAGGTAACAGACCTGGAAGCCCTGTTAGGTCCCTATACTACTAGTGTAACCCCTTATTGTTATTAGTGACACCCCCTTATTATATTGTTGCGCCCATGTAGTCCCCATATTGTTATTATTGTGCCCCATAAAAGCCCACCATTGTTATTGTTGTGCCCTTACATTATTATTGTTGTGTAAGCTCTGATTATATTATGACCCCTTAGACTACTACATATAAAAAGGAGGTCTTTTCATTTGTATCATTCAAGAATTGTTGATTTGTGTAATTAAAGGAGGTTTCCCCCTCAAAGAGGCTTATTTTTAAGTCGTTGATCTATCTTTTCTATCTTTTTGTGAGCTAGTTTCATAACATTTGGTATCAGAGCTTTGGATTCTAGGGTTTCGCTGCTCCAAACAGGTAATTGTGGAATTTTCGATATAACTTTGTTTATACGATGTTTTAGAAGCTAAAACAAAAACCCATTTGATTCGACATCGTTTTGAACCTTGGATCCGAATTTCAGATCTTGTCGCACTATAGTTTCAGAGATATGCTCTGAGGACGTTAGGGTTTTTGCAGACTCCCGAATTTCATCTCAAACAGGTCATTGTGGTATTTTCGCTATAATTTGTTTTCGATGAAGTTTCAAACTCCAAAATTAAAACCCATTGGAGAAGAAATATTTGTGAATCTTGGACCCGAATTTCATATTGTTTTTCGCTATATTTTCAGAGATACAGTCCAAGACATTTAGGGTTTCTGCAGGCTCCCGAATTACATCCCAAACATGCAACCTCGGGAAAATCGTCATAACTTTCTATCTGAGCATCATATTGAAATTTCGTAAGAAGCTATAGAAAGAGGACATAATTTAACTTTCTTTATATTGTTTTCAAGCCCAAAGGTTGAAACAATAACACGTGGAACTTCGTAAAAGTTCTCTCTACTGAAAAAGTATATAAGCAGGTTATCTTGGGAGATTGGGCATAGCTATTTATTGGAGAATACAATTTCGATTAGACTGGTGGAATTTGAAAGTAGAAGTAGAGGGCTACTGCAAGTTCCAATGTACAACCCTGGAGATCCGAATGTTCAAAGATACAACATATTCAAGATTGATCTGCTAAAAGCAAGAAAAAGAATGACTCGAATCAAGAAAATAGAAACACCTAGTAAGCAAAACTCGATGGAGGATTTGAAGAATGCGATCGAAGATAAGATAAATAGTTTTATATGTGTCATGGAAGCTAATATCAATGGTAGGGAGGCCAATTTTAAGAAAGGCATGGAAGATTTGAAGAAAGACATGGAAGGTTTGAAGGAAGGTGGGACAAAATTGCTACAAGGAAGGCCTCGTAATGACGAAAAGGTAGTAGAGGAAACTCATGATGAGAAAAAAAAAAAATCTTAATCATGATTTCATAGAATCTAACATTGGATTGAAGACCCGACATATTCCAAATATCGATATGAGGAAGTTTGATGGCAAGGATCCCATAACATTGATACTACAGATGAAGAAATATTTTGATCTACATGATATGCAACTGTTACAAAAGGTACGTATTACATCTTTATATTTAGAACTGAATCAAATTTTATGGTATAAAGGGATTTGTTCTCGTAAACCATTTTTCACCTTGTCAATTTTCATGGAGGAAATGATAGCACATTATGAGGATACACAGAGCAACACCTTCTTTAGCCAATTGATAAATCTCAAACAAAAGGGTTAATTGGCAGAACACATTGAGGATTTCCAAAAATTGAATATAAGGTAAAATGATATTCCAAAGAAGCGGAGGATTGATGTCTTCATAGGGAATTTAGAGGATAACATTCAACATGAGGTTTGCCTTTGGGAACCTGATTCACTAGAGAAGGCATACAGGTTGGCAAGAAAAATTGAAAGCAAAATTATGACAATAAGGAAGCCTACCACTCATAACTATAAAGATGGAAGTGTTGTTGCTCATAGCCTTTCACCACCTACAACATTGAGACCAAAATAGTTGGAAGAAAAAATAGCAAAAAGGATTTGTTACAATTGTGATAGAGAATACACTAAAGGTCATAAGTGTGCTGAGAAGAAAATAATTTACATAGATGGGGAAGAGGAGTAAGAAAAGGAACAAGAAATGTAGAAAGAAGAGGATATACATTAGGAACCAATCCCAGAGAAACAAGAAATGAATCTAACAATATCTTGTAATGCATTGACAGGAATTACCACTCAAAATCTCAAGATAGAAGGGCATATCAAGAAGAAAAAGGTAACAATGTTGATTGATTTGAGTAGTACCCATATTTTAATTCATTGTAAGATAGCTAAGGAATTGAATTGCTTCCTATATCCAGCACTAGAGTGTCAAGTAATGGTTGCAAATGGAGGAACCATAAATTTCTCTAGAAAGTTCCATAATATCAAGCTATCCATTGGAGAATATGTCTTGAATAATCGAACGCTTTCCATTCCAATGGGTGGTGCGTATGTTGTACTAGGAGCTTAATGGCTACAATATTTGGGTACAATAGCTTTTAATTTTCAAGAACTTTTCTTGAATTTTTTTTGGGAAGGAAAGGAGGTTGAATTAAGGGGTATCGCAGGGAAACCAGGAAAGATAATCAGCTCTAACAGGATGACAAAGCTTCTAAAGAAAGAACAACAGGGCGAAATTGCACAATTATGTTCACTAGAGGTACCCACATTGAAATCATCTATTTCTCCAGATCTCCAAAAAGTTATGGATAATCATTCCAAGGTATTTGAGACTCCCAAAGGCCTCCCACCTATTCGTGATCATGATCATGCTATTCATTTGATTCCAGGAAGTGTTCCCCTAAACATCAGGCCTTACAAATATCCATATGCCCAAAAGAGTGAAATTGAACATATGGTTGCAGAAATGCTAGAGGTTGGTATAATTCAACCTAGTCAAAGTTATTTCTCTACTCCAGTGGTATTGGTACACAAGAAGGATGGATCACAGTGCATGTGTTCGGATTATAGGGAGCTCAACAAGCTTACTATTAAAGATAAATTTCCCATTCCTGTCATTGATGAATTATTGGATGAATTACATGGAGAAATTTACTTCACCAAGTTGGATCTTTGTTCAGGATATCATCAAATCATAATGAAGATTGAATACATTCCAAAAACAACATTTAGAACTCATGAGGGTCATTATGAATTTTTGGTCATGCCTTTTGGCCTTACCAATGCACCTTCTACATTTCAAGGTTTGATGAATTCCATTTTCAAACCCTTACTTAGAAAATTTGTGTTAGTATTTTTTGATAATATACTAATCTACATCAAGTCTTGGAAGGATCATGTTCAATGGGTTGACAGGGTGCTCAAACTATTAGGGGAGAAACAATTATATGGAAAAAGCTCCAATTGTTTATTTGGAGTATAAGAGGTAGAATATTTGGGTACTCAATTAGCTCATAGCTCATCTTACCATCTTGAATCTGATGGGAAAACTGTGATATTGAACAAATGTTTGGAAGTATATATTCGTTGCTTTGTATATGATAAATAGACACAATGGGTCAAGTGGTTTCCTCTGGCTGAATGGTGGTATAACACTTCCTTCCATATTGCAGCAAAAATGACCCCATTTATGGCACTTTATGGATATCATTCACCGTCCATCACATCATCTTTAAGAGAAAATTCTAAGGTTCAAGCAGTGGAGGATCACATCGAGCATCAACAACAAGTTCTCAAAATCTTAAAGGATAACCACACTTTGGCACAGAATAGAATGAAACAACATGAAGATCAACATTGTAGCGAAAGAAGTTTTGATGTAGGTGAGAGGATATTTCTATGACTACAACTATACAAATAAATGTACCTCAAGCAAGCTAAGAAGGATAATAAATTATCGCCAAAGTATTATGGTTCGTACAAGGTGTTACAAAACATTGGTACTATTACATACAAATTGGAGCTTCTTGCATATTCCCGAGTGCACCCAATTTTCCATGTTTCCTACTTAAAGAAGGATATAGGTGAGAAGCTCCCAGTTCAAACAATATTGTCAGAACTTGACGAGGAAGGAAAAATCATATTGGAATCTGAAGCAGTCACGAAAACAAGAACCCGATAGCTATGAAATCGATCAAATTCAGAGTATCTCATCTAGTGGAAGAACTTACCTGTTGAAGGTTCCACATGGGAGGACGAGAATTTTATAAAGAAGCATCCATAACTACTCAAGCGTTGAGGACAACACTTTTTGAAAGAGAGGGGCATGTTAGGTCCCTATATTACTAGTGTAACCCCTTATTGTTATTAGTGCAACCCCCTTATTATATTGTTGCGCCCATGTAGTCCCCATATTGTTATTATTGTGCCCCGTAGAAGCCCACTATTGTTATTGTTGTGCCCTTAAATTATTATTGTTATGTCCACTCTAATTATATTATGGCCCGTTAGAATCCTATATATAGAAAAGGAGGCATTGTCATTTGTATCATTCAAGAATTGTTCATTTGTGTAATGTAAAGGAGGTTTCCCTCTCGAAGAGGCTGATTTTTAATTTGTTGATCTATCTTTTTGTGAGATGGTTTCATAACAAGACCATATCAAGAAATGAACAAATAAGTAGAATTATGAATGTATAGGCCTAATTGGAATACTTGGATGCTCTCTGTTATCATATATGTTATGTTCTGACGCATTTGGAGTTATTTAGGTACATAGGAATGTTGGTGGTCTAAATTTCTAAGCAAGATGGTGTTTGGTCATATATTTTTGCATTGTATATCACAATTTCTTAAAAACTAATAGAATTCCTTGTTTAAACTCTTTGTGTGTGTGTGTGTGTGATCTTAGGTTTAAATGAGATGTGATAGGAAGGATGGAGGAGAAAGAGGAAAAATCCCTTGCAACAAATAGCCTATGGAGGATGATCAAACTAGAAGGGCTTGAGCAGTAAGTAATGCATACCAAATACATTGTTTCTCTTTCCTTAGAAGATTGGATAAAATTTCCCATCAAACCTACATAATTATTCTGTCATTTGGAGAGAACTAGTCTTAGTGTTCCCCATTGCATAAAATTGGCTATGTTGGAACATTGGAAATGGGAGAAGTATTTGATTTGAGTATAGAGTCATGGGTAGGATGTAATGGCCAACACAAATTGTCAGAATATTTGATTTAGTATATGAGGCAAGTTGCAACAAGATATTATAAACATAGCAGATGTAGCTACTAACAGTTCTAGGTCATAATTAATTATGGTAGCAATGAGGGAATAATGAGGGATTTTTGGACTTAGAGACATAAAGTTGAGCAATGGAATCTCTTCGTTCAATAATTTTAGAGTAGTTTTATGAGGTTGAGTCTAAAAAAAGATACATTTACATGGTCCAAAATTCCTACTAAAGGAGACTACACATCCAACGCTATATATTCAACAAGTTTTTTAGAATAGTAAGGAGAAGTTTGCTGGTGGTGGTTCAAGGCACCGTTGAATCTGCATGGCACATTTTGATGGATTTCTCTTCCATTAAACAAGTATGGGAAAACAATTGTTAGCTTATTTGGAAGTAAGTGGAAATGGGAAGAATCATCTCTGCTTACTTATGTATGTATGAATCATTAAGAATGTCAATCTCTATGAAGGGAAGTCTTTCTCACCACTAGAAATTTATCATAAAATTAAGTATGTTGATGATGTTAAGTCATCTCCAAATCCAAAACCTATGAGAAAAATTAAATCATTAGAGATAATTGGGTTTCTTTGATGGTGCTAGCTAATGGATATATCTAGAGGTGTAGTGCTAGAGTCGCCCTGTTTCTTTCAGGTTCATATAATCTTTCTTTTAAACCGGGCCTTGGGAGAGGTTATAATAATTGGGAAAAGTTGAAATTTATGGTATCTTTGACTAGGACTGCAATGGAAAAGGGTATAGTATTGTGTCCAAGTAGTGTCCCTCAGGTAATTTTCAACATGGCTGTTATGATAGATCAAATATTTGTCTTCCTTTAATAAAGAGGCTATATAATTTTGGCCATAGGGGGAGAAATTTATTGACCCGTAATTTTTGGAAGTTGATATTCTTCTTGAGAGCTCAAGAACTCCATAGCCTAGAAATTGTGCTATAAATTTCTTTATCATGTTTGTCTTTGTAAAGAGAGAGGCATTTTGCATTAGGGTTGCCTTAGGGATGGATTGAAGATTTTAACTTCCGAGACTTCTAAAAGTTTCCTCACAAAGCAATCATTATTATGTCTAGGATGAGATCCATGTGATGAGACCTCATTATGAGGGCTGGGATCACCAATGCTTTCATGTTCAATTATTGAATCTATTGCTGTTAGGATATTCCAACACATAGGAAATAGTTAAGTATAACTTGGTTTAGTGTAGAGTTAGGTAAAGTGTGTTTCTTTACTATGTACTTTTGTAACTTAAAATCCGACAGTCACGATATGTAGTGATTCGATGGTTCATTCTCTCCTCGGTATTACCGACACTTGATCCATGGCTTAACACCTGATGGTCCATGATCTATATTTAAAGATCATGAAGGGTCATTTGTAGGGCAACCATTCATGAGAGAAGCTTATGTAAATTTTCATTCTTTTATTAATAAATTGCTTGAAGTGGCCACGTTGGCTTAGGCCGTGGACTATTTCCCTCTTTAAGGGTTTTAACCACGTCAAGAATACTGGTGTATTGATCTGTGATCTGTTTGTGAGCAGTGTCCTTTGGTGTTATGTCTGAGGAACTTACCCTGTAAATTCCTACATGGTATGATATTCCAACACATAGGAAATAGTTAAGTATAACTTGGTCTAGTGTAGAGTTAGGTAAAGTGTGTTTCTTTACTATGTACATTTGTAACTTACAATCCTATTGTCACAATATGTAGTGATCTGACGGTTCATTCTCTCCTCGGTATTACTGACACTTGATCTATGGCTTAACACCCGATAGGTCCTGTTATCACTTAAGAAACAATTTCTAAATTGTTCACATCAGTTTGATTGTAAAGGTTAGGTGTTAGTCCGAGTTCAATTTTTTCCATCTTTACTTTAGTGTCTAAGTCCTAGGAGTCTTGGTGGTATGGTTAAATAAAGGTCAACAATCCGTTCTCATTCATCACTGGTCCCACAACTCACATAAATCCCATGTATCAAATTTGTTTCTAGGTTCTTATGCGCTACAAAATAGTTTAGGAGTTTTCGTAGCGCAGAAACCCAGTCTAGGTGTTTTCGTAGCGCAAAATCCAGATTTTGCACTGGCTGCGCTACGAAATCAGGGATTCATGTAGATCCGTAACAAATCTCATCTAGCTTTCATATCTGTCAAAATCTGTTATTGTTACATCATCAGTTGTCATTCCACACACTTTGCCTATTGCATTCAACCACTTATCATCATCATTAAGATCGTTAAATGTCTTGGTATGCTCAGATTGCAAGTTTCAAAAAGAGGCCAAACATTCACAGTCATAATTATGATTGCATTCATTGCATAAGGAAAAAATTGGCAAGCCTTCAATTTTAATTCCTTTAACATCAAGCGAGGCAGTTTTCAAGCGAGGCAGTGATCGAAGTTTGAGACAGTACCAGTCTTTCAAATTTTCATTCCGCTGGAGTTTCATGGAGGGGTCTACAGAAAGAAAAGAGCATAGATCAGGCAGATGTTTGAGGAATGAACCTGAGGGTTTAGACAACATCCTAAAGAATAATGAAGTTGAATAAGCTTTCAAACAGGTTGGCTATTGGAGGTTTTGTGCAAAACTTCAAGGAGGCCATATGCAAGTCACCAAGGAGTTCGCTTTAAATTTCACGGGACTTAATTCGAAAGTTGGGGTGCTTGAATTGCAAATCTCCCCAGAGGTTATATCCACAGTCACTGAGATTCCAAGAGGACAGGAATGATGGTTTAAAAATTTTAAGTTTGATATGACTCCCTGCAAGGAATTTCTGAAACCAGAGTTCATTGATTCAGACTTAAACAAGTCAGTGCCCAGAAGTTTCATCAAAGATTCATATGCTAATCTACTTACTTGCATACAGAGGTACTTCACCTGCGAAGGGAGATATCATAAGGTATATTCTTATCACTTCAAGCTTCTGCTCCATTTCATTGGGAAGATATCGCTTGATTTGCCTTTCTACTTGTTTCGTAGCCTAGGCAAAATGTGTGACAAGGTTCAGTTAAAGAAGGAAGTCTGTGAGACCTCGTTGTTTCATCACGGCCTAGTCAAATTGATCGTTTTGCATGAGCTCCAGAAAGTAGATAGAGAATGGTCTGTGTTTATGTTTATGTCTGGTTTCGAAAATGAAACTAGCCTCAGCTCTTAGGCTACGAAGAGTTCTTCACCGGCAGTTAGTCATCATGCAGAAACGAGATCGAGGAGATTTGTAAAATTGAAAGCTAGGAAATAGGTAAAGGAGCCCACTAGACCATTAGTAATTCAAGACACACCTCTAAAGTCACAGAAAGAGAAAGCTCAAAGCAAAGAAGGTGTACACGAGCAGTCTTCAGGTGAAGCAGTTCAGAGAAGAATAACCAGGAGCCAGTTAGCTAAAGAAAAAGGCAAGACAGTGGTGACTGAGGAAAGCCCGGTTTCAAAGGGAAGTCTGAATGACTTGCTTCAAGCTATTGATATTGAGGAGTCTCCTCTGGTTCGAGCAGACTTGATAAAATCAAGTAAAGACAAGACCTAGAAAACCAAAGCCTCTAAAAAGCTCAAATTTGATGATCAGGTTTCTAAATTTGTCTTTAAGCCAAGAAGACCTGTGACGAGGCGTTCAAAAGAGGTACAACTAGAGTCAAGTGAAACAGAGGAAGTAGCAAAAACCCATGAAGAACCTCAAGAGGAATATAGTGTTGAAGAGTTGAAAAGGAAGTTGGAATTAGCAAACTTTGAAATTGCTAAACTGAAGAAAGCCTCAAGGAAACATGTAATCAAGGAAGACCATTTTAATAAAATGGAGGCTTTGTGGGAGGACAAAACAATTTCAATACCTGAGGTGGTCCACTGTCATGCACAATACTATAACTCGTCAGTCCCTGCAATAAAGGAAGCAAAATTCATCAAAAAGGTTAATATGAGACTAAGAGCTGGGATCAGAATCATGAAGAGGCAAATCGAGGATTTGAAGATACAACTAGGCTAGCGGGAAGGATTTCCTTAGCTAAGGAAAATCACACAACAAGTAAGGTTAAGTCCTAAATTTTGATGATTTACCTTTTTGAAGTTTTCCTTGAAGAATGGTGCCTCTATATTCAGTTTTGAACAGCTTCAAGGCAGATGAAAAGGACATGTCAAGATAAAGAAGCTCAAGGCAGTCGAATTTTGGCAAAAAACTGTGTTTTTGTGATTACACAGCAGTTTCGTAGCGCGCTACGAAACTGCTAAAGTTGATGCCTAATACACAACAGTTTCGTAGCGCGTTATGAAACTGCTGTAGCTGCATATTTTGATAAAGTTGATCAATTTTGAGGGACAAAAGGGAAACCTTTTTGAAAAGGAGTTTTTGAAGAAAGATCATTTACACAATACAAGCATCCAGCAAGGGAAAAATGAGCAAAGGAAAAGCATATATGAACCATAAGCCATTTGTTATAAAAATGATCACAGGTAGTATTGTTCATCATAATTCAGGCAGCATTAAAGAGGTTTTATCTTCGTACAGGTGCATGGGCAATATCTACAGTGCATGAAAAACATGATAGTCGAAAACATTTTTTTGTAATCAAAGAAGAACAACAGGGATAATTGATTTCGAATATCCTTGTGGAGACCAAAAGCAGAAAAACAAGGGTAGTTTCCTACTTTCCAGGGGCAGTTAAGAGATGAGACATTAAGGGCCAGCAAGCAGTTTCAAACATCCACCAAAGCTAAACTGAAGAAGGCCATCTGTCAGAGAACAAATTTGGATTGTATTTAATGCTACTACCAACATGATGAAGAGTTAGAATCCTAATTGTTTTAGGTCTCTAAAACTGCTAGTTAGCAGTCAGTTGCATTTATTAGTTAGTTTTAAATGTTAATAGGTGTCATCATAGGAAGAATTCGAGTTCCCCTCATGCTGGAGGAGGAATCTCAGTTATGTAAAGAGCTCTATATATAGCAGAAGAGCTGATGTACAAAGGGTTGGAAAATTATTCAGAAAAGCTCTCATATTTGGCTTTATGTAAAGACTCTGTTTTTAGTAATACAGTACTTTGGCTTTGCTTCTCAGGAATCAGAAGGAATTCGATGCTATGAATGTCTTGTATTGTTCTCTTCCTATTATCTACAGTGGTATGAATGTGTGATTACTTAGAAATCACTAACAGTGCTCTAACTTTCTTCATGCATTTGTAAACTGTGTTGGTCCTTTGTGTTTCTGGTGTATTCTACATGCATTGAGTTCTAAATGCCCTGACTTCTATGTAGAGCTAACCTTACTGTCAATACTGAAGCATATCTGACTCCATAAACCTAATGGATACTTTCTAATTGTGTTTCCACCACTCACATTTTTACATTTGTTTCACAAGAGTTAGCCATCTTACTCGTAATCAAAACATTTATCCTTTGAGAGAGCCCTCTCAGGTTGAGGAGGCTAAGCCTTAGCTAAAAGTAGTTTTGAAATAGTTACTTAAGGTCTACCTGATCAACAGCCTATCAGGAATTGATTTTGAGATAATAGGTCCATGATCTCTATATAAAGAGCATGGAGGGTCATTTGTAGGGTAACTGTTCATGAGAGAAGCTTATGTAAATTTTCATTATTTTATTAATAAATTGTCTTAAGTGGCCACGTTGGCTCAGGCCATGGACTATTTCCCTCTTTGAGGGTTTTAACCATGTCAAGAATACTGGTGTATTGATCTGTGATCTGTTTGTGAGCGGTGTCCTTTGGTGTTCTGTCTGAGGAACTTACCCTGTAAATTACTACATGGTATGATATTCCGACACATAGGAAATAGTTAAGTATAACTTGGTCTAGTGTAGAGTTAGGTAAAGTGTGTTTCTTTACTATGTACTTTTGTAACTTACAATCCGATGGTCACGATATGTAGTGATCTGATGGTTCATTCTCTCCTCGGTATTATCGACACTTGATCCATGGCTTAACACCCGATTGGTCCATGATCTCTATTTAAAGAGCATGGAGGGTCATTTGTAGGGTAACCGTTCATGAGAGAAGCTTATGTAAATTTTCATTCTTTTATTAATAAATTGCTTGAAGTGGCTGCGTTGGCTCAGGTCATGGGCTGTTTCCCTCTATGAGGGTTTTAACCACGTCAAGAATACTGGTGTATTGATCTGTGATTTGTTTGTGAGCGGTGTTCTTTGGTGTTCTGTTTGAGGAACTTACCCTGTAAACTCCTACATGGAAACAAAGCTATTTGAGGGCCACATCTGTTGGTGATCTAGATCTGAAGTCGGTACAACTGCAGTCGACTGTCGTTTCCTAGATCTATTGTTTCTGATTGCTTTCAAGCCGAGAGGACTGCTCTATTGTGTTAGGAGCATCTGTTCCAGTGAGGAACCCCTTTCGATTCATGCGAAAAGGTTTTTGGTAGCCCTAGCTATGTATTTTTTAAGATCTGTAGGTATACAATATTTATTTATAGCTCTAGCTATTCATCTCTCTGTTTATTTCAGTTTATTTAGCTCTTTGTTTTTTATTACCGAATCTATACCTTTCATTTCTACGTATTCTCTTTGCCCTACCACTTTGTGTGATCTAGGCAAATCAGAAACAGAAAGGAAGGATTTTTCTCATGTGTATGCTCTTTGTCACCACACCTTAGTGTGATCCTGGAAAATTAGAAACATTGAGGAAAATATTTAGTTTCCGGCTAAAGCTAACTTCAAGCCATAAGGTTTGTTTTTTTTTGTTTGTTCGTGTTGGGTTTTGTGGTTTTTGTTTTGTAGGCAAAAAAAAGAGCTTCTTCAACTAAGCACGCACCCCAAAGCTTCAGTGACTACCAAAAAAAAAAACCCTTCCTAATTTCCAAAAAATTACTACCCTTTTAAACTAGCTCACTTTGTCCAAAGTTACTTTATGAGAATAGAGGTCTTGAGTTCAAGTGTTTCTTTTTGTTGAGTTACTTTTTCAAAAAGCAAATGTAACTTACGTTTTAAATTTACTTTATGTAAAAGTGTTCTCACCCATTATAAAAAGTGAGTCACTTACAATTCTAAAGTCTCTTTATCTTTTATTTAAGTTAAAATTTAGTCGGTAGCTCATAAAATACCATTCTAAAAGTGACTTTCATTTATTTATAAAAGTGAGTCACATTTTTTTTTTTAAAGTGAGCTAAATAGATTAAGTTTGGAGGGGGGGGGGGGGGGGGGGATTTTTTAAATATAACATTATCATTCATTTCCACACATTCACACACATCGTCAGCATCTTCAACAACTTTTCTTCAAAAAGCCATAACTTCTTCATCTGGAAGCCGTTTTTTTTTAATCAGCCTATTTTTTCGAGATCTTTCCATTGGAACACTTAGTTTCAGCATCTAGAACTTCAGTTTCTGTTAAAATGGAAAGTTCATACCAAGTTATTCTTGACAGCACCAACTACTTCCAATGGTGGCCCTACATTGTGGATTTACTTAGAAGTAAAGGTCTTTACAGAATAGCCTCAGGCCGAGAAACCAAACTTCAAGATGAAGATAAGGCAGCTAAATGGGAAAATAGGCAAGATCAAGCATGTGGGTTGATAGGGATGTCTATTTCTCCAGACCTTAGATTCCATATCGCAGAACTTGATACTCCTAATGAAGCAATGAAATAGCTCACTAAAGTTTTTGGAATTAAAAATGAAATTAGAGCCCATCAACTCAAAAATGAGTTGCTTACATTGGACCTCAATAATTTTTCTACCATTGAAGATTTTTTGTCCAAGTTTAAGACCCTTAGACTTCTCTTATAAGGTGTTAAGGTTAAGAAGGAAGATGATATCCTTACCTATTTCATTCTTACTAAGTTGGGACTAACCTACTCTGGGTTTGTTTCCACCTTCCATTCTACTAGAGAAGCCTTTATTTCTCAAGAAAAAGACTACAAGTCCTCCTCTTTTGATGCCTTTTGTGATTCTTTAATAAGAGAACAAGAAAAGCTCTTATATCTTGGTCTGCTTAATCTTGGAAACTCTTATAAGAAAGCCTTAGTTGCCCAGTAACAACCAAATTCAAAGAATCCTAAGAAGCAATATCCTAAAAAGAATGGTCTTAAACCAAACAAGGGTCCTAACAAATTTCAGACTCAAAATGAAAAATCATTTCAACAAAGTGATAAGGCAAATAAAAACAAAGGGAAGAAGACTGATAGACATTGCCACTTTTGTAATCGAGATGGCCACGTAGAATCCAAATTCTTTAAGAAGATGAAAGCCTTGGAAGCAGCAATGAAGAGGCATAAAATCCATTTGGAGCACTCTTCAACTTCAACTTCATCTTCAGGAATAACACTTTCTGCATGTGGTTGCCAAGCATCTCGGTCTGGTTATGCACTAAATGTATCTTCTTCTTCTCATTCTCATGAGTGGCTCATTGATTTTGGAGATTCTTATCACATGGCCAAAAAAGAGCCATGTTTTTTCTTTAAATGATTGTAACACCAAACATATATATGTTGGTGATGATAGATCTCTTAGTATTGTAGGGACTGGAACTATTCATCTAGAAAATGGTCAATTTAATAATGTATTATGTGTTCCAACCTTATCCTGCAACCTTCTATCTGTATATCAGATAACTCATTCAAGTGAAGGTAAAATCTTTTAATTTTCACCTCATGATGTTGTAATTAAGGACCTAAGAGATCCTAGACAGATTTTAGCTACTAGAATTGTTGATGATTCTACAAGGTTGTATAAGTTTAACAACTTTGGGTTATCAACTCTTCCCTCGGTATTTGTTTCTCATAATGATGAAGTGAGTAACTTTGGCATGAGCGATTTGGTCACTTAAACTATCGCTCCCTTCAAAATCTATGTAAAGAAAATATGGTGATAAGTCTTCCTATGGTATCTTGCAGAGATGGTGTTTGTTCCAGATGTGTACTCGGAAAATATCATCGGGATAGTTCTGAAAAACATGCCTCTTGGCATGCCCCATTCCCTTTACAGCTTGTGCATAGTGATTTATATGGTCCACTTCCAGTTGTTTCATTCTCTGGCTACAAGTATTTCTTAACTTTCATTGATGATTTCTCCAGATGCACTTGGGTATACTTCTTAAAACTCAAGAGTGAAGTATTTAACATGTTCCTTTCCTTTAAGGCCTTTGTTGAAAAACAATCTGGACATCAAATTCTTAAGCTAATATATGATAATGGCGGAGAATATGTTAACAACAAATTCATCAACTTTTGCCTTGAGAATGGAATTCAAATGCAACATATTGTTCCATATACTCCACAACAAAATGGTGTAGCTGAAAGGAAGAATCACACCTTAAAAGAAATGGCTAATTGTATGCTTCAATCTAAAGGACTTAGTCTTAATTTTTGGGCAGAAGCAATTAACTGTGCAAATTACATAGTAAATAGCACTCCTACTAAGGTTTTAAAGAATATCACTCCAGAAGAAGCATGGAGCTCAATTAAACCAGATGTAAGTCACTTTCATGTTTTTGGAAGTGAAGCATGGGCCCATATTCTAGATGAGAAACATAAAGCTTTATAACCTAAGAGTGAAAGATGTATTTTTGTTGGATATTATGAAGATGTTAAAGGATATATATTTTTTCCACTTAAGTTCGAAAATGTTATCATTATAACAAATGTAAAGTTTGCTGAAAATATATCAGCCTACGAGACTAGTTCGGCGGATGTGCCACCTCTCTCTATCCCTTTTACTTCTGAAAACATTTATTCTTTAGATGATGACAGTGAGGATTAAAATCCTCCCCCACCTTCTCAGGATCCTCCTTCATCTCCTCAGCTTCCAAAATGGGTTTTTGCTACTCGGGATGAAATAGGTGCTCTTGCAGGTGATCCTACAGATCAACGAGGTACACATTCTCAGTTCGATAGAGCCTCTTTTTTACTGGCTCAAGCTTCGGTAAATTGTGATCTTGACACCTTTGCATAAGCTTTAGGCCATCCAGATTGGGATGCAGCTATGAATGAATAATATCGTTCATTATTGGAAAATGATACATGGGATCTTGTTCCTCTTCCAAAGGGACAAAAAATTGTTAGATGCAAATGGGTTTACAGAACCAAGTACGGACCAGATGGAAAAGTTGATAAACATAAAGCTCATCTTGTTGCTAAGGGTTTTTCAAAAGTTGAAGGCATTGAATATACTGAAACCTTCTCCCCTGTTGCCAAAATTAACTCTATCTGCCTTGTTCTTTCCCTTGCTGCCTCTTCCAAATGGGAAGTCCATTAGATCGGTGTTAAATTTGCCTTCTTGCATGGTGACTTGCATGAAGAAATATATATGAAACAACCTAATGGCTTTATACAAACAGACTCCATCCTTGTATGTTGGCTTAAGAAATCCCCTTATGGTCTCAAGCAAGCCCCTTGAGCTTGGTATGCCAAAATGGATAGCTTTCTTTTAGAAATTGGCTTTCCTAGGTGTCATTATGACAATACTGTCTACACCAAGAAAGTGGGAAAGTCTCTTATCATTCTTGTTATTTATGTTGATGATCTTATCCTTACTCATAGTGATCCCAACCTTATAAGCCATGTGAAGTCCAACCTTAAACATAAGTTTGAAATGACAGACTTAGGACACTTGCATTATTTTCTTGGTCTTCATGTCTTGCAATCCAAGGAAGGTATTCCCCTTTCCCAGTCCAAGTATGCCTGTGATCTTCTACACCATTTTCACATGGAAGACTGTAAGCCAGCCCCTTCTCCCTTTCAGTCTGGAGCCAAACTTTCAGTCACTTGTACTTCCCCTAAAGTTGATGCTACCTTATACCATCAACTTGTAGGAAAAATTTTGTATCTGACCCATACTCATCCTAACCTTTCCTTTGTTGTTGGCCTTATTGCTCGGTTTATGAAAAACCCACATGAAAGTCATTAGAAGGCAGATAAAAGAATACTTCGTTATGTTCGAGGTACAGTCCAGTTTGGGATTCATTACAGTGCAGAAGCATCTCCTCTATTGGTTGGTTTCACTGATTCCGATTGGGCTAGTGACCCTGATGATCGGAAGTCTACTGCAGGTTATGTGTTCACTCTTGGTTAAGGAACTATTACATGGGCTTGCAAGAGACAAAGTGCCATTTCTCTTTCTTCAGCAGAAGCAGAGTATCGTGGCACCGTAGAAGCTAGTAAGGAAGCCCTGTGGCTTCGTCAGATCCTGTCAGAGTTTGGCTTTCAACAGCAACATCTGACTACACTTTGGTGTGATAATCAAAGTTCCATTCAACTATGCAAAGATCCAGTCCAACATCAGTGCAACAAACACATTGAACTACACATGCACTTCATCAGAAAGCTCATTCATGGCCATGTTCTTGAAGTGCAATATTGTTCAACCGATGATCAAGTTGTAGACATCTTTACAAAGGCTCTCACGTAGGCAAAGTTTACTAAACTTCGATTTATGGTTGGAGTTCACGAAGTTGTCACTAAGGGGGGATAGGCTCTAATTCCTACTTCCTTCTCCTATTGTGTCATATTTGTACATCCTTGAATGCTATCCCAAGTTGTTCTTAAGGGGGGATGTTAGGATATTCCGACAGATAGGAAATAGTTAAGTATAACTTGGTCTAATGTAGAGTTAGGTAAAGTGTGTTTCTTCACTATGTACTTTTGTAAATTACAATCTGACGATGATGACATGTAGTGATCCAATGGTTCATTCACTCCTCGGTATTACCAACACTTGATCCATGGCTTAACACCCGATTGGTCCATGATATTTATTTAAAGAGCATGGAGGGTCATTTCTAGGGTAACCATTCATGAGAGAAGCTTATGTAAATTTTCATCCTTTTATTAATAAATTTCCTGAAGTGGCCGCATTGGCTCAGGCCATGGACTGTTTCCCTCTTTGAGGGTTTTAACCACGTCAAGAATACTGATGTATTGATCTGTGATCTGTTTGTGAGCGGTGTCCTTTGGTGTTCTGTCTGAGGAACTTAACCTGTAAATTCCTACAGTTTTAGATTCCAGGTGGTGACCAAAAAGTCTTGGTTTGACACTTGATCGTTGGTATGAAAATCATAGCCACAGGTGGGACCTTTCCCTCTTTCCATATAAACATTTTTAGTTTATTGATTCACATTCTTTGTTTTTTTCAAGTAAGATCTCACAGGAAAACCACTGGGTTCTTCCTTGCATTTCACAAATGGTATCCAACATAAACCTATTGGTGCTAATTGGGGTGCTTGATATACTAGGAATATTAAGGCACACAACAAACGTAACCAGCCTAAGTAATGGATCCCAATATTTCTTACATGAAGCTCAAAGCATTCAAACATAGAGCAATGCACTAGGTTATTAATTCTTCTTTTTTATTCAAAAATATAATTACAAAATTCTTGAATATTTATCAAGTGTGTAAGAAGGAACTATGGAAAGTGTAGGTCAAGATTAAAGTCATTTTTTGAAATGAATTATTTTGTGTTACAATGCCAAGTGGGCCTCATATTGCCAAGGGTAGACACATTCTAATGATTGAAAATTGCACCTTGAATAACTTAGTAATGGAAAAAATTTCTTGTTCTCATATCTTCTGAAATGTATTCTAAATTTTGAGATTCATCTTAGTGTTGATTCATCCATAGTCAGTGGCATGACTCAAAATTTTCCAGTCTATACTTCCAATGATAGCCTCCTTAAAGAAATTTATGCTCTTAAGCCAAAAGTTTGATGGAGTTATGGTAAATTGGATTTTTACTACAAAGGAGGGGGTCAGGGGTGGAATCTATGATTTCTAATTAGTTCCATAACCATTGGCATCACTCAAAATTTTCCAGTCTAAGCTTTTGATGATAACCTCCTTAAAAAAATTTAAGCTCTTAATCTCAAACTTTAATCAAGTTATGGGGAACTAGATTTTCCTAAAAAGGAGGGGCCAAGGTGGAATATACTTATGAATAGTTGTAATCATGTTTTCTACATTAGGAAATATTGATAAACAACAAATAGCTTGTATATAATTTATTTGAATAAAATATCATCTAAAATTATTGAAGCACTTGTGTCTCATAGGGTCATTATTTACTTGTGTGAATATTAATTTTTCTTTTTCAGGATAGTACTAGATATCAAATGTCAATGGTTCTTAATATTGAAGCACGATTGAAAACTAAATGTGACAACCTTTCTAATGCCTTTCAGATGGATGCAATTGGCAAGAAATCTATTTTTAAAGAATTGGATATAGAAGGAATGTTGTTTTCAATTTATTTATGAACCATGATATCATCAATTTTATTTTTGGTTTTATTAATTACAATCACATTCCATGCCTTAAATGTGATAGGAGCCAATTATCGTTAGAGCTTAAACCTCCCATAAAGGTCAATTTCATTGAAAGTGTGTTGTCATTTTATAATATGCTTGTTGTGAGCTCAACATGTCACTTATGGAAATTGAAACTGGGTGGGAAGGATAACAATCATTCCTCACAACTATCAGAGATAAATCCAATTGAAAACTTTATTTTTGGAGCTAATAATTAATATCACGTTGACCACACAATTTTTTTTTTTAGTAAATTCATTCTACTTTTTGAATAATTTAAAGCACATTATTTTAACAAGGCTAGGAGATAGGTATGGATAACCAGTAAAGGAAAGTTTGGGATGGTCTGGGCCATTTCGATTCTCATCTTTCTATTTCACTTCTTTAGAAAAAATTATATATTCAAATAAAAACTCAATTCAAATCAAACTAAAATAGACAAGCCTAATTATGAAGATATTTTTCTCTCCACTACCTTGCAGTGATGTTATTTTTTTTTTAATTATACTTGAATTTCATTGATAATAACCCAGATTTATATATTTCTTTTAACACCAAATTGACATCATGGTAAACATACAATTACATCATTAAGTATGACCTAAATATGGTTCAAATAATCTCAACTTTAGCCCATGCACGTGGTAGAGTAATTTATGAGTTGTGAAGTTTTATTAGAGGCACTATCTGTTTATTTATTTTAGTTAGAAAAAAAGGCTTGTTCTTGGTTTTATGTGACTTTTAATATATCAGTTGTAGCATGTCGAGAAATGGAAAAGATTCATGTGTGACATTTATCTTCCAGAAATTGATGTTGAATGAAAGGATATAGACTTTAACCAAGCTACAGTCTACTTTGGTAATGGTAGAAGAATATCTTAAAAAGTTGCCTATGAATACACCATATACAAAGTTTGAACACAAGTAATATATGGATTTTTCTTTTGCAGATATGTTGTTTTTTCTAACCAATATATCACAACAAGAAAAATATTGACATTGTATGAATTGTTTGAGGACCTCATTAAGGGTGATTTTTCTGTTATCCTACTTGATTGATACATTCTCATGACAAGAAGGATTTAAATATGAATTAATATGTTTCTAAAACAAATCAGATTCAAATTATATATATATATATATATATATATATATATATATATATATATATATATATATATATATATATATATATATATATATATATATATATATATATATCTATATATATATATATATATATATATATATATATATATATATATATATATATATATATATATATATATATATATATATATATATATATATATATATATATATATATATCTATATATATATATATATCTATATATATATATATATATATATATATATATATATATATATATAAAGATAAAAAAAAAAATGTAGATGCATTCGTTTGATTTCTACTTGACTCTGGTGTGGGCAGGTTATAGGAAATGGGATTAGAAAAAGGATAGGGTGACAATGCAGAGCATGTCCTAGATATGATTCATTTGTTGTTGGAGATCCTTCTAGCACCTGAGCCATCGACTTTGGAAAGGTTTCTAGTAGGGATTCCTATGGTTTTTAATGTTGTGATTCTTTCACCTCATGGTTATTATGGGCAAGCAAATGTTTTAGGAATGCTAGACAAGAAACTAGTGGACAAGTAAACACATTTCTTATAAATGCAATGCTCATTCCATGATATCCTCTCTTTATTGTTTGATTGTATTTTGAATGTTTCTTGTGATTTTTGATTTGTATTTTAACTATAAAATTGAATTTACTTGGTATCATGTCCATTTAAAAAACATCCAAATCCTGAAGATGAGTTTATTGTTACACGATACTAATTGAAATCCTTTTAGTTTTTTTGTGTTAAAACTTTTCATGGCTATTAACAAAGTTTACTTTCATGTTGTTATTTGAGCACAAGTTGTCTATATACTTGACCAAGTTCATGCATTAGAGAATGAAATTTTGTTGCAAATAAAATGACAAGGGTTAAACATCACACCTTTATTTGTTTTAACAAGGTATCTACAACCTAACCTTTTAACTTGTAACTTAGTTGGCATGATTGTGCCTAAGCTTTCTCTTAAGGTTGAATATAACTAAATTACTAAGGTGTTCTTTTCTATGATGATGTTTTATTTGCTTTGTTTATACAAGTCATATGGCCACATAATGGCCACTATCCCAATCTGAAGAAAACTTGTTCGAGTTTCTTGCTTTTATGGGGGAAAATGGCATTGACATTGTTGATGCTCAGGTATATGTTGTATAAGTATTTTATAGTCTACTTTAGTTTATATTCAAGTGTTCATCGTATTTCATGTCTTATACTTCACATTATATCTTCTTTCATTTTCAGGAGAGGAACTCAATATTGATGGTAAGAACCAGGAATTGAAGAAAGAGGAGAACAATAACACTAGAGCGACAAATGCAAAATGAGAGAGAGAAGAGAACTAGTCTAGTGATATCCTTAAAGCCAATATCTTGCATAAGATACACACATAGAGACTAATGGTCAAGTCTTCAAAGTTTGTGAATTCACTTGCAATGCCTTGGAAACACAGTGATAATGTTTTGAAATGATGAAACAATATTTCATGTGTAAATTGTAGTCCAACCAATATTAAGTTGGAAACTCATATTGTAATACTTGACATTTTATATAATAAAATTTGTGGTTGAAATTATATTTATTTACACTTTATATTATTTAGTCTTGTAATTAACATATGTAAATTTGCGTTATCATATTAGATGAACATGCACATTGTATGATTCTTTTAATTTAGTAACAAAATCATACTAATTAATTTCTGTTGATTAATAATGAACACATAAAATCAATCTAAAACTAAAATTAGTAGTTCATATTGATTAATGATGAACACAAATAAAATGAATATATGACTAAATTGATTGTTTATAATAACTATGCATCAAATGAAATGAAATGAATTGAAAATACTAAATTGGTCGTTTATACAATCACCTCCCATGTCTCCTAGAATACTTCCTGAATTAATCCCAGCGGATTAAACTCTAGAATCACCAAAAATTATAGCTTTGATAAAGAAATTGCAAGACATCTCCATTTCAGCAGAAAATCCTGAACCATTCGAAGAGTCTGAAGGAAGAATAACTTCTATTTTTCAAGGAACTAGTGTTTCAACTCGGTCCCAAAGTGAAAAACTTGGCATCTCACCATTTTAATTTCCACTTCAATCCCTCCGAACAAAAACTAATACATCAGATTACCAAACATCCACTAGTGAGATTACCTCATTCTTTGATTCACCAACATCTTCATTTCTTCCCTTTTCATTTCCTTTTTCTCTATCATTCACTTCATCTATTTCCATTTCCTCTACACAAACAACTAGTGTTGCCTCAAGCAATACTATCACATCTATCAGTCCTTCTTTCATCACATCCACCTCTCCAGCTGTTGCAATGGCGAACAGACCATGGTCCAATTCGGGAGCTGTTCAAATGTCGGCATCACTTCATCCTCTACCAAAACATCCTGAAATATGGTTTCCCAAATTCAATCTTGATGATGGGTTACCTGCTGAAGAACACCTTCACAACTATATGTTAGCCATCAATCTGAATGGGGTAAATTAAGAAGATGTTGTTGTTATATTATTCCTATACACTCTTACAGGATCAACAGGGTCTTGTTTTTTTTTCTTATGAATTGGACTAATTCTATTAATAAAAAATATGGTACAAGAAGATACATTCAAGAGAGACAGAAAACTGGCAATCGGAAATGATAGGACTATCAACCTCGGTTCCGAAGAAGAAGTGAAACAAGCAAGAAGCTACAACATATGGCTGGAAGCAAAAAAAGACTGACTTCTACCCAGAATGGGTAGAAGCCTCAACACGAAGCTTTTTCCCTTTCCTTTTTTTGACTTCGACCCAACCGTCGAGGGGTGAATGAGCAATAACAACTTGAAGATTGGGGTTCTCCATAGGGGAGCCCTCCTTTTCTGAATCAGAGGAGGAGGTCAAATGGACGCGTTTCTGAGTGATGGCTGTATCGGAGCATTGCACCGGACCATCGGTGGAAGGGATCACAGGATGAGGGGCATGATCCATTTCCACATCGCTACCTTCATCTTCAGAGTTGGAGGAATCGGAATCCACGACTGGAGAAGGAGAGCAAGGCACCCATCATTTGGACTTGGGCTTGGAGAGGATATCCTTATTCTTTTTTGCCGGGTGAGATGGGCAGGTGTTCTGCAAATGCCCTGATTGGTGGCAATGGCGGCAACGGAATGCAGTATTTTCGTAATCTAGTTTCTATGACCAAACAAAGTCATTTATCTTGAGATTGATTTGGTCTGGAAGTCCTTTGCTCAAATCTAGCTCCACACATATTCTGGCATATGAGTAGAGACCTTTAGATTCCCGCCAGTAATCTCCCATAATGAAACTGCCCAATGTGTTGCCTATAGCTCTATAGACACGAGTATGCCATAAGTGGGCAGGTAAGTTTGGAAGCCTGATCCATACAGGTGTCCTGGTAATGACTGTAGTTGCTGGATCAAAATCTGGGAACGAAGGAGTCAAGAAGAGCCCCGCAGTTCCCATGAACCAAGGGCCTTCTTCTAAGACCTTTTCATAATGTTTACTATTATCAAATAGAACGATGAAGTAACCAGTCCAGTTTGCATGGATCCATGCATAGAGATCCTGAGATCATGGCCACAGTCCATTAAATCTGCAAATGATGGCTCTTTCTGCAAATTCTTGAAGTTGGGTTGCAAGATCTTCATGGGTGAGTTCAACAGAGGGAACTTCTTCTATCTTATCAACCAAAAAGGGCTTAGGTTTAAGGGCCTCCTGGGGTTTGGGGTTCTCAGAGTGTACTGCATCTTTGTATGAGAAGGGACGAGCAGAGGATGACTGTCCCACTGCACCTCCTCTTAGACGAAGGGTTACAACCAAAGAACTGTTCCTAGTAATGCTGTAAGAAGAGAGGGGAAGAAGGTCTTCAAGTTGTTTACCTTGAAAGAGAAGTCTTTGAAGGCCTGAAGGGATCCCAATCCGCCATTCTAGATCCAGTTTGAGATCCAGCACCAGATCTGAAGAACTGACCCATTGCAGGATGGTTCTGCCTGTAGGCTGAGAAATTTGGATCTGAAAGGAGTCAAAGAAGTACCTAGACCCAGTGCCAGGGCTTCTTGTGCTTCCGAGAGCAGATCTGCCATGGCGATTTTCCAACCGAGGTGTCAGACCTACAAGATCTTGGCCGATCTGTCTATTGAGAGCCCGATCTGATTGATCAATGGCGGATCTGGGGTTTTTATACTT
Source organism: Pinus tabuliformis (assembly GCA_031772625.1). Classification (NCBI taxonomy): domain Eukaryota; kingdom Viridiplantae; phylum Streptophyta; class Pinopsida; order Pinales; family Pinaceae; genus Pinus; species Pinus tabuliformis. The sequence goes on along the minus strand of CM062817.1, from coordinate 171,937,366 downwards.
GATCAGATCAACGACTTCACTCATAAATGCAGAAATGGCCAAACCCACCATTGTGGAAGGCGCTGAAGATGAAGCTGAAGACTCCTCATCAGGCTTGTCCCCATTGTCCCCAGCCGCTTTCACTTCCAAACTTTGAGCAGCAGGAATTGCTGCAGCATTAGAGGATCCATGGACTGCAACCTCGTTCAGAGTTGATTTCCACAAAGCTGGCCGAGAACCCCGATATCGCTCAAACTGTCCAGCAAAAGGCCGATCAAGGTGACTTCCCGAGAAGCTCGAAGCCAAGACCGAACCCCGTGAGTGGGCCCTGGCATTTGAAACCCTAACGTGATGATGCTGACTGGCCGGAGAACTTGATACTCCACTGCTATTGCCGCTATTTTCTTCTACTAGTGAAGGCGCAGTCGCAGACGCTGTGGGAACGGTCACCATTGTTCTCCCAAAAATTTCATCAACAGGGTCTTGTTACTTTTCATTACCAGCCAATTTTATTACTAGTTGGGATATTTTTGAAGAACAATTTTTTATTCAATTTGGTGATGATCGCTCAACCGCATCTCTTATGAATGACCTTTCTAATTTAAAAACAAATTCAGGGGAAAACATAAAGGATTTCAATTCTGGAATAAGAGAGCACAACCTTTGGAAACGCGGGAGAATAGCTAGGGTTTGAGGCAGAAGAGCATGGTCGGGAACCATGGAGAGGCGAGAGGGGGGGAGAAACACTCCCTCCTATAGTCACGCAGTATCTAACAGATTCAAGAAACCTCTGGAAGCTGAAGAAAAGGTTTCAGAAGAGAGGAAACAAATAAACAGAGGCACTTAGGGGCATGATAATACGCATGAAAGAGCTAGTAAAGGAAATCATATAGAAGGAGAGACCCAGAATGCTGAAACCAATACGCGGAATGGACCTTCTAAGCATAAGGCAACTATCACACCCCGAGTGGTGTTAAGTGATCCAATGATACAAGCGCATCGGGAACACATGGCGAACTATGCAGTAATTTGTAAATTCACGGGGTTATGGCCTACGGAGAAGGCTTTACAGGCATGGTTGAAGAATCATTGGAAACCTAAGGGGGATATAGAGCTACACCTTGGATACAAGGGCTTCTTCACTGCAGTTTTTACAAACATTGAGGATAAAGACGGGGTATTTGAAGGAGGGCCATACTTCTACACAGTTGCAAGCCTCTATATGCGGCCTTGGGTAATGAATTTTATCCTGGAGCATGAAACATTCACATCGGTCCTGGTGTGGGTTAGGCTCTACTCCCTACCATTGGATTATTGGCAGCTACAATCATTAAAAGAAATAGGAGATAAACTAGGGCATTTTGTTAAAATATCAGAGGCCACTATGAGAGGGAAGTATACCTCCTTTGATCACATATGTGTAGAGATGGACCTCTCTGGAGCACTACCGGATGAAGTAATTCTAGAAGTCTTTGATGAAGAATGGGTGCAAGCGGTGGACTATGAGCATGTCCCTTTGAGATGTAGAAAGTGTCATGAACATGGGCATCTATTCAGAGATTGCCATTTAAACAGAATGGAAAATAGAACTAAAACCACCTCAGGTAAAGAAACTGAAAGCTTTAACAAAGTGGGAAACAAAGGCAAAGGAGTGAGGAGGTACCAAAAAAACCCGATGAGGAAAAGCAACTGAATCAAAATAGGTACAAGGTATTAGAAGAATAAGAGGAGCAAGATAAAGCAAACCAGATGCTGGAGGATAGCCCGGTAGAGAAGGAAAAGGAAGACAGCATGGAGGATACATAGGAAAACAACCAACAAAAGGAAGATCTATTGAATACCATGGAACTAGACAGGGACCAAGAGATGACCCCTAGTGAGGTGGGAATAGAGGACCATGAACTGTAAGATATTCTAGAAAGGGAGCATCTAGATCTGGTAAAGTTTCTGGAGCAAGGAACCACCAAAGGAATGGATTCACTACCTCAAGAGGAGTTCAATAGGGTGCAAAAACTATTCCTATGGAGAACCCCGACGAAGGGTGCGGGAGTCAAACGAATCCATGATGGGAAAAATAATGAAGGAGTGAAAATAATGAAGGCAACACTGGGATTAGCTCCTAGGAACCCAGGCAGGAAAAGAGGCAGGAAAAAATAGAATGAGCTACTACTAGAGTGTGGAAAACTCATGATTGACTCAAGTAAGATGAAAGACCTAACCAGTTACTCATTTACAAATCTTTCTCCATGAATCTTACAACATGGAATATCAGGGGTCTAGGAAATAAAAGGAAACAAAGAAATCTCAGCAATAGAATGAAAGAGGAAACAACAGACATGATTTTCATCCAGGAAACAAAATGTTCAATTGGAAAAATAAGGGAAATACGCAGAAAATGGCTGATCAAATATGAATATCTAGAAGTTAAGGTAGATAAAACAGTAGGAGGAATTCTTACACTTTGGAACCCTCTGAAAATAGGAGTCCTTGATGGTAAAGAATCAAGAGACTACCTCTCAATGGTCATTCAACCATTGGGGAACAAGGAAGTTTATTTGATCACAAATGTTTATGGTCCATAGAAGCCTGAGGACAAACTTAGGCTTCTTACCTCACTTGAGGATCTAAGAAATAGATATGCGGGAATTCCCTGGATTTTGGGAGGGGACTTTAATATGATCAGATCCCTTTTGGAGAAAAAAGGTGGAACTAGATCTCTAGGCAGAGACTCCATAGAATTTCAAAATTTTATAAATAATATGAGGCTAGTAGACATAGAGACAAGTAATGGCATCTTTACTTGGAATAATAAGAGGGGAGGCGAGTCCCAGGTGGCTTCAAAACTCGACAGATTTATCATCTTGGAGGACCTTATCCTTATAGGTCTTGACCTGTCAGTAAGGATACTTCCTTTTGGTGGTTCAGATCATTGGCTTGTTCAACTTGAAGCATCCTTTATAGGAACTCCAAGAAATAGACCTTTCAGGTTTGAAAACATTTGGCCCACCCATCTGGACTTTATCAACAATATTGAAAAATGGTGGACAGAGGACATGCAGGTTCAGGGCACTAAAATGTACCTCCTACATAAAAGATTGAATCATATCAAACACAAGCTTAAAGATTGGAATAAGAATGAGTTTGGCAACATTTTTCAAACCAAAAAAGATGTTGAACGGAAGCTTCATGAGATCAACCAGATCCTCATTACAGATGGCTTCAATGAAGGAAGGAAGAAGCAAGCAAAACACCTTCAATAGGAATGGGAAGAATTATGTGTGCAAGAGGAGATATTCTGGAAACAGAAATCAAGGGTACAATGGTTAAAAGAAGGAGAAAGGAACACAAGGTTTTTTCACAAATCTACCATGGATCACAGGTCTCATAACAGAATCTCAGTCATCAAAGATGCTCAAGGGAAACAACTCAATACCCAAAAAGAAATAGAAGTAGTTATGGTTCAACATTTCTAAGGCATTGCCGAGAAGCCTCTCTTATACAGATCATAGTTCATCAAGGACATAACCAAGCACATTCCAAAGCTTGTGACAAAGGAAGATAATTACAATCTAAACAGGTCAGTGAATGAAGAAGAGGTCAGTGAAGTTATCAAAGAGATGCAAAATGGGAAGGCGCCAGGCCCAGATGGTTTCAATGTTGACTTCTTCAAAGCATGTTGGGGAATTGTCAAGAAGGATATTCTTGATGTGGTGGAGGATTCAAGGAAAAACAGAACGGTATTGAAGGCCCTCAATACCTCTTTCATTTCCTTGATTCCTAAGCAAGATAATGCTATGACACCAGATAGATTTAGACCAATAGCATTACGCAATGTGGTGTATAAAAATATATCCAAAATAATAGCCAATAGGCTTAAGCCCCTTCTTCCAACTCTTGTTTCTATGGAACAAACAGGGTATGTGGAAGGTAGACAAATTCTTGACAACATCGTTCAAGCTCACAAGGTGATTCACTCACTTAAAAGCAAGAGGCAAGTAGGTATGATCATGCAACTGGACCTAGAAAAGGCTTATGATAAGTTAAGTTGGACTTACATCAGAAGTGTGCTTGTTGCTTATGGCTTTGACCATAATTGGGTACAAAGGGTCATGGACCTTGTAATTACCTCGAGTTTTTCAATCCTGGTAAATGGCTCGCCCTCAAAACCCTTTATCCCTTCAAGAGGTCTCAGACAAGGGGATCCACTCTCACCTTTCCTCTTTATTCTCATGATGGAAGGGCTGGGAAAAGTTATTAATTCAGCCAAAGCAGAAGGCAAGAACTAGGGTCTCAAACTCACCATGAATGGAGATGCTTTAACACATCAACAATTTGTGGATGATACCATGCTACAGGGTATACCTACGGTGAAGGAAGCTCTAGCATATAAACATATTCTGAAAGTCTTTGCAATGGCTGCAGGAACCGAGGTAAGCCTAACCAAATCAAAGATTTTCTTTTTTAACACTAACATTTCTATTCAAAGAAACATATCTAGAATTTTAGGCTTTCAAAGAGATTTGTTACCATCCAAATATTTGGGAGTACCGCTAACAGACAAATCTCTGAGCAAGATAATTTGGGAACCGGTGACCAATAAGCTACAGGAAAAAGTTTGGAAATGGACAAATAGGTCTTTGAACTTAGCTGGTAGGCATGTGCTCATAAAATTTGTCCTTCAAAGTATCCCCATTTTTATGTTTTCAGCCCTTCCAGCTCCTAAAGGAGTCATGCAGCAGTGCAAAAATATCCAAAGAGACTTTCTTTGGGGCAATGGGGAGGAAAAGAAAAAATGGGCCTTGGTGGCCTAGGAAAAGATCTGTAAACCTAAGACCCATGGTGATTTGGGGCTGGACGACCCTGAAATGCTAAACAAAGTTTTGGGGGCTAAGCTATGGTGGAGATGGCTAAAAGACTCGGCTTCCCCTTGGGCCCAAATTTGGAAACAGAAATATGCAATCAATTGGCAAGAAAAGGATCACATTAGAATGTCTGGGCTCATCAAAGGCTCCCACATATGGAACAAAGCTTGGGAAAATAGAGCCATTGTGCAGAAACATAGTTTCTGGGAAATCAGAGATGGGAACCTTGCATGGTTCTGGGAAGATAACTGGCAACAAGAACCTAAACTGTTAACAGAAGAGTTTGCCAATCTCAAGAATGATACTGACAACATAGGGTTACACAGGGTAAAAGACTTATGGGATCCGAAAATAAGGGAAGACAAATGGAGATCATGGAAGAACTTGGTTTATAGTGAGGACTCCCCGTTAAAGGCACAAGCAGCAACTTTATTGGAAATCTTGGAACAAAGAAAGTTTTTGACTTCAACAGATTCAGACCAGCTGAGATGTGGCAATAATAATAAAGGTAACTTCAACCTCAAAGAGGCCAAACATATAGCCCTAGAACTTGACTGGCAAAACCCGGATGGGGTATGGAAGAACCTATGGCAAAACCAAAGTTGGATGAAAATCAAACCGTTCACATGGTTAGTGCAGCACAAAATTTTTTTGACCTGGGAGAATCTCAGGAAAAGAGGGGTATATGGTCCATCCAAATGCCATCTATCTAAATCTCAAGAAGAAACTATGGAGCACCTACTCAACATCTGCCCATTCACTTCCACTTTATGGGAAGGAGTAGCTGCAATATTCAGACAAATAGATAGGGACTTGGGCCGTATTACCGACACTCTACAGAAGTGGAGGAGAAATTTCTCTGACAATGAAATAATCAACAAAGCTTTGGATTTAATTCCAAGCTTTCTGATATGGGATTTCTGGAAAGAACGCAACAACAGAATATTAAAGAATAAGAAAGATTCACCCAGAACATCATGGCTCAGATATTAAGACAACTCAAGGAGACAGTAGGGAGCATCATTAAAAACCCCCCTAAGGACCGACCTAAAGATAAGGATTTGTAGATTCTTCTACAGCTAGGTCTTTAGGGGCTTACCCCACAGGGTAAAAACAGGAATGTAAGTCATATAATTTATGACAAGGATTTCTAGCAACCTCCCCCTCAGGGACTCTTAAAATGCAATATTGATGGGGCCTCTAAAGGAAACCCGGGTATGGCGGGATATGGAGGAGTTATAAGAGATGAAAATGGTTACATAAAAACCCTCTTTCACAACCTTTTGGGTAAAGCAACTAACAATATGGTAGAGCTTATGGCCCTTGAGCAAAGTCTCAAAATCTTGAAGAACTCAAATTTCCAGAATACCATAATTGAAGCTGATTCCGAATTGATTATTAATTCGGTTAAGAGAATCTGCAATGGTTCTCCTCCAGATAAAGTCTCAAAACATTGGTGGCTTCTACAAGTTTATCAACGAATTCATTCTCACCTGCAGAACATGAGAACTATAAGGTTTACTCATGTGCGTCATACTTCGAACAAAGTAGCAAACTTACTGGCCAATGAGGGTGTGCGCTGGACGAAGAGTAATAAGATTTATGATTGGATGGAGATACCCCAAGGAAGATTGAGGGAAGAGTGTCTCAAACAGGTTAATGCGGACAGGGAACTCTATCAAAGCAAGGAAAACTAAAAGTATGTCTACTAGAGGTAGCAGGGGAAGTTCGATCTACTTTAGTGAAGCAATGCATGGTTATTGAGGTTGTGGTAGGGAACTTGCAACCAGAGCTCGTCATACCCAAATATATCGAGCAAAAGTAGTTTTACACCCTGCACTCTCCTTGAAAACTAAATTCTCTATCAGAGATTTAGCTCAACCAGGGGGTACTTTAATGTATGTGCAGTTCAGCAGATTCGTAGCTATCCAAGGAAATTTGGGAGGCAACTTGCAAGGTTGTTACCTTGCATGTCGGACCAGACTCGAACCTAAATTTTGGCGGTTTTGTGTTCGGGTCCAGACACAAGGTTATCCTGCATGCATGTCTTAACTTGAGGTTGGAATTGGTGAATTTAGGGCGGTCTACATGCGTGAAGTTTATCCCCCAATTCGGACCCGAAATCAGATTAGCTTGGTATCTATTTCCTTATTGGGTCTGTTTTAAGAATAAAAGAATATACCCTTTTTTGCTCCGATATAGGTCTCGTCCGTCGGATCTTTGAGGATGGATCGGATGGTCTAGGCTTTTGTTTGTATTTGCAAGTTTTCAAAGTTAGGTCTGTGGGCCCTGGGCCTATTGGTTAAGCCCTTAGGTCATTGGCCTAAGCCCTAAGCGGTTAATTTTCACTTTGGCCTTTGGGCGGTTTGTATTATATGTAATTTGTTTTTCGGTTCCAATTGAATAGAAGTTACGACTCTTGCTTCAGCAAAAAAAAATAAAGGATTTCAATTCTATATTTAATAAATTGTTAAATAAAATCCCAGCTACTTCTAGACCTGGTGTCGATGTACAAATTGAATGGTATATTTCATCTCTTCCTTCTAACATAGGAATTTCTGTAGATAGAGCTAATAAAAATACCTTGGTAGACAACATGAAAGAAGCTATATCTGTAGAGAAGGGGATAAATGCACTAGAAAAGAAAAATGATTAGGAAGAAAGAAAATTAAAAAGAGTTACATTTAAGGATGAAGCTAAAAAGAAAGCACCTAAATATCCCTTTGATCTTGAAGGCTTACAACAAGTCCTTAAAACTTTGTCTAATGAGATGGTAGAGATAAAAATACAAGTAGTTGAATCCTCTTCCAAATAAACTTTTATACCATTAAGAAGAGATCAACCACCTAATCCAAAACCTCCAAACACAATCTCTAATGCAGAAACTGATGATGAAGATGAGGAAGAAGCAACATTTTCTGCTGATGAATCCCAAGATGAACAAATAGCTGAGTTAAATGGAATGTGGGATTTTATGCTTCCTATTTTTGATAGTGAAAATGAATATGAAGCATTACCTGTTAGCACAAGAAGTAAAGGTTCAGTTGATTCTAAAAAATCAATTCAAAAACAAAAACCTTCAACTTCCACTGCTAAAGATAAAGTTGTTGTTGAAAAATCCACTTCCACTTCTCCCCAAGAGATTCCATCTTTATCGAATTCTCCATCTTCACTTGGAACCTTGGTAGTTTCAGATACTATTGAGTACAATATAGTTGAGGATATGAAGAAACTTAAAGCAAACTTTTCCCTCCATGAACCCACTAAACTCAAACAACAACATATATTTTTACTAAAAGAATTGAATGTAGTACCTGCTTCTCCTCTTCCTACTGTTGTGGTATCCAAAGCTTCTGACGGAATGGCTAAACCTCCTATTCCTCCACTCTTCAATTCCTCTCATGATATTCTGATAGATGACGGGTCTAACTAACATACTCCTTTTCTTTTGACTTTTCAAATATTTAATAAAAATTTACATAACTGCTTGGTAGATTTAGGGGCTTCTTTGAATATCATGTCGTATTCAAATTGTCTGAAATTAAACATGTCACCCCAGAAAACCCCAGTTCACATTGTGCAACTCGAGAGGACAAAATTCAAAGTCATAGGAGAAATAAATTCAGTTCTTATTAGATTATCTTTGAATCCTAAAGTTTTTCAAATAATTGATATACTTGTTGCTGATATCCCAGATTTCTATGGTTTAATTCTTAGTAGAGATTGGTCACAAAAACTACACGGTTTTTTTGCCACTGATTGGTCTCACTTATGGCTCCCATTTAATGGAAAGCTGAATCAAATCAGAATAAATAGAGAAAAACATGTGAAACATTCAGTAGTAGATTTCGAAGGTGAAAATGAGGTAGTAGTATTTAATAACAACAGTATTGGAAACTACTCTACCGAATATGAGGCATTGTTCTAAGGTATGTATAAACAAATTAGCTTTGACATTAAATACCTTCAAGTTTATGGAGATTCAAAAATCATAGTAAAACAAGTAAGAAACATGATGCATTGTATTTCTACACACTTGAAGCATTATCAGTCATTGGTTTAATCTCTCACTTCACAGTTTTTAGCGTTTAACATTTCTACTATAACTAGGATTTAGAATGCCAACACTGACCTTCTTGCTAACGTTGCATCAAAACTGATCCCATTCGAAGATTACAGTCCCGATAGATTTTCTGTAGAATTAATCTTTAGGCCATCCATTCCCGATAATATCACCAACTAGTGGGTATTCAATGATGATGAAGACATTTTAAGCTTCTTAACTTCTGAAAAATCATACGATGACCAAATAATTGATGAGGATGAACACAATGATAAATTAAAATAGAAAATTGAGGATAATCCCTTACCTATATCTATATTTAAACTTGAGGATGTATATGATTTAAAGGACATATTTAAAAGAGTTACTAATTGAAAACTATAGAGTTCAACTCTGAGATTTGAATTAATAAATCTTGGGACAGATCTTAATCCTCACAACATCAATTTAGGACTTGGTCTTTCGTCTAAAGAAAGATTATCCTTCATTAAGTTATTAAAAAAATATAAGGATGTATTTGCTTGGAGTTATGAATATTTGAAAACATTTGACACTTCTATCATTCAACATACAATCCCAATGATATTAAACGATAAACCTATCGAGTAGAAATTAAGGAAAATTCACCCAAACTTAGAAAATCAAATCAAAACATAATTGAATAAACTTTTTAAGGCTATTTTTCCTTTTTGTTAGGCATTCAAGATGGGTTTCCAACTTGGTACCCGTTAGGAAGAAAAATGTTGATATCCGAATTTGTATAGATTTTAGGAATCTTAATAAGGCCAGTCAAAAGGATAATTTCCCTCTATCCACTATGGAACATATTTTATGATTAGTTTCTGGTTCCCAAATTATATCTTTCCTTGATGGTTTCTCTGTATATAATCAGATTATGGTCCTCCCAGATGATAGGCTAAAGACTACTTTTAGGACCAAATGGGGAACTTATGCCTACCAAAAAATAAATGCAGGGGCCACTTTCCAACGAGCCATGGATATAAATTTCAAAGGTTTGTTAAATAAAACAATTGTTGTTTATCTCGATGACATTATTGTTTATTCAAAGAACAAAAAATAGACATTTACAGGACTTAAAAGAAATTTTTGAATGTTGTAGAAAATATGGTATTTCACTAAATCCAAAAATAGTCTTTTTTCACTCTTAGTGAAGGGAAACTCTTAGGATTTATTGTGTCAAAAAATGGAATTTACATTGACCCTGATAGAATAAAATAAATTTCAGAAATTTCTCCACCATATAACAAAAAAAGCATGCAATCATTTTTTGGACAGATCAATTTTGTCAAAAGGTTTGTCCCTGATTTCTCACAAATCATTTTACCGTTACAACAAATGATTAAGAAAAACACAATTTTTAAATGGGGCCAGCATGAAAAGAAATCATTTGATTTAATTAAACAAGAAATTATCAACGCTCCCTCTTTAAATACTCTGAATTTCTCCAATCATTTCATCTTATATACCTTTTCTTCTTCAACGTCTTATGCTATTGTTTTGACACAAATTAATATTCAAAAAATTGAAGCACCCATCTAATTTTTCAGCTCAAATTTCTAGGGTGCTGAATTGAATTGTTTAGAAGTAGAAAAGCAAGCATTTGCTGTATATAAATCTGTAAATCATTTTAGACATTTTCTCTTAAAAACACACATGAAAGTAATAGTCACATTCCCAGGAGTGAGGCAATTACTATTGCAGAAATAATTAGGAGAAAAGAGAGCAAATTGGGTAATAGCTCTGCAGGAATACTATATCGAAATAAAACCAGCAAAAATCGCTAGAGGGAAAGGTTTCAGCAAGCTGCTTACAGGAGAATCCAACATATCAGCTGAAGGGGACATAGGTAACAATGAACATATTTATGAGGTAAGTGTAATTGATGTTGATTCCCAATATGTCGATTTAATTTTTTATTTAAAAAAAGGATATGCTCCTCCCGAACTCAATTATAAAAGAAAAAGAGCTTTACGATTAACAGAAAAAAAATTATGAGATTGTTGATAACGTGTTATTTAGGAGAAACTATGATTCCATATTGTTAAGATGCTTAGAAAAGTCTGAAGCACAAATAGTTTTGCATGAACTTCATGATGGACCAGCAGGTGGACACTTTAGAGGAGACAATACAACACACAAAATATTACATGATGGATACTACTGGCCCACTCTCTTCAAAGACACCTTCGCATATGTGAGGAAATGAAAAACATGCCAAACTGATTCTGGAAGACAAAGGAAACCATCTTTGCCTCTGCAGCCAGTCAACATCGATGAGCCATTGGAACAATGAGGACTGGATATCATAGGTGAGATCATTCCTCATTCTTCTAAACATCATAGGTATATTCTGACTGCTGCAGATTACTTCACTAAGTGGGTGGAAGCGATTCCACTAAAGGTAATCAATTCTAAATATGTTATTCAATTTATTGATCAATTTATCATTACAATATTTGGTTTGCCTTCTGCACTTATATTTGATAATGCATCTTATTTTTGGGTACCAATATGATTGAATTTGCAATTAGGAGAGGTTTTAAACTCAAATATTATGCTAACTACTATCCCCAAGGAAATGGTTTGGTAGAATCCACTAATAAAAATCTCCTTAGAACAATAAAAAGAAATGTATATAAAAATCAAAGAAAATGGCATAAAGCTTTAATATTTTCTCTATGGGCTGATAGGATAACTCAGAAGGCCTCTATAGGCACTTCTCCATTTAACCTAGTCTATGGGAAGGAAGCCATTATTCCATCACATTTAGCTCTTCCTTCATTAGCCCTAGTTCAATTTATTGAAGAAACACCTTCTTCTCCATTGCAATTAAGAAATTCACAAATCCTAAAACTAGAAGAAGAAAGGGAAAAAGACAAACTCACACACACCAAACATCAACATATGGTGAAAGCTTCTTTTGATGCAAGTTTAGTCACACAAAGATCCTTCCAAGTTGGAGATCTAGTTCTCAAGTGGGACAAAGCACACGAAGAAAAAGGGAAACATACCAAATTTAAGAAATTATGGCTTGGTCCATTTCAGCTTGTTGAGCATAAGCCCATCTGCATTTATACTTGAAGGTTTATCAGGAAAGAGAGTTTCTCTTCATGTAAATTGAATCATCTTTAAAAAATTCTTTTCTTAATTTCTTTATATATATCTATATATCTCTCTCTCTCTCTCTCTCTCTATATATATATATATATATAAAATAAAGAATAAAATCTATAAAAAATCACTCCCATTGTACATCCCACCGCAATTATTTTTCTTTTACAAATTTTGTTAAATAGTACTCTATTGACTTTTCAAACATCTCTCGAAGTTATTTTTATTTTTCATTTTGAAGGTAGGAATTTTTAAGAAGTGGTTACCAAAATTGAAAATTAGATAAAATTATATAACTCTGAAAATATTTTCCATTAAGTTGTAAAATCTTTAAAAAACCTCAAAAAATTATATCCTTTTACTCTAGTTTCAGTAAAAAAGGTTATCCTTAAAAAGTAAAGACCGTCTTACGACTTAAAACTTTCAACTCAGATTTGTCATCCAAAACTCTTAAGGAGTCAATAGTCCTCCCCATCCATTAAAAAGGGAAATTTTTAGAGTGTAATTCTAAAATATAATAAAATCTAAAAATATAAGAGGTCTCATCACGAGCCTTCTTACCATGTTCATAGGGAACCAATTAAACTAACATTACCACTTTGAACACCAAATCAGGGTAATGGATTATGATTTTTAATTGTAAGAAAAGGGGTCTCATCACGAGCCAACATGTTTAGTTTGATTATTACCAGTGAATGACATTGTCATCATCTGGCCACCAAACTATGACAATGGATTTTTAGTATCAAAAAAGAAAACTAAAGAAAAATAAAATTTACCTCTAATTATTGCACTATTAAATGGATGGGACACTAGATTTTTTGGGGTTAAAATGTAACCCTATCGAGGCTATGAACGCCTGCTCGCAACATTGGCCTTACCTATGACAAACAAGTATATTTTATAGCTAAGTAGTAAAAGGCCCCCAACTTTATTTTATAAACTGATTAATGATTGATACAAGTAAATAGGTGTTTTTCATTCACAAAAGGTTTCTAAAAGAGATTGCAAGTTAATGAGCTTTATAGTCAAAGTAATTTTATTTATCTAGATGTTTCGAAAAGCAGTTTTCACTTCTTCAATTATTTTTACTGAATTTTTGGAAAAATTTCGTTATCTAAGATAACTGGTTCTTCGAGTGAATCGTCATTTGTTGTATTATTCAACAACCCCCATTTTAATGTATTATAAATTTCCTATGAAATTTATTATATTAAAATAGGGACCCTTCAATTTTAGAAAAATATTATAATCAAAGTTTAATACTTAGGCTTTTTAATTAAAACCCAAGTATTAAACCTTGATTATTCCAAAAAACCAAATTTTAATAGCCCCCGAGATCAAAACTATACTTAGGCTTCAAAAACCTTAAGTATTTAAAAATATGGGTTATTTAAAAAATAAATCGGAGTTTTATTCCCCTAAAGTTCAAATCTTAAACAAACTCCGACTCATCTCACTTCCTCGCATCACAAATAAACAAAGTTCCAAAGGCTTAAGACCCATCTACCAAACTCCATTGCGATTGCGATTAAACCGGACTCGATAGGAAAATTACATCTCAATTCATAAGTTCTCGTGTCCATGGAAATCACAAAAGGTTCCAAAGATCTTAAGTCTGATCCTTAACCAATTGTGATTGCGATTAAACCAGACCTGGCAGGAAAATCCATTACAATTCATTGAAACCCCCCATCCGTGACTACCGCAGGTTCTAAAAAAAGGCTTAAGTCCATACCCCAACACTGATTGAGATATGCGATTAAGCACAAACCCGCGGGATTATAAATAAAAATTTCATTTAAATCCCACGCTGGGAGCTATCGCAAGAACCATTTCCTTTGTTGATTGCGATATGTGATAAGGCCCGAACCTGCCAGGATTACGCATTGTGATTTATATTTATATCACGTCATGGGACTATACTGCAATCGCAAAATTCTAGAAAAGTCATGCCTCATCCCAACATTGATTGCGATATGATGTCAACAATGATGTCATATTCACATCATCACAACGTCACCTTCCACGTCACTTGTCAGTCGCCACATCATTTGTCGCGTCACCATTCCACGTCACTTGCCATGTCATAGTGACATCACTATGATGACATCCTTGATGTCACCCCAGGACCCCGCAATCGCAAGTTTCATAGGGACACAACTTATAATAAATCCTTCACCCATGCCGATTTGCGATATGTGATATAACTAGACCCGACGGGATTATAAAATCCATTTCACCAAAATCCCAAGTCCGAAACTATCGCAGTTTCAAAAGACTCCTACCCATTCTGACAGTGATTAGACCAGATCCGATATAATTATATGCTACAATTCATTTAAATCCCCACGTCCGCAACTATCACAAATAAGAAAAGAACATTGTTTCTCTGTCTCCTGCCCATTCTGTTTGCGATTGCAATTTTATTTGAGAAAGCCCCCTTTTTGGATTTTATATGAAATACTCCCAAGCTATACCGATTGCGATTGTTCTAAAGTCCTGCCCCAAAACTCTGATTTTTGATAAGTCGTAAAGCTCCACCTCCTCACTCAACATTCCTCTCCATGATGTCTATGTTAGATTTATTGCGCTCTACATTTTCTTGATTTCCTACAAAAGTGATTTGTTTCAAATAAAAACTCACTTATCAGTCTCATTTCTTTCCATCTTATTGATTCTTGTTTTCTGTCTTCATGTTCATGACAGAGAAAGACAGCTGTGTTGATCAGTGGCAGATCAGTTCAAACAGACAAACATACATCCAAAGAATTCGATGGAACAAATGAAGCTAATGATGACAACATACCATTTTCAAAAACTTCTACCAAAATATTTTTTTCCTTTAAGCATTGTTGAAGGGATCTGTTTAGTGCCCTCTATGCTCTGCACAATAGATTAAAGTTGTTTTATGCTATTTAAGCTTACTTGGTATATCAAATAAAGGACCTGAATTTTATGAAAAAAGGCTTACAAAAGCTCGCACTACTGTACTTTCATCCTTTTCTCAATAGAATCACTAGAAAACTGTTTAGTAATTTGTATAAATAATTTTGAGAAGTTGCATTACTGTACTCCTGGAATCATCTTTGTGGGAAGGAATAAACTGCTGCTATTTCTTTTATGAGCTGAGCGAAGTGTATCAAGTATTTCTATCATTGAACCTCTATTTTGTTCATAAGTAAATAGTAAATTTATCTTTTCAAATTTCTTATTTGCTATTTAAAGAACAATGTTACATGTATTCACTACTGATCATGCTGCCATTGACATTTTTATACATGTTCAACAATTTACTATGATATTCTAAATGCGATATGAGTTTACACATTATTTTGATTAACTACTTAATCAAACTAATCATCTTGAAATAAGTTTCATTTCCATTAGTTTTTGAGAAATCTATATTGTCATTTACTAAGGAAAATCATTATAGATCACATCTAGATAAAATTTAAACAATCCTGGGTTATAGAATAGATTAATACGATTATTTTTCCATTTGATCCATTGTTGCAAATTCATCTATTTTACTCCACTATAAGCATTACACATTCATTCAATCATATTTCATTGGGAAACTGATCCCATACAATCGAGTCAGAGTCACTATCTAAACAGAAAAGGAGTTGTCTTAAGGTCTGGACCAGGTGGTTTTCCCCTTGTGTTGAAGCAGCAATTTTCGAGGCCTCAACAGAACCTAGAAACGAAAAAGGCCATATATATAGAAGATATGTGGTATTTAGAGAAATAAAAGGTGTTTCCAAAAAGGAATTCCAACCAAGGGAGGAAGAACTAGAGAATATAAATTTTAAACTGAAGAATGATGAATTAGACTCTACAAAAGAAGAGAAACTATAAGAAGAAGAACCACATGCTCAAGCATTGAGGAGATTGACTCATGAAGAATACAACTAGAAAGGTATACTCCCCTTCATTTTCTTTCAATTTTTGCGTTGTTTATTACTCATGATGATCCTCATGGTGTTAGTGAGGTAGTGGGTTTAGGGAATGGAAATTTTTGCAAAAGGGTCATGGTTGAAGAAATGGCAGCTTTTGAAAAAAATACAACTTGGGTTTTAATGGATTTGTCAGTTGGAAGAAATCCCAATAGTAGAAAATGGGTATTTAAGAAGAAGTTGAATGCAAAAGGCAAAGTAGAGAAGCAAAAATATCAAATAGTAGCAAAATGTTACTCCCACGTAAAGGGCATTCAATTTGCTGAGTTTTTCTCTCTTGTTTACAGGTTAATACATATATTATATTTATTTTATCTATTTCTACTCATTTTGATTTTGATTTTGAACTAATGGACATGAAAACAACATTCATATATGGGGATTCAAAAGAAGAAAAGTACATGAAGCAACAAGAAGGATTTTCTATGAAAGGAAATAAAGTGCTGGTATGTAGGGTAAGAAAACTCCCTTTATGGATTAAATTAATCACCAAGGGTGTGTTATAAAAAATTTGAAATGTATATCTTCAGACTTGGCTTCACAAGTAACAAAGAGGATCACTATCATGTGTATTTCTAATTATTTGATGCTTGTCTTATTTATTTGGTGTTATATGTTATTGATTGAAAATGATAGGGAAATCATGTAGGAAGTGAAAACTCAATTGTCCTCTAAATTGACATGAAGGATCATGGTGCTACAAATTTAATTTAGGCATGGAGATTAAAAGGTACAAGGAAAATAGGAAACTATGGTTAAATCAAAGGATTTATTTTGAGACAATATTGTAGAGGTTTAATATGCAGTAATTTAAACTAGTAAAGGTCCCTATTCCTATAGGTGTAAATTTATTTGCATATTCGTATCCTAATACACTTGAAGATGAAGAGGGCATGTCTAATGTTCGATATGTCAATGCAGTTGACATTTAATGCATGCAATGGTTTGTACTAATCCAAAAATTGCACATGTAGTCAAAGTACTAAGTAGATAGATGCCAAAACTAAGGAAGGAGCATTGAACAACAATAAATAAGGTTTTTGGGTATTTGTGTGGCACTGCTGGTTATGGATTTTTCTACCAAGGAATATGAATATTGGAGAAAGTGTTAGACATACATGACTCTGTTGAGGCAGACTAGGCTAGATGTTTGGATAAAAAAATATCTACAAGTGAGTATGCATTTAACCTATTTGGAGTAGCAATTAGTTGAGTGAGAAAGAGATAGTTTGCAATGGTACTCTCAACTGTAGAATTTGATGGCAGCCACTCATGAAAGAAAGTAATTGATATGGTTACAAATATTGTGTTTAGGAATTGCACTCGTAAAAAGTTGTAAGGATAGATTGTGATAGTTAGAGAGAAATCTTCCTAGTGAAGAACGTAGTTTATCATTCTAAGACAAAGCATATTGATGTTTAGTACCCTTTATGAGGTATATGATTGAATAAAGGAAGGCAATGGTAAATTCGGATACTTTAAGGATGTTACAGATTATTTAACAAATTTATAAGCAATAAAAAGTTCTATTGGTGTAGAGAAACAATGGGAAATACTACCATGAATTATTGATCATGTACTCCTGTGACCTCCTACCTACAAAGAAAACAACATGTGGGAGAATGTTGGGTATGTGTTATATTCTTTACATGACTACCCTACACATGATTCTTTGCATAGAGCACAACACCACTGCAAAAAAATTGAATGGTTTTTTGCATTCATTTTTGGTGGTTTTTTACTCTCAACTTTTTCTTTTAACGATTTTGTGGTGCATGGTGGTTTCATCCCATGGTTTTGTTATTATAGTTAAGGAACTATAGTTCTACTATAATATGGGGTAAATTGTTGGTTTATGGAATCCCTAAGATTTACATATAATATTATATTAATATAAAGAAAAAAATTACTGAAAATATTTTTGGTTTTGTCGATTTGGATTTCTAGGGTAAAATCTTTGTGTTATTGTGTGTGTGCGTATTCCATTGCATCTTTTTTATTTTATTAAGAATCTATTTGCAAAAAATAACCATACAATGTTAACAACTATATTTTAGGCTACAATGGTATGTTTTAATATAGAAACATTGCTCGAGTAGATATGGATGCTAGATATCGATGGCATGCAATATAATTATCATTTCTTCTTCATAAGTTTATTTTAGCAAGTGCATGTCATAGAATTTTTTACTAGTAAATGCTAATGGGCATCTATATTGCATAAGTAATAATTTGATGCCTTTATTGGAGGTGTCACAATCCATGACAAAGGTCTTAAAATTTCCTGATAGAATGAGTACTAGGGTTATACACAACATTCTTCAAATCATGGAATGTTTTCAATGTTGCGAGGGGAGATTGTGATAGCCTTGGTCATTTTTCCAATGGTGAAATGCATTGTAATATTTATGTAAAAATTTGATAAAAAAAAAGGAGCTGAGTAGGGACATGGATTCTAGAGACTTAGAATGGTGACTTGCTTGGGATGCTTAGTCTACTTGCTGCATGAAGAACCCAACAGTTTTGGGACAACCCATGCAGTATGTTTGTTGTGTTTTAATGATCTGGTGTTTAATATTTATGGCCTGCAAAGAAAAGGACTCAAGCCCATATTTTAATTGGAAAGAGGAACAATAAAAATGACACAAAATTTAATGGGATAGAGGATTTCTGAGTAGTTAGAAAAAAAAGGAAGGAGTGGATGTCAACAATGACATTGAGTAGCATGGAAAAAAGGAACAAAAGGGAAGGGATCATTGCAACACAAGAGAGAAACGCAAGGGAGAAGAATGGAGTTGCTAAAAAATGTAGTAACAAAGACTTTGACTGGGAGGGGTGCAACAAGAGAGAGAGAGGGGTCCAAACTACTGGGACAGTGCAACAACTGAGAAGTGAGAAATTGAATGGGTGCAACAAAAAAGAGAGACAAAGGTTCGAGCTACTTGGACAGTACAACAATTGAGAAGTGAGAAATTGAACTTCTAGCATGGCTGCAATTGACAAGAGGCAGTGGATATCAGGAATCCCTATGCTTGTTATTAACTGCAAATGAACTGGTGGACGAAGGACAAAGGACCTCTAGAGTCCATATTTTGACCAATATTTTTTATTCAATGGCTTGAGCAACCATCTCAGTCTCGGGAATCTAGCTCAGGAGTGAGGGCTACAAGAGAGACCTGGTTGCATCTATTTACAGTTGGGTGGAGAGTTACAATTCCTAACTTAGTTTCCCATCTTCAGTTGAATCAAAGATAAGTTCCTCCTATGTAATATCTACTATGAAATCATATTTAAGTTGTGGAACTAATTTTTTAGTTTTGATATGGAATTACATGGCTTCCAGTGGTTAAAGTAATGAATTCCTAAAATTGGTGCTTTGTTTTTATGATTTTTCATTTTGTTCTCTATACAGACAATATGTAGACATGTATAAACACCTACCAGAATGCATCCTACACTAGTTGTCACAATTAACTTCAAGCTTATTAAAATGATTGTTCACACAAGAAGTCTAAATATGGGTGTTTATTCTATTCTTTATTCTAAGAAGGATAGTTAATATTTATGAATTTAAAGGTATAGTAGTCCGAGCACTAGTTATTTGCTTGGATGCTGATATTTAAGCGTTGATGTTCCTTATGCCTAAATCACATACATACAAACACTTATGTGAAAACTGTGCACACTAGTTATTATACCATTATATTTTAGGCATGATAAAATATTAGGTACTATATATATAAAATAATATTAACCCACATTTACCTTGGATATTGAATAATGTATTGAAACCTTGATGATCCCAAGGCATAATAGACTTATATAAGAGAATATGTGTTATTTTCACTGCGCCGGTATATTAATGGCATAACGAGTAGAATGAGGCATATAAACCTCGTTGAAGGGAAATTAACAATGCATGGAGGCTTTTAAATAGTCGTTGAAAACGCGAATATGAAGACACCCATAACCCATAGAAATGTATAAATATTTATAAATACACATGAGCAATAACTGTGGACACTGGCATTAAAATCCTAGATTTAGGGGTTATTATACTGTCATAAATTCACACGCAATCAAATTTGTTATGACTGTGGTAAAGGGATAAACTTTGTATTCATAATGGCCGTATAATGCTACGAATTTTGTAGGTTGTGCTGGGCCGTCTCCCTATGCGTATGTATATCAACGCTATAGGTGCATTTGTTTCATTTAGAAAGGCATATATATATATATAAAATATTTATTTATTGGGAACGCCAAGATTTAATATGGAATATATATATATATATATATATATATATATATATATATATATAATCTATGATAATCGGTAACTGGTGAGAGTTACCCTGAACAGGCCCAGGATCAAATACAACTAGCTGCCACTATAAACCTAGGCTAGGTGCAACAGCCTACAAGCCGCACACAATAGTAATTAACTTATGCCTCAAGAAGACCCGAGACGTCTGCTCTGGGGTCGCCTACTCTTTTAGCCAAGGCACAATAGGCTATATACTCAATGAGATTTGAACCTCCATCTCGTGGGTTTCACCTAGCGAAACTTACCGTTAAACCCCATATCATTGTATTGGAATACATATTACTTATAAATGCATACATGTATGCATTTACATAGGGTAAGTGTGTAGCTTGAAATGCTGAAGTTCACCACACATCACCTATATATATTGCATTATATCGTATATGTTGGGAACACCGAGATTTAATATGGAATACATATAACTTATAACAACATACATATACATCGGGATAAGTGTGTAGCTTGAGATGTTGAATTTCACGGCACATCACTTATATTCCTTTACCATGACCATATGCATAGGTATCTGCAATGATGGTGGTGTAAGGGTAGTAAACCCATTTGTAATTTCATGTAGTGTTGTACTATTCTCCAGGCCGGTGCTAAGAAGTCTTTGGGCACACACCTAGGAATTTTGTTTATTTTAAAATGTAAATATATATTTATATAATATGCTCACATATGTAGTGGGGAAATGAGTATGTATCAGTAATGGAATGGTATCGTGGGACCTTAAATAACTTAGTCATTAGTCCCTGCCTCCGGCATAGCAGGGACTATAGCATTCGATC
The DNA here is from genome assembly GCA_031772625.1 of Pinus tabuliformis. Taxonomy (NCBI): domain Eukaryota; kingdom Viridiplantae; phylum Streptophyta; class Pinopsida; order Pinales; family Pinaceae; genus Pinus; species Pinus tabuliformis. The sequence continues at coordinate 171,916,253 of CM062817.1, read as the reverse complement.
GAGCGTTGACTAGCGATTAGTTCTTCTGTTGACCGTAAATTTTCAGTGTTTAAGCAATTTTAAGCAAAGTTTATTGGTGGCGATTTGGCTCCAAAAAAATTTAACCAAACTTTCGATTTCACCCTCTTATTGCAAGCGTCTCTTGCCCCGATGTGATTTTAGTGAGGGCAAGTTATTTTATCCTAAGTTTTTTCTTGCCTCCACACTTGTTTACACTTGTCAACGTTGTGTGCTGGCATGATTGTTCAGAGCAGTGAACAGGTGGTGACTGGCTGGCATGATTGTTCAGAGCCGTGAACAGGTGGTGACTGTTTGTGAGTCTTTTTGCATGTAGTCACATTGATAGAGGCGTCCTCCGGTTGCATCAGAGCACAGTCGGTTCAATTCAATTCGCATCCGAGCCAGCCAGTTCAATTCGTAGAAGAAAAGTAGAGAAAGACAAAGCCTAATTGCACTTCTTCGTTGATCCACTGTTGCCTATCTTATCCCGTTAATCTGCCCCTGGAGGTACAATTTCGAAATTCAATTATTATTTTTTGTCAGCCTAAAAAAACCATAACTTTTCATTATAATCTGCCCCTGGAGGTACAATTTCGAAATTCAATTATTATTTTTTGTCAGCCTAAAAAAACCATAACTTTTCATTATAAAAATGATTACAGTGGCTTGTTTTTGTTATGCTTCTTCAAAAAACAATTTTGAATTTCGAAATTCAGTTAAACAAGTTAAAACGCTTTACGAAAAGGGAAAAAACAATACATACAGCTACTGTAATTACATTAGAAACGAGGGCACATCAACACAGCTATAAAAAAATAAGGCATGTACGTTTTACCCCATTAATTAGACAAAATCATTAAAACCCTATAACAAAAAGGCTACATAAGAATGCATTTGTGAGAAAAAATGCCCCATTAAAGCTCAAAATAAGTAAAAGCGTGCCCTTTTCTCACTAGCAACAAAACCTATAATGTGCTTGTTTACGTGAATGAGAATCGAACCCACGACCAACATTGTTTTTTGTATCGAATACTAATATAGACCATTATTTATAAGAGAAACAATTTCTGATGAAATTAACTGAAGTTTCCAGCAATCTTGACCTCGTATCAACCCCATACCAAAATCCAACAAATTCAGGGCCAAATAGGTCCGATGGGTAGAGAAATGGGTAGCTGTGTGTGTGTCTCAGGATGAGAGATTACTTTCTGTGCTAACTAGATGCTCTCATGCTCTCGCCTTTCTCTGGGCTTCAGACTTACATGTATCCTATGGCCAACGATAGCGAAAAAGGGATCCATGAAAAATAAGTCGTATTTTGCCAATTAAAAATTACCTGAAACACTAAACGCTAAAAGCTAAAAGGCATGCAGCATGACGGATTTCCCCGCTACCGTCGACACTTTTCTGTCAGAGCTAGAACTGGCCATTTTATCATCCGAAATAGCTCTTCCCATCTAAAATGATAAAAAAGAATCCATCAAGATTTCACGTCCTGCTAAATTCATCCATTTACAGAGAACAAATTTCGGAAATAATGCACAGCATACCTACCTAATTAGCCAACGGACTCGCCGTTATTGCCAGTATTTCCGTCAATATAACGGTCGCACTCTCAGATGCTTCTCGGTCTTCTCTTTAACAGACGGACAGCAGCAACAACTTCTGTTCTCGGAAAAATGTAATTAAGATTCGACGGACAATTCAAGATTCAACGAACATTAACAGAGTTTATTGATTAGCAAGGAGATGAAAATAAGTCATCCCGGTTCTCGCTGAAACTTATCCCAAATAAAACATTAATGGAAAACTTCCACATGTAGTCTGATGAATGGGCCCCATTTGACCAACTTGGTTCATGCAGTTGATAACGTGTCTGTGGTAAGAAACACGTGTCAAACTTTTTCATCAAACTTTTTGTGATCTGAAAGGGTGTCATGTAACTCGCTGTCCGCATGGGTATTGGCATGTTAGCCATATGGCAGTCTCACATCTGCTAACAGTTAAATTTTTTTGGCAGAGTCCATAGTTGAAATGGATTCATTGCCAAGGAAGCGGAAAAGAGGAGCAGCAGTAGACCGTGCCAATTTAGAAAACACAGCTTGCCTACGCAATAATGGCGAGTCTTCCACATCATTAGCCTTGCACCTTTCTTTCCAACAGCAGAGGAAGCTGATAATGGAAAAGATGAGGGGTCAAGAATTGGGTTTCTTAGATTTGCATCCTACAGCAGCTTGCATTGCTCCTCCTCCTCCAAGAAGGGGTTGTTTACCTAATTCACCAGAAAGAGGATTCAAGAGAAAGGTTGGCTGTATTCTTGATTCTACCCGGACTGGTAGGAAGCGAAAGATTGAACAAGATTATGATCTGGGCCTCGAATTAGGACGAGGCAGATTTGGTCTGGTGAGAATGTGCAAGAGCAAAGCTACTGGGGAAGAGCTGGCCTGTAAGACCCTCCCAAAAAAGACTGAAGAAAATGTGTATAAGGAGATTGAGATTATGCAGCATCTGTCAGGCCATCCTAAAGTTGTCACACTCCAAGCGGTGTATGAAGATGAAGAATCTTTGCATCTTGTGATGGAGTTATGCTCTGGTGGACGCCTCACTGACGAGATGTCTAGGATTGGATGCTACTCTGAGCATCAGGCAGCAAACTTGATCAAGGAATTAATAATGGTCACTAAATACTGTCATGAGTTGGGCGTTGTCCATCGGGATATAAAACCTGAGAATGTTCTCCGAGCCAGTTCCGGACAACTGAAGCTAGCTGATTTTGGCTTTGTCCATGTGGTTTGCAAAAGGTATTTGTCTGTTAACTGCATCGTAATCAACTTTGGTTCATGGCTCTGCTGTCTATAATTTTGAGAATGTTACCATCAGGCAACAAAATTAGCTTCATTATGGTTAAAGCTGCCAATGAAACCACAACATTACAATATCAATATGCTAGCGGCGATTGTACAAAGTAAATTGAAAACCAAAACATCTAATTACAAGTACAGAGTACTGAGTGGAGGCAACCACTATGTTATTAACATTAATGAAATCTTGGCAGCCGAATTTGGATTTCAAAATGTTATCAAAATCAATGCAAAGGATACACAAACTTTAGAATTACCATCATATAAACCCGTGTTATATCATATGCACAAGTGCACAAAATGATCAGATTCTGAGTTTAGATGGGTTTCTCTAGTGAAGACGAAAAAACAATTTAAAGAATTTGGAAGGAACAAGGTCTAAAGGTAGCAAATAAGAAGCAAAAGTATGATAAAATATGTCAGAAGAAGATAGCTACTCCTATTGAAGTAAATCACTGTTCTTTACCTTCTTATTATTTTGATCTTGTAGTTTACATTGAGATTAATTTGACACTTATTTAGACTAACTTTTGTTGTCCAGTCATTATGCAAGTCCCATTCGACAGAGTTTGCATTGTACTTTCAGCATTGCAAGTCTCTGGCTTTTGATGACACGCCAGATTACGTATATTTGAAGGGCTTGTTCCAAGATTTGTTTAAATGTGAAGGTGAGTTTTTTTTTGGGTTCTTTATTGGCCTGGAAAATAAGTATTTTATTTGTATTTCAAACTCCCTTGGGTTTAGACTTTTTTGCCACCGACTATCTGCAAATAGTAATGCATATAACAGGATCACTAAGGACATATAGTTTATGTCTGCTATCATCTTATTAATTTCAAAATGGTATTCTTTATGCCTTTCAGACTGATCAGGTCTGTTCCTTTTTTTTTCAAGGAAAAAAACCTTGTATATCATTACGAGAAAACAAAATACAATAGAGTAGATGCCAATCGCATTTCCAGATAGCTCAAAGGCATATTATGCCCAAAAAGGAACTAGATCCAGGCCACATTATGTCATTGCTACATATTGCAAGAAAGATAGCCTGTATCACCTGACTATGTAGTGGTTATTTATCCACAAAATTCCTTGTTAAAAGTCGCCTGTCAGCAATACAAAATATGTAACAAGTGAAAATTGCTGAGTCTGTGTTGCGTCCCTGAGCTAAAGGCAAATAATTTTTTTTTTTGCACTGCCCAGGACCATATAAAAATGACCATCACTGAAAAATCATCCAAGGCAATCAGACCTGTTCCTATCATAGAAGTTAATAATATAGGAATCATTTATTTGGCTTTTATGTAGCATTATAGTGATTTTTTCAATCTGTTTTAAGTCTGATTTAATGGCTATTTAATTATCTTTCACTTTCGTTGCATATTTCTGTAATTTGTCACATTTGCCTATCTGTAAATTATTTCCTCTTTAAATCAAGGCAAATGACTGTTTTGTCCATTTCATTATCGACATGCTAAGAAATCCTTGTCTCCAGGTCATGGCTATTGCTATTGATAAGTGGTTTTGTATTTATAGTTAACTATTTGGCCAAACCATCTATGTTGTAGCATGCAAGCCCATAAATTTGGCTTTTCTATTTATAAGTTTGAAAAATGTAAATAACTTATATGTTTCACTCCATATGCAGCAATTATTGTGGATGCTCTAACCTTATTTTTTGTTATGTTGATGCACATAGTTCACTCCTTACGTGAGACTGGCTCTTTTCCATTTCTTCCATTATCGTCTGCCTGTTCCTTTATGTCGGAGATGATGACCATTCTTGGTCCTCTCGTACCAGGGCTATGGGTATATAGTTATGTAAATTGCACATTCAGGAAAAGGTCAATTGTTTCACCTCTCAGTTGACCTCTTTTCTGACCAGATTGAGATATTTTTGAAATAGTGCATTAACATTAATGCATGAGCATGGAGTACCCTTCCATCAAAGTCAGCCAGGATTTAATGTGGTCCCTATTGCTTTTTCATGTCTCTTCACAAAATGACAGTAACAGATAAGACCACAGCTATGTCAACATCAGAAAAAGAGCCCTGCTTTGCAAATGAACAATTCCATCTTCAGGTACATTTCCTTTAAAAATAATTGTATCTATCTCAACTTAATGTAGTGCATAAATATTCATTTGCCACTGCTTCTTCCATGATCTCATCTGGGTGTAAGTTGCTGCAGAGTGTAAGCGTTTTCTTATGTCTCCTTTCCTTACGCACAGAGCCCAAGCATTGCTGCCAGAATTGACGTGGATTTGATTAATGTATACAGTGGAGAATTATTCCTGTAAACAACGAGTGGCAGTGTAGTGAGTTCACTACCTCACTGCTGTGAGTTTGGTCCTTTGCAACTTGAACAGTCTGAAGACAACTTCCAATTCAACCTTGTAAAGCATTTCGTTCTTACAAGTTTGTAAGAGTAGTTGCTCTGATTATTATTACAGCTTTCCAAGACACTGTGTTCAACTTCATGCCATGTAATATTATGTTTGCTTGAATATTATACATATATTTTTTACCTTCTCCTTGCAGTTTTTTTATCAATTTTCTCTTTAATTTCTAGCTATGTTGCATGCTTCTCTATCTCATCTTATCTATGGTATTCGATACTTCCCCCTGGATATCCTTGTGATATGGATCATTATTGCCTTGGCTCCTTCATGGATCTATATACAGAAGACTTCCCCCCCTTGGATATCCTTGTGATATGGATCATTATTGCCTTGGCTCCTTCATGGATCTATATACAGAAGTGATACAACATGAATCTCTGTAAGATCCATAAATGTCCATTCTGGATATGACTGGTATGGATTCCCTGTCATATCCCTTCACTGGGAATAAAGCAATCAACAGTCGAGAATTTCAACAATATAAAATTCAAGATATGCTATTAAAATTTATTTGTACCATAGAACCACCTATCAACTAGAGCTTGCTTTTGGGAGGATTTTTATGATGCAGGCCTAGGGTCTACATGTCAAAGTAAAAACTTTTCAATAAAATACAACATTAAAATTTCATAAGATTGAATGAGTTGAAAAAACTTCTTCGTGCTCTATACATTTTGCTCCCATTTGGTGTTTGGCATTCTACTCTCCTAGCAATATCTAGAGACAGGAAGCAATTGTTTGCCTCAAATCTAATTGCCTTATGGACCATATTGATATGCACTTGCTTATCAATATTTGTAGGTTCACTGTCTATCAAATATGTGTTCAAACATCTGCAGCTTTCTTCCAATGCACAAAAATCTATATATAGGGGTCTCGACTTTGCAAATGTTGAGATTTTGAAGTTTAAAACACAACTCAACTGTACTGTTTCTGAAATTAAAGGAAAAAATATGAATGTTGAGAAACGATGAAGTAGATCTTGGAACCCTGTAGAATTAAATTTATAAGTTTAACTTATAGGAATAAATATTTCCTTCAATAAATAAGGAAAAGCAATTTTATAAGTTTGAAAAATGTAAAAAACTTTGAAGAAACAGCAAGAACAGAACCTGGCACCCTTGAAATCTCAAACCTATTGAGATACTTTAAAGTTATTAGAAGATTCTGATCTTTTTCAATGTCAGCTACTTAACTATTTGCTGTACTTTAACAAATTAAGATCACTTTACACTTCAATTCGTGATCTCTTGCAAACCCCAGCATTTCTCAACCCCAGCGGGGACTACTGCTACTATAGTGGCTCCCTTGTTTAATCTCGCTACGCACTAAATCACAATGGGATTTTGGTATGACACATTCCATACAACACTGAAATTGAATTCATCATCGTTTTACAACCATAAGTCTAGTGATAATAAAATGTGCGTGAAGGCATGTTGTATGGGCCATTGTTCATTCAACGTAAGGAATATAGTTCCTAAGATGAGTCATATGTTTTTAACCTGAGGGCCGTAACAGAGCACATAGATAACAAAACACAAAACTTCGAATTTACATGACAATAGAATGATTTTATACATCGTGATGAAGCTTCTTGATTCTGAATTGTCGATAGTGGCTTCTTTGGGAAGCTATCTACACTCTATAGAAGGTGCGAGAATTCCTCCTCAACTCTACAGAAGACTTCCTACCTAACACAATTAATATAGAAGGCGATTGGAATTAATGTTTTTCCAACACTCCCCCTTAATTCCGACCATAAGATAAACACATAAAATACCCTATAGCACAATACATAAGACACAAACATACTCGTAATTGACATGCCTTTTGGTCTAAGTCTCAACTAGGCTTACAACTTTCTACAACACATGACTTGATAACACATCTTTCATTTTTGCCTTCTTGCTAAAAGGTCCATGCTTGTTCATTTTCTGATGCAGTTTCATCTTCAACTTTATTGCTTTCCTTATGAGATCCTTCAACTGCTCTTTCCTTATGTACTTAACATCAACAACCTCTTCTGGATTGGGATGTAAGGCAACATCCCGAACAATGAAAATAAGGTAATTCGATTCATGCACTACCACTTTTCACCACAAGGAGCCTTGTAAACTACACGACCAAGTTCTTCTTCATCCACCAAAATTCACTCACCTTCGAACATGTGCGGCCTCTGAACAACATCCATGGTTGTATCCTCCACTGTCGCAACCATCATAGAAGTGGATCCAATCACATTTCTAACAATTGGGTTCCGGGAGAAGCAAGTATTTCTCTGAGTGATTGCAAGAATAAGTGTAATAGATATTCATGGTCATAGATAAAACTATTTTGTTAATTGAATAATTCTTTTGACTCAAAAATGCTACTGGAATAAAAAAATATTACCCACCAAAAAATACTTCAAAATGGACTCTCTAGAAAAAGATCATAAACAATATCATTATCAAACATTATCCCACAAATTGAACTCATTGTACTCCAGTCATATCGGTGGCCTTCTACGCAGCTCTCCACACACAGTGGCCGCCACATTCAGCTCCACACATGTCTCTTCCAACAACAATTGATCACACAAATCAGAGGTAAACCCTCGAATTAATCTCTAACATAGGTCTCCTCTCACCGTCGAACAGATCCACTGCTCAACAGTGGTGGTCATCCTCCACACAACAGGATATCGTTCTACCTCCTTGCCAACACTTTTCCACTAGGCTTTCAGAACATGCCTCTTCCACTGTCTCTCTATAGCACAGCTGCACCTCAACACCAAGGCATGCCACAACAAACCTTCCGATGCGCTCCTAGCTGTAGTTTCAACCTACAAACACTACTCTTCAACAATGCTACAAGACATCCACAGGTAATTTTACACTCTCACACATCCAACAAGTTCCATGACCTCTCCCAATAGTAATAAATCACATGGTTCACTCCAACTCCCTTCGAGTGACTCGTACACTAGCGTAGATCACAAAAACAATTCCTCAATTACCCAACAACCTCACAACATCGCAACAACACACAGATTCACTCCTCCCTACCATTGATTTTTGCTGCCTTTAATGATCCCCTTTCCTCACTATTCATGTTTTATTTCAAAGCTAGAAAAAAAACTGATCTCTAGATTTCACCCAGCGCACTGAAGACGTAGCCAAGGACTCGACTCGAACCCACAACCAGACTAGAAAGAAACAACAACGAGCCGAGATTTGGGGCCATGATCCCACTAGATTTGAGTTAAAATTCCAACATAATAGTTCTACAGAATTGAGAAAAAAAAACAAAGCACCACACTGGGTTACTCCTCAGGTTGTGCAGCCACAATGAAATTTCAATAGCTCATGAACTATAGATCATAGTAGCAGTGACAATTTTTCCCTAAACGACAACTTCATATACATGGGATAGATTACAACACAAGAACTAACAACCATCACAAACCCTAAATGACTTCAAGCACAACTCCAAAGAAATGGTAGATCTACAAACAACAAACTCCAAATGTTTTAACCGTTTCACGCTGCACCAGTAAGACAAAACACACAATAGTGCTCCTTAGGCCAATGCTTTATGGTCCTCAACTCTCACAATGGTCAATGCACAACAACTCAACGACTTTACTCACTACTCAATCACACTTCGACACTTCAACGAAATCAGTTCAACATTAGTCATCCACAACTCCACAAGCTATGATCTGCACCACACACTGGCCACATGCAAGCTCGATGTTCCAACACTAATAAGCCTCCAGAACTGCACTCTCCAAGACAGATTCAGCCTCATGTAGAAACTACTCGAACTCTCCTCACAGCTCACCTGAGCTCTGATACCATAATAGAGTATGCAGATAACACAACACAAAAATTTTAATTTACATGGAAAGAGAATGATTTTATACATTGTGATGAAGCTTCTTGATTCTGGATTGTCAATGACAGTGGCTTCTTTGGGAAGTTATCTGAACTCTCCATAAGGTGTGAGACTTCTTCCTAAACTCTCAAGAAAACTTCCTACCTAACATAATTAATGCAGAAGGTGGTTCGAATTACTATTTTTCCAACAGACCGTACATCGCCACCACTTACATGGAGCTGAGGGCTTAAGCTCTGAAGCTGAATCCTTAAACCATGCGGCGATGTCGCTTAATGCCAATTCATTATTGGCTCTTAAATAAAGACCTTGTGGTGAAACAAATGTCGTAAGGGAGATTGTCTATTTCCCTTACACTGCTTGACAATACCCTCATAATGTTGGGTGTACACAACAAGGTGATTTCCATATAATACTTCACCTATCAGATCAATGTTACTCCACATAATCTTATGAGTGGTGACAACGTGTCTAATTTCTTGAATGGTGGAGACTAGTCTGAATGGACGAGAGTGATTAGATCCTAGAGATCGATGATTAACAACATCGGTACAAGTATGGAAGGCATGGTATGTTGATTAGTCTTCAGATTGTGTTACTCGACAATATGATTGTTGTATCAAGTGTGGGACATTAAAACATGTCGCGTAATACATGACGCATCATAATATTAATTCATTACCTGCAGTCGCTATATAATCTTAATATTTCAAGAAGAGATGCCAACTATAGCTAGATTTCCTCCCTGTGACATCAACATAAAAGGGGGTAAGCCCCACCACATTTTAGACCATTAGATGGATTGCAGGGAATAGTAGGCAGACATGTTGGTGAGGGACTTCCCAGTGATGTCAACAAAGAGAGAGTCGAGCCCTATGAGTTGTAAATCGACCTTTTGGAATTCAGACCATCGAATGTGCAGGGTGGTAGGTAGACCCCATTGAATGACCTCTAAACCTAGTGCTCACAATTCCTCTTGCTTCTATATAAACCTAGTGCTCACAATTCCATTTCCACTTTGTGTGTGGGATTGTGCTCTCTACCGATCCCTACACATAGTTTCATCTTTGGGAACCATAAAGTGATCATGATGGCCCAACAAGTTTTTTATTTTATTTTTATTTTTAAAATTCTCCTCCCCCTTGCCCAAGTGATCATCATGGCCCAACAAGTTTTGTTTTTTATTTATTTTTTAATAATTCTCCTCCTCTTTTGCTCTTATGCCCAAGCTAGTGCATGTCACTTAGTTTTCCTTTTATTAATGAGTGTGGCATAATTTTATTTTTATTAGTAACACAATTATTAGTTATATGAAATATGATATTGGCGAGTGTGGATTTATAGTCCGAGAGGATATTGTTTGGGAACTTTAGAATGTGATTCTCGGTGATTCCTCCCAACAATGTTACAAGTGCCTTGATCCAAATGGATCCTAGAAAACCCTATAAGTCTTCAAAACCCAAAAACTATAGCATAAGAAGAAGTTTTAGAAAAGTTGGATTACACTATCAGGAGGCAAAAACATGAAGAAAACAGTGAAAGCAGGCTTATTAGAGGCTTAAAGAAACTTTGCATCGGAGCTGTCAGATCTGGCTAATCAATGGCCCAAATCCGATCGGAAAATTGCAATCAGCAATGGCAAAGGAAGGCTATCGGTAGAGACCATATGGAACTTGCGATAGCGATCAGCGGAGTCAACGAGGACTGTCGATCAAGCGCGCAGATCGACGGCCCAAGTTGCATCGCAGTATCGCTATTAGAAAATACGAAGGAGCACTTACAACGGCCCGGGGTATGTGCGATATGCAATTGCGATCAATCGCATCGCAAGATCATGTTGGCACATTACAATGGAGTGGGGCCGATATACACATGGCTTGCGACAGCCAGACCTGATGGAGTTATTGACAATATTCTATGTATTTTGAAATTCGGAAAGCGGCAATTTTCTTTGTATTTCGCATTTCCGCCAAATGAATGGATTACAAAGGAAATGCGCCCGATGCGATATTACGGACCCGATTTAACTTATAGAAGAGATATTATAATATTTCAAATCTGTCTAAAGCCATTTTTCGGGGTTTTTCAGTGTTTAATGTATTTTTAAATATAAAAGGAAACAGGCAAGATTTCGGGAGGGCCAAAGGCGGTAAGTGGTTTGGGCTAGGCTCCGCCCGATCCCATACAATGGCAGCCACGTGTCCAGGCTAAGAAGTGAGAAAACCATCCTTATTGAGCGGTTAACCCCTGTACGAAAGAGCCACCTGAAATGAACCACAACTGTTGGATCTGGATCTCCTAGATCAATGGTGGAGATGTGATGACAGTATACAGGTGGACCTAATAGGAGTATAATGCGGATTTATGGATATTTGAAGTCCGATAAACAGTTTTTGGTAGACTTTTCCTATGTTTAAACATATTTATCTCTGTAAATAGAGAACAACACTTTCAAAGGATTTCAAAGGCCTGACGACCCATTCTGTTACAGAACAAGTGGCCACCATCCCTGAAATCGTTTAGCGATGATTTCTAACGCTCAAAAAGGGATCTGAGCAGACAGAGATCGGGAAGCCAGAGAGCCCGAGAAGGTGAAATGAATAGATAGCACCGATTGGCTTTAAATCCACAGACAGAGAGAAAACAGGGACAGGCAGTGCTGAGACAGAGTAACAAAGACAGAGAGTCAGTGAGGAGAGTCTATGTACTCAAAAGAGACTTGGGGGATCCAAGTACAACCTTATTGTTGTGTATCTGTTGTGAGAGGCTCAATTTGAGATCACTATTGTAAAACTCTATTTTTGAAGACATAATAGAGAGGTCACCACTGAAGGCTAGACTAGGAGACGTAGCCCAGGAGTGTTGGGTGAACTCCTTATTAAACTTGTTGTGTTTATGAGTGTTACATCTATTATGTTCTTTAACTGCTTCATTGTCTATGTATCTCGTAATATTATCGATCCATTGCACAAAGTAACATAGGCATATCCATGCACATGAGTTTGTAATACCTTAATAATTGTCTAAGATGATATATTAGATCAAGTGGTATTAGAGCTTTAGGTTTGCTAAGGTTAGACAAGCTTGTGCTGGATTGTTGAATGCTAACTAGGTCAAAGCTCAAACTAGGAGAAGGAGAAATTTTCAAGGCTAATCCAGAAATTAGAAGAGTCTATCCTAGGAGGAGGATGGCAGAACAAACCTCATCAAAATCAAACTCTCAGTTCATGGACAGTTTCATGACCATGAGAGCCATGGTGGAAGAGATGTATAGAGAATTTAAGAAAGGCAGAGGTGAAAGCACTTCAGCATCTCAAACAGAAAAAGGAGCAGAGGAACCTCTTCTAGATGGCCATCTAGAAGGAAAAAAGAAAGAAGAGAATCCCTCTCTGCCATCTACTCCATCATCACCATCCTCATCATCTTCTTCACATAAAACTAGCCTTGAAAAGAAAAAGAAGAAAGCTATTGTGATTAAATTAGATGTGAAATTTGATTTACCAATTTACGATGGTGAATTAAATGTAGAAAAGCTAGATAACTGGTTTAGATAGATTGATGTATATTGCAGGGTGCAGAACATCAATTCAAAAAGGAGAAAGATTCAGCGGGCTAGCCTTCACCTTGGAGGAATTGCCATAGTGTGCTGGGAAGGCAAAACACAAGCTGATTTGAAGAAGCATGGTAAAATTCTTTCTACCTGGAATGAATTTGTTTTTTCCATTAAAAAATAATTCTATCCACTAGCTTATATGCAGCAAGCAATGATGAGTTGGCAAACTCTTCGCCAACTAAAGGGTCAAAGTGTACAAAGCTAAAGAACTTTAATTCTAGGCATTTCTTTAGACTCACTTGAAACTTTGTTGAAGTATATAGGTGGTCTACACAGCTATTTGAGGCACACTATTCTCATGTTTAACCCTACTAGCATAGATGAGGTATCTATTCAGGCTACACATCTAGAGGCTAGAGGCAAGAATGTGAACCCAGAGATTGGGGGATCATCAAAACCCACAGCAAGCAAGAACAAGGAAAAGAAGAAGCAAAAATGGAAGGAGAGGAAGACAAACACTGTACAAAAAGACAAACCTTCATGCACTCACTGCAAGAAGAATGGGCATGATGATGAACACTGCTGGTCTTTGCATTCAGAGCTGAAACCCAAGAATTTCGGTGGTAAGAAGAAGAAGACTGTTGCGGCTATTAAAAAATATTTGGGGTCAGACTCAGGTGATGAAACAATAGCCACAACCATAGGTATAAAAGGTAAAAATTCTAAAGCATCTACTAGTAATTCTCCACAATCTAATGATAATGAAGACAATGAGAGGAAAAGACATGAGCTTTTTCATATTAGAGTTATTTCCAAGCATCAAAAGATTGATACTTTATTTGATAGTGGTTCACAAGTAAACTTGATTTCTGAAACGATTGTAAAGAAGTTGGGCTTACTAACAACACCTCACAAGAAGCCATATCTTTTAGGTTGGGTATGTGATAAAGCAAAGCTACAAGTGACTAGACAATGTAAACTTAGGTTTGCTATTGGGTCAACTTTTGTAGATGAGGTTGAGTTAGATATAGTTCCCTTGGATATATGTGGTATTGTTTTGGGAAGTCCTTGCTTGCATGATAGAAAAGCCATTTTATATAGAACTGGAAATAAGTATCAACTCACAAAAGATGGAAAAGAATATATTGTAAGAGCTCATCAGCTCAAAAATAACTACACTCTCATAAACTCAGGGCAGATGAAAAGAATTGTAAATTCATGCAAGCAATTTTTACTAATGATTGTAAAGGAAAAGGCCCTTAATAAAAGCAATGCATTTGAAGGCTGTGATGCTAAACAAAAAGTTGATTTAGAAAAAGTTGTTTCAGAATATGATATCCTATTTCAAGAACCTAAAGGTCTACCACCTAAAAGGGAAATAGTACATGATATTCATTTGCAACAAGATGCTCCATTGCCTAACATCGGAATGTACAGGTTATCCACTTTAGAGAATGCAGAGATCAAGAAGCAGGTACAGGAGTTGCTCGACAAAGGGTTCATAAGGCCAAGCACATCACCATGTGGATCTCCAATTGTCTTGGTGAGAAAGAAAGATGGCTCGTGGAGGATGTGCATTGATTACAGAGCACTGAATAAAATAACGATCAAGAATCGTTATCCTCTTCCTCGCATAGATGATCTATTGGATCAGCTGAAAGAAGTTGTTTACTTTTCCAAGTTGGAATTGCGTAGTGGCTACCATCAGGTTAGAGTAGCAGAACAAGATGCATGCAAGACTGCTTTGAAAACAAAGCAAGGGCTGTATGAATGGCTTGTTATGCCTTTTGGCTTAACTAATGCTCCTGCCACTTTCATGAGAGTTATGAATGATGTACTCAGGCATTTTATTGATGATTTTGTAATTGTATATTTAGATGACATTCTTGTTTTTAGTAAAACATGGGAAGAACATTTAAAGCATGTAAAGCAGACTCTAGATGTTTTGAAAAGAGAAAATCTCTATGTTAAGTTATCAAAATGTGAATTTGGCAAAACATCTTTGAATTATTTGGGTCATATTGTAGGGGGTGGTGAATTGAAGATAGATCCCTCTAAGGTTGAATTCATTGTGAACTGGCCTAAACCCAAATCTACTACAAAAGTTAGGAGCTTCTTATGAGCAGCACAATATTGGAGAAAGTTTATTGCTAACTTTTCCTTGATTGCAACTCCCTTACATGCTTTAACAGGATTGAACAAGGTGTTTCAGTGGGGAGGCAAACAACAGAAAGCCTTCGACACCTTGAAAGAAAAGATTAGTACATCACCAGTACTAGCATTGCCAGATCTTCAAAGACCATTTGAGATTGAAACAGATGCCAGTGACTATGCCATGGGAGTAGTGTTGATGCAACATGGTAAACCCATATGTTATCATTCTGAGACATTTAATTTTGCAATAGTTAATTATCCCACATATGATAAGGAATTGTATGCATTAGTACAGAGTGTGAAAAAGTGGAAACATTACCTAATGGGCAAAGAAACTGTTATACATACTGATCATCAACCACTTCAATATTTACACTCACAAACTAAATTGCAGCAATAAAGACACTATAGGTGGATGGGTTTTCTACAACAGTTTCATCTTGTCATCAGATATAAGAAAGGCATACACAACAAGGTTGCAGATGTGTTATCCAGACCAATCATAAATGAATCTACTATACTTAAGCATAACTCAGTATTGCATGAAAGCTACATTGAACAATACGCTCAAGATGTAGATTTTAAGGATGTATATGCAACTTTGAGTCATGGCAAACAAGTAGAAGAATTGGATTATCATGTTAAGGACTAACTCTTGTATCATTTGGGAAATTTATGCATTCCTCAAACTGAGAGAGTTAACATAATCGGAGAAGCACATACTTCTCTAATATCAGGTCATTTTGGTGTAAGTAAAACAGTTGCACAACTGAAAAGATTCTGTTATTGGCCAAGAATGCATGAAACAGTTTCTAGATATATTAAAGGGTGTACCATGTGTGCTAGAAGCAAGCCCAACAATAGAAAACAAGGCTTGTACACTCCACTTCCAATTCGTTCTCATCCTTGGGAAAGTGTTTCCATGGACTTTGTTGGGGGATTGCCAAAATCTAGAAAAGGCCATGACTAGCAAAATATGTATTTTAATACCTTGTAACAAGCAAATTACAGCTGAACAAACAACAAAGTTGTTCTTTTAGCATGTATGGGTTCATTTTGGGTTACCCACTTCTATTGTATGTGATTGAGATTCCCAATTTGTTGGGAAGTTTTGGTCTAGTCTATGGGAGCTAATGGACACTAAAATAAAGAAGAGCACAACCTTTCATCCACAAATAGATGGCCAAACAGAGGTGGTCAACAGGACAGTGATCCAGTTGCTCATAGGCTATTGCAGCAAGCATCCCAAGCTTTGGGATGAACATTTGTGTTATTGCAACATGTTTACCATCGTGCTAAACATTCTTCTACACAAAGATATCCTTTTAAGACTTGTTTTGGTTTTACACCAAGGTCTCCCTTGGATTTTGTCTTTAGTAAAGACATAGTAGTTGATGGACATAGTGATGTGGACAAAGCAACCAAGTTCATTGAACAGATCCAAGAAATTCACCAGGCAGTGCAGGAACAACTAGAAAAGAGCCAAGCCAAGTACAAGGCAAGGCATGATAAACATCGAATTGAGCATAGCTTCCAAGTTGGTGATCAAGTCTGGCTGTACATCAGCAAAGACAGAATGCAAGGTGAAGGTAAGACGCTGAAGCCAATAAAGTATGGGCCTTTCAAGATACTTGAGAAAATTGGTGAGAATGCTTTTCACCTTGATTTGCCAGCTTACATGCACATCTATCCAGTAGTTAATGCAGAGAACTTGAGACTATTTGAATCTTCATTGATTGAAGATCTCGAAGAGTGAAGTCAATTGCCTTGTGTTGATGATCTGTTGCCTGAATATCTCAATGATTTGCAAGAAGATATAGTGTTGGACAGGAAGGTGAGAACTACGTGCAGAGGGGATGTTGAGTACCTCAGAATTGGACTCAAAGGTTCAAAACCAAGCAGTGCAAGATGAATAGAGATTGGACAAGTGAGGAAGTTGTATCCTCACTTAATTGATGCTTAAAAACCAACTTTTGGTGGTCCAAAATCCTTTTTCAGTGGGAAGGCATGATCCAAATGGATCCTAGAAAACCCACTAAGTCTTCAAAATCCAAAAACTATTGCATAAGAAGAAGTTTTAGAAAAGTCAAATTACACTATCAGGAGGCAAAAACATGAAGAAAACAATGAAAACAAGCTTATCGGAGGCTTAAAGCAACTTTACATCGGAGCCGTCGTATCTGGCCAATCAACAGTCCAAATTCGATCGACAAATTGAAATCAGTGGTGGCAAAGGGAGGCTATCGGTGGAGACCATATGGAACTTGCGATAGCGATCAGCGGAGTCAATGAGGACTGTTGATCAAATGCGCAGATCGATGGCCCAAGTTGCATCACAGTATTGCTATTGGCAAATACAAAGGAGTGCTTACAATGGCCCTGGGTATGTGCGATATGCGCTTGTGATCAGTTGCATCACAATATTGCATCAACACATTACAATGGAGCGGGGCTGATATACACATGGCTTGCGATAGCCAGACCCGATGGAGTTATAGATGATATTCTATATATTTTGAAATCCGGAAAGCGGCAATTTCCTTTGTATTTCGCATTTCCGCCAAATGAATTAATTAGAAAGGAAATGTGCCCGATGCGATATTACGGACCCGATGGAACTTATAGATGTGATATTATAATATTTCAAGTCCGTCTAAAGCCTTTTTTTGGGGTTTTTAGTGTTTAATGTATTTTTAAATATAAAAGGAAACAGGCAGGATTTCGGGAGGGCCAAAGGCAGTGAGTGGTTTGGGCCGGGCTCCGCCCGATCCCATACAATGGTTGCCACGTGTCCAAGCTAAGTAGAGAATAAACCACCCTTATCGGGCTTTTAACCCCCGTACGAAAGAGCCGCTAGAAATGAACCACAACCACTGGATCTGGATCTCCCAGATCAATCGTGGGGATGCGATGACAGTATATAGGCAGACCCGATAGGAGTATAAGGTGGATTTATGGATATTTGAAGTTCGATAAATAGTGTTTGGTAGAATTTTCATGTGTTTGAATGTATTTCTCTGTGTAAACAGAGAACGACGATTTTGAAGGATTTCAAAGGCCCGATGACCCATTCCGTTACAGAACAGGTGCCCACCATCCTTGAAAGAGTTTAGCAATGATTGCTAACGCTCAGAAAGGGATTTGAGTGGACAGAGGTCGGGAAGCCAGAGAGCATGAGAAGGTGAAATGAACAGACAGCATCGATTGGCTTTAAAGCCACAGACAGAGAGAAAACAGGGACATGTAATGCTGAAATAGAGCAACAGAGACAGAGAGTCAGTGAGGAGAGTCTGTGTACTCAAAAGGGACTTGGGGGATCCAAGTACAGCCTTATTGTTTTGAATCTGTTGTGCGAGGCTCAATTTGAGCTCACTGTTGTAAAAGTCTGTTTTTGAAGACATAATAAGGAGGTCACCACTGAAGGTTGGACCAGGAGACGTAGCCGAAGAGTGTTGGGTGAACTCCTTATTAAAATTGTTGTGTTCATGTGTGTTTCCTATTATGTTCTTTAACTGCTTCATTGTTTATGTATTTCGCAATCTCATCGATCCATTGCACAAAGTAACATAGGCATATCCATGCACATGAGTCTATAATACCTTAATAATTGTCTAAGATCATATATTAGATCATGCCTGGAGAACTTCATGATGAAAATATAGTACTATGTGATACATTTTATTAATTAGAAACATCTATTTATACAAATAAACTTCAAGGAATACAATTATGTCTCAATAACTAGAAATACGGGAAATACCTAATCTATGTCCTAACTATGATTACATACATAATCCCAAAGGATTATTCAACATTTCCCCCCTTAATCCAAAGGGACATATGACATGCCAAGTAAAGATCTAAATTTTTCAAACTTTTCACGTCCTAATGCTTTGGTAAAGATGTTTGCAATTTGTTCTAAAGTTGGACAATGTGTCAGATGAATTATTTTGGCCTCTACATGATGTCGAATCAAATGATACTTGGTGTTGATATTTTTGGTTCAATCATGAAACTTTGGATTGTTGCCCAATTGAATTGCAAAAGAGTTTTTGACAAATAGAGGAGTTGAAGCCTTTTGTTTGAGTCAACAAATCTTCAAGTATTTTGTGAAGCCAAATGATTTCTTTTGTAGTTTGAGCTGTTGCAACATATTCGGCTTCGGTGGTAGAATCAAAATGAACAGATTTCTTGTGTAATCTCCAAATGATGACTGCTGATCCAAGGTTCATCAAATAACCAGAGGTTGATATAACATGCTCCTTATCACCATCAAAATCTAGTAAGATGGAAGTCTAAAACTTTCGAAATTTGATGCAATATGTAGTTGTTCCTTTTAAATATTTAAGATTTCTATTTAATGCTACTCAATTCCCTTCACAAGGTTAATGCTACAACAAAATTTATATCATTGCGAGTAGTAGAAAGATAAATCAAACTTTCAACAATTTGCATGTACTTTGTTGGATCTTCAAATGGTTTGCCTTCTTCTGAAGTGAGTTTCAAATTCTATTCCATTGGAGTAGAAACAAGATTACAATCCACCATACCATATTTGTTTAATAACTTTCCAACATATTTCTTCTTAGAGATAAAAATATGTAGAGATTTTTTATTAACTTCAATTCCAAGATAATAATGAAGTAAACCTAAATCTGTCATATCAAAAACCTTACGCAACTCCTTCTTAATAGATGATATATAGTCATTATTTTTCTTTGTAATCCTTAAATCATCAACATAGACGACTAGATATACATATGATCTTCCAACTTTCTTAACAAAAAAGTTACATCATCTAGGCCCAACATGATTATAATTCAACTTAAGAAGATGTTCAGTTAGTTTCTCATACCATGCATGTGGTGCTTGTTTCAAGCCATACAAAGACTTCATTAATTTGCATACCTTTCATTCTTTCCTTTTGAAAGAAAAACCTTCTAGTTGAAACATGTAAACACATTCCTTTAAATCTCCATTTAAGAAAGCAATTTTAACATCCATATGATGAATTTTCCATCCTTTTTGTGCTGCAATAGCAAACAAAGTTCTAATAGTGCCCCATTTAGCTGTAAGAGAAATTGTTTCTGTATAATAAGTCTTGCCTTGTGCTTATCAAGTGAACCATAGACTTTATACTTAGTTTTATAAACCCATTTGTAACCAAGAGGTTTGATGCTAATAGGAGGATCCACCAGCCTCCAAGTGCCATCTTTTATGAGGGCATCATATGCATTTTGCATTGCATATTTGCACTGATCATAACTAGCAACTTCTTTAGAACAGGTAGGCTCAAAATCAACAAAAAAATTAAATTCACAGTCATGAGAATAGTTACATGAAGAACTCCTTGTCTCAAACTCATCATATTTCCTCAAAAATTTTCTAATACGAGTTGATCTTCATACTTTTTGTGAAGGAATTTTCTCATCTTGTAAAACAAATTCTTCATTATTTTTGTACCACTTTATGTTCTTGTTGTCTCTGACCCTGTTGTTCTTGTAAAAACACTTTTATCATCCAATTTATTTTCAACATAGAACTATTATCACCATTTAAAGTCAATTTTGAAGGAAATTCCACAGACTGATCTAATATGGGAATCCCCCCTTCAAGATGTGGAAGAATATTATCTTATTCATAATAAAACTTCTTAGACACAAACTTTTCTAATTGATTAAGTTTCCTATCAACAATGGGTGTATCTTTATCAGATTAAAGAAAAACTACATCTCTTGACAAAATAAACTTCTTATTCTCTTCATCATACAATCTGTATGCCTTAGAAGTCATAGAATACCCCAAAAATATACATTTTTTTCTTTATGCACTCAACTTATTTCTTTTTTGTTTAGGAATCAAAGCATAACATTGAGAACCAATTTTTTTAAATGTTGAAAAATAGGAAGACGATTATACCACATCTCATATGGAGTTTTATTGTTGATGATAGAGGTAGGACACCAATTTATAATATAAATTGCATAGAGTGCTTCTTCTCCCCAAAACATCAATTTTACATTATTAAAAAACATCATCGATCTAACCATATTGAGCAGTATTCTATTCATTCATTCTGCAACACCATTTTTTGTGGATTATAAGATATCATGGTTTGGTGTTTGATTCCATTCTCTGGCAAATATCTTTCAAAAACATGTGACGTATATTATCCCCCATTATCAGTTCTTATAGTACCTATTTTAAGCTAAGCTTCATTTGTAATGAAGAGATGAAATTTTTTAAACACATCAAAAACTTGTGATTTTTCTTTAAGAAGATAGACCCAATAGATCCTTGAATAATCATCAATAAAAGTCAGTATATATTTATTTCCATTAGGAGTGGCAATAGGCATAGGTCCACATAAATGTGAGTGTATGATACTTAATTTCCTTGAAGCTCTAGAAGTAGAGCTCTAAAAAGATTGTTTGTGATGCTTCCCCAATATACACGCATTACACGGAGTCAATTTTCTCGTAACTCTTGGAAGTACCTTAATTCCATGTTGTCTCATAATTCTAATACTTTCATAATTAATATGACCAAAGCGATAATGCCACAACAAACATGATGACGAAGTATCATTTTTTTGGATCGAATGATTAGTATTTAATGCAACATATGACATACCTTTCAACTATAATAACTTATCTTCTTCCACACCAATCATTACAACCTCATTATTAGTTTCTCTTTGAATTGCCACTTTACCATCAAATATGTGTATGGAATGTCCCTGCTGTCTTATTTGGATAAGAGATAATAAATTCCTTTGAGACTGTGGGATGTAAAGAACATCATTTAAAGTATAATCTGCAAGTCCATTAATTTTTAATTGAATAGAAACAATACTTGATGGTTTTATTTGAGACTTATCAACAAAATACACTACTCCATCAACATTATCATTGATTTTTTCAAACAAAACTCTTATAAAGGTCATATTACAAGTGGAACATGTGTCTAAAATCTAATTGTCATGCCATGAAGAAAATAAGATACTAAATATATCTTCCATATTAAAATTACAAGGTGCAACAACATAATGTGCATTCTCAAAAGACTACCTTTTTTCTCGAATTAGTTGATCTTTCTTTTTAAGAATTTGTTCTCTTCTTTCATTAATTTTCTTACAATTTGCAGCAGTGTGTCCAATTTTACCGCATATAAAGCATTTTTATAGTTTTTATATTAGAAATATTTATTTGTTTATCATTCTGCTGTCTATCTCTCTGATTATCCCCCCCCCCGCCTCTATAATTCATCCCGCCTCATCCTCTCCTACCCTTAGTATTTCTAATTGATTCTTCTTGAGGGTTTTTGTCTTTTTGAGCAAGACATACCATTTTAGTATTATAATTTTGTAAAGTTTCTTTCTTGCCAAAAGACTTCTCCATTTTTTCAATTTTTCATACGAATTTGTCAAAATCTAAATCTTTTAATTGCCCACTAGCTTTGAGAGATTCCAAGTAGTGTGAATAAACAGGGTAAAGGGATTTTATAAAGGTAGTAAGTTGTAGATCAACGTTGAATCTAGTAGATTCAATTTAATGATTGATGGATTTCAGATTCAAGTTTCAATGGAGCATTATCTTTCATTTCCAGATTACAAAACCTCAATAATAATTGGGTTATCTCCAATTGAGAATGTGAATCATAAAGCATCTTCAATTTTGTTATTGCATCATAGCATGTTTCAATTTGAATATTGTATCTGCTTACCTCTTCTGAGACTAAAGTGGAAATTAAAGTATAGGCCTTTTTATCCTTACTTTCCCATATCGCAAATTGTTTTTCCTCATCAGGTGGTTCTAGTGCATTACCTCCTTTACTCCATCCCACACATCATTAAAAATAAGTGTATTTTTTATTTTTCTGTACCACTTCTAGTAATTTTCCTTCCCTGAAAGACTAAAGATACCAAAAAATTCATTTTTTCAAATAAAATTAGTAGTCAAAATTGTGATTATACTGAATTCTTTTTTAAAAAAATTCCTTTTCTCTTTCAATGAGACAATTTTTTTACTAAATACCAATAATAATTAACTATAAAATAAACATATCAGAATACAACCAATCCAACGAATGATGACAACATATCACAACCTTGCAACCTAGAAAGGATAAGAATATCTTGCAACCACGATCAATGCCTAGTCATAGGCATAAATCATGTACGAAATCGACAACAAGAAACCAACTAAAATCAACGACGGGGAATCAACGGTAAAAAACAATGGACAAAAATCAGCAGTGTGTATTAATCGATGAGTGGTTCGAGGAGATTATTTCTTGCAAAAGTCAACATAGGTTAACAGTATTGACTCACCTCCTGACATCCAACGGTAATCGACATCACTTCACCTACTGATTTTTAACATTGGTTGTGGTCTTGGTGGTGGTTTACCAAAATTGTTCAACACTAAAGGTGTGGTTGTGATTCAACACAAAGGAACACACCAGATTTAAAAAAACAATAGTGTGTGGTGTCGGGTAGTTTCCAAAACCAACTCCACACATTTAATCAATGCTACTAGGTTAGGACGAGCATGTCTCTCGGTCACGTACTCTGTCAAGTCAAGACGAACAAATCCACTGGGTCACGCTCCACCACTATACTCGGTTGGTTTCACAACGAGTTGCAACTTCTAAAACAATGGAGTTTGAACAAGACACCTCAACATTATTTAAAAACCTTACTCTGATACCACTCCCACAAATGCCTGGAGAACTTCATGATGAAAAGATGGTATTCTGCTACACATTTTATTAATAAAAGGCATCTATTTATATAAATAAACTTGAAGAGAGACAATTATATCTCCATAACTAGAAATATGAGAAATAACTAATCTATGTTCTAACTATGATTAGATACATAATCCCGAAATATTATTCAACAAGCATTCATAATAATAGTTATGAATACTTATGTATTTGTATTTTTTTTAATGTGGCGAGTAGTGCAAAATACAAAGAGATATAACTCAAATTTTTAGGACCACCATATATCTTCAGAGTATCACCAATTACCACCAATTACAGCCCTTATTTTGTTTTTAGATTTTCTTTAATAAAATAAAATGCATTATAATTTTTCTTCCCTTTAATATCAATTTTATGTTTATTGATATTAAATTGCATAAGTTAAATTAAATTTAGAATTCTTAAAATTAATTATATATTTGAAGATTCAGTAGCTAAGATTTACTTTATTAATGATTTAAGTTTAAATTTCATTTAAGAAAACATTATATTATAAACATCAGTTTCAAAATGTTTATAGCATTGTTGAAAATGTGTTCTTTTATGAAATTAAGATTTTAAATATATTTTATTTTTTATAAGAATATTTCATAATATTGTTAAAGTATAAATTTTTCTATTTAATTATAATTTCAAATATTTTGTAATTTTTCTTTAAGAATATGTGCTTTTATTTATGAATTTATATTTTTAAGGATATTTTTTTGGTTGGTTTTGTCTCAAATTTGTTAAGGGATTTGTTGGGTTTTAAGTTTGATATGTTTATTTGCATAATTTGAGCATCTCAATGGTTTTTTAAGATATTGAATATATATTGTTGGGTCTAAAATGCGGATGCAAATTAGAGTTTCATTTACTATCAATCTGGGTAAGTAAACTTCGAGGATCATCCAATATATATGGACTTAGAGACAAACTAAACTAAGCTAGGTGAAGAAATGCCAAAGCTCCCTTATAGGAGGTCTTTCATTGGGATCTCCAACACCTATTTAGTTATTTAACAAAATGAAATCTAAAGACATTGTGACAAGTGTAAGAAATATTAAAGCTCCCTTATAGGAGACTGTTCATTAATATTTCTAATCATCTTAATCAACAAACTATTGAAACTAATGAAATCAAACATTAAATAACAAATCAGATTCATTGAAAGTAATATTAATACTTTCTTATGAAAGGTCATTCATTAATATTTCAAACATATGAACCTAATGAAATTTGCAAACAAACATAAAATGAAAGCTTACCAAAACAAAAGTGTACATGCTAAACAATGGGGGCCCTTCCAAGGATTCACAAGCACATCAAAAGAGAAGTCAAATGTAGAAGATCAAAGAAGCTCCATTTTATTTATCTTCAAATGCAAATTGCAACTACATGTTCTGCATCCCAAGAGGTTCTAAAATATCCATTACAATGATTCCAAATTCTAACTTCTCATTACAAACTTATAAGATCCTAAGTTCTAAATTCTAACTTCTCAATTCTAAATTCTAAATTCTAAATTCCAAATTACAAATGAAGGAGATAACACTCCTATTTATACAAAAGTTATGATAACAAACTCATTAATGTGGATCCACTATTCCCTCTTCAGATCTACATATCCCTCAACCAATGGTGATACATAACCCTATTCTCCATGATCTTCTCCATGAGGTCCATGATCTTATCCATGAGGTCCGTGATCTCCTCAAATTCGAATTTGAACATAGAGTGCCACATAAGGGTGCCTTAGAAGCTTCCTTTGTACCTACACATGTCAACAAACTCATTCTAATTGTTAGGTATAAGTATATGGATATTATTTTCTAAAGTTTAACCACAAATTCACTTAAAAATACTAAGAATTAATAATGTTTTGGAAAACACAATGGTAACCCATTTAATGATGAAAGTGAAGCTCATGTGGTGACATGGTGGTGGAATAAAGGTGAGAAAATGTGTGAATGGAGTGAAAGTGGATGTATTTTAAGGATAATTCTTAGGCCCAACATACCCCCAAACTGAAGGTATTGCATGTCCTCATGCAATCTATTACATTACTTTTTGATACTTGAGCTTTGGCTTAAGCTTTGCATGATATCATTTACTTAACGTTTGCAAAGTGTTTTTGATGAATTGCAACTTGGTTGGTTCTTGTGTTTCAACCATATTTTGTTGCATTCAATTTTAATGTATGAACTTTTTATAATGATAATTTGATTTTTATTGCTAAGTATTTTGTTGGAATGCATCATGGTTGGTTCTTGTGTAACAACCATGAATGTGTTGCATCCAATTAGCTTTTTTAAGTACTTTTTACAAAGCCATTTATATGCTCATGTAATAGTGAATATATTTTGAAGGTATGTGGGTTTTATAATGTAATATATGAATATGGAAAAATATGAATGTGACAAAGTATGAATGTAAATGTATCCTCCCCAAAACTGATGGTTTTGGCAATTTTATGAAATGAGGAAATGAAGTTGTTTCCAAAAATTATCATTCTAGCTTTCAAGGAATTAAATGGTTAAAAGTTAGAAAATATCATACCGCAACTTACCCTTTCAAAAATGGATGAGAGTTGTGCATGTGTGGCTGCAAAATTCTGATCATAGTCTTCTTTACTTGGCTGTGAAAATGGTGGATGAAGTCAAAAAAGTGAATCTTTTATTGTTGTTGCATCTGTTGCTAAATTTGTTGCTAGATCTTCTGTTGAATGTTCAGAATCTGTTGCTGAATGCGGCTGAAAATGTATAAGGCTTGGAAGGTATACAAAATTTAGAATTTACACTCCCCCCAGCCTTATTTATTGACTTGTCCTCAAGTCATTTACATAAAAAATGGAAAAGTAATTCTGCTTCCTCTGCTACAAAGTGATTGGTCTTCAAGTCTTCAACGGAACCAACTCATTGGCACAATTCTTGTCATGTGAATAAATGTTTCGGTGTCGAACATAACAAGAAATTTTTAACTTAGTGACCTTTAATGGATGCCACAAGTCAACACGAGAGCTCCCATCTTTGATGTGGATGAGAGTCAAGATGCCTCAAACACATCTTTCTAAGTATGAATGAATTTGTTGTTGTCGAATACTTAGAACATCTGACTAACAAGGGACATTGATGTATTCCATTGTTTATCGGCCTGATAGCTTGCCCTTAAGGCATGCAAGCTTCAAGGTGCTTTTAGAAAAATATTAGACTCAAAGACTATGGACTCAATGGTGTATGGAAGCAAGGTTTTATTTGCAATGGTAGGGAAAAGGAAACTGACAATGAATATGTAACGTGGAACAAAAGGCTTGTAAATGAGCTTCGTTGCTTTATTGGTGGGTTAAGATTGATGAAAATGTAATGAAGTGTTTGTGGATAATGAGAAATGGATAATGACTATTGCTGGGAAAAGGTGAATTTTGGCATGCAAAATCTCAAAAATAGCAAATCTGCTCATTAATTTGGGAATTTCTACTAAAATAGCTGAGTTTGACTAGCATTGACGAACCACCTATAGAATTCGAATTTATGAGTGGATAGGTATTTCACCATCCTTGGAAATTTAGGAACAAACCCCAGACCTTCGAAATTGCTAATCTATCATGCAACATGTCAACCATTAAGCTATCACATGAAGTTGCAAGAACTTGTAATTTTATGGACTTGTTCTTTAGAATTTCTCATGAAATTAGTCTTTTGAAGATCAATTGTGTGCACAATTAGTTTCCTTAATGATCAGTTGATCATCCGAAATCTGCAAAAAAAAAACTTGGTAGAAAGAACATAAGTGTGTTAAAAAAGAAATGGCCATTCCCTTCCTAATTCTTATGCAAAACTTGTATGCCAAAATGAAATAGATTAAGGAAAATCAAAAGCGTAATTTTAGTCCAATTCCTGATGTTGATAACAATCCATTTTTAATAAATACCCATGAAAAATAAATTACTTCCTGTTTGTGTCAGATGGCTCATGGAATGTGCATGGAAAAAAGCTTGGCATTAGAGATTTGTTGTGTCCTGCAGATTAGTACATTACATAAAAGCATACAACAAGAAGAAGTTTTAATTTTAATGCCAAAACAAGATAATACTCCAAATGTTTGATAAATCAGTCTTCCAAATTCACTTCCAAAGTCTGCCAATGTGCTGTGCCGAGAGCACTTGATGTCGAAACAAGACCTGCTAAGGCACAGATCCCTCAAGACATATAACCACCCACTTCGCTGCCAGAATATCGCCTTGTGCTGCAACATCAATGAAACCCAATGCCTCTTCATCCTTAGGAACTGGTACTAAGCAAGTATAGGTTGACTGTGTAGTTGAGCTTTTCCACAGACAAAAAAAAAAAAAAAAAAAAAAAAAAAAAAAAAAAAAAAAAAAAAAAAAAAAAAAAAAACATCAAATAAATTAAAGTCTGATTTCAACAGCATTATTTTTCTGTGCACATGCACATGGAGGCCATGAGGATAGCCATCGAAGTAGGTGAAAAAAGGTAATAGCGCAGAAGAAACGTGATAATACCAATATCATTTGAGCACAATCAAACTGTAATGCTGACTGAGCTCCTCAAATGGTGACTTTCCTACAAAATGATATGGTTAATATGGCACGATTTTTAGATTTTGGAACAATAATTTTGAAGACCATGAATTGCCAATCCTTGCCATGCAATCGTGGAACTAATGAATAAACGAAGGGATGGAATGAGGGTAATAGTGAAACAAACGTTCGAATCAAGAAACGCGTGAGACTTCTTCTGTTATCATTCACAGAGCCAACATTTAATAGTGAAGCTTTTCCTGGGAGCTGGAAGCTGGCTGAATGAGTAGCGCATGCATCTGCCGCCATTTGGCAATATCGATTACCATTACCCTGGTATTGAAGTAGCACGGTTGTTTCCTTCCTTCGAATGTTTTCGCCAGATTGTTGTCCGACCAGAAGGCACCACTGAAGTATTTTGTGAAATTTGCATGGCAATATTCAGGAGCACTGATAGTGCTCAATCCAAGATTGATTTCCCATAGCTTAGCAATATCATCAATAACAATAAGGTCAGAATCAAGATAAATGACTCTCTCCACATAGGTATCCAAGATATCGGCCAGATAAGTCCGGGCATAATTCAGCGGTTGCTCCAAAGCCTGCCTGATGGATGTCAATATGAGGCCTTTGACAAGCCCTTCATCGAAATAATACATCTTAAATTTCAGATAAGGAAAGGTCGTTCTCACAACCGCTTGCAGCTCGTGCTTGTTACCTGGAATTAGCCTAAAGGAAGAACTGGGATGAGCTACGTAATGAAGAGTATAGCGTGGAGTTCATACCAGAATTCCTCTCCGTACCATTCAAGATTGAATCTGGCTCCCCATTCCAACTCTTGAGGTTGGGGCTTGACCGGTCAGGGAATGTAATTGATATTTGCATGCAATCGTTGAGAATCAGAAAATTGCTCAAATCGAGCCACAAAATCTGCATGCAAAATCGCTCAAATCGCTCAAATGGATTCGTGCCAGATTGCTATTTTGGCACGTTAGGGTTGACCAATGACTCTTATGAAGGATTTAGCCATTTCTTTCTGTATGATACAAGTTTTTCGGTCCATCTAATCCAACTGGTGGTTCAAATGGCCTTTGTAGTGGTTTAACACTCATTTCTATATGCCAGTTTAGCACATATTTGTCGATTGTAGTAACCACTAGTGTTGTTGCGAGGTTTCGAATCGCAAGCATGTAGTAGCATAGTATGGTTATAGCACACGTGGCTGCCTCATTGATTCAATCCGCAGTAGGAATCATCCAAGTAGAGTTTCTAAGTTCATGATACCTTGAATTGAAGCAGACAAGGGAAGTTCCCTCATAAGTCAATCTGGGTGTTTCCAACGAAATATAAATGCAACAAAACATAAATTCATCGAAGCATTACAAATTAGTTCAACACACTCAGTCATTCCATAAATTACAAGCCAACCTCTCTGAGTTCCATAAATTTCAAACCAACCCCACTGAAGGAACAAGTAAATAATATGCGACACTGCCACTCATGCCCGTGCTTCGAATACCTTCTTTTCTTCTTGTTGTTGCAGCTGTACCTGAGACCCCATATACCCACAGATTAGAATAAATAGAAAATTCTGCAGTGACAAATTGGTTTTTTCTCATTGGAAAACATGGGCTAGTGAGCCTAAAATTCGAAGGCTTTTTCAGGACAGAGTCTAAAGAATAATTTTATGCAAATATCGTTGTGGTTGCAGGGGTCAATGTTGTTGGAGTTGTTGCAAGAAATATTGTAGCTGCCACAATGAGTTCCATGCAGTTATATGCTAGTATTATTGCTGCTGGCACTAGTTGTTCTATGAGCGTCGTATATGTGGAGTAGTATTATTGAGTTTGGGTGCTTTGTTTATAAAGACTTGATTCTAAAAGTTTTTAGAACTTTTTACAAACAACATTTATTTGTTGCTTGTCTGCTTCAATTTCTTTATAATTGTTTTCAGTTTTAACTTGAAATTGCGAGACAGAGGATAGAGTAATCGTGTAAAACCTCCCTTGTCATGAAATAATTGGTTTCAAAAAGATTAAGAGAAAATATTTGTTTGCAATTAGATCAAGCTGAATGGATTTTTATTGCAGATTTCTTCCTTAAAGACTGACATTGAATTGTTTATATACATATTTGGCTTGTTTGAAGAAATGATCCCAGCACATCAAAGCAGAATATAATGAATATTTTGATATAATGAATATTTTGTACATCATGGAGCTGCAAATTGTGTTCTGTTAGGAGTAAATAAACATATGCAGAGAGTTTTAACATATTGATCAAATCACTAAACTACAGATTTAATTTTTAAATTTGGAATCGAAAATAAACGATTTTTTTTTTAAAGAAATGATTTCGATTTCTTATAATGCTGTAGTTTTAATGATTTGTGAAAATTTCAAGCAAGAGATTTTTATTGATTTGTGAAAAATAAATCAATATATTTTTCTGATCTTTCCTGATCGCTTGAAGCACAGGAAGAGAGCATACTAACCTATTGATTTGTTTTTTTATTATTTTTGCAGGTTAGCGTGGATGAAGTGTAAATTTATTCATGAGAAATGATGATGTTTTTTTTCAAAGAAAAACAAGACTAAAAACTCTAGCGAGATCTCGTTTTATTTTTCTAATCTATTCTACCTTAACTTGCTTGAAAGATTTTTTTATTTCCTAGGTAAAAGAATGCTTCCAGTGAAGCCACCTACAGACTAAGAATTCAAAAATGCTCACATCAAGATTTAAAATTTTTACCTTATGATTTGCAAACATGTGAGTAACCTGTCTTATTCTTGGAGTTGGCACAAGGTTCTTTTGAAACTAGTCTTTGATATTGTCCTTTCTCTCCAAGAAGTACCTGTTCAACATATTCAATTTTCTCATCCATAGATGGATTAGTAAGAAATGGGGGGGTTTAAAAAGATTGAATTTGAAACTAACTAAGTATGAAAATAAAAAATGCTCAAACTTGAACTCCGTTATGAAGATCCTGTTGTCACCAGGTTTCACAAGTTAGTCCATAAAAATAAATTTCAATAAAAATAACTTCCTAAGTCTATCTCCAAATGATCCTCCCCAGCAACAGTGCCAAAATGTTGGGTCTAAAATGCAGATGCAAATTAGAGGTTCATTTACTATCAATCCGAGTAAGTAAACTTCGAGGATCATCCAATATATATGGACTTAGATACAAACTAAACTAAGCTAGGTGAAGAAATGCCAAAGCTCCCTTACAGGAGGTCTTTCATTGGGATCTCCAACACCTATTTAGTCATTTAACAAAATGAAATCTAAAGACATTGTGACAAGTGTATGAAATACTAAAGCTCCCTTACAAGAGACTGTTCATTAATCTTTCTAATCATCTTAATCAACAAGCTATTTAAACTAATGAAATCAAACATTAAATAACAAATCAGATTCATTGAAAGTAACATTAATACTTTCTTACGAAAGATCATTCGTTAATATTTCAAACAAACATCAAAAGAGAAGTCAAATGTAGAAGATCAAAGAAGCTCCATTTTATTTATCTTCAATTGCAAATTGCAATTGCAAGTTCTACATCCCAAGAGGTTCTAAAATCTCCATTACAATGATTCCAAATTCTAACTTCTCATTACAAACTTATAAGATCCTAAGGTTCTAAATTATAACTTCTCAATTCTAAATTCTAAATTCCAAATTACAAATGAAGGAGAATACAAAAGTTATGATAACAAACTCATAAATGTGGATCCACTATTCCCTCTTCAGATCCACATATCTCTCAACCAATGGTGACACATAACCCTATCCTCCATGATCTTCTCCATGAGGTCCATGATCTTACCCATGAGGTCCATGATCTCCTCAAATTCGAATTTGAACATAGAGTGCCACATAAGGGTGCCTTAGAAGCTTCCTTTGTACCTACACATGTCAACAAACTCATTGTAATTGTTAGGTATAAGTATATGGATATTATTTTCTAAAGTTTAACCACAAATTCACTTAAAAATACTAAGAATTAATAATGTTTTTGAAAACACAATGGTAACCCATTTAATGATGAAAGTGAAGCTCATGTGGTGACATGGTGGTGGAATAGAGGTGAGAAAATGTGTGAATGGAGTGAAAGTGGATGTATTTTAAGGATAATTCTTAGGCCCAACATATTTTTATAGATTCAAAAATGAATTTTAAACAACAAAAAATTACAATCTCATTATTATTTTTTTTACCACTATATTATAGCCGAAAACAACAAAACATAGACTACTTAGACAACTAACTATTCTATGTTCTTGTTTTTAGCTGCAATTTTGCAATACAATTTCCTTTGAGATTGTGGTTTGCTTATTTAAAATGCATTTTTTGAATGGATGAATGGATTTAGTACCTTAGAAAATCTTTGGAGCAATCAAATTATGTAGATAATTTGAGCATCCCAAGGGTTTTTGAGGATACTAAATCCATTTATAGATTCAAAAATGTATTTTAAAGTACAAAAAATCACAATCTCATTCAAAAACATTAAACCAGTTGATTCTTGCGAAAAATTCCAAAACATAGAATAATTAAACTAATTATTCTATGTCTTGGTTTTTTTGCTATAATATTGCAATATAATTTTTATTGAGATTATGATTTATTATTGAATAAAAAGTATTTTTGAATACATGAATGGATTTAGTACTATCAAAAATCTTAGGAGTACTCATTACAACTTAAATTTACAATGCAAACAAATACATAGAAATATATGGCAATAAAAACAAAAAACAAAAAATAAGAAAGAACAAAAAAAACCAAAATATTAAAAAGTGAAACTATATAAAAATAAAATCTAAATTTGATTATATATACGAAATCACCATTCTTAAAAAAAAAAAAACAAAAAAAAAAAAAAAAACACCCAAAAATATGACATAAAAATTATTGATTAAAAGTTATTAGATAAACATTGTACAACTTAATTTCTCTTCGATTATTTAATTATACATTTAAATAAACAAGGTTATTTTAAACTTGGGATATCTAAGGTTAAATGGTTAAGATTTTATTGCATTAATGACTTTAATTCAGATTTTATTGAGTAAATTTGGAATGATAAAATAATATTTATAACATTATTAAGAATATGTCTTTTTTTTACAATATAACTAGTTTAAATCTACAAAAATAAGATATACACAGTTTTATAAATATTTTTATAACTATGTATAATTTTATAAAAAAATTATTCCACAAATGAAAAAATCTTACACAACAATTTCATATCTTATGATGATGATGATGATGGTTAATGTCCACTAAGACCAAATTTTGGTCTATCGGACCTAAAGAAATGAATTATTTAGTTTGATTTAAGATTTTATTCCTATGCTCAAAAAGCTTGGAGAGAAGCCTCCCGATCCCACTATAATTTTGACATCGTTAAAGGATAGGAAGGTCAGTATTGCAACAAAGATTATGAAACTGAGATCTAATGTGGCTGTACGTGGGGCACTCTAAGAGGAAGTGATTTTCATCCTCGATGTTCGTATTCTCATAGAGATGACAGATCCTTTCCATCCATGGTGTTTTAGGAACTGCCCAATGACTCGTTTCACTATGGAGGTCATGAGAGTTCATTCTAATCTTGGCTATATTAATTTTCTTCTTTGAGCTAGTTAAAACAGAGAGATACTTTTGATCTTCTAGGGTGGGGTTGATGACCTCCTTATAATATCTTAATTTTCTTTTAGCTGCTAAGTCTTTATCAAACCATATTTTTTCTTTGAACTTGAAGTAACAATATTTTTAATGTTATTAATGTTTTGCAATGCAACATTCTCGTCGATCTCCCAATGGTTTAACGAGGCCCTGGTGTCTTTATACCAACCTCGTTTGAGCCTTAGGTGGTTTTGGCTGGAATTTAAAGATAGTGTACAAAGTCTATGGTCTCCTATGTTATTGAGTTTGTGCTTGTAAAACAGAAGCCTAGTCATAGCTAGGCTCTCAATAGGGGAACGACCCACTTCTATAAGGAGAATAGGATAGGGTGTATTGCTTTTAATTTTGAGGTTATATGTTATAAAACGCTTCTAGATTTTTTCAATCTTTCTCTAGGATTCTCTAGAGATGTTGCAACCCCAAACCTCACATCCATATAAGATAATAGGAGTGATTAAAGTTTCAAAGAGGAACTTCTTTCTATCCAACATTACGAGGTTTTCCATTTGACAATTATTTTCAAGACCAAAATAAGCTTTCCACCCTGCATTAATCCTTTCCTCAATGCTATAGTTCCAATTGAGCTTGTGATGAATATCAATTCCTAGGTACTTGTAAGAAGACACTTCCTCCAAGTTACTATTGTCATACATAAAAATAGCATAAGTTTCCTTCTTGGATTTGATAATCATAACTTTTGTTTGTTGGTGTTAATAGTCATACCCATGGTAGAGCATAAACCCTTAAGGAGTCTAAGCTGCTTATCAAGATCAGATGGGTACCTTACAAGAAGAACAATATCGTCAGCATAGAGAAGAAGGATGATGACTGTCCCAGCTAAGATCATGCTAGCACAACCTGCTTCCTCTAAACAACCTTCTAGCTTTTCGATGTAAATGCCAAATAGGGTAGGGGAGAGGGGGCAACCTTGTTTAACTCTAATATTACACTTAATATCTTTCGACCACCCCTCATTGCTCTTTAACTTGGCAATTACATTCTCGTATAACCTTATAGTGGCAGCTCTCAACTCAAAAGGAACCTTTAGCTCTTCTAATATATTCCATAGGTTGTTTCTAGGAACCGTATCGAAAGTCTTTCTAAAGTCCACAAAGCAACAAAAGAGATTGGATTTATCATTGCGGAATTCCTCCACAATGATCCTAAGTGTAACGAGGTGGTCCGTTGTTGAGTGTTGCCTTCTAAAACCCGCTTGGCCTTTAGCCCACTTACCTTTTCTCTCAAGCCATATACTCAACTTCTTTTACAAAATCATAGCATATAACTTGGCTAAGAGAGGGTTGATCATAATTGTTCGATAATTAGAGGGGTTTTTTGTATCCCCACTTTTAAATATAGGGATAATGAGGCTCTGAGTCCATGGTTTAGGGAACCCTTTCTTGATCGCTTGATTGAAAAGCTTGTGGATGTGGGGGATTAGGACAGGACCTCCAATTTTTAACATTTTCGTCTGGTAACTTTCAATGTCCTTAGCTTTCCCATTTGCCAGGCGTTTAACCCCAAAATCAATGTCTTCTAATGAGAAAACTTCTTTCATTGTGAGTAGGGTTTCAAAGTTATCCATGACATTTGGAGATTCATAAAGCTTTTTAAGATAGGAATCCCAATAGTGTCAAGAAATTTTATAATTATCTTTAGTTTTCCTAGTTAGAATCTTCCTCAAGAATTTCTTAGGAGGTACCTTAGAGAGGTGTAAGAGATTCTCTTGTCTTTTACAAATATACTGCCTTTTTTCCTTTTAGTTAGGGCTTTATATATTTTTATCTTGCCAATTTTAAGAGATTCATCAACAGCTTCCTTAATTTCTCTCCTCACACTTTTACAATCTTTGTCATACCATGGGTTGGTTTTGTTATTTCCTTTATTGCTTGAAACTTTAATTGAGAACTTGTTAATAGAATATGAGAGGGTTGTAGTAAAACTATGATAGAGGTCTTCTATTTTTTCTATACTAGATAAAGGAAGAAAATTAGTTTTTAATTCATTTAGAAAGAGATCGTTTTTATTTCTATCAAAGATTAAGTTCTTTTGGCTATAAGGATTATCTTCTATGGGATCTCTATGCATGACAAAATTGAAAGTTATAAGTAAAGGCCTATGATTAGAGTCAGACTCATGGTCGTTTAAGATGTAAAAATTTATTATTTTGTTGTATAAAGGGAGATCAGAAATAACATAGTCTACCACACTGCTACCAAGTCCATGGATGCAGGTCATCTGGATAGAATTGGACCACTTCTTTAGACTGTTGCAAATTATGATATATTGAGCACTACAAAGCTTGACTAGCTTCGACCCAAACAAATTCTCCTTGAGGTCTTTGGAGCTCCTTTTGTACCGGCTAGCCACAGTAAGGTCTTCGTCTAACCAAAGAGGATTAGGGTTGGAATTATTGCTTAGAAGAATAGCTTGGTTGTTTGAAGTTCGAGCATTAAAGTCACCCATTAAAATGATATTACCTTCATTTGTTAGGCTAGAAATATCATTCTCTAAACCATTGTAAGGACTATTTTTATCTAGATTATTTTTCTTATAGAAGTTAAAATTCATGGGGGGAAATAACAGATTGCTATGTAGGTCTTTTTATCATTAATGTCAGTAATCTCTATCCAACTATATTGGTTGTAAGGGTTGTTTTTATAAATCCTAGCATGGTGGGAGATGTTCTTCTTAATGTAACAAGCTATACCCCCAATGCCTCTACAGGAGGATCGATTGTTCTAGGTAGACCATAATGCAAAGCCATCTATGTTATGGACCTTAATTCTTGTGCTCCCAAGTTTCAACAAGCAATATAATATCAACATCATTCGAGATCCAGCTTAGCTTGAGGCCTTTGTTCCATGGAAAGTCCCCACAATTCCAAGAAAGAATCCAGAGCATGTTGAGTTGTTATTTATTGCTATCTTTTTAGTTTCTATCTCGAATAATGACTTTTCTATTTCTGATTATTACCCGTTTTCTTTCCTTCCTAGCTTCTTTTACCTTTTGAACCTCATTTCTTAATTATGCTTGATATTCTGGAATAAGATCTTCATTTATAAATATTCCTATTCCTTTTAGACTTGAGGTTTTACTAAGTATGTCACACTTATGGTCAGTAGAGCTCACCTTTATCCGGATCAGCCTTCCTTTATTTTTAGTTAATTTCCCCAACCTTGTTGCTTCTGTGAGACACGTTGTTTCAATTTGTAATCTATTATGTAATTATGTCTGGGCTATGGCTAAAGTATCCTCATCTACCTCCTCTTTTAAACCGAAGATTATAAGGTTCAAGTCCCTTTTGTTACGCTCATGGTCTAATTCTATCAATTTTTTCATTTCATCTTTAATTGGTTTGATATCTAATTTACTTGCCACACTATTTAGGGTGAGGCGGCTATTAAATTTTTCTTCTAGTTCTTTAATCATGTCCTTCATTTTAGGACTCTCTAAAGTATCAATGTATTCTTGCTGGGATGTTTGGTTCATATATTGGTTTTGTTTTTCTATAACCTGCAACCTAGTCTCCATTGCCTCCATTTTATTATCCAATAGTTCTATTTTATTTTCTATTTGTTTTTGGATATTTTCTTCAAGGGATGTGAAATTATTTTCCAACATGGCTTCTAACTCTGTTTATAGCTTGATTTCTCTTTATTCTCTATTTTCTCTAAATACTCTATATACTCATAAAGGCTCTTTAGAGTAACTTTGCTAGGTCTACCTTTGGTAATCTTTGGTAGCTGTGGTGAACTATTCATACTTGAAAATATATGAGTAGATATGTATTAGAAAAAGATAAGGAATGTGTGCTCATCCTAAAAGTTATTATATATAACGCATTCCATATGTCTTTGAACATCGAATTAATTGAAAGTCGACCAAAAATTAAAGATATAATCTGTAATGTTAACATTGCAAAACATATATAATTTATTTTTTAAATTTGTTTAATTTTATCTATTTAGATGTTGATTGGTTCAGAGAGATGAAATCTTATTCTGAAATCATTGCAATCCTGCAATATAAGTACGACGATTACTATTCACACTGCGCCATGTCAATTTGTTTGTATTGAAAAGCTAAAACTTTATGACAAATATTATATTCATAATAAATGTTTAATTGCGAGGGTGATGAGAAATATTTCCAGCCTATTCACTATTTAATAGATCATTTCCAGCCTATTCGCTATTTAATAGATCTTCCTGACAGTAACAAATGGGCCATATTTCCTACCATGCCTTTATAAACTAGTTTACTGATTTCAGACACACTGTTGACAACTGCACACATTTGAATAAAGGCGAGGTGTAGAAGGACAAAACAATTAATGTGGCATTTACTCACTGTGAAATATTGCTCACATTGTGTTAATTGTTCACATCTTGTTAAATAGTTAGTTGTGAGTTAAAAACTAGCTCCTCTTTATTAACTAGTTGGTTGTGAGTCAAAAATATTCAGCTATCAAAATTTAAACATTTCTATTTTATGTTGTGTTTTTTGGTTTCAATTATTTTTTTTATTTCAAATTTAAGTATTTTAAATTTTAAGTTAATTATTTAAAAATAGTAATTTTGTTATTTGTATAATTTGTTTGTTATTTGTTAATTTGAATAATAACTTTATAATTTTATTGGGTAAATATAAATTTAGAAATTAAAAAATTAAAAACTGGACTTAATATAATTAAGATATTCTAAATTACTTTTAAATCATATTAATCTAGTAATATTTATTCTTATATATCATAACCAATTAAAATTCTAATTCAAAGTTTAAGTATTTTAAATTTTAAGTTAATTATTTAAAAATAAAAATTTTGTTATTTCATAATTTGTATAGTAATTTATTTGTTATTTGTTAATTTGAATAATAATTTTATAATTTTATTTGGTAAATATAAATTTAGAAATATAAAAATGAAGAATTGGACCTCTCAATATAATTAAAATATTCCAAATTACTTTTAAATCATATTAATCTTGTAATATTTATTCTTGTATATCATAACTAATTAAATATCACATAACAAATTATAAAATCAATAATTATAATTATAATTACATTCATAATTACATTCATAATTAATAATTAAACCAATCTAGATTCATCTTAACTCTAAAAATATTGCTAGCCCAGTTCATACTAGAAAATTGTACCTTGTACATGAGAGGGAATTGGCGGAATCAAAATGTAATTTCCCCACTCTTTGGATGACTACTTTTGAAACTAAGGTTGTAATCAAGAGGGATTTTCCCGAATCAATACAGAATTCCGCCATTTTTTGGACATTCGAGAGGGATTTGGCCAAATCAATACGTAATTCCACCACTTTTTGGATGTTCCAGAGGGATTTGGCCGAATCAATACATAATTCCACCACTTTTTGGACGTTCGAGAGAGATTTGGCCGAATCAATACGTAATTCCACCACTTTTTGGATGTTCTATGGCAATTTTCCCTGACATTTTATCATCTTTTCAACTAGTGATACTCAAAGTTCCATAAAATCGAATCTTCAAGTACATCTACATTGTAGTGATTGCTCTCCACTATTTTTTTCACTAACCTGATGCCAAAGTAGAACACTCCTTCTATAGCAAGGTTTCTATGAAGACTTTACCTTTGAGAGAAATCTGACCACTTTAGGGTTTCCAGCTTTTCATTGTATTCAAGAAGGCCCACTCTTTGGATGTCTTCTTTTGAAACTAAGGTTGTAATCAAGAGGGATTTGGCCGAATCAGTACATAATTCCGCCACTTTGTGGACATTCAAGAGGGATTTGGCTGAATCAATACGTAATTCTGCCACGTTTTGGATGTTCAAGAGGGATTTGGCCGAATCAATACGTAATTCCACCACTTTTTGGATGTTCGAGAGGGATTTTGCTGAATCAATACATAATTCCACCACTTTTTGGACGTTCGAGAGGGATTTGGCCGAATCAATACTTAATTCCACCACTTTTTGGACGTTCTATGGCAATTTTCCCTAGCATTTTATCATATTTTCAACTTGTGATACAAAGTTCCATAAAATCAAATTTTCAAGTATATCTGCATTGCAGTGATTGCTCTCCACCATTTTTTCGCTAACCTCATGCCAAAGTAGAACACTCCTTCTATAGCAAGGTTTCTATGAAGACTTTACCTTTGAGAGAAATCTGACCACTTTAGGGTTTCCAGCTTTTCATTGTATTCACGTCTTTACACACCCTATTCACACATTCATGCTTCAAATTTATTCTCGAGATTCAAGCACCATAGCCAGACCTAAAATCCATTTATCTAAAACATTTCATGAAATAACATGAGTTCCACATTAATATAATAAGACACTTGCGCCTCTTGCGAGATGGTAAATTGTGGTAACATAAATATAAATAAATATAAATTTTGATGACCAACCAAAATAAACAATTCCATAGCCATCTTTTACTCATTTTTTACCTCAGTTTTAGGTTAATTATAATATTGAAATAATGTAATTAGTTGATTTTATTTAATATAGATTAAATAAATAAAATTTACAATTAACAAAAAGATGCTTCATAATATACAAAATGTATAACATAAGATGATGCTTCACATTTAGTGGATTATGAAAATATTAATAAAAAGATAATTTATTTTAGACTTTTTAAAATTTTAGGGTTTTTTACTCTAACTTCAGCTAAAGTTAATTGTGCAAAGTCTTGATTTTGATTCCAAAGTCTACATATTATAAGTATGTTGTTATTAGCAATACAATTGTGCAAAGTCTTGATTTTGATTCCAAGGTCTACATATTATAAGTATGATGTTATTAGCAATATTGTATGGTATTGTTTTTTATTCTAATTTAACTATATTTAAAAAAGATAGAGTATCTACAATATAACCCTTATCTAAATGTAAAAATTAATTTATACCTTTCAAAATTCAATAATTAAACTATACAGCTTGTCATAAGATAAAAAATTATATAACTTAAAAAAAATACTCTATTAAGATTTTTCTTTTTCTTGTTTTGGATCAGATTTGATGTTAGCCAAACTTCACCTCACACCAAATTTATTCGATTCAGTTCGGTGAACCTAATGCGAACACAATTGGGGAGATTCTAGAAGTTTCATATTGAAAAATCTAAAAAATAAAATTATTAAAAAAACCCTAATCTACCTGCAGTCACGCTTTTATGAATTTTATAAAGCTTTGGCTTTCAAAGACATTGTGACATTGGCATTATAAATGTGTGTCGGTATATTCATATCTCTCTTTGCATTAAGCTCATAGATTGAATTCTTGAGATAGGCGTAGTGCTCATAGGAGCCACTATTTGTAATTGAACAGCTCCTATTTGTTGATCGGTATAGTGCACGTAGCATCATCGCAGGGTCCAATGGAGACCAAGTTTTAAAATTATCACCATCGTCTGTTGACATGAGCAGTAAAGGGAGATAATTCGCACATACATTCTGGTGACATCCGTAAACCACGATGACCTTTTAAATAATTTCCCATGAATTATGATAAACCATGGGCAATAAAATTGTTGTTCCACCTTTTATATTACTCTGAAAAGAGTTGTTCAGAAAAAGAAAGCATAAGAGTAATGAATGGAAAAAATGTGGAACAATTATTGCTCAATAGTGGCTTTTGGAAGATGGTTACAAGGTTTTAGAAATGAGTGATTCAATTGTTTATGTGAGTAGCATGGTTGATGTGGTAAACCTTGTATGTCCTTTTTTTAAGTAATGAGTGATCCTCTGAGTATGGTTGATGTGGTAAATCTTGTATGCTTTTTTTTAGAAATGAGTGATCTAGTTATTTATGTGAGTAGCATGGTTGTTTATGTTTTTTTTGGTGCAACTGTATGGCTAGTTGCAAGGAAGTTCTTTTTATAATGTATATCTTGATAATTGGGAGAGATATGAAGATTTTGGAATACCAAGACATCTAGATGAAATATTCATAAATGGATTTTTTTTAGGCTATGGATAAGCTTAATCCAAATTCATCAATTGCATTTTAGGTTAAATATCAAGTAAGTACATACAAGTTAGAAGAAGGGATATTTGGACCCAGAGTAGCAAAGTATGATAGGAGCATATGCGATCTAGTAGCATGGTGGAATTTTTATGCATCACAAGTCCAAAATTGTAAATTTTGCAATTAGTGTTTTAGGAGAGGATGAAGTGCATGAACATGTGAAAGCAATTGGAATTCTTTTAACCATATTCCTTCAAAGAAAAGAAATAGATTAATGCGTGGGAGAATAGAAAATCTTGTTTATGTTAATAGTAACATGAAATTGGCTTTAAATAATGTGGCTAAAGACTCATCTAATTCTTTTACTCAGTTAATCTTATTCCACAAGCAGTGATGGAGGAAGATGATATTCCACACACATTAATGGACGAAGATGATCTTCACATTGAAAGTGATAGACATAGTGGTGATTATGCTTCTAGTAGTGCTCAACTTTTTGATGTAACAAGTACACCATGAGAACGTCAAGAATAAAACTTGTGTTCAAATTTTAATTTTGTTCTTTGCATCATCAATTTTTTCTATATTATGCTTATGTTTTAAATATTATGTTTCATGAACTTTTATCTATATTTTCAACAAAAAGTATTTTCCAAACATATATTTAATGACAACTTTATTTGACAAACTACTTTTATTTCAAATTTTCTACCATATATTTTTAACAACAATCTTATTTAAGATGCTATTTCTGTTAATCATATATTTAATGATTATATATATATATAAAACAAAAATTTCACTATTATTGAATACTAAAAAAATATTAATTTAAAATTAAATAAAAACAAAATTAATAATAAAACTTAACATATATTAAGTTTACAACCAAATTTATTTCCTTAAAACTAAAAAAACACTTATATTTCGTCTATTAATAAATGAGTTTTATCATCATACATAATTATATCATAGAAGTATTTCGTCTATTAATAAACGAGTTTTATCATCATAAATAATTATATCATAGAAAAGTAAAAGAAAGGAAAAATAATTATGTACCAATTAAAAGGAAGATAATAAAATTCAAAATCCATCTTCAAATTGAAGTACATTTTAATATTCCTTCTATTATTTATATCAATTGTGAACAATTTCACAAGTTTAAATTAAATGTGGGATTTCTAAAGTCAATTATATATTAAAGATTTAGTGGTTACAATTTTAAAATTTTATTTTTTAATTAATTTTTTCTAATATATGTGATAGTTTGAAAATGTATATAATATTATTAATAATATATATTTGTTTTTATGATTTCACAAGTTTAAATTAATTTTTATTTGTTTCGATTACATTTTTTTTGGTTGATTTGATATTTATTGGAATTATAAGTTTTAGTCTAATTTTAATATTCTAAGCATCTCAATGGTTTTTCAAGATGTTGAATTTATTTATGCATTTAAAAATACATTTTTAAAAATAAAAAATCACAATCACACCCAAATTTTACCACAAGATTTTAGCCACTAAAATCAAAACATCCAATAGTTAGACTATGAGCTAAAAAAATTACTATCTAACTATTTTGTGTATTGGATTTTTTTGGTTCCAATTTGATAGTACAATTTCTTGTGAAATTGTGATTTTTTGTTATATAACATGTATTTTTGAATGTGTGAATGTATTTGTCACCATAAAATCCCTAAGAAACTCAAATTGTGTAGAATGCATAACTTAAGCTTGTAATGCTACCCACTCCCCACTAGATTTAACATAAAAATGACAAAAAAATATGCTTGAAAAATAATCAAAACATAAAAGAATTAGACTATAGATTCTAAAAATAATAAAATAATAAAATATAGTTAAATTTAAGAAATCATACATTTAATAAAGGCAAGAAAAAATTACCACATGGCCTAGAGCAGAGGATGATAGGGTGTTTTGTTAAGGCAGTGTTTAGGTTCCTATAATTATGTTTCAATCACATAAACAACATTTTAAGTAAATCTATAAAATGAAATGAAAGTACTTACTCCTTTTTCGCATTTCAAATAAATCACTCTCCACTACAAATCTGAGTCCTCTGCTACGATTATCAAGCTGCCCAATCCCTACTGCTTATCTCAGATTAACCTCCTAGGCTCCCAAACCTACAGGAATTCTAGGTTGAAGTCTTTTT
Organism: Pinus tabuliformis; assembly: GCA_031772625.1. Lineage (NCBI taxonomy): Eukaryota > Viridiplantae > Streptophyta > Pinopsida > Pinales > Pinaceae > Pinus > Pinus tabuliformis. The sequence continues at coordinate 171,872,261 of CM062817.1, read as the reverse complement.
AGTTTAATATTCGACTCTAAGGCTCATCCCTTAACTTGTACCCCTCCTCCCTCTTTGTAATTCTCTATTTTATTCCATATCTCTCCCTTGAGAAAACCACTTCACCCATCTTTTTCTCCTTCCATCCCCTTATATTTGGGAGGTTCCTTCTTCTTCATGGAAACACCTCACCACCTCTCCATAGAATAACCATTTTGTTCAATCATTTCTGCCACCTACCATCATGATAATTGGTCATTATCCATAGTGGTCACTTCCCTTAGGTTTTTAAAAAATAATTGAAGGGTATTTATAATTTTTGAGGCAGTCACTACCCTTCATATATATATATATATATATATATATATATATATATATATATATATATATATATTCCCGAGTTCATGATAAAATATATTATTTATTTAGGCCTATAGGGTATGAAACACATCATAAAGAAAATATTGTTGAAAAGTGTAACTACTTTCAGTCTTCGTAATGACATGTAATTATGATTTTGTGTAATGTGATGTAAAGAAGAAAAATAAATATATTGTATTGATTGCTTCATGGGTTTCATGAGCAAGACATTTTATTTTTGAGTGAAGACTCCCATTGAGAGTCTTTAGGAATTATTTTTCATCTAGTCATAAAATGATAGAGTCATTGTCATGTAATGAAGTCATGTTACACTTTGTAAAAGGTCAATATTGTCTGTGTAAAGTATCCTCCGAGACCTTGTCACTTATCCTCTTCAAGTCGACCTACAATGATGAAAGAACATACTAGAAGGAGTCGACCTAACCTCTAGGGATCATGTCGGCCTAAAAGACACGTGTGGAGATGTATATATAGCCACACTCGGCCTCACTTAGAGGTAGGAAACTCGACAAGCATTCAATCAAGGAGAAATGATAAGTGCGAAGGAGGTATAACAAAGAAGGATTCTTCTCGGTATTGCGAAGGAGAGATATTCTTCTGGGTATTACGAAGAAGAGAGATTCTTCTGGGTATTTTAAAGGAGTGATTCTTATGGGGCAATGAAGAAGGATTCTTCTAGGAAAGGTTTCTTCTATGCCAGTAGGATTCTTCTCGGAAATGAAGAAGATTTCTTCTGGGGCAACAAGGGAAGGATTCTTGTGGGATACTTATTATGGGTAACTGCGATATAGATCTAGAGACTAAGGCTCTCTAGAAGAAACCAATAAGATCATTGAGACCGAGTTACCTAGGAGAAGCAGAGAAGAATCAATGTGAAGTATAGAGACCGCATTTCTCTAGAAGGAGCCGAGGAAAGTAGTTTGAGATCAAGAAGAAAGTTGAGAAAGGGAAGAGGTAGAACATCAAGGTTAGTGACAAGGTTGTTGGGAGGATACTAGAGTCAAGGGTTAGTGTCATGGTCTTGGTACTCATCAATTGAAGATTTAGAAGAAGAATTTTGATCAGGTTTTCCTCTCAGGAGATTAGATGTTTTGGCCCTGGCTCACAACCCTACATACTGTGTCATGTGTCTTTTATTATGCATATTGGTAATTGTATTGATGAAAAGAACACAATAATAAAATAACGAAGAAAAGACTATAAGGATCCATAAATTTAGAAAGGAGGTAAGATAATAAAATTCAAAATCCATCTTCAAATTGAAGTACATTTTAATATTCCTTCTATTATTTATATCAATTGTGAACAATTTCACAAGTTTAAATCAAATTTGGGATTTCTAAAATCAATTATATATTAAAGATTTAGTGGTTACAATTTTAAAATTTTATTTTTTAATTTTTCTAATATATGTGGTAGTTTGAAAATGTATATAATATTATTAATAATATATATATTTTTTTATGATTTCAAAAGTTCATATCAATTTTTATTTGTTTAGATTACATTTTTTTAGTTGATTTGGTATTTATTGGAATTATAAGTTTTAGTCTAATTTCAATATTCTAAACATCTCAATGGTTTTTGAAGATGTTGAATTTATTTATGCATTTAAAAATACATTTTTAAAAATAAAAAATCACAATCACACCCAAATTTTACCACAAGATTTTAGCCACTAAAATCAAAACATCCAATAGTTAGAGCATGAGCTAAAAAAAGTACTATCTAACTATTTTGTTCATTGATTTCTTTTGTTCCAATTTGATAGTACAATTTCTTGTGAAATTGTGATTTTTTGTTATATAACATGTATTTTTTAATGCATGAATGGATTTGTCACCATAAAATCCCTAAGAAACTCAAATTGTGTAGAATGCATAACTTAAGCTTGTAATGCTACCCACTCCCCACTAGATTTAAGATAAAAATGACAAAAAAAATATGCTTGAAAAATAATCAAAACATAAAAGAATTAGACTATAGATTACTAAAAATAATAAAATAATAAAATATAGTTAAATTTAAGAAATCATACATTTAATAAAGGCAAGAAAAAATTACCACATGGCCTAGAGCAGTTTATGATAGGGTGTTTTGTTAAGGAAGTCTTTAGGTTCCTATAATTATGTTTCAATCACATAAACAACATTTTAAGCAAATCTATCAATTGTTGAATTGAGGCTTCTGTGATCCATATCAAGTTTAAGAGAAGATCTTCGGCGAAAATCACAAGATAAATCATTTGTCGACGCGTTTCGAACCAACCAGTGTGGTTCATTGTCAGGACAAGTTGAAGAAACAGATCCAGCTTAGCATATTAAATAGTCTGAGCAGAGACTCTAACGGCTAATATCGACCAACGGCTAATTTTGACCTACGGACCCAGGTCAAATTACTATTCATTAATTTAATAATATTATTATTTTAATATTAATACAAAAAATATTTTTTATTTTTTATTTTTAAAAGATTAATTAATTTATTAACTAGTATCTATATATATATATATATAGATATATAAAAGTTATAATATTAGGTTATTAATAAAAGTTAGGATTCAAAACAGGTTAGTTTAAGAAGATAATTCACTTATTTATTTAAATTATTCACTAATTCATATATATATATATATATATATATATATATATTCAATTAAAATCATATAGTTAAGGTTAAAAATATCAATAAAATAATTTAAATGGTTAGTTAGAAAAGGTAATTTAATTAAATTATTTGTTATTATATATTAATAATATAAGTATATATATTTTTTTTAAGTTATTTATTAAATATAATTAATATTATATTAGTAAAATAGTCTTGATATTAATATATTATTAATATTAGTAGTCAAAATATTATTATTAATTTAATAATAATATTATTATTATTATTTATGGAAATAAGTTAAATTAGGTAAGATATATAAATAAAATACTTTTAAGGGTTAGTTTATTAAAAAAAAAAAAAAAACTTTAATATAATTTATTTATTTAAATTATTTATTAATAATTATATATATATATATATATATATATATATATATATATATATATATAGATATATAGATATATATATAAATTAAAGTAATAATCTTCGGTTATTTAGATAAAAGTTAGGTAAAAGACAGTTGAAAAAAATAAAAAATAAATAAATAAATAAATAAATTAATTAATTAAAAAATAATAATAATAATAATAATAAATAAAAAATAAAAAATAAATAAAAATAAAATAAAATAAAATAAAAATAAAATAAATAAATAAATAAAATAATAATAATAATAATAAAATAATAAAATAATAAAAAAAAATAAAAATAAAATAATAATAATAATAATAATAATAAATACATGTAAATATAGGGTATATAAATCAATAAATAAATAAAATAGAGAGAACGACCAAAAAGGGGAGGGACACGAAAAAGACCAAAAGCAGCGATAGAGCAAAACGGATCAATCCCATGAGGAAGGAAGGCTCCAGGGGGAACACAGAAAACTAAGACGACAGGGCAGGGATCCAACAGCTACTGATTTTCCAGCCGTCATCTCTATTGAGATTGTTAGGCCTTCTTTCAATCTCAATAGCTTCCCTGAATTTACGATGATGGAAATGAGCAATCTTAGCAACAACCTTGGCCTCCTCAATACAAACCTGATGCTTGGTCTTTCCACATGCTCTGCTAACGCTGCAGACTTGGTTCTCCCATGTCATAGGTCAGCTGCATGTTCACTTATCCTCTGATGGATGGAGCGTCCTGTTTCCCCGATATAGGGGGTTCCACAGGAACAAGGGATCAAGTAGACACCCTTCATGTCCATAGGGTCAACAGGATCTTTCACCGATCGGAGAGACTTACGAATGGTGTTGAGGGGCTTAAAGGTAGAGGGGATATCATACCTCTTAAGGATCCGAGCAATTTTGTCTGTGGTTCCTTGAACATAGGGAAGATGGACTCCTAGTCGGCGCTCCTTCGGTTCTTTACTAATCATCGCATTTTTAGAGGCTTTAAGGAAAGCCTTCTGACCTAGGCGCCTACTGTAGCCATTCTCCACAAAGACATTAAGGAGATGGGATCTCTCCTTATCAAAGCTCTTATTATCAGAAATCCTTAGGGCATGAGTAGCAAGGGTGTTAAGAACACCCAACTTTTGAGCAGGGAAATGATGGGAATCGGCATGAAGATACTGCTTAGTATGCATTTTCTTACGGAATACTGAGTGGGAGAGAGAGCCATCCATATTCTTAGAAATAAGAATATCCAGGAAAGGGAGGCAACCATTGACCTCCTTTTCCATGGTGAACTTAATGGCAGAGGATTGACAGTTGAGGTGATTGAAGAAGCGATCCAGCTCCTCGTGGCCATGGGACCAGATGACATTAGTGTCATCTACATACCTCCTCCAAAGCTTAGGAAGGAGCCAAGCCGAGCCGAGCCAAAGCTTAGATAACTCTAATTTGGCAGATAATACGAATAATATGAATATGTGTAAGATTAATAATTATAATGTTAATAATAATAAGATTAATAATAAGAATTTATCTAAGAATAATATTAAGCATAAGAATAATAACAATATTTTGAATAAAATTTCGGGTAATATTAAGGTTGATTTATGTGACATTAATAATAATACTAAGGACAAAGATTCTTTTAATAATAACATTGATGTTGGTATTAATATTAATAACCTTAACATTGAGAATTTGATTGTGAATCAGGTTCATTCTCCCCCTTCTTCCCTGAATAAAAGAGTGGTTAACCTCTCTAGCTTTTCTTTTTCCCCTTCTGTTTTTAGTCTTTTAGGCAAAGGTTTAAACTTTGCCCTTGCCCCTAGAAGAATCCCGGTGGATGACATTATTTGCGACGTGGAATACGGGATTAGGGATCTCCCGGACAATATCAAGGATACTATTAGGCAGGATTGTGCTGTCATCCTTAGGAAGGCTAAGCCCCCTCGGAAGAACCTCAGCAAGGAGGAATTCTCTGCCCTTAATTCATTAAATCAGAACCAAGACATTGTTGTTCTGAAGGCTGACAAAGGAGGGGCTACGGTCATCCTTAACAAGGATGATTACCGTAAGAAGATGTTAGATCATCTTTACAATAGTGGCAGTTATAAAAAACTGCCCAAGAACCCTCTTAAGAAAGTTTCTAGAACTGTGGCTCTCACCATCAAGTCCAGTAGTTCGGTGGGCTCTCTTAGCCACAAACTCATTGAGAGCAGTCCCCTTACTCCTAGGATCTATGGGTTACCTAAGATTCACAAAGAAGGGGTCCCTTTGAGGCCTATCGTCAATACCATTGGTGGTCCGACCTACCTTCTAGCTAAGTTCCTCGCCCTGAAACTTAAGCCCCTGGTTGGCCGCACTGAGTCCTTCGTGAAAGACTCTGCATCCTTCATTAAGGAGCTTAAAGATATTAAGCTTGACCCTGAGGACATCCTGGTCAGCTTTGATGTGGTCTCCCTTTATACCTGCATCCCTATAAAGGAGGCCTTGGAAGTGATCTATCGCCTAACGGATCCCGATACCGCGCATCTGGTGGAGATCTGTCTCACTTCCACTTTCTTCTGTTTCGAGGGTGAGTTCTTTGAACAGACTTGTGGTGTTGCCATGGGCTCCCCCCTTTCCCCTATTGTCGCCAATCTCTTTATGGAAGATTTCGAAGCCAAAGCTCTAGCCTCGGCTCGGCTCCTTCCTAAGCTTTGGAGGAGGTATGTAGATGACACTAATGTCATCTGGTCCCATGGCCACGAGGAGCTGGATCGCTTCTTCAATCACCTCAACTGTCAATCCTCTGCCATTAAGTTCACCATGGAAAAGGAGGTCAATGGCTGCTTCCCTTTCCTGGATATTCTTATTTCTAAGAATATGGATGGCTCTCTCTCCCACTCAGTATTCTGTAAGAAAACGCATACTGAGCAGTATCTTCATGCCGATTCCCATCATTTCCCTGCTCAAAAGTTGGGTGTTCTTAACACCCTTGCTACTCGTGCCCTAAGGATTTCTGATAATAAGAGCTTTGATAAGGAGAGATCCCATCTCCTTAATGTCTTTGTGGAGAATGGCTACAGTAGGCGCCTAGGTTAGAAGGCTTTCCTTAAAGCCTCTAAAAATGCGATGATTAGTAAAGAACCGAAGGAGCGCCGACTAGGAGTCCATCTTCCCTATGTTCAAGGAACCACAGACAAAATTGCTCGGATCCTTAAGAAGTATGATATCCCCTCTACCTTTAGGCCCCTCAACACCATTCGTAAGTCCCTCCGATTGGTGAAAGATCCTGTTGACCCTATGGACATGAAGGGTGTCTACTTGATCCCTTGTTCCTGTGGAACCCCCTATATCGGGGAAACAGGACGCTCCATTCCATCAGAGGATAAGCGAACATGCAGCTGACCTAAGACATGGGAGAACCAAGTCTTCAGTGTTAGCAGAGCATGTGGAAAAGACCAAGCATCAGGTTTGTATTGAGGAGGCCAAGGTTGTTGCTAAGATTGCTCATTTCCATCATCGTAAATTTAGGGAAGCTATTGAGATTGAAAGAAGGCCTAACAATCTCAATAGAGATGACGGCTGGAAAATCAATAGTTGTTGGATCCCTGCCCTGTCATCTTAGTTTTCTGTGTTCCCCCTGGAGCCTTCCTTCCTCCTGGGATTGATCCGTTTTGCTCTATGGCTGCTTTTGGTCTTTTTCGTGTCCCTCCGCTTTTTTGGTCGTTCTCTCTATTTTATTTATTTATTGATTTATATACCCTATATTTACATGTATTTATTATTATTATTATTTTTTTTTTTTAATTAATTAATTAATTAATTAATTTTTTAATTTTTTCAACTGTCTTTTACCTAACTTTTATCTAAATAACCGAAGATTATTACTTTAATATATATATATATATATATATATATATATATATATATATATATATATATATATATATATATATATATAAATATAATTATTAATAAATAATTTAAATAAATAAATTATATTAAAGTTTTTTTTTTTTGTTTTTTAATAAACTAACCCTTAAAAGTATTTTATTTATCTATATATCTTACCTAATTTAACTTATTTCCATAAATAATAATAATAATAATAATATTAAATTAATAATAATATTTTGACTACTAATATTAATAATATATTAATATCAAGACTATTTTACTAATATAATATTAATTATATTTAATAAATAACTTAAAAAAAATAAAATACTTATATTATTAATATATAATAACAAATAATTTAATTAAATTACCTTTTCTAACTAACCATTTAAATTATTTTATTGATATTTTTAACCTTAACTGTATGATTTTAATTGAAATATATATATATATATATATATATAGATATAGATATATTATATTAACATTAATTAGTGAATAATTTAAATAAATAAGTGAATTATCTTCTTAAACTAACCTGTTTTGAATCCTAACTTTTATTAATAACCTAATATTATAACTTTAATCTATATATATATATTAGTTAATAAATTAATTAATCTTTTAAAAATAAAAAATAAAAAATATTTTTTGTATTAATATTAAAATAATAATATTATTAAATTAATGAATAGTAATTTGACCTGGGTCCGTAGGTCAAAATTAGCCGTTGGTCGATATTAGCCGTTAGAGTCTCTGCTCAGACTATTTAACATGCTAAGCTGGATCTGTTTCTTCAACTTGTCCTGACGATGAACCACACTGGTCGGTTCGAAACGCGTCGACAAACGATTTATCTTGTGATTTTCGTCGAAGATCTTCTCTTAAATCTATCAAATGAAATGAAAGTACTTACTCCCTTTTCGCATTTCAAATCAATCACTCTCCACTACAAATCTGAGTCCTCTGCTACGATTGTCAAGCTGACCAATCCCTACTGCTTATCTCAGATTAACCTCTTAGGCTCCCAGACCTACAGGAATTCTAGGTTGAAGTATTTTCAGTTTAATCTCGACTCTAAGGCTCGTCCCTCAACTTGTACTCCTCCTCCCTCTTTTCAATTCTCTATTTTATTCCATATCTCTCCCTTGAGAAAATCAATTCACCCATCTTTTTCTCCTTCCATCCCCTTGTATTTTGGAGGTTCCTTCTTCTTCATGAAAATGCCACACCACCTCTCCATAGAATAACCATTTTGTTCAGTTAGTTCTACCACCTACCATCATGATAATTGGTCATTCTCCATAGTGGTCACTCCCCTTAGGTTTTTAAAAAATAATTGAATGGTATTAGTAATTTTTGAGGCAGTCACTACCCTTCATAGTCATATATATATATATATATATATATATATATATATATATATATATATATATATATATATATATATATATATATAGATATTCCCGAGGTCATGATAAAATATATTATTTATTTAGGCCTATAGGGTATAAAACACACGATAAAGAAAATATTGTTGAAAAGTGTAACTACTTTCAGTATTCATAATGACATGTAATTATGATTTTGTGTAATGTGATGTAAAGAAGAAAAATAAATTTATTGTAGTGATTTCTTCATGGGTTTCATGAGAAAGACATTTTATTTTTGAGTGACGACTCCCATTCAGATCTTTATAAATTATTTTTCATCTAGTCATAAAATGATAGAGTCATTGTCATGTAATGAAGTCATGTTACACTTTATAAAAGGTCAATATTGTATGTGTAAAGTATCCTCCAAGACCTTGTCACTTATCCTCTTCAATTTGACCTACAATGATGAAAGAACATATTGGAAGGAGTCGACCTAACCTCTATGGATCATGTTGGCCTAAAGGACATGTGTGGAGATGTATATATAGCCAAACTCGGCCTCACTTAGAGGCAACAAACTCGACAAGCATTCAATCAAGGAGAAATGAGAAGTAGAGTCCAATAATAGAAGTGCAAAGGAGGTATAAAAAAGAAGGATTCTTCTGGGTATTGCGAAGGAGAGAGATTGTTCTAGGTATTGTGAAGGAGAGATATTCTTCTGGGTATTGCAAAGGAGGGATTCTTCTGGGGCAACGAAAAAGGATTCTTCTAGGAAAGGTTTCTTCTAAGGCAGTAGGATTCTTCTCAGAAATGAAGAAGATTTATTCTGGGGCAATGAGGGAAGGATTCTTGTGGGATACTTGTTATGGGTAACTGAGATAGAGATCTAGAGGCTGAGACTCTCTAGAAGAAACCAATAATATCACAAAGACCAAATTTACCCGGGAGAAGAAGCAATGTGAAGTATAGAGACCGCATTTCTCTAGAAGGAGCCGAGGAAAGCAGTTTGAGATCAATAAGATAGTTGAGAAAGGGAAGAGGTAGAACATCAAGGTTAGTGACAAGGTTGTTGGGAGGATACTAGAGTCAAGGGTTAGTGTCATGGTCTTGGTACTCTTCAATTGAAGATCTAGAGAAGAATTTTGATCAGGTTTTCCTCTCAAGAGATGAGACATTTTGGCCCTGGGTCAGAAGCCTACATACTGTGTCACTTGTCTTTTATTGTGCATATTGGTAATTGTATTGATGAAAAGAACACAATAATAAAATAACGAAGAAAAGACTATAAGGATCCATAAATTTAGAAAGGAGGTAAGATAATTAAAATTCAAAATCCATCTTCAAATTGAAGTACATTTTAATATTCCTTCTATTATTTATATCAATTGTGAACAATTTCACAAGTTTAAATTAAATTTGGGATTTCTAAAATCAATTATATAGTAAATATTTAGTGGTTACAATTTTAAAATTTTATTTTTTAATTTTTCTAATATATGTGATAGTTTGAAAATGTATATAATATTATTAACAATATATATTTGTTTTTATGATTTCACAAGTTCAAATCAATTTTTATTTGTTTAGATTACATTTTTTTAGTTGATTTGGTATTTATTGGAATTATAAGTTTTAGTCTAATTTCAATATTCTAAGCATCTCAATGGTTTTTGAAGATGTTGAATTTATTTATGCATTTAAAAATACATTTTTAAAAATAAAAAATCACAATCACACCCAAATTTTACCACAAGATTTTAGCCACTAAAATCAAAACATCCAATAGTTAGAGCATGAGCTAAAAAAAGTACTATCTAACTATTTTGTTCATTGATTTCTTTTGTTCCAATTTGATAGTACAATTTCTTGTGAAATTGTGATTTTTTGTTATATAACATGTATTTTTTAACGCATGAATGGATTTGTCACCATAAAATCCCTAAGAAACTCAAATTGTGTAGAATGCATAACTTAAGCTTGTAATGCTACCCACTCCCCACTAGATTTTAGATAAAAATGACAAAAAAAATATGCTTGAAAAATAATCAAAACATAAAAGAATTAGACTATAGATTACTAAAAATAATAAAATAATAAAATATAGTTAAATTTAAGAAATCATACATTTAATAAAAGCAAGAAAAAATTACCACATAGCCTAGAGCAGAGGATGATAGGGTTCTTTGTAAGGCAGTATTTAGGTTCCTATAATTATGTTTCAATCACATAAATAACATTTTAAGTAAATATATCAAATGAAATGAAAGTACTTACTCCTTTTTCGCATTTCAAATCAATCACTTTCCACTACAAATCTGAGTCCTCTGCTACGATTATCAAATTGACCATTCCCTACTGCTTATCTCAGATTAACCTCTTAGGCTCCCAGACCTACAGGAATTCTAGGTTGAAGTATTTTCAGTTTAATCTCGATTCTAAGGCTTGTCCCTCAACTTGTACCCCTCCTCCCTCTTTGTAATTGTCTATTTTATTCCATATCTCTCCCTTGAGAAAACCACTTCACCTATCTTTTTCTCCTTCCATCCCCTTATATTTGGGAGGTTCCTTCTTCTTCATGAAAACGCCTCACCACCTCTCCATAGAATAAACATTTTATTCAATCAGTTCTTCCACCTACCATCATGATAATTGGTCATTCTCCATAGTGGTCACTTCCCTTAGGTTTTTAAAAAATAATTGAATGGTATTAATAATTTTTGAGGCAGTGACTACTCTTCATATTCAGATATATATCTATCTATCTATCTATCTATCTATCTATCTATCTATATATATATATATATATATATATATATATATATATATATATATATATATATATATATATATATATATATATATATATATATCTATATAGATATATATATATATATATATTCCTGAGGTCATGATAAAATATATTATTTATTTAGGCTTATAGGGTATAAAACACATGATAAAGAAAATATTGTTGAAAAGTGTAACTACTTTCAGTCTTCATAATGACATGTAGTTATGATTTTGTGTAATGTGATGTAAAGAAGAAAAATAAATTTATTGTATTGATTGCTCCATGGGTTTCATGAGCAAGACATTTTATTTTTGAGTGAAGACTCCCAGTGAGAGTCTTTAGGAATTATTTTTCATCTAGTCATAAAATGATAGAGTCATTGTCATGTAATGAAGTCATGTTACACTTTGTAAAAGGTCAATATTTTCTATGTAAAGTATCCTCCAAGACCTTGTCACTTATCCTCTTCATGTTGACCTACAATGATGAAAGAACATATTGGAAGGAGTCGACCTAACCTCTAGGGATCATGTCAGCCTAAAGGACATGTGTGGAGATGTATATATAGCCACACTCAGCCTCACTTAGAGGCAAAAAACTTGACAAGCATTCAATCAAGGAGAAATGAGAAGTAGAGTCCAACAATAGAAGTGTGAAGGAGGTATAACAAAGAAGGATTCTTTTGGGTATTGCGAAGGAGAGAGATTGTTCTGGGTATTGCGAAGGAGAGAGATTCTTCTGTGTATTGCAAAGGAGGGATTCTTCTGGGGCAACGAAGAAGGATTCTTCTGGGAAAGGTTTCTTCTAGGGCAGTAGGATTCTTCTCAGAAATGAAGAAGATTTCTTCTGGGACAACAAAGGAAGGATTCTTGTGGGATACTTGTTATGGGTAACCACGATAGAGATCTAGAGACTGAGACTCTCTAGAAGAAACCAATAAGATCACAGAGACCGAATTTACCTAGGAGAAGCAAAGAAGAAGCAATGTAAAGCATAGAGACCGCATTTCTCTTGAAGGAGCTGAGGAAAGCAGTTTGAGATCAAGAAGAAAGTTGAGAAAGGGAAGAGGTAGAACATCAAGGTTAGTGACAATGTTGTTGGTAGGATACTAGAGTCAAGGGTCAGTGTCATGGTCTTGGTACTCATCAATTGAAGATCTAGAAGAAGAATTTTGATCAGGTTTTCCTCTCAACTGATGAGAGGTTTTGGCGTCGGCTCACAACCCTACATACTGTGTCACTTGTCTTTTATTGTGCATATTGGTAATTGTATCGATGAAAAGAACACAATAATAAAATAACGAAGAGAAGACTATAAGGTAAGAAGTAAAAGTATATCAGAAGAAATTATCAAGCACATAAATATTTTAACTATTCATGCCCCAGATTTCTCAACATGGAATCATAGCTTAGGTGCTAAAGTCAAGAAAGGGCATTCAAGCAAGTAAACACATGAGAATCAAGCTTCAAATAAGGATTGTATAAAATACAAGGGCTACTAAGGGAAATATATTTAAAATCCTAGATCGAAGAAATCTACACCAATAAGAGTCTTGAAATTATCTTCAAGAAGGAAGGAGGAAAGATCGAAACCCTAGAAGCACTTCATAGATCATCAGTCATACATCAAGTGGAATCTCTTCAAATCTAAGGAAGGTTAGATCAAAAGACAATCTTCTATTGAGGAAAGGATCATCTGAAGCAACATCATTATCAAGTTGAAGATTTGATCTTCACAAGTAAGTACATTTTCCTTATTCTAGTAAAAATGACTTCATGTTTCAAGGAGAACCAAAAGATGGTTTGGATATCAAACTTCCTTGTATGGAAAATAAGGATAGACATAGCCCTAGAAGTAAATTAAGTCAATGACCATGCCCTCCAAGCCATCTGAAGGACATGCATTATCTGAATACATGGAAAGGGATTTAAAGGCTCAAAATATTCTTAAGGAGTCTATCAAAGATCCTCTCAGTTCCTATGTAGCCGATCTGGAGACATATAAAGAAATATATGATAATATTGGAGAAATTTTCTCTAAAAGCACAATAGAAAATATCATATCACTTAGATCCGATCTTTATAAATTGAAGGTGTCAAAGGATGAAGGGATATCGTCATGTCTCTCAAAATCATCTCAAATAAAAGGTCAATTATAGGATCTAGGAGAGAGGCTATCTGATAATGAAATAACCCCCGTTATTCTAAATACATTGATCTAAAAATCACTTGTGAATGATCTCAGTTAATTAATGAAGGTATTACAGACCCATGTGCTGGTGTGTGCTTATGTTATTTTAAGCAACAGATCGATAAGATTGCAAAATACACAGGCACTTCAAACAGTAAGAGAAACACATCAAGCAAATACAAAACACAACAAATTTAATAAGGAGTTCACCCAATCCTCCTGGGCTACATCTCCTGGTCCAACCTTTCAGTGGTGGCCTTTTCTATTGTGTCTTAAAGCAAAGATTTTACAATAAGGAGCTCAATTTGAGTCTCACTTAATAGAGAATGATCAATAGGATTGTACTTGGATCCCCCAAGTCTCTGGAGTGCACAGACTCCCCTTACTGAATCTTCGACCTCAACTGGTATCAGTGGTATGAGTCCAATTTGGTACTCAATACCTGACATGAATACACAGAGTAGTTGCTTGAACCTCTCAAGCCTTCTCGGGAGTTCACAGACTCTCAGAATCTCTCTGTTCTGTCTACTCAATGCTGCCTTTTGTTCTACAGGTTAGCTCGGCTTCTCTGTTATCTGCAATTCACTTCTTTCTCTCCCTCTGTCTCTCTGTCTGTTCGGGGCTTAAAGTCAATCTGCTCCCTGACTGTTTGTTTTTGCTTCCCAGCTCTCTGGATCGCTTACCTCTGTCCGTTGGAATTCCCCTGCTCTGCATCATCATCATTGTGTAATGCTTCACAGAGAGGTGGCCACCTATTTCCCCACGAACTGAGTGTCAGTTCTATTTGAACAGTCATTATTTCCGTTGCTCCAAGATCACCCGCGAAACTGATTACACTGCCAGCTAAGCGGTCATGTCGGACTTCAAATCTCATGCACCTTGGCCTATTTCCCCATTAAATCCGGTCTTCCATCGGGTTGATTCTTCACCGTTGATCTGAAGCCTCCAGATCCTACGGTCTCCATCTATATCGCGCGGGTAAGTTGCTCGACCGTTACTCATGTGATGTAAGCAGTTTTCTCTCTCATCCACTGGACGCGTGTCACCCAGTGTGTGGCATTGCACTAAACTCGGCCAAACCCGCTTACCACTCGAAGTGCACGTGATATCCTGCCAGTTTTGGGCGCAGGACCCACCTTCTGACAGTTTCCGCACAATTTCTTGTTTTCCTCGTGACCGAGCACTCGGGGCTTTCCTTTACTGAGAGTTTTGCCCTACGATATGCAATTTGCGCTAATTGCATATCAGAAACTGCCTCTATTTCTGGATCTAGGCTTCCGATTGCCAATTTGTATCCATGCGCAGTTTCCATGGGCCAACAATCAACGCCCTTTGACTGAGGGTCCTCATTGTTCCGTGCTAGCCACAAATTGCCATTGTCCAGAGGTCATTTCTGATAAGCTCGTTATTCATAATATTTTGAAGCCTGACATAATTTGAAACAATCATGGAAATGTTTAAGGATCTGATTTGGATCACGGCCTTCCCACTGAAAAAGATTTTGGACCACCAAATGTTGGTTTTCAAGCATCGACTAAGTGAGGGTATAGCTGTCTCACTTGTCCAATCTCTATCCATTTCGCACTGCTTTGCTTTGAACCCTTGAGTCTAACCCTGAGGTACTCAACATCTCCCCTGTGCATCGTCCTCACCTTCCTGTCCAAAATTGTGTCTTCCTGCAATTTGTTGAGATATTCAGGTAACAGATCATCAATAGAAGGCAATTGACTTTGCTTTTTGGGATCTTCAATTAATGAATGTTCAAATAGTCTCAAGCTGTCCACATTGACGACTGAGTAGATGTGCATGTAAGCTGGTAAATCAAGGTGAAAAGCATTCTCGCCAATTTTCTCAAGTATCTTGAAAGGTCAATACCTTATTGGCTTTAGATTTTTACCTTCACCTTGCATTCTATCCTTTCTGATATATAGCCAGACTTGATCACCCACTTGGACACTATGCTCCATCCGATGCTTGTCATGCCTTGCTGTTATAGACATTTTTGTGCCTCGCATCAAGGAGCAGGGAATGTCGATAATTACAGGGATCCTCAGTCCCTAAACATGTTGTTCTTACCCCTAAAAGAACAAGGTCATCAATCAACAGCACTTCCAATCAGTTCTCCACCTGAAAACACTTCAGAACAGGCTTATTTTGGATCATGTCAGCTGCTTAACTGAGCTTCTACACTGTATTGCAACTGTCCCACTCTGTACCTGCGCTGGAAGTCAAAAACAATGAAGGCTACCTGCGCTGGGCGAGATTGGCCAAGTGGCACAGTCATCCTGCAAGGTGTCATTTGCCCAGGAAGCTTCCAAACTGACACTTGGGTCATGAGATTCGCCCTGTGATGAGTAAGAGGTACTTGATCACCATGTGTAAGCAAGGATCTCCAAGTGGACACAGGAACTGAAGATTAACTGAAGATGGAGAGGACACTAGTCAGCTATATGCCAGCCTCCAGCTGACTCATCCTTTCCTCTTCCCTCCTATATATAGAGCTCTTCTATGAGGTCTAGGGAGGCTGGAATTTTGTTTAAGCGAGGAAGTGCTGTTGGTATACTGCCAGGATTATTGGGTGATTGTTTTACTAGAGGTGAAGAAGAGAGTTCTTACTGCCGAGGAGGTGCTGCTGGATTGGGGCCAACATCATTGGTTGTAACTTCCTCTGGAACCCTGTTACTTTCTATCAATAAAGTTTGCATGTTCTTCTATATACTTGTTTTACATAGATGCTTTTGTGTTTACATGTATATTTGATGCAACCTAATCCATGCTTCAATTATGATTGCTCGTATCTCGTAGTTTGCTCCCTTTTGTTGTGCAGATTCTGTGTGTAGCTGGATCGGCTTGGAGAGTAAAGAGCTGGGAACGGGATACAAAGCGAGAAGGACAAGGATCGACTAAGCGCAAGACACCAGGTTGGTTGATCCTCTTTCTATTCTCTCTGTGCTTTCATAAAGATGAACATGAAAACTTTGTCATTCAGTTGTTGCTAAAGTCTGTCACCTTTAGAAAGGGTTAGTGTCATCCGCATCGGATACTTTTCCCCACAACAAACTGGCGACCATACTGGGGAGATCCTAGTATCTTGTTGTTGTAGTATTTTGCTATTCATTTCTTGAAGAAAGGAGTACTGAATCGAAAAGCTTTTGACTCTATCAAAAGCGAAGTAGAGGGTTTTGTTACTCTTGCTCCTTTGCTGAGCAAATTCAAGATTTAAAGAGCTAATCTACAGATGAATCCTTACTCTTAGTGATAGATCTTTATCCTCTTGATCATCCCTTAACCTGTACTTAACCCATAGCATTTTATTTCAGTCAAAACAGTACATTTTTGAGCTTTTTATGACCCGGAATTCTTAGCAGATGTAACTCTCGTAAGTCAGTGCAGGCTGTCCACAGGCAGTCTACATTACAGCGCAGGTGCTCCCTTCGGGAACTGCGCTGAGAGTCAAACTGGTGAACTAGTGCCTGCGCTGGTCCAGTTAGCCTTAGTCTAGCTCAGCTCTTCCTTTGTGTCTTGGCCCTGTTTGCACTTGTTTTTGGCTGATTGCTTGCTGGTTATTGTATTTGCTGTAGAGCACTTCTCCTTGACATTATTCCGCCTCAGTTGTGTGATGAAATTGTAAACGTTCTTTCAGTATTTCTTGTTTCAGTTACAATTTCCCATTGTGAAAAGCGAACCTAGTAGCTGTGGCCTCTTAGATTGCGATCTTATGAGTTAGTGTTATCTCTGTTCATAGCTGTTTTGGATTGGTTTGCTTCTCACTTTATGGTTTGAATCTATACTTTTCCTGTATTTAAAACAAGTCTTTCATAAGGTGTTCTTTTGATTGTGGACAAGCTTGTTTATTTCTACTTGAAAGTTGATTCAAAAATCATACAACAGTTTCCTTTTGTTAAGCATCAACATTAAGGATAACGAAAAGAAATACGTGCATTGTGCATTTTGCATTTGACTGTATGCTTGACGATTTAGGAAAATGTGCATTTTAGTGTGTGTTCTTTGATCTGTGGAAAAAGTTGTGTCTTGCTCTTTCCTCAAGTAGATTAAGGTTTTCAAAGTTGAAAGATTGAAAAGATTTTGCTTCTCATTCTTAGATTGCATATAGGAAGTTGTATATATACATCTCGTGGCGAACCTAAAAGGCAAACTGTTAAAAAAGATCAACATTAAAATAAACTCAATTTACATAACAACGCTTTGGAATTTAACGCAAACATCTAGAGGTCTAGGTAGAGACGTGTTTCGGCGTCGTTAAACATAGTGACTGTCGATCTCTACGAAGGTGGGTGATTCCTCCTGAGAGTCGGTGGCACTAACACGGATTTGAGCTCCCGCGTATCGTCGCGTATATTGGGAGACCCCTATAGGCTTTTATCCTTTATCCTTAGGAAACCGTGTCGGCCGCCCTACTGATCGCGATGCAGTGAACACAGCATTCACGAAGATCGACCACCCGTACCGTAAAACGTATTCTGTGGTTTCGCGAAAGGTTTGGCACACCCTCTGCCTAGATCTCCAGAGCAGTTTCTTTTGGCCCTTTTCAAACTCTATAACTGAAAAGGTCCAACCGAGCATTTGTCACTTCGGGCTCGTTAATACATCGAAGGCGACTAGAGTCATCTTTAGCTTTTTCTCGACTCTTAAAACATGAAAAAGCAAGTTTGTGTCTAAAAGCGTCGTAAATAAAACTTATTTTAAAGCGGAACATAATCACCTGTTATTCCCACGTTGATCTTTCAGTTGAAAAGTATGGAGCCCACCAACCAAGGAAGTAACCTTGGCGGAAGTCCAAATCCCTTCTCCTCTTGGGGAGATGTTGGTGCGCCTCATATGGCTACATTGTCACTTCCAGGATTGACAATCGGCCTTCCTGTTTGGCTCTTTTCAACTAATGTTGTCCAAATCGCCACTAATCCTGAGCAGTCGAATCAACTGTCAGAACAATCTAGAACTACCCACCAGCCTTTTACTTCTTGTGATACTTCCTCTGATCCTTCATCTTCGTAGGGTAGAGCCGGCAAAAGTCAGCCTCCCAAGGAGAAGAAGGAAAAGAAGAAGAAAGGGAAGAAGCAGAAGGAGCCTCTGGCGAAGGCGACTGGGGGCAAGCAGAAGTTAACTGACAAAAACCCACACACTGCACCGACCGGGCCTAAATCGCCATGTGTCATTTGCAAAGGGATCCATTTCCATCGTGATTGTCCTTGTATTCCCCGGATACTAAGGGACTGGTCCCCGAGGTTGCACAATCCGGTAGCATCAACCTCTGGTTGTCAAGTTGATTGCATTCCCTCAACTAGCGAGAGTGAAGGACGAAGAAGGGGACCAAGATCACCCTGTCTATTGTGTGAAGGTCACCATGCCATCCACAAATGTCCATTCTTAGATGAGGCAAAGAGAGTTTTGGAAGATCGCCCGGTGTCACCGGTGCAACTTCCGCCTGGATACCGAAAACTCGCGCCTAATCCCTCGATAGTTGAAAATCCAGTTGAACCACTCAAGTGGTCAGCTGATGTGTCAGTCATTGAGAATGAACCTACCGAATCTAGACCAGACGAAAGTCTAAAGGTCGAAACGGCAGTTGACCCGGTTCTTCCTTCAAAGGTTCTATCGCCTAATGACTCCGTCATTGAAGACCCGTCTTCAAATGACACCGTCACCGAAGTGTCATCTTCATGTGACTCCCTCACTGATGAGAACAAGGATGACACCATCCAGGTTCTCTTTATCAGCACCGACTCCGACGAGCATCCGGGCAATGTGCCCATTCCTTTATCGCAGGAAGGAACATCATCAGAGTCGTATCCGGCCGTATATTCGGTCCCACCACCAAGCAACCTGGTTGTATCCTTTGATTGGAATCAACTAGGCAGACCCCGGTTACCAGCCAGTACACCATTTAGAATCATTGTCCAGATCTATAGAATGGTTATGGCTGGTACTATCATTGATGAAGGGACGTCTGTGAGTATCCTTTCCTCTATTGCTTGGAAAGCACTGGGTTCCCCAGCGCTTTTACCTGAGTTGAGAAATCTCTCAGGTTTTGATAAAGGAACCAGTCGACCATTAGGAATCCTCCCCGATGTACCTGTTACATTGAAGAGGAAGACTGTCAGGATGAACGTGTTGGTATTTCAAGGACCCTTGGATTATAACCTACTCCTTGGACGCGACTATATTTATTGCATGGGAGCGATAGTCTCCTCACTCTTTAGAGTAATGTGTTTTCCACACGAAGGAAGGATGGTCAAGCTCGTAGACCAACTTTCATTTCCGGGATCTCGCATCGCAAATAGTCAAATACCAATCCTAAATGGTCTGTTCACTCAAGATTCGCCTCCGCCCCCAGTCCTCCTTTCCGATGAGCGCGAGTAATTCGGAAAGAAAGACTAGGACCCAGGGGGCATGCACCCTGGTCTGCTTCGGGCAGAAGAAACTCCGGGTATAAGGAAGAATTTCCGCAGAAGAACATGACTAGTCCGTACCCCGTCCGAAGGAAGTGGGGTTGTTCTGGAATAATGATCTTTTGTTAAAGTTATGTGTTTGGGAATCTTTCACCTTTGTCTAAAAAGTGGGCAATGCCCAAGTAGGAATTCCCTTATTATAACAAGTAGTCACCATCTTTAAATTCAAGCCTCGCCCATCGAAACATATGTTTTGAAGGATAAGCAGGGGCAGTAAACTAAGAAGGAGACCGTATTGTTGTAACAGAGGGTAACCATCTTTGGACAACCCAATGATAGACACCGCCGAAGAAAGAGATTGATTTGCGGCAGCAAATAGAACCACTCTTCGGATAATAAGAAAGAGGCAAGCCTCCCTCAATAATACCAATGTTTTATCTTTGAGTAGTGTTCTTCTATTGTCACATAGCTGTTTGTTAAAAGTGGGCCGACAAGAAGTCTGAGTACTGTGTAAGACCCCTTAAAATAACGAGAAGACAAGTATCGTTAACATTAGATTAGCAAGATGACAAATAAGTAAGAACACCCAAAGAAAAACAGAAGTAGGGGAGAGGAGGGGCAGCCTCGAAATTCTATCCTATACCTGGGGGCATGCAAACTTTCTGGAGTGTAAGCTAGGGGCGATTATTTATCTGGTTTTAAGATTAACCGTTTCCGAACTTGCATGAAAGAAGGCCTGTGGGGCAGAAGTAAAATTTGCCAAAAATTTGGAGCATAGCTGTGGTAAGGCCCAAGCTCTATAAAAAATGGATCCTTAAAAGAGGCGTTCTTTTTATGACTGGTATATCGAGCAGTTTTAGCATATAGTTCATGCTCGTTAAAAAATAAACGTGAAATTCGAGCAGTTTTATGACTGAATTTATGCTCGTTAAAAAATAGAAAAGTGTGAGCAAAAGTTTCACCCAGAGTTCAAGCTCATGGAAAAAATGAACCGGTAAATAACCTTTTGAGATCGTAAATTCATTAGCCATAAGAACCTTGATCGTGTTTTCATCCACCACCTCCACCGTTCATTTGGCCAATCATTCACTTCCATTTGTGTGTTTACCTCTTTTGAGAAATAGCTGCGAAGAGTGATTTCACCTAGCCATCCTTGTGACACTGCCGTGATTGGAAATTCCAACCTGTTCCTGGAATCTGTAGCTATCCCTGTTTATCACTCGTTCCTCAAAAGACGAGTCTTCTTTCAGCTCTTTTCACTGACTCGTAAAATATGAAAAGTTTGCCGAGTTTTGGCCTTCCAGCTCGTTAAATGATCGGAATGTTATCCCTCCTCTAAATTTTAATCTTTTTGGACTTGAGGGATTATTGCACAAAAGGATCGAGCGCTTGCCTGTTTCAGCTCGTTAAAAGTACCGAACAGCCATCCCTTCTGCATTGTTTTATACTTTTTCGGACTTAAGGGATTAGCTGACGAAAAAGGAATTATGGAGTTGACTTTCTGTACCTTTTTAGACTCTCTAAAAATGAAAAGGACCGAGTTTTCCTTGTCGTTAGACTCGTTAAAATGATTAAATAGCGACAAACTTGTCTTTAGACGAGAACGAGTTTCCCTATCGCTAGGCTCGTTAAATCTTAGCGATAGGCTTGCCCGAAGGGCAGGTTATAGAACAAGCATATGTTATCCTCCTCAAGCTTGACAAAAATAAAGAGGTACTGGTCAGAAATGACTGGGGAAAAATTGGGAGAACATCAAAGTTTAAAGGTAGCAAGTCACTCTTGAACATGACACTTTTCCTCCGTATCACATCGGGTTGGGTTGTCTCATTCACCGGTTTCATCACCATGGTCCTCGCCACACCATCCATTCGGGGTAATGCTACCAATCCATCACATCAGTGTCGTTATATGTTCAAGAGGGGTCATTCAGAAAGTGTCAACCGTGTCCCATCCACTACCATACATTGTCCTTCATCCATTTCATGATCGCCACCCTGAATCATATGTCACAGTTTGTTTCCACCTCCACTAAATCATTAGCTCCGTTCCGTGTCATTGATGTGGGATTCATTAAGGCCCTCCTTTGACGGATCGCTTCTTGTCGACATCAGCTCATTATCCAAGAAGTCGATCTAGGAACAACCCCATCAGTACTTTGAAGCTTGCATGCCTCAATGGCAAGTTTCTCACTTCCGGCGACAGGTATACATCAATGACCTTCGACCAGAAGATTTTGCGTGGCGTTCGACGCCAAGTCCTTTATTCACGCCACGTGAATTGTACTGCAGTACCTTGAGGGTCATCGTCATTATTGGTGATCCCTCTCGCGCTTGTTAACGGTTTTCATTATTGACCGGTAATCAAGCGATGTCTTTCCATGTTCGACTTCAACGCAATTCTCACATGGATCGACTTGTACTTAGAGTGAAGATCGAACGAGTTTGAAGACCCCGGATCTAGTTTCATCCATCCGGGCTGCGATATATATTCAGGAAATATAAAAGCATTTGCCATGTACATCATTGCAGCAGATGATCATCCTCCTCAAAGGATGATAATTTTAGCGGAAGATTATCAGTCTGTCTTCAGACGATCGTCTGTCATATGTACCAAAATGTATTTATAGAAAGCTGAGCATGGGAATGCCCGCCTCAGCTAGATCATGAGAATAATGATGAATGAAAGATAATGTATTGTATTGTATTGTATTACAGGGCACTCTCCTCAGCACTGGAACGAACTTCGGACCCTCTAGCTAAAGCATTTCACCCGATTAACGACCTCATACTTTAGGGGGCAACTGTTATAGACATTTTTGTGCCTCGCATCAAGGAGCAGGGAATGTCGATAATTACAGGGATCCTCAGTCCCTAAACATGTTGTTCTTACCCCTAAAAGAACAAGGTCATCAATCAACAGCACTTCCAATCAGTTCTCCACCTGAAAACACTTCAGAACAGGCTTATTTTGGATCATGTCAGCTGCTTAACTGAGCTTCTGCGCTGTATTGCAACTGTCCCACTCTGTACCTGCGCTGGAAGTCAAAAACAATGAAGGCTACCTGCGCTGGGCGAGATTGGCCAAGTGGCACAGTCATCCTGCAAGGTGTCATTTGCCCAGGAAGCTTCCAAACTGACACTTGGGTCATGAGATTCGCCCTGTGATGAGTAAGAGGTACTTGATCACCATGTGTAAGCAAGGATCTCCAAGTGGACACAGGAACTGAAGATTAACTGAAGATGGAGAGGACACTAGTCAGCTATATGCCAGCCTCCAGCTGACTCATCCTTTCCTCTTCCCTCCTATATATAGAGCTCTTCTATGAGGTCTAGGGAGGCTGGAATTTTGTTTAAGCGAGGAAGTGTTGTTGGTATACTGCCAGGATTATTGGGTGATTGTTTTACTAGAGGTGAAGAAGAGAGTTCTTGCTGCCGAGGAGGTGCTGCTGGATTGGGGCCAACATCATTGGTTGTAACTTCCTCTGGAACCCTGTTACTTTCTATCAATAAAGTTTGCATGTTCTTCTATATACTTGTTTTACATAGATGCTTTTGTGTTTACATGTATATTTGATGCAACCTAATCCATGCTTCAATTATGATTGCTCGTATCTCGTAGTTTGCTCCCTTTTGTTGTGCAGATTCTGTGTGTAGCTGGATCGGCTTGGAGAGTAAAGAGCTGGGAACGGGATACAAAGCGAGAAGGACAAGGATCGACTAAGCGCAAGACACCAGGTTGGTTGATCCTCTTTCTATTCTCTCTGTGCTTTCATAAAGATGAACATGAAAACTTTGTCATTCAGTTGTTGCTAAAGTCTGTCACCTTTAGAAAGGGTTAGTGTCATCTGCATCGGATACTTTTCCCCACAACACTTGCCTTGTATTTGGCCTGGCTCTTTTCCAGCTATTCCTGTACTGCCTAGTGAATCTCTTGGATTTGTTCAATGAACTTGGTTGCCTTGTCCACATCACTGTGTCCATCAACTGCAACTGCTATGTCTTTACCAAAGACAAAATCCAAGGGAGACCTTGGTGTGAAACCAAAATAGGTCTCAAAAGGAGATCTCTGTGTAGAAGAGCGTTTTTCTCAGTTGTAATCATGTTGCACATAACAAAAATGTTCATCCCAAAGTTTGGGATGCTTTCTGTAATAGCCTCTGAGCAACTGGATCACTGTCTTGTTGATCACTTCTGTCTGGCCATCTGTTTGTGGATGAAAGGTTGTGCTTTTCTTCAGTTTGGTGTCCGTTAGTTCCCACAGACTCGACCAAAACTTCCCAACAAATTGGGTGTCTCCATTAGATACAATGGAGGTGGGTAATCCCAAATGAACACATACATGCTGAAAGAACAACTTTGCAGTTTTTTTAGCTGTAATCTGTTTGTTACAAGGTATCAAAATACACATTTTGCTGAACCTATCCACAACAACATATAAATAGTCATGACCTTTCCTAGATTTAGGTAGTCCTCCAACAAAGTCCATGGAAATACTTTCCCAAGGATGAAAGGGAACTGGCAGTGGAGTGTACAAGCCTAGTTTTCTATTGTTGGGTTTGCTTTTAGCACACATGGTACATCCTCTTACATATCTAGAAATTGTCTCATTCATTTTTGGCCAATAACAAAATCTTTGCAGTTGTGCAACAGTTTTACTTATGCCAAAGTGACCTGATATTAGAGAAGTGTGTGCTTCTCGAATTATCTTTACTCTTTTAGTTTGTGGAATGCACAGCTTCCCACAATGATACAAGAGTCGGTCCTTAACATGATAATCCAATTCTTCTACTCGTTTTCCTTGACTTAAAGTTGCATATACATCTTTAAAATCTATATCTTGAGCATATTGTTCAATGTAGCTCTCATGCAGTACTGAATTATGCTTAAGTATAGTGGATGCATTTACAATAGGTCTAGATGACATATCTGCAACTTTATTGTGTATGCCCTTTTTATATCTGATGACTAAATGAAACTGTTGCAGAAAACCCATCCATCTATAGTGTCTTGAATGCTGCAACTTAGTTTGGGAGTGTAGATATTGAAGTGGTTGATGATCAATATGTATAACTATCTCTTTGCCCATTAAGTAATGTTTCCACTTTTTCACACTCTGTACTAATGCATACAATTCTTTATCATATGTGGGATAGTTAACTACTGCAGAATTAAATGTCTCAGAATGATAACATATGGGTTTACCGTGTTGTATCAACACTACTCCCATGGCATAGTCACTGGCACCTGTCTGGATCTCAAATGGTCCTTGAAGATCGGGAAGTGCTAGTACTGGTGCTATACTAATATTTTCTTTCAAGGTGTCGAAGGCTTTCTGCTGTTTGCCTCCCCACTGAAACACCTTGTTCAATCCTGTTAAAGCATGTAAGGGAGCTGCAATTAAGGAAAAGTTAGAAATGAACTTTCTCCAATATTGTGCTGCTCCTAAGAAGCTTCTCACTTCTGTAGCAGATTTGGGTGTAGGCCAGTTTACAATGACTGTAACTTTAGAGGGATCTATCTTCAATTCACCACCCCTACTATATGACCCAAATAATTCAAAGATGTTTTGCTGAATTCACATTTTGAGAGTTTAACATAAAGTTTTTCCCTTTTCAAAACATCTAGTGTCTGCTTAACATGCTTTAAATGTTCATCCCATGTTTTGCTAAATATAAGAATGTCATCCAGATATACAATAACAAAATCATCAAGAAAATGCCTGAGTACATCATTCATTATTCTCATGAAAGTAGTAGGAGCATTAGTTAAGCCAAAAGGCATAACCAACCACTCATACAATCCCTGCTTTGTTTTGAAAGCAGTCTTCCATGCATCTTGCTCTACAACTTTGACCTGGTGATACCCACTATGCAAGTCTAACTTGGAAAAATAAACAGCTTCTTTCAGTTGATCTAATAAATCATCTATGTGAGGAAGGGGATAATGATTTTTTATCGTTATCTTATTCAGTGCTTGGTAATCAATGCACATTCTCCACGAGCCATCTTTCTTTCTCACCAAAACGATTGGAGACCCACATGGTGATGTGCTAGGTCTGATGAACCCCTTCTCGAGCAACTCCTGCACCTGCTTCTTGATTTCTGCATTCTCTAAAGCGGACAACCTTTTATACCTGTGGCTGCAATGGTTGTTTCATCTCCTGAGTCCGACCCCAAATCTTTCTGAATAGCTGCAACAATCTTCTTCTTCTTGCCCTCAAACTTCTTAGGTCTCAGCTTCAGATGCAAAATCCAACAGTGCTCATCATCATGCCCATCCTTCTTACAGTGAGTGCATGAAGACTTTGTATTTTGTGCAATATTGGCCTTCCTTTCTTTCCATTTCTGTTTTCTTTTCTCCTTATTCTTGCTTGCAATGGGCTTGGATGATCCTCCAACTTCTGGGTTCCCATTCTTTCCTCTAGCTTCTAGATATGTAGCTTGAACAGATACGTCATCTGTACTAGTGGGATTAAACATGAGGATAGTGTGCCTCATGTAGTTCTGTAGACCCCCTATGTACTTCAACAGAGTCTCAGGTGAGTCTAATGAAATTCCTAGAATCAAAACTCTCTTCCTAAATTCTTGGGTGTAACCCTGTACACTTTGCCCTTTCAATTGGCGAAGAGTTTGCCATCTCATCATGGCTTGCTGCATATAATCTAGTGGATAGAACTGTTTTTTGATTGCAGAAACAAATTCACTCCAGACAGAAAGAATATTACCATGTTTCTTCATGTCAGCTTGGGTCCTGCCTTCCCACCATACCAAGGCAGTGCCTCCGAGGCGTAGGCTGGCTAGCTGAATCTTACTCTTGTCTGAGTCGATACTCTGCACTCTGCAATAAACATCAATTTGTCTGATCCAATTATCCAGCTTCTCTGCATTCAGCCCTCCATCATATATTGGTAAATCAAATTTAACATCTAATTTAATCAAATATGTCTTCTTTTTATGTTCCGAGCTATTAGGAGGTGTGAGAAAGCTTTCTTCTTTCCCTTTGCCTTTTGAGTGGTCATGGAGGAGAGATTCTTCTTCTCCTTTTTCTTGTTTGGAGCCTGATGAATCTTCATCTTTATGTTTTCTAAAGTCCTTATACATTTCCTCTACCATGGACCTCATGGCCAGGAAACTATCTATAAATTGGGGATCTGGTCCCAAGGGACTTTCTTCTGACATTTTCTTCTGAGGATAGACTCTTCCAATCTCCGGGTTAGTTTTGACCAACTCTCCTTCTCCTAATTTAAGCTTTGATCTAGTTAGCATTCAACAACAAAATCCAGCACAAGCTTGTCTAACCTTAAACAACCTAGAAGCTCTGATACCACTTGATCTAAAAATCACTCGTGAATGATCTCAGTTAATTAATGAAGGTATTACAGACCCATGTGTTGGGGTGTGCCTATGTTATTTTAAGCAACAGATCGATAAGATTGCGAAATACACAAGCACTTGAAACAGTAAGAGAAACACAACAAGCAAATACAAAACACAACAAATTTAATAAGGAGTTCACCTAATCCTCCTAGGCTACATCTCCCGGTCCAGCCTTTCAGTGGTGGCCTTTTCTATTGTGTCTTAAAGCAAAGATTTTACAATAAGGAGCTCAATTTGAGTCTCACTTAATAGAGAATGATCAGTAGGATTGTACTTGGATCCCCCAAGTCTCTGGAGTGCACAGACTCCCCTTACTGAATCTTCGACCTCAACTGGTCTCAGTGGTATGAGTCCAATTTGGTACTCAATACCTGATAGGAATACACAGAGGAGTTGCTTGAACCTCTCAAGCCTTCTCTAGAGTTCACAGACTCTCGGACTCTCTCTGTTCTGTCTACTCAATGTTTCCTTTTGTTCTGCAGGTTAGCTCAGTTTCTCTGTTCTCTACAATTCACTTCTTTCTCTCCCTTTGTCTCTCTGTCTATTTGGGGCTTAAAGCCAGTATGCTCCCTGACTGTTCGTTTCGACTTCCTAGCTCTCTAGATCGCCTACCTCTGTCTGTTGGAATTCCCCTGCTCTGTGTCATCATCATTGTGTAACGCTTCACAGAGAGGTGGCCACCTGTTTCCCCATGAACTGAGTGTTAGTTCTCTTTGAATGGTCGTTATTTCCGTTGCTCCAAGATCGCCCACGAAATTGATTCCTCTGCCAGCACAGTGGTCATGCCGGACTTCAAATCTCATGCACCTCAGCATATTTCCCCATCAAATCTAGTCTTCCATCGGGTTCATTCTCCATCGTTGATCTAGAGCCTCCAGATCCTACGGTCTCCATCTATATCACGCGAGTAAGTTGCTCCACCGTTACTCACGTGATGTAAGCGGTTTTCTTTCTCATCCATTGGACGCGTGTCACCCAGTGTGTGGCATCACGCTGAACTCGGCCAAACCCGCTTACCACTCGAAGTACACGAGATATCCTGCCGATTTTGGGTGCGCGACCCACCTTCTAATGCTTTCCACATGGTTTCCTGTTTTCCTCGTGACCGAGCGCTCAGGGCTTTCCTTTAATGAGAGTTTTGCCCTATGATACGTGATTATCACTTTGCCGCTAATCATGTATCAGAAACTGCCTCTGTTTCTGGATCTGGGCTTCCAATTGCCAATTTGTATCCATGCATGGTCTCCTTGGGCCAACGGTCAGCGCGCTTTGAACAAGGGTCCTCATTGTTCCGTGTTGGCCACAAATTGCCATTGTCCAGAGGTCATTTCTGATAAGCTCATTATTCATAAGATTTTGAAGCCTAACATAATTTGAAACAATCATGGAAATGTTTAAGGATCCGATTCGGATCATACATTGACTGATGAACAAGGTAACTTCATATCTACTAAGGAAGAGGAAGATATCCCATTCATCAAAGTATGGTTTCTCTGCAAGGTAGAAGAAGACAGGTTGAAGAAAGAAAGTAACAAAAGATCAAATAGAGGTGATTAATCAACGATAAGAAGAAAAGGGAAATTTGGAAAGTTGGATACTCCAAAGAAAAAGAAGAACATGGATAAGGAAATATGTTATGGTTGTTAGAAACTTGGGCACTATACAAGAGATTGTCCTAAACACAAGAGGGATAGGGAAGAAGCCCATATTACTAAGGAAGTGAAAGAACTTGAGACAAAGAAGCTTAAGAAGGAAGAAGCAAAAATATCTCTACTATGACTCAGATGATCTTCTTCACTAAGTAGGTACTTTCTACTTGTAATTTATAGATAGAAAGAAATGAAAATAAGATAGGATGCATTAGATTAGAAAATAACATTGTGATAGAAGCATTAGTAGTAAGAGCTCTTGACATGGGAAGAAAAAAGAATGTCTGGAATAAATTCTACTATTTACAAAGAATGAGATCTCTTGGAAACCTCATTGAAACCTCAAGTACTTATAGAAATAAGTAGAGGTCATCATCACCATACAATACTCAATAAAGAAACATTTTTTGGGTGAGGACATGAAAGATCCTCAAGTTTCTCTAATGGAATCCTTATCAAAGGATCCATAAATTTAGAAAGGAGGTAAGAGTTTCATTAGGAATTCCAACTCGTGGGATTCAAGGGATGATGGTATGATGACATAGCAGGAAAGAAAGTCTAAATGTTAAAATTATTTCGTTCAAATGAAGCTGTTATAGGAAGTCTTGATGAACGAAAGGAAAGATGAAGTATGTATACATAGGTTATTATGAAATTCATGTCATATGGTTACAGATAATATGGATCACTATAATTTTCCATATTGGGAAACATGATCAAAATGAGAAAGGATCTCCTCCTCTGAAAGATTGAAAAATATCAATAGTCACACTAGATGAAATCAACATAATATGTTATCATATGAATCATGAGGAAGCTTATTACAATTAAGGAACTCTTTTTGGAAGCTCCTAGGAATGAAGTATGTGAAAAGAATGGAAGAGATCGTGAAAATATGCAACAAGGGTTGAAGGCATTCAACATCTGAGACCAAGAATAATTGACTAGAATGTCTCCTAGAAAGATATGAAGACACTGATAAGAGTCAGAAAAATATGGAGACCCTTGACAATGGATATCTTTGGGAAATGTGTCAATCTTCATACAGGAAGCTCACACCTACAAGAATATGTCATGATGAAATACCATCAGAAAGGTAATTTTTATTTAAGTGTTCATCTTTTATTTTTGAACTAATATTTGGATGGGATTATGTAGGCAATCCAAAGGAAAGATTTATGGATGACTTCCAAGAGGACCATATTGAGGGATGTAAGATCCTTCTAGAAAATATGGCATGAAAGAAGAATGACATCAAGCAAAGCCAGATGGAAATTTGATGGATCACTTTATGATGAAATGAAGACATGAATAACTCATGGATGAAAGTGATGGATGGTATGTTCCCAATGAAGAAGTCCCTAAAAGATGAAGACTCCATGAAAAAATAAATTGATGACATCAACGAAGAGGCGCGTTCTCCAGGCAGCTGGTTGTTCTACATGAGGAGTTGTTGTAGGTCCCTAGTTAAAAGGGAGGATGGAAAAGAAGTTTCTTACTTGGAAGAAATTTGAAAATTCTTAAGCCAAGAGGGAGCTTAGGGACATTCATTTTTTGAGGGAATGAGTACATTCCTTTATTGGAATATGTCCTCCCTATTTGAGAGGGAGAGATAGACATGTTGTTCTAGTCTTTACTTGGGAAGACATAATGGAGGATTGGGTAATCATTTGGCATCTGATACTCTTTGAGGATGAGATAGGGCATCCATTAGAAGAGTAGTTGTGGAGGATCGATATTCTTTGAGGGCTCAAGAGTCCAAGACAAGAATAGTCCTCATGGAACATACCCTAAGTACCTGGGTAGGGGATGTTCCGAGAGAGACAATGATATTATACAAATGCCTTGTTGTGTAAAATTGCTAGTTGATATGATGTTATACAAATGAGTTACCAATTTTAATTCTTCTTATGAGAAACTATTTATATTGAGAACGTCCAAGTACCATTATGAATACCTCCGTAGTTAAGAGGGAGTGTTGAAAAGAGTAACTAGGTTCAGTATTCATAATAACATGTAATTATGATTTTATATAATGTGATGTAAAGAAGAAAAATAATTTTATTGTATTGCTTGCTTCATGGGTTTCATGAGCAAGACATTTTATTTTTGAGTGAAGACTCCCATTGAGAGTCCTTGGGAATTTTTTGTCATCTAGTCATAAAATTATAGAGTCATTGTCATGTAATGAAGTCATGTTACAATTTGTGAAAGGTCAATATTGTCTATGTAAAGTATCCTCCAAGGCCTCGTCACTTATCCTATTCAAGTTGGCCTACAACGATGAAAACACATGCTGAAAGAGGTTGTTTTAAACTCTAGGGATCATATTAGCGTAAAGGACATGTGTGGAGGGTAATATATAGCGATATTCGACCTCACTTAGAGGAAATCTACTTGACAAGCATTCGATCAAGGATAAGTGCGAAGTAGAGTCCAGTAATAGAAGTGCGAAGGAGGTATAGAGAAGAAGGATTCTTCTGGATATTGTGAAGGAGAGAGCTTGTTCTGGGTATTGTGAAGGAGAGAGATTCTTCTAGATATTGCAAAGGAGGAATTATTCTAGGGAAATGAAGAAGGATTCTTCTAGGCAAGGTTTCTTCTGGGGCATCGGAATTCTTCTTAGCAGCGAAGAATATTTCTTCTGGGGTAGCGATGGAAGGATTCTTATGGGATGATTTTTATGGTTAACTCAGATAGAGATCTAGAGACCGAGACTCTAAAGAAGAAGACAATATGATGATAGAGACTGAGTTTATCTAGGATAATTTGAGAAGAAGCAGTGTGAAGTATAGAGAACGAGTTTCTTTAGAAGAAGCCGAGGAAAGAAGTTCAAGATTAAGAAGAAAGTCAAGAAAGGGAAGAGGTAGAGCATAAAGTTTAGTGACAAGGTTCTTGGGAGGATACTAGAGTCAAGGGTCTATGTCATGGTCTTGGTACTCATCAATTGAAGATCTAGAAGAAGAATTTTGATTGTGTTTTCCTCTCAAGAGGTGAGAGGTTTTGGCCCTAGATGACAAGCCTACATACTGTGTCACTCGTCTTTTATTGTGCATATTGGGAATTTTCTTGATGAAAATAACACAATAATAACATAGCAAAGAAAAGACTATAAGATAAGAACTAAAAGTATATGACAAGAAATTATCAAGCACAGAAATATTTTAAATTTCATGCCCTAGATTTCTCAACATGGAATCAGAGCTTAGGTGCTTAAGTGAAGAAAGGGCATTCAAGCAAGTAGACACATTAGAATCAAGCTTCAAACAAGGATCATAGAAAATTCAAGGGATACCAAGGGAAAGATATTTAAAACCCTAGATCAAAGAAATCTACACCAACAAGAGTCTTGAAATTATCTTCAAGAAGGATCAGGAAGAAAGATCAAAACCCTAGAAGCACTTCATAGATCATCACTCATACATCACCAAAGAAGTGGAAGCTCTTCAAATCTAAGGAAGGTTAGATCGAATGGAAATCTTCTATTGAGGAAAGGATCATTTGAAGAAACATCATTATCAAGTTGAAGAGTCTATCTGCTCAGGTAAGTACATTTTCCTTATTCTAGTAAAAATGACTTCATGTTTCAAGGATAACCAAAATTTGGTTGGGATATCAAACATTTTTGTATGGAAAAGAAGGATAGACATAGTCCTCGAAGTAAATCTAGTCATTGATCATTTCCATGGAAAGGTATCCAAGCCATCTGAAGAACAAGCATTATCTGAATACATGGAAGGGATCTCAAGGCTCAAAAGACTCTTAAGGAGTGTATCAAAGATCCTCTCATTTCCTATGTAGCCGAGTTGGAGACATCTAAAGAAATATATGATAAGCTGAGAGAAATTTTCTCTAAAAGGATGATAGAAAATATCATATCACTTAGATATGATATTTATAAATTGAAGGTGTCAAAGGATGAAGGGATATCGTCATGTCTCTCAAAATAATCTCAAATAAATGGTCAATTGCAGGATCTAGGAGAGATGGTATCTGATAACGAAATAATCTCCCTTATTATTAATACATTGACTAATGAAAAAGGTAACCTCATATCTACTAAGCAAGAGGAATCTATCCCATTCATCAAATTATGGTCTCTCTAGAAGGAAGAAGAAGACATGTTGAAGAAATAAAGTAACAAAAGATTAGATAGAAGTGATCAATCAATGACAAGAAGAAAAGGTAAATTTGGAAAGCTTGATCCTCCAAAGAAAAAGAAGAACATAGCTAAGGAAAGATGTTATGGTTGTCAGAAACTTGGGCACTATAGAAGATATTGTCCTAAACACAAGAGGGACAGGGAAGAAGCCCATATTACTAAGGAAGTGAAAGAACCTGAGAGAAAGAAGCTTAAGAAGGAAGAAGCAAAAAGATCTCTACTATGATTGAGATGATCTTCTTCACTAAGTAGGTATTTTCTAATTGTAATTTATAGATAGGAAGCAATGAAAATAAGATAGGATGAAGCATTATAAGTAAGAGCTCTTGACATGGGAAGCAGAAAGAATGTATGGAATAAATTCTACTATTTACAAAGAATGAAAGCTCTTGGAAACCTCATTGAAACCTCAAGAGATAATTATATAAAGAACTATAGGTTTTCATCATCATACAATTGTCAATAAATAAACATTTGTTGGGTGAGGATATGAAAGGTCCTCAAGTATCTCTGATGGAATCCTTATCAAAGGATTCACCAATTTAGAAAGGAAGAAAGAGTTTCATTAGGAATTCCAACTCATGGGATTCAAGGGATGATGGTATAATCACATAGTAGGAAAGAAAGTTTAAAGGTTAAAAATATTTCGTTCAAATGAAGCTTCTACAGGAAGTCTAGATGACCAAAAGGAAAGATGAGGTATATATACATAGGTTATTATGAAAGTCACTTCATATGGCTACAGATAATATGGATCACTATTTCCTTCTTGGGAAATATGATCAAAAGAAGAAAGGATATCCTCTTTTGAAAGATTGCTGAAAAGCATAAGTCACACTTGATGAAATTAACATAATATGTTATCATATGAATCATGAGGAAGTTGACTATAATTAAGGAACTTTGATTGGAATTTCCTCGGAATGAAGTCTGTGAAAAGAAAGGAAGAGATCATGAAAATATGCAACAAGGGTAGAAGGAAGTCAACATCCAAGACGAAGAAGAGTTGACTAGAATATCTCCCAGAAAGATATGAAGACTTTGATAGGAGTCAGAAAAAGATGGAGACCCTTGACTATGGATATCTTTGGGAAATGTGTCAATTTGCATACAAGACACTGACACCTACATGAAGATGTCTTGATGAAAGACCATCACAAAGGTAATTTTGTTTTAAGTGTTCATATTTTATTTTTGAACTAATATATGGATAGGCTTATGTAGGAATTCCAAAGGGAAGATTTGTGGATGACTTCCAAGAGGACCATATTGAGGGATGTAAGATCCTTCCGGAAAATATGGCATGAAAGCAGAATGACATCAAGCAAATCCAGATGGAAAATTTATGGATCACTTTCTCATTAAATGAAGACGTGAATAACTCATGGATGAAAGTGATGGATGGTATGTGCCTTATGAAGAAGTCCATAAAATATGAAGACTCCATGACAAAAGAAATTGATGACATCGAGGAAGAGAGGTGTTCTCGAGGAAGCTGGTTGTTCCACTTGAGGAGCTATTGTAGGTACCTAGTTAAGATGGGGCCTAGAAAAGAAGTTTCTTACTTGGAAGAAACTTGAAAATTCCGAACCCAAGAGAGAGCTTAGGTACATTCATTTTTGGTGGGAATGAGTACATTACTTTATTGGAATATGTCCTCCCTGTTTGAGAGGGAGAGATAGACATGTCATTTCAGTCTTAACTTGGGAAGACAAAATGGAGGATTGGGTAATCATTTGGCATTTGATACTCTTTGAGGATGAGATAGGGCATCCAATAGAAGAGTAGTCATGGAGGACTGATATTCTTTGAGGGTTGGGGAGTCCAAGATAAAAATAGTCATCAAGGAAGATATCCTGAGTACCTGGTAGGGGATGTTATGAGAGACACAATGATGATAATGTCTATAAATCATGGTCTCGCCATCATTAAACTCATATCTTGTGGAGATAAGGAGATGTTAGTGAAGGCCTTGTTGTGTAATAATGATAGTTTATATGATTCTATACAAATGAGTTACCAATTTGAATGAGAAAGTCCAAGTACCATTATGAATACCTCACTAGTTAAGAGGGAGTGTTGAAAAGTTTAACTAGGTTCGGTATTCATAATGACATGTAATTATGAGTTTATGTAATGTGATGTAAAGAAGAAAATTAAATTTATTGTATTCCTTGATTTATGGGTTTCATGAGCAAGAGATTTTATTTTTTAGTCAAGACTCCCATTGAGAGTCTTTAGGAATTATTTGTCATCTAGTCATAAAATGATAGAGTCATTGTCACGTAGTGAAGTCATGTTACACTTTGTAAAAGGTCAATATTGTCTATGTAAAGTATCCTCCAAGACCTTGTCACTTATCCTCTTTAAGTAGGCCTACAACGATGAAAGAACATGCTGGAAGAAGTCGACCTAACCTCTAGGGATTGTGTTGACCTAAAGGACATGTGTGGAGGTGTATATATAGCCACACTTGGCCTCACTTAGAGGCAAGAAAATCGACAAGCATTCGATCAAGGAGAAGTACAAAGTAGATTCCAGCAGTAGAAGTGCAAAGGAGGTATAGCGAAGAAGGATTCTTCTAGGTATTACAAATGAGAGAGATTCTTCTGGGTATTGCGAAGGAGGGAGATTCTTCTAGGTATTTTGAGGGAGGAATTATTCTGGGGTAGTGTTGATGCCTCAAAAATCGCTGCAACAACAATGGGGGATAACCACCCGGTCCGGACCTTAAAGCAACTCCTTTTCCGTTTGGTGTGGTGGCTCCGACTGGTTTAACTAGGTCCAGTTACCTTCTCCCTATTGCTATTGGTTTATGACGTATCTTTACCTACCAATAGACAAGGATATCAAATCACTTCTTCTTGCTGATCAGGCAAGAGAATGACCCTTAAGCTGATTTGGGTTCAGCCAAGCCACAACTAAAGTTTTGCCTCCTTAAGGAGAGGACTTAAAAGAATGTAGAATTTACTCTAAATGCAAGCTTATTCTATAATGCAAGCGAAAGAAACTAATCTAAATCCTATCTTAATTAGGCAGAGATAGATCTAGCCCAACTAAGAGCAAGATAATTAAAGTATTGGGATTTAAATATGTCTTGTTTATGATGAATATCAAGTTAATGAAGTAGTTCAATTAACTGATATTATGGTTACCAAAACACATCCTATTAAGACCTTATAACTTGAAACAATAAACCAACAACATTCCAGGAAGTAGTTCACAAAAATGATATTGATTATCAAATCAATAAATCCAATAATTGAATAATGATATGTGGAAATAGTTCACAACACATTACCATTCAACAAATCAGTTTTATAAGACAGATTTATGAGTAAATAGTTACTCAAAAATCAGATTTTAATTCATAAGAACAGAGATACCTAATAACAATATTGAGACAAATTACCCATGTGGAAAATAATGCACAAACATGAATAAAATGAGACATTCATGTTACCATAAAAATGAAACTGATATTTAAAACAGTAGTATTAAAAAATACCAATTTATTGCATCCATTTCTCTGATCTTGGTCTTCAACAGTACTTTACATTGCTTGAACTTCTGCCTTCAAAATTAGAGCCACAATAGTGCAAACTCTGCCCCTCATACATAATTCAAGATACAAAGGAAAAATCCTCAATAATCCCCAAATCTGAGATTTTCTCTCCTCTCTCCTACAACTCTAAATTCCTATTACAGTAGTGCTTTTAGAAGTCTAGAATTACAGAGGAGAGCAGCCCCTCATTACCTTCTGCAATCTATTATTTATACTATTTGTGAAAGAATTCTTGAGAGGAAAGTTTGGTGAAGAGAAATCTGCCAAATCCAATTTTATTTGCTCAAAAATCCTGATCTTCAATTGCTGGAGCATTCTCATTGATTGAAATCCTTTTCTCCATATTTCTTCCACTGTTTTCCTGCCAAAAGAAATCAAAATAAATTAAGATGCAATTAAAATATCATTTCGGGCAATTAAATCAAATCCAATCAAATTCAATTAAATAAATAATTGAAAATAAAATGTAAGCTTTCTATTGATGCATGTGATGTTTTGATTGGCCAAGGATATCATTGACGAGTGAATCTGCAATTTAGAAGAGGCTTGGACAAATAAAAATAAAACTCAAAAAATTGATTTTGTTTTCAAAATTCGGAGTTTGATTTTCTGCCTGATTTTTGATCCAATAAATGACCAAATCTATTAGTGAGACCTCCTCAGAAATATTCTTCTTGATTTTATCTTTCCAACGAGCCGTCCTGGGCCTCATTTGGCCAAGTATAACTCAATCTATGAACCTCCAAAGTTGATGAATCAAATCTAGCATGAATCTGGAAATTCTGTCGCTGGGCTAAAAATCTAATCCTAAATTAGGATTCTAATTAATTATAAATTAACTGTTAATTATAAACTAAACTAATTGTTAATTAATATTAATCTATTTATTAATTAATATCTAACTAACTAAAATATTAACTATTTATAAACTAATTAAAATGAATATAAATAATAATTAAATTTAAATTAAATAAATATTACATATTCATTAATTAATTAATTTAAAATTAATTGTTTAGGTATTAATATTTAAACTAATATTAAACTAACACTACTTACCTCCCTTATTCATATGGTAACATACACATATAAACCATTAACATAACGAATCATATGGTAGCATAAACGATTTCTTTAGAAATAAAATTAATACGTGAGCTTAAAACGAATACGAAAGTTTGACTTATCGCATCGGCGCAAGCGTGGTGTCGGGGTTATAAAGTTTGCATAGGATGAAGACTTCCGATGTGATGGAACATTCGTATTTAAACACATGTTTTTGAAATTTTGGTTAATGCCCCATTGCATCGGTAAGTCAGGGTGTGAAGGAGTATCGGCGTAAAGGAGTATCAGCAATCGGAGCTTTTAAAATTTGGCACAATACAAAATCCCTAATCCGATATCGGCATCGGGGTATGGGGGATATCGGGGGTTTTAAACTTGCGACATATGAAACTCCCGATGCGATATTCATATAAATGTTTATTCCCTTTTGTCTTAAGCTTTTCGGCGATCGGGGATATGGAGGTATCGGGGGTATGGAATGACATGCGCCGATATAAATCTCCGATGCGATTATGTTTTATTTTATATATTATTTTTTTTATATATTAAATTTTAATTTAATTAAATTAATTATATATTAATTAAATTTAATTAAATTAAGATTTAATATTATTTTTTTATATTGATTTATTTTAATGAAATTAAGTTAAGTTGTGAAATTATCTAAACTACAGCCACTTGAATGTTTGGGTTTTCGAGATTAGGATTTGATTTGGAAATTGGAGTGAATTTCTTAAAATCCCGATAATTAATGATTTGGCTGCATAACTAAAAATGGAAAAGTGTTAGTAAAAACTTGCTATGGGTTAATATTTAAAATGAATGTGTTATTGAACTAATTTATTTACAAAATGCAATATTATACATTTTATGCAATTTTAACCCAGGCTACATAAATAATCAAATTTTCAAAGGAGTGCCATTTTCAAACCAGTTGACCAAATGAGGCGAAACAAGCGTCAATGGGAAGCTTATAAAAAATTGATTCTAACAAAGCAATCAAAACAAGAATCCAAGGAAAACGAAAAATTAACAAAAGCGTAGGGCAATCAACTAAATAAAAATCCAAAAAGGTGTTTAGCCAAATTTTTTTATAGAAAGGGTCCCCATTATTTGAGTTGAGCAAGTCAAAAATGGGGGGTTGTGTTTTTACCACAACAATGGCGACACGCGGGAGAAGAACCAGTTATCTCTGTTTGATATGAATGAGATTTTCCTAAAATTAAAGCAAAAATAATTAAAGAAGAGAAAATTATGCTTGAAATGCTTGACTAGTTTCATTAGTCTGAATAAAAGCAAGAATCATCTAACTGTTATTTTTCTTAAAACTCCTCATAAATTAAAATACTTCAAAGTTCTATATCAGTCATTAATTAGTTGAACAGATAAAGCAGGGGTCACTTTACAGCTTAGCTTTTAAAATATACTCATTTGTCACAGATAGAGCCACTGCTACCAGCAAACATCTATAGTCTCGACAGGGTTACCTTTTAATCATCAATGATTCAGAATCCCATCTCTTCAAGAATTATTGACCTAGAGATAAACCCATTTATATATGTTTCTTTTCTTTAAATTTTTATTTTTTATTTTTCTTAAAAGCCATTGTCCTGGTTTGGTAGTCAGATAGTTGACAATGCCATTCACTGGTTATAATTGGACTGAACAAGCTGGCTCGTGATGAGACCCCTTGTCTTATAATTGTTTGCAATCATAAGCCATTACCCTGGTTTGTTTAGCAGTGTTGGTAATGTCAGCCTATTTTTCCCCTATGATCATGGTAAGCAGGCTCATGATGAGACCTCTTATCTTTTAAGTTTAAAGATATTTCTGGATCACACTCTAGAAAAATAAGACTTTCTAGGACAGGGAGAATCATTGACTCCTTAAGAGTTAAGAATGACAATCTCAGAGTTAAAGGTGCTTTGCTGTAAAGTGTCTTTACTTGGTTAAAAATAACTTTTCTTGACTGATAATAGAACTCTGAAAGATCTTAATAAAAATTTTGAAATCTCAAAATAATTACAATTTCGATGAAAAAGAATTTCTCCAGATTTTATGATACTTTGCCAACTTCTCTTGATTGGTAATCTCTTCCTCTAAATATGTTTACCTTTATAATAAGAAAATCAAACTCTACTAAGAGATTTAAGAAAAAGCTAATAGGTGACTATTAACAATTTTTCTTCATGAATGCTGACCATAGTTAGGTAACAAGAAGGCCTTCCATATAAATCACGGCAAAGTCACCAAAATCAAAACTGAAAACCAAAGTAAAAGAATTCTTATGCTAAAATGAGAAAGAAATAAGCAAACAAAAATAAAAATGAAGAAATTTTAAAAGTGGAAAAGAAAATCCAAGTTTCGAAAGATAAACTCAAACAAGAATGTTTATAGCAATGTCTCAACAATATGAAGAAAAAGAAAATAATCATGTAATCATTCTTTCTTATGTCGAGATTTAGAGAACATACCTTGCAAGGTTGTGAATGCTTTAGGCTTTTAGATAACAGTGATTATAAAATTCAGCCACAATGAAAACTTTCTGTCTGATATTATTCTTCTTGTTTCAAAGCATTATTTTAATCATTTTCTAATAAAAGGAATGCTTAAAGAAACAAACTAAAGGTTCAGAAACTTCCTGGTATAGCTGTTTTGACGAAGATTATCGCTGCTTCTTGAAATAAAGCCAGGAAAAGAGTATAAGACTTCGAAAATCTGATTCGGCAGAGGATTGAAAGTTTCAAATGGAGAACTGCAAAACAGATTTTTTATATCAGAAAAAACAAAACTAAACTTAAAGTAACGAAATGGAAATTAATGAAAGTGGGTACATGAATCTTACCATTGGATAATTTCTTTTGCTCTTACCTTCTAAGGTATTAGTTTCTCCAAACTGGCTGACTTCTTATTTTAATTAACATTAAAAACATAAAGAAGTCAAACTAACCAAAATCCTGTAACCCAAAATCATTATTTATTTTATTTACACTAAAGCAAGCAGTAAAATGTAAAAATGGAATGCTTAGTGCTCAAGGGAGTTGAAATTAAAACAAATACATCAAAAATGAGAATGAGAATTTGCAGTAATGACTGTTTCTCAAAATATTATAAGTTTCATATAAATTCCATGATTTTATAAATTGTTCAGAATCGAGACCAAATCCAAGATAATAAAATTTAAATATGAAGATGGAGAGGTCTTGAATTCCATTTTTTAATTATGGAATTATATATTTAAAATTGAAATGTATGAGAAATCAAAATGGTTTAAATATGCTGCAAATTGGTCATTAACTGCTTTCTTACCATAGTGGTTACCCAAGCTCGCTTTTAAAATAACACATCGCTGTATCGGATGATTCGCATCACATGTCTCTTCACCATGCTTGAATTTTAATTTGCAAGACTTCACTTTGTTGCTATGCCACATATCGATTGAATGTTAATGGCTTAGAGGCATGCATTGGAAGGTCTCGCATCAAAGGTTGCAATGGCGAATCGCCGATATGAAAATATGCGATGAGAAGTTGTG
Source organism: Pinus tabuliformis (assembly GCA_031772625.1). NCBI lineage: Eukaryota > Viridiplantae > Streptophyta > Pinopsida > Pinales > Pinaceae > Pinus > Pinus tabuliformis. The sequence continues at coordinate 171,830,884 of CM062817.1, read as the reverse complement.
CTATGAGATGGAGCGATCGCATCATTAAAGAAATATTATATCGGGGGTCGGGGCATATTTACACTGTGCTTCCCACATCGCACATCGCAAATTCAGAGATATGATATGAGCATAAATAAAAATGCGATGAGATGATTGCGATATCGGCGATTGGAAAACTTTTGGTACCCGATGTAACACGATATGATTCTTGCGATGCCGATATGCGATGAATGACGTGGCTAGTCGGCGATCGGCAATTTTAAGCACATGGTGTAACAATATTTGATATGCCGATATGCGATGAAGAGTGGACCCGATAATTTTATGATGAAAATTTGATAACATATCGGATCCGAGACATCGACCGCTTTAAAGTTATGCTCCTACCATTATTGCGATTGAGTGGATGCGATAGTTTTTATAAACTTGATTCGAATTTCATATCGGGTCCATAATTATGTGGTGGTCACAATATTGGTAAAGTCGACTATCGGAGATCGGCGATTCACGATAATGGAAGTATACTTCAATTGCAAAGCTCTGATATGCGAAATGCGATATGGCATATGAGTAAGATAATACATCGGAGGTATTTTATGAACAATTTGTTATCAAAAGAAATGCTAAGAACTACTTCCGATGAAATCTTATGATGCGAATGGTCTTACAATATTCCTTGAAATTTCAATTGGGTTTTCTAAGTAAATAAAAGCAAAGTTAAAGAATGTTCAAATTCTAATGAATCAAAAGTAAAATTTCCCTGAACCTGTTGCAAATTTGAAATGAGTTTACTGCTTACTTCAAGTTTTTGAAAACAAATGAAAACATGTAAATAAAACAGAACACGAATCAAAAATAAACTAAGGAAAAGAGAAACTAATAAGAGATGAGAACAAACTTGTAAATGCGTACCTGGAAGGAAATTGTCTGCAAATTTTACCTTATGAATCTTCAAATTCTTCCTTTGATTTATCAAAATTTTGACTTTGTTCAAAATCATCTCATCATTTATTCTAAATCTAAGTGTGCAATTAGCCTAAATAAGATCTGTTTATTCATGTTCAGGAAATATAAAATTTACCAGAAATAAATATAAAAATAGGCTCCCCTTTTGAATTGAAACAACAATTTATTATCTCTACTTATTCTGAATAACTTGAGAAGAATCCGTATTGTTATAGTGACTGTTCAGTAATACCTTTAGTAAATGAATATGATGCATTTTGTAGCATCAAATAATAAACTAAAGATCAGAATGGGATAAAGCCACTACTTGTGGAAAAATATCAAAACAGATTTGAAGGTGTGCACACAGCAGAATGGACATTCTTAACAAATTTCGAGGAAGATAATATGAACTTCATATGATTACCGTGAAAGGTTAGACTGACTAATAATGATTGAATTAGAATTAAGCTTATGATAGACAGTCATACATTTCATGGGATAATGAGATCATGAAGCTCTTATATCCTCAACCTTTATCATATAAATTCCAAAAGAAAATCTTAGAAGGATATCTCGAAATGAAGAAAGTGGCTTTGAGGTGATCGATGCCAAGTGCAACCTCAATTGAATTTAATCAAGACATTATTCAAAATAAGCAGAGTAGAGGTATTGCTGCAAGAAATTTTAAAAGGAAAGCAAGAATTAAAACTTTCTGATAAGGAGAAAAATGTTTTCCCTGAACATGTATGAGAATGGCTGATTGCTTTGTTTTATTTTTAATCTATAAAACTGTTAAAACAAATTAACTATACAAAAAAAACTAACTAAATTAATTCTACTCCTATTCTAACCATATACATGAAAATGACTAGGTATAGTCATATTTCCAGTGTAGCTATTTTCTCATTTTAATTGCTGCATGTATGTACAGTTCAAATATTAGTAATAAAAATACAAATCTAATTAAACTAAGAAAATTAAATATGAAATCAGAATGTACAATTATTGTTAGCAAGTTGATTAAAATCTCCTTCTCTTGAAATTTGCTTTCCAATTCAATACCAATTGGATCACAAAAATCTGGATGGATTTCCATTAATGATTGGGAAACGTTCAAAAGAGGAGATGATAGGCTGAATTGTGGATATGAATTTTCAAATTCAAAGGCCTGAAAAAAATTGTTAGTGTTATGTACAAATGTTAAGCTATTAACAATTTCCTTTGAGAGAAAAATTTCCAAATATTTTTCAAATGAATTAATGAAAAATGGATGGAAATCTTTCAAATGAAATGGAAAATTATTAATTGAATTGAATTGCTAGCCAGATTGCAAAAATACATTCTCTTGTTGACATTGCCTTTGAAAAACTAGAAGCTTTGGAAGAAACATTAGCATTGATTGAAATTGAAATATTAATATCTTTTGATACTCATGATTATAATATGAAACTTCAATTTCCCAATCGGGCAATGCATCAATTGAGTGTTTGATAGTAAGGTGTTCAATATGCCAGTGAAAGGTGTGAAAATTTTGCAAAATAAAATCAGAAAATATATCTAAGTTTAAACAAAATAACTGTGAAAGAAAAACTAAAATGAAATTGCTATTTGTACAACTAATGTTACAGCACAATTGGGATTGTTTTGAAATAATTTCTCTTTCACAAGGATTGGCTAGAATTATGAAATTTGGGTAATTTCAAATTCCAACTTGTGAAATAGAAAATGAATTATGATTATGAATAGGAATGGGAGTTTGATCCTCATATGAATCATAAACTGGAATGTTTTCTTGAATGGTGAAATCATGAAGATAATTTGCTGCTCTAAAATGAGGATTAGTTGGGATAATTCCTAAATTGAAGCGTTCCTCATCCTCAGATGTTATTTGAATTTTATCATGAGGATTCTCTTCAGAAAAATTGAAATCAACATCCTCAACATCAGAGTAATTATCATAAATGACCTCACAAGATTCTCTAGAATTCCCTTCGATCTTATCCAATATATCAAAACAAGGAGGAACAAGAATTTCATGTTCATTAATGGTAAAAGAATGATCAACAATTGTTTCTTTATCTTGATAAAAATATATTGGTAATTCATTTAAATCATCCTCTTTAATTTCTGAAATATCATTAATACCAAGAGGGGAAAAATTACCATCATTAAAAATATCAGGATAAAGGGAAAAATGTGAACCTGAAACAATGCATTTAAAACTGTCTCTGTTCGAGAACTCTTGTGCGTTATGCTCATTGTAAATTTCAGATTCTAAATCATTCCTTTGCGTGCTCATGCTTTCTTGAAGGAGGCTGCTTTGCTGCTCTGATTTCGGCATTTGTTCATCATAGAAAAATTCAGAAATTTGTACAGCAGTTTGCATTTTATTATTTACTTTGATTGCTGGTTGTACTTGCTGATTTGCGATTTGATTTTCTGAATTTACTTCAAAGTAGCTTTCAGATTTCAAGGCGGCTTTTTCTCCAAAATTGTTGTTGTTGTCTTCTTGCATTTGAATAGAAATATTTTTCAAGCTTTGTGAAACCACTTCATCACAATTTATTTGCACATCCATATTGGGATTCTCATTTATATTAGAAGGGGATGAAACAAAACTTGAATTAATTTCATATGGATTGGGAATGGGTGGAAGAGAACAAATATATTCAAACCAATTTAATGATTCTTCTTCCGTAGGCTTATCTTCATCTTTAAATCTTAAGCAATTCAAATGAAATCGAATATTAAAATCATTAACAGACTCATTTTCAAACATACGTAGATATTCAATTTCTTCACATACCTGTTCATAATCATAGCTGTCGAATTTACAAATGAAAATTGTAACAAATTGATCCCAGCTGTGAATTAAAGCAACTAGAAGAGTTCTACACCAGCTTCTGGCTTTTGCCGCAAATGTAAGAGTAAAAATTCTGCATAAGATGCCTTCATCAATTCCTTGAAAATCATATTTTGAAATGTTTTGAATAAATTGAAAGACATGGTTAAAAGCGGAAGAATTTCTCTTACCATTGAACTTTACCTGAGACAAGAGTCTTACCACTTCGGGTGGAGTATTGGAAGATGCACGTCCATGGATACAACTCCAAATTGGAAGTTTAAGAGGAGCCATCACAATAAATAAAATATTAAAATTGAAAAGACTCCAACAGACAAATTTCTCAGGCCCTCCTTCTAGCGCCAAAAATGTTGATGCCTCGAAAATCACTACAACAACAATGGGGGATAACCACCCGGTCTGGACCTTAAAGCAGCTCCTTTTCCGTTTGGTGTGGTGGCTCCGACTGGTTTAACTAGGTCCAGTTACCTTCTCCCTATTGCTATTGGTTTATGACGTATCTTTACCTACCAATAGACAGGGATATCAGATCACTTCTTCTTGCTGATCAGGCAAGAGAATGACCCTTAAGCTGATTTGGGTTCAGCCAAGCCACAACTAAAGTTTTGCCTCCTTGAGGAGAGGACTTAAAAGAATGTAGAATTTACTCTAAATGCAAGCTTATTCTATAATGCAAGCAAAAGAAACTAATCTAAATCCTATCTTAATTAGGCAGATATAGATCTAACCCAACTAAGAGCAAGATAATTAAAGTATTGGGATTTAAATATGTCTTGTTTATGATGAATATCAAGTTAATGAAGTAGTTCAATTAACTGATATTATGGTTACCAAAACACATCCTATTAAGTCCTTATAGCTTGAAACAATAAACCAACAACATTCCAGGAAGTAGTTTACAAAAATGATATTGATTATCAAATCAATAAATCCAATAATTTAATAATGATATGTGGAAATAGTTCACAACACATTACCATTCAACAAATCAGTTTTATAAGACAGATTTATGAGTAAATAGTTACTCAAAAATCAGATTTTAATTCATAAGAACAGAGATACCTAATAACAATATTGAGACAAATTACCCATGTTGACAATAGTGCACAAACATGAATAAAATGAGACATTCATGTTACCATAAAAATGAAACTGATATTTAAAACAGTAGTATTAAAAAATACCAATTTATTGCATCCATTTCTCTGATCTTGGTCTTCAACAGTCCTTTACATTGCTTGAACTTCTGCCTTCAAAACTAGAGCCACAATAGTGCAAACTCTGCCCCTCATACATAATTCAAGATACAAAGGAAAAATCCTCAATAATCCCCAGATCTGAGATTTTCTCTCCTCTCTCCTACAACTCTAAATTCCTATTACAGTAGTGCTTTTAGAAGTCTAGAATTGCAGAGGAGAGCAGCCCGTCATTACCTTCTGCAATCTATTACTTATACTATTTGTGAAGGAATTCTTGAGAGGAAAGTTTGGTGAAGAGAAATCTGCCAAATCCAATTTTATTTGCTCAAAAATCCTGATCTTCAATTGCTGGAGCATTCTCATTGATTGAAATCCTTTTCTCCATATTTCTTCCACTGTTTTCCTGCCAAAAGAAATCAAAATAAATTAAGATGTAATTAAAATATCATTTCGGGCAATTAAATCAAATCCAATCAAGTTCAATTAAATAAATAATTGAAAATAAAATGTAAGCTTTCTATTGATGCATGTGATGTTTTGATTGGCCAAGGATATCATTGACGAGTGAATCTGTAATTTAGAAGAGGCTTGGACAAATAAAAATAAAACTCAGAAAATTGATTTTGTTTTCAAAATTCGGAGCTTGATTTTCTGCCTGATTTTTGATCCTGTAAATGACCAAATCTATTAGTGAAACCTCTTCAGAAATATTCTTCTTGATTTTATCTTTCCAACGAGCCGTCCTGGGCCTCATTTGGCCAAGTATAACTCAATCTATGAACCTCCAAAGTTGATGAATCAAATCTAGCATGAATTTGGAAATTCTGTTGCTGGGCTAAAAATCTAATCCTAAATTAGGATTCTAATTAATTATAAATTAACTGTTAATTATAAACTAAACTAATTGTTAATTAATATTAATCTATTTATTAATTAATATCTAACTAACTAAAATATTAACTATTTATAAACTAATTAAAATGAATATAAATAATAATTAAATTTAAATTAAATAAATATTACATATTCATTAATTAATTAATTTAAAATTAATTGTTTAGGTATTAATATTTAAACTAATATTAAACTAACACTACCTACCTCCCTTATTCATATGGTAACATACACATATAAACCATTAACATAACGAATCATATGGTAGCATAAACGATTTCTAGAAATAAAATTAATACGTGAGCTTAAAACGAATACCAAAGTTTGACTTATCGCATCGGCGCAAGCGTGGTGTCGGGGGTATAAAGTTTGCATAGGATGAAGACTCCCGATGCGATGGAACATTCGTATTTAAACACATGTTTTTAAAATTTTGGTTAATGCCCCATTGCATCGGTAAGTCAGGGTGTGAAGGAGTATCGGCGTGAAGGAGTATCGGCAATCGGAGCTTTTAAAATTTGGCACAATACAAAATCCCCGATCCGATATCGGCATCGGGGTATGGGGGATATCGGGGGTTTTAAACTTGCGACATATGAAACTCCCGATGCGATATTCATATAAATGTTTATTCCCTTTTGTCTTAAGCTTTTCGGCGATCGGGGATATGGAGGTATCGGGGGTATGGAATGACATGCGCCGATATAAATCTCCGATGCGATTATGTTTTATTTTATATATTATTTTTTTTATATATTAAATTTTAATTTAATTAAATTAATTATATATTAATTAAATTTAATTAAATTAAGATTTAATATTATTTTTTTATATTGATTTATTTTAATGAAATTAAGTTAAGTTGTGAAATTATCTAAACTACAGCCACTTGAAGAATAAATAAAAATAAAAATAAACTACAGCCACTTGAATGTTTGGGTTTTCGAGATTAGGATTTGATTTGGAAATTGGAGTGAATTTCTTAAAATCCCGATAATTAATGATTTGGCTGCATAACTAAAAATGGAAAAGTGTTAGTAAAAACTTGCTATGGGTTAATATTTAAAATGAATGTGTTATTGAACTAATTTATTTACAAAATGCAATATTGTACATTTTATGCAATTTTAACCCAGGCTACATAAATAATCAAATTTTCAAAGGAGTGCCATTTTCAAACCAGTTGACCAAATGAGGCGAAACAAGCGTCAATGGGAAGCTTATAAAAAATCGATTCTAACAAAGCAATCAAAACAAGAATCCAAGGAAAACGAAAAATTAACAAAAGCGTAGGGTAATCAACTAAATAAAAATCCAAAAAGGTGTTTAGCCAAAAATTTTTATAGAAAGGGTCCCCATTATTTGAGTTGAGCAAGTCAAAAATGGGGGGTTGTGTTTTTACCACAACAGGTAGCGAAGAAGGATTCTTTTGGGAAAGGCTTCTTCTGGGGTAGCAAAGGAAGGATTCTTGTGGGATACTTGTTATGGGTAACTGACATAGAGATTTGGAGACTGAGACTCTGTATAAGAATCGAGTAAGATCATAGAGACCTAGTTTCTATAGGAGAAGTCGAGAAGAAGCAGTGTGAAGTATAGAGATTGAGTTTCTCTAGAAGGAGTCGAGGAAAGCAGTTCGAGATCAAGAAGAAAGTCGAGAAAGGGAAGAGGTAGAACATCAAGTTTATTGACAAGGTTCTTTGGAGGATACTAGAGTCAAGGGTATGTGTCATGGTCTTGGTACTTATCAATTTAAGATCTAGAAGAATAATTTTGATCGGGTTTTCCTCTCAGGAGGTCAGAGGTTTTGGCCCTGGTTGACAAGTCTACATACCGTGTCACTTGTCTTTTATTGTGCATATTGGTAATTGTCTTGATGAAAAGAACATAATAATAACATAATTAAGAAAAGACTATAAGCTAAGAAGTAAAACTATATCACAAGAAATTATCAAGTAGAGAAATATTTTAACTATTCATGCCCTAGATTTCTCAACAAATATGAGGTAGGGGACTATGTCATATCCTCATAAAGAATAGTATGTGAAGCGCCAAGTTAGCAAGCCAATACAAATATTAAAATATTAGAAGGGGATTGATTAATTTAACTTAGGAATATAGTTTTATAATACTATTATATATATAAAAAAATTTGTTATAGTTATTTATGATTATAGATATAGGTATTTGGAAGTATTTGATGACAATGAGGTTGGAAAGGTAAATAAACTTTGATGTATTTTACCAAATTGATCAACATATATTATACAAATGTAAACATAAAATAGCATATGAAATATTTTACAAATGTGATTTAGTGATACTAATCTATCATTTATCATTAACAATTAAACGACATTAAAAATCAGAGATACAATGAAATTTATCTATTAAACATTTTATGTATTTTAAAAGGGATTTAAAAATTGATTACAACCAAAAAATCATATTTAGTTAATTTCATTGCATTCCCAAGTCTTATATTAAATGGGTTTATTAGTAGTGAGATTTTGATCCAAAAATAAAAAGTGAAGGTTTCAATAAATAATTTGCAAGCTAGTTCGTGTCTTTTAGACAATGGATCATGGTTGCAAAAGTATACACACTTAACTAAAATTGTAGAATTATAAAAGTTAGAAGTGGACAAGCATACAACACCAAACACAAGCAAATTGATAACAAAGTTCACCCATCTTGGGCTATGTCTCCAGCTCCAACTTCGAGTGTGACATTTTTATTGTATGCTCAAATTTTTAATACATGAACATATAAGAATCAATTTGCAAAAATAATACTGCCATCATGTCAAGAATGCTCAAAATTCCTTGTCTAGGCTCTTTTGAGCTCAAAAAGGCTGAAAATGAGAAAAATATGACCCTTTTACCAAACTGGTCTACAAACTACTCCACAAAAAGTATAAGCTCTATTAGTTGTTCAACAAAAGGTCTCGTGGCCTATTGGTGGCACCAAATATTAGCTAGGAGAAGGTCACGTGTTCGACCTGCACCTCCTGACATTATATGCATTGTTTGGTTTAATATATATTAAAAAACAATTATTGGGCCTTCGCCCTACTAGTCATATGGCTGCATGGGACCAAGGATCGTGGGGCATAGGCCACCTACCCTCCCCTAGCCCTGCTCCTAGTTCCACATTTTGCATATGGCCTAGGTCATTGGGCCCCAAATCCTTTGTCGAAAATACCATGATGTGTGACGAAGATCATGGGTTAAGCTAGTCAGGAATTCCTGTTGGCCCTCCCTTTCCTCCAATCTTTCCAACCATCTGCCTTAAATACAACGTCGAGGCTGATGTTAATCAACACGATCCATTTCCTACTGGTTCAACAATGGATTCATGTAGTGAAGGTTGGAGGTTCAAAACCTCCTAAGATTGGTCGACCATTCAAACAATTATTGGCACCAAACCTTGGTCCATTTGACATCCTCTCATAAGGCCACATGGCACCCTATGGTTGGCCCACATGGTGGTCTACGATTGACCTCATTACAATCCCATCCGCCAATAACCATTTGCCATATGCCCTCATGGGATTGGCCCACAAGCCAATTCATACAACCAATTTATATTGTTCACATCAATAATACGTGAATGTATGGTCTACTACATTAGCCTACAGGCTACACAGTCAACCCTACACTTTGACTTTTTTTATGTTTGCCCAAAACTTCAGAACATGATAACTTACTCATACAGTGTCGAATTGAGGCGATTCAAGTGTCATTGGAATCATAATGATGAGCTATATAATTTGGTGCTAGTTTTGGGAGATTTTGAGAAATTTAATTTTTGAGCATATTTTTTATCCCCTGTATCACTCCTCCCCATTGGAAGCCTTTGGACCACCAAAAGTTTGTTTTTACTCAACAAGTAAGTGAGGGCACAACTCCCTCACTTTCCAGATCTCTATACACCTTACTTTTCTTTGATTGGTACCTTTGAGCCCCATATGAAGATACTCCACATTGACTCTATGTGAAGTTCTTATCCTCCTATCAAGAATACAGTCTTCTTGCATCTCATTTATATACTCAGGAGAAAAATCTTCTATATATGTAATCTGAATATTCTCTTCTTGATCAGCAATCATAGAAGGCTCATTTAGTCTCAAGTTTTATACATTCACAACATAATAAATTTGCATGTAAGATGACAAATCTAATTGGAAAGCATTGTTACCAATCTTCTCTAAGATTTTGAAAGGACCATATCTAATTAACTTGAGATTTTTACCTTCACCTTATAATTTTTCCTTGTTGATGTACAACCAAACTTGATCTCCCACCGAGAAATTATGATCAACCCGATGCTTATCATGCCTTGATTTGTACTTGGCTTATCTTTTATCAAGTTTTTCTTGTACCCTTTGATGCACTAATTTGATTTGTTCAATGAAATTCTTGGCTTTTTCCATATCACTATGTCCATCTACAACAATATCTTTACCAAAGATGAAATCCAAAGGAGACTTTGGAAAATAACCTAAACATGCTTCAAATGGAGATACTTCCGTAGATGAATTCTTGGAACAGTTGTAGTCATGATGGATGTAATGTAAATTCTCATCCAAAGTTTAGGAAGCTTATGACAATATCCTCGAAGGAAATGCGCTATTGTTCTATTCAATACTCTTGTCTAGCCGTCAGTTTGTGGATGAAATGTTGTGCTCTTCTTCAACTTTGTGTCCATGAGTTCTAATAAGCTTGACCAAAACTTCCATATAAATTGGGAATCTCAATCAAAAATAATTGAAATAGGAAAGCCAAAATGAACCCATACATTTTGGAAGAACATCTTTGCAGTTTGTTCAGCTCTAACCTATTTATTGTATGGCATCAACACACACATTATGCTGAAACTGTTCACTATAACATATACATTCTCATGACCTTTCTTAGACATTGGTAGTGCCCCAACGAAATCCAGAGAAATACTTTCCCAAGGACAAGAAGGGATAGGGAGTGGAGTGTACAAACCTAATTTCCTATTACTTGGCTTTATAGTAGCACACATAGAACATCCTTTTACATATCTTGATATAGTTTCATTCATATGAAGCCAATAACAATACTCTATAGTTGAGGAATTGTTTTTCCTACACCAAAATGACCATCAATAAGAGAAGTATGAGCTTCCCTTATGACATTAACTCTTTCACCCTATGGAATACACAACTTTCCAATATGATACAACAAATTGTTATGAACGTGATAATCCAACTATTCAACATGATTTCCTTGACTTAAAGTTGTATAAAAATCTTTAAAATATTAATCTTTAGCATATTGTTTAATATAAAATTCATGCATGATTGAGTTATGCTCAAGAATTAAAAATCCATTAATAATAGGCCTTGATAACATCTATGGAACTTTGTTGTAAATACCTTTCTTATACTTGATAACCAAATGAAATTGTTGCAAAAATCTCATCCATTTGAAATGTCTAGCTTATTGTAGCTTTTTTGTGATTTTAGATATTGCAAAGGTTGATGGTCAATGTGAATAATTCTTTATTTGCCCATCAAATAATGCTTCCATTTCTATACAACTCTTTAACGTAAGTTGGATAGTTAATTACTGCATTGGAAAAGGTTTGAGAATGATAACATATTGACTTACCATGCAACATCAATATTGCTCCCATAGCATTTTCACTTGCATTGAGTTTAATTTCAAATGGCTATTTAATATATGGAAGTGCCAGAACTAGTGTTGTACTGATTTTCTCTTTTAAAGTGTTAAAGGATTTCTGTTGCGTGCCTCCCCATTGAAAAATCGGCTTCACACTTGTCAAAGCATGTAATGGTGCTGCAATGAATGAGAAGCTAAGTATAATTTTTCTCCAATATTGGGTTTATCCCAAAAATCTCCTAACGTATGTTACATTGTTGGGTTTAGGCCAATTTAGAATAACATCAAATTTGGAGGGTTCAACATTCAATTCACCACCTCCCACAATATGGACTAAATAAACCAAAGAGGTTTTCTCAAATTCATATTTAGACATCTTCAAATACAACTTTTCCTTTTTAAATACATCCATAACTTGATTTATATGCTTGACATGCTCTTCATGAGTCTTACTAAAAAACATATTATTCATCTAAGTAGAATATTAAAACATCATCAAGGAATGGTTGCAATACATCATTCATCACTCGCATGAATGTGGTAGGTACATTACAAAGCCTAAATGACATAACTAACCATTCAAATAGTCCTTGTTTTATCTTTAAAGTATTTTTCCAAATATAATCTTCAATAATCATTATCTGATGATATCGACTTCTCAAGTCTAACTTAGTAAAATTAACAACATACTTTAATTGATCGATCAAATTATCAATGTGAGGAAGAGGATAACAATTATTTACTTTGATCTTGTTCAAAGCTCGGAAATCCACACACATGCGCTATGTACCATATTTCTTTGGAACCAAAACAATAGGAGACCCACAAGAAACTGTATTAGGTCTAATGACCCCTTTTTCAGGAAACTCTTAGATTTTCTTCTTAATCTTTTCATTATCCAAAACTGACATTTTATACATGCATATATTGGGAAGTGGTGCATCCTACTATAATTGTATCTCATTTGGGCCCCTCTTTTTGGAGGCAACCCTCCAGGTTCCTGAAAAATATTGTCATAAGTATTAACAACTTCAACCAATTCATGCTTGATTTTAGAATCACATCTTGAGAAAGATTCAAATTCATCAATATATTTAGCTTTAATCATCGGCAACACAAAATTATTACTAGCATTCACAAGCCTTTTCATTTGACCTACACTAACAAGATATAATTTTATCTTCTCACAATTTTCTCTAACAATATACTCAACTCCACAATTGAAAATATGATATTTGTTCTCATGATGATAGAATATGGCTTCTTGGTCATATAAATATGGACTCCCTAAGATAATCCCACAAATATCAAGTGGTACAACATCGATCTGTACCTCATCTATAAAATTAGCAGTGATGGCAAATTTGAGTTTACATTTTCTTGTCACTTGCAATTTGGTATCATCACATACTCAACCCTAATAGCCCCAAGTTAAAAGTTCATTTCGTAAAGTTAATAAAGGAAAAATAAGACCAAGGCCATGGGATACATATTCCAAGCTTAATGTTGAACAAAACATCCTAGTGCATGTTCATTTGGTGTATTATGGATAAGCGAAGTTGGAAAAGGAAATGGAAAAGCCTTTGGAAAGGCAAGAGGCATTAATTGTCATTTTATTTATAAAAATAAAGGAAATTGAGAGAAAATGAAGGTGAAAGATCATAGGTTGCATGTGAGGAGGAAATTGAAGGAAAATAGTGGAAAATGAAGAAAATAAAGGTCTCATTAATAAAAAGGCTTCCAAGGATTAGATCATAACCTTTGTCAGTTCAGTTTTGGAGCTCTCTCTCTCTACTCCCTCTCTCTCATACTCTTGCACACTTAAAGTATTATTGGAGCACTCTAGCATTGGAGGAAGGAAAGCAAAGGAAGGACAAGGAAGGCAAAGGGAAGCAAATATCAATGAAAGAATATTTTGATCAAGTGGCTATAGTGGGATTACTTGTACATATCGAGTTGCATGTATGATTTCTTTTCTATTTTTGGCATGCATGGTACATGCATGTGTTTATTTGGTTCTCTTGGTCATTGGCATGGTTTTTTCCTGGTATGATAGTGGTTTCAGCGTTTTCTTTCCATTTCTGGATAGTGATGTTATGATGGGGTTCTTTTACTTGGTTGATCTAGATTGTCAGATGGTTTTGAAACTCAGTGGGGTGGTCTGAGGAAAATTCCAAAAGGCCTAGGAATCCCTTGAATCATAATGGTGGGATTCATGGTAAAGCTTGAGGATGGAGACAAGAAAATTCCTCACGATTTAGGTGGATAGATTCAGAGGCATCGATACATGTTTAGGGCCTAGTGATCCCTTAAAAATCATATTTCAGGATTGTGGTAAATCCCATAGTGTATGTTTATTTTTTTGGACCTAGGAATCCCTTGACCTATAATGGTGGGATACATGGTAAATCCTGGTTGTATAGATGAGTGTTTCAGGACTAGGAATCCCTTGAATGGTAATGGTCAGATACACGATAAAGATTAAGAATCCCTAGTTGGTTTTGTTGAGAATCCCACATTCACACTTTAAATATGGCACTGGGTTGATTGGATGGAAGGAATATTTGGTTAAGCCCAATCTGTGGTTAGGTGATATGTGGAAGTCCTTGACTTGGTGGGATTTTGCATATGCATAATGAGAATATTTCCTCTTGTGTTTTATGATTAAATGTGCTCGTTACTATGTGATTTAATGGTTGTTCTATCATTCTTATTCTGTTGGTTATATGTTGGTTATGAAAAAATATGACAAACTTCAGTTATGGCTCTCATCATCTTTTGATTAGTAAGTGCAATGTAAATGGATTTATGACATAATAGATGATAATGCAACTATTGTGAGATGGAATTTGACCTTCTTGATGAATCTTAGATATGTATGAGGCCCCTATGTTCAGATGTTGATTTATTAGCTATACATTACATGTTCATGATGTGTTTGGAAAAACATTTATCATGGTTAGGATGAGTCAGGTCAGGTCCTTATCCAATTTTTGCATTTGAGACATTGTCTTCTTGTTATTTATCATTTTCGAGAGTTTCATCAAGTTCTAGGCAGAGGCCTAAGTCCTAGCCCTAAAAAAGTGGCTCAGATTTTAGGGTCACTGGCATAGAACTTCCTTAAAAAGACTGCAATTGCATGGAGGCCTTGTTGTGGGAGTGACTAGAGGGTTACAGTTGCATGGAGGGCTTGTCATAGGAGATACTAGGGGTCTAGTTCAATTAAAAATAAAGTTAACTAAGGGGTTGGGAACCTGGAGTGTTTGGTTAGCCCCTAGGAGTGTTGTAGCTCGTAAGGAAGGTCATTTTCCTTTTGGTCTATTGATTCCACTTCCATAATTGTACATGGGGAGTTGAATCATGTCATATTAACTCTTCGTCACATGTTTACCCCAGTGAAATGGTTAGTTTGGGTAAATGTGGGAGGATGGTGTTACAAAGTGGTATCAGAGCATGGTTCACCCCTTGGCTAGATGGGTGGAATATGGTTGTCATGCATGCATGTCAGTTGAATATGAATTTGTTTCATATGTTTGTTGTCGATGTGGATGTATGCATACATTGTCATGGTTATAGTTGTCGTGCATGGGGTCATGGTATGTGGTTGGTATGGTCATGCATGGTAACTAAATGATGATTGAGATGATGTGTATATACCACTATAATTATGTTTATACATGTATTGTTCTAATTTGGTTGATCTTGTAGAAAAAATATCCTCCCCTAAACTATATTGAGGTATGTTGATTATGTTTATATTTTGGTTTAGATGACACGGTATACTTGTAGTAAGAAGATCAAATATGACTAGCAAGATGATAGACTATAGTTCAAAAGACTCTCCCTATAGATCATATGAGTATCATTGTGATGAGTACTCCCTTCACATAGCATACACTTTGAGAAGTTTTAAGGAAGAAGGAAGGAGTTGCAAAGTGGATAATGACAAGATAATTCAATCACAGGAGAGACTTACTAGGGAACAAGAGAAACAAGCAGAGGTTAATGTAGTTAGCCCTAAGGATTTGTCAGATTTGCAGATACAAGGACCACTTAGGATCAGTCATGATAGAAGGACTAGCCTAATGGAGCCTATGGTAGTATATCTCATGATGGACACAAGTCAAACATGGATGATATTGTCAAGGATTTCATATTATTTGATACAGTTGATAGGAGAGGTAGTGGGCATGGGCATTATTCTATTTTTGGTTCTGATAGATACCATGGTCATCATCGCCATCATCCGTACAGGAGGAGTGATAGGGGATATTTCCGAATGAGTTCAAGAAATCCAAGCCACCTATTTGATGGAGAAATGAAGAAGTCACAGGATGCAAAAGGTTGATTTCTTGGGCTGAGTAAGTTCTTCAAATTGCATGATTACTCGGAGAATTTGAAGGCCAAAACAACTATGTTCAGTCTTAGAGGTAAAGCAGGCATTTGGTGGGAAGATAAGAAGATTATCAGAGGCATCTAGGAAGAGGAGTTGACTCGGAGGGATATTGAAAGACTTTTCAGGAAGAAGTATCTATCAGAGAGATATTATGATGACAAGGCGAAGGAGTTCTATGAGTTGAAGATGGGGTTTATGATCGATGAGGAGCATACTAGAATATTCTTGTAGTTATTGAGGCATGTATTGTATCTTAAGGAGGAGAAAGCTAAGATTTAGAGATTCATCAGTGGATTCTCGGTAGCATTCAAACAAAGGATTGAGTTTGATGACCCTAGATCATTGGAGGAAGCCATCATAAATTTGAAGCATTTTTATGAGCAATCAAAGCATAAGAAAAAATCTCAGCGATGTTGGAAATGGAAAGACAAAGCTAAGGGAAAGTTGCAAGTGAAGAAAACAAGACCTCACGATGTAGGTCATTAAGAGAATGTGGTTCCTTACACGAAATTTAATGTAGCTAGACAGGGACATGGGTCATAGCCTAGAGGAAATAAGAAAAAAGGTGATGGTAAAAAACAATTGTAGTGTTGGATATGTGGCAAGGAGAATCTCAAGAACGATTATTCGTCATATCAGGGTGGTGTTGTACTATACAACAAACCCCATTTCTCTATTTTATAAATTTCTTATGAAATTTATTATATTAAAATAGGGACCCTTTAATTTAAAAAAAAAACTTTGATTTTTCTAAAAAACCAAACAAAAATAGAAAATATAGAAAAAATCAACATAAAATTTGTTAATAAAATCTTATAATCAAAGTTTAATACTTAGTCTTTTTAATTAAAACCCAAGTATTAAATGTAGACTATCCCAAAAAATGGAATTAAATAGTCCCCAGAAACCAAACTATACTTAATATTAACTATTAAACATTATGGGTTATTTAATGAAAAAACGAAATAAAATGGAGTTTTTATCCTGGAAGGTTAAAATCTTTATAAAACTCTAAATACCTCACACTGAACATTAAAAATAAGCATAAGGCAAGACCAGACCCAAATGTGTTATTAACTTTTTCCAAAAAGAACCCAACGTCCATCACAATCGTATGATCCGCTATAAGTCCATGCCTCCTACCTTAACTGTTAGGTCCCTATAATACTAGTGATTCCCCCATTACTATTGTCATTGTATCCCTTATTATTATTGTTGTGCCCCTATTGTTCCCATATTGTTATTATTGTGCCCCATATAAGCCCACTATTGTTATTTTTATGCCCTTATATTATTACTGTTAGGTCAGTGTTGGTTATATTGTGACCCCTTAGACTCCCATATATAGAAAGGAGGTTTTATCATTTGTATCATCCAAGAATTGTTCATTTCTATAATGTAAAGGAGGTTTCCCTCTCAAAGAGGCTGATTTGTAAGTCATTGATCTATCTTTCCTATCTTTTTGTGAGCTGATTTCATAACATTTGGTATCAGAGGCTTTGGATTCTAGGGTTTCGCTGCTCCAAAATGGTCTTCGTGGAATTTTCATTATAACGTTTTTTTTTTTTTTTTGCAACATTTCAAAAGACAAAAGCACAAACCCATTTCAAACGAAACCATTCTGAACCGCGGGTCTGAATTTCCGATCTTGTCTTGCTATCTTTTCAGATATATGACCTGAGGAAATTAGGGTTTTTGCAAGCTCCAGAATTCCATCTCAAACAGGTAATCATGGAATTTTCGCTATATTTTTTTTCTATGAAGTTTTAGATTCAGAAGTTAAAATCCATTTGAGCCAAAATTTCGGTGAAGCTCGGACCCAAATTTCAGAGTGTATGTCGCTATATTTTTGGAGATATAGTCCAAGACATTTAGAGTTTCGGCATGCCCCCGAATTACATCCCAAATAGGTAATCTTGGAAAAATAGTCATAACTCTCTTTCAGAGAATCTGATTCAAATTTCGTAAGAAGTGATAGAAAGAAGACAAACTTTAGTTTTTTATCATTTTCAAAACCTAAGGTCGAAACAGTGACACGTGGCACGCCATACACGTTTGCTCTACTGAACCAGTCTATAATCAGGTCATCGTGGGAGATTTGGCATAACTCTTCATTGGAGAATCCAATCTTGATCAGACTTGCGGGGTTAGAAAGAAGAATCATAGGGTTACTGTAGGAATAAATTTCAGACCTTAGAGATCCGAAATCACAGAGATACAACAGATTCAATATCGAGCTCGTACAAAGTGAAAAACTATGTGTAGGCTTTTTATTTTTTTACATAAGTTAAGTTTGAAAAATTAGTTTGAAGGAATTCAAAGGGCATAGTGAAGATTTATTATCATTAATTGATGCCTCGAAGAAAGAAAATGGAAACACCTACTAAGCAACTTGAAATCTCTAGCATGACTCATGAAGAAGAGGAAGAAATGCAACATGATATATCAAAATTACGAGACCAAGTGCACCAAAATTCACTCACGCAAAAAGTAACAGAAGTTAAGATGGATGGTTTAAAGAAAAGCATAGAAGCTGATATGAATGGCGTGGAATCTAGGATGGATGGCATGGAAGCTAAGATGGATGGCGTGGAAGCTAAGATGAATAATTTAAAGAAAGGTGTGGAAGCTAAGATGGAAGATTTGAAGACATATTTGACAAATTTTCTACAAGAAATGCTTACTAATGGTGAAAGGGTAGTAAATGAAACTCATGATTAGAAAAAAATAAATGTTAATCATGATTTCATAGACTCTAACGTTGGATCGAAGACCCATGATGTTCCAAAGATTGATATGAGGAAGTTTGATGGCAAGGATCCCATAACATGGATACTACATATGGAGCAATTTTTCGATCTCCATAATGTGCAAAACACACAAAAGGTACGCATTGCAACTTTATATTTGGAACCAAATCAGTTTGTATGGTATCAATGGCTTTTCTCTCATAAACAAATTGTCACTTGGGCTATTTTTACGAATGAAATGATAGCACATTATGAGGATACAAAAAAAACACTTTTTTTAGCCAATTGATAAATCTCAAACAAAAGGGTTCAATGATGGAGCACATTGAGGAATTCCAAAAATTGAATATAAGGGTAAAGGATATTCTAGAGGAGCATAGGATTGATGTGTTCATAGCGACTTTAAAGGATAACATCCAACATGAGGTTTGCCTTTGGGAACCTGATTCAGTGGAGCAGGCATTCAGGTTGGCAAGAAAAATGGAAAGAAAAAATATGGCAACAAGGAAGCCAATCACTCACAATCATAAAGATGGAAGTGTTATTGCCTCTAACCATCCACAACCTACAAGGTTGACACCAAAACAATTGGAAGAAAAAAGAGCAAAAGGGCTTTGTTACTGTTGTGATAGAAAATACACTAAAGGTCATAAGTGTGCTGAGAAGAAATTATTTTGCATAAATTGTGAAGAGGAGGAAGAAAAGGAACAAGAAACGTCAAAAGAAGAGGATATACACTAGGAACAAAACCTAGAGAAAGAAGAAATGAATCCAACCATATATTGTAATTCATTGGTTGGAATTACCACTCCTCAAACTATCAAGATAGAAGGGCATATCAAGAAGAAAAAGGTAATAATGTTGATTGATTCGGGTAATACCCATAATTTTATTCATGTAAGATAACCAAGGAATTGAATTGTTGCCTATATCCAACACTAGAGTTTCAAGTGATAGTTGCAAGTAGAGGAATTATAAATTTCTCAGGAAGGTGCCATAATATCAAGCTATCCATGGGAGAATATGTATTGAATAATCCAATGCTTTCCATTCTAATGGGTGGTGCTGATGTTGTACTAGGAGTCCAATGGCTACAATCCTTGGGTACAATAGCTTTTAATTTTCAAGAAATTTTACTGAAATTTTCTTCAGAAGGAAAGGAAGTTGAATTAAGGGGTATCGCAGGGAAACCAAGAAAGATAATAAACTCTAACGGAATGACAAAGCTTCTAAAGAAATAAAAATGACGCATAATTGCACAATTATGTTCACTAAGGGTTCTGACATCGAAATCATCTATTTCTCCAGATCTCCAAAATGTCTTGCATAATCATTCCAAGGTATTTGAGACTCCCAAAGGCCTTCCACCTATTCATGATCATGATTATGCTATTCATTTGATTCTAGTAAGTGTTCCTCCAAACATTAGGCCTTACAGATATCCCTATGCCCAAAAGAGTGAAATTGAACATATGGTTGCAGAAATTCTAGAGGTTGGTATAATTCAACCTAGTCAAAGTTATTTCTCTACTCCAGTAGTATTGGTCCACAAGAAGGATGGATCATGGTGCATGTGTCCAGATTATAGAGAGCTCAACAAGCTCACTACTAAAGATAAATTTCCCATTCCTGTCATTGATGAATTATTGGATGAATTGCATGGATCAATTTACTTCACCAAGTTGGATCTTCATTTAGGGTATCATCAAATCATAATGAAGACTGAAGACATTTTGAAAACAAAATTTAGAACTCAAGAGGGTCATTATGAACTTTTGGTCATGCCTTTTGGCCTTATTAATGCACCTTCTACATTTCAAGGTTTGATGAATTCCATTTTCAAACCCTTCCTTAGAAAATTTGTGTTAGTATTTTTTTATGATATACTAATCTATAGTAAGTCTTGGAAGGATCATGTTCAACATGTTGACAAGGTTCTTAAACTATTGGAGGAGAATCAATTATATGCAAAAACCTCCAAATGTTTCTTTGGAGTACAAGAGGTGGAATATTTGGGTCATATTGTTTCTCATGAAGGTGTTAAGGTAGACCCTAGAAATATTAAAACCATTAAGGAATGGAAAATCCCCACATCTGTAAAGCATCTGCGAGGATTTATCGGGTTGATAGGGTATTATCATAGGTTTGTTAAGAATTATGGGAGAATAGCAGCACCTCTAACAACATTATTGAAGAAAGATGCATTTTCATGGAATCGAGAAGCAACGAAGGCCTTTGAACATCTTAAAGAGGCTATGTGCCAAGCACTAGTCTTAGCTACACTGGACTTCAAAAAAACCTTTATTCTGGAATGTGATACCTCGGGAAATGGAATTGGTGTTGTTTTAATGCAAGAAGAAAGACCCATTGCTTTTGAAAGTCGTCCAATCAAAGGGAAGTATTTACACATAGCTATTTATGAGAAGGAAATGTTGGCAATAGTACATGCACTTAAGAAATGGCGACCCTACTAATGGGAAGACACTTCAAGGTAAAAACAGATCATGATAGTCTTAAATACTTTTTAGAACAAATATTTTATTCAGAAGAGCAGCAAAAATGGGTCACAAAGGTTTTGGGTTATGACTTTGAAATCATCTACAAAAAAAGGAAGAAAAATGTTGTGGCAGATGCATTCTCAAGAAAGGATGAGGATGTGGAAGCATTTCTTTGTGCCATTTCTATTATCCAACTAGATTAGATAAACAAAGCAAGGGATGAATGGATGAATGAAGAATAAGTGTGGGCACTCATTCAAAAGTTACAACAAGATTGAAATACATCTGATACATTTAGCTGGAAAATGATTCATTCTGGTACAAAGATTGGTTATACCTATGTAAGAATTCCAAACTCAAACAAAATATTCTTAGGGAATTGCACACCTCTCCCTTAGGAGGGCACTCAGGATTTCTAAAAACTTACCACAGGGTTAAGAAGGATTTTTTTTGGGATGGCCTTAAATCGGATATTCAAAATTTGTGGCAGAATGTTTGGCTTGCCAACAAAATAAAGTTGAAACAATTAAGACTCCAATTCTATTACAACCTTTATCCATTCCAAGCCAATGTTGGGAGGAGGTTTCAATGGATTTTATCACAAGTTTACCACAGTCTAAAGGAAAGAGTATTATCATGGTGGTACTTGACAGACTTACCAAGAATGCACACTTTTGTGCATTGTCTCATCCATTTAAAGTGAGTACAGTTTCTACTACATTTATGGAAACAATTCAAAAGCTACATGGAAACCCAAAGATTATTGTAAGCGATAGAGATCCCATTTTCACTAGCAATTTTTGGACAGAAATATTTTCTTGTCTTGGTACTCAGTTAGCTCATAGCTCATCTTATGATCCTCAATCTGATGGGAAAACTGAGATAGTAAACATATGTTTCGAAGGATATCTTCGTTGCTTTGTATTTGATAAACAGACACAATGGGTCAAATGGTTGCCTCTGGCTGAATGGTGGTATAACACTTCCTTCCATACTGAAACAAAAATGACCCCATTTATGGCACTTTATGGATGTCATCCACCATCCATCACATCATATTTAAGAGAAAACTCTAAGGTTCAAGCAGTGGAAGATCACATCGACCATCAACAACAAGTTCTCCAAATCTTAAAGGATAACCTCACGTTGGTGCAAAATAGAATGAAACAACAGGCATATCAACATCGCAACGAAAGAAGTTTTGATGTAGGTGATTGGGTATTCCTATGGCTACAACCAATAAACAAATGTCCCTCAAGAAAGCTAAGAAGGATAATAAATTATCATCGAAGTATTATGGTACGTACAAGGTGTTACAAAAGATAGGTACTATGGCATACAAATTGGAGCTTCCTGCAGCTTCTCGAGTGCACCCAATTTTCCATGTTTCATGCTTAAAGAAGGTTATAGGTGACAAGCTCCCAGTTCAAACAATATTTCCAGAACTTGATGAGGAAGGAAAAATTGTATTGGAACATGAAGCATTCAAATAAACAAGAACTCGACAACTACGAAATTGATCAATTTCAGAGTATCTCATCAAGTGGAAGAACTTACTCGTTGAAGGTTCCACATCAGAGGATGAAAATTTTATACAAAAGCATCCTGAACTACTCAAGCGTTGAGGACAACACTTTTTTGAAGGAGAGGGGCATGTTAGGTCCCCATAATCCTTGTGATTCCCCCATTGATATTGTCACTGTATCCCCTATTGTTATTGTTGTGCCCTTATTGTTACCATATTGTTATTATTGTGCCCCATAGAAGCCCACTATTGTTAATTTTATGCACTTATATTATTATTAGGTCGGATTTGGTTATATTGTGACCCCTTAGACTCCTATATATACAAAGGAGGTTTTGTCATTTGTATCATCCAAGAGTTGTTCATTGGTGTAATGTAAAGGAGGTTGCCCCCTCGAAGAGGTTGATTTCTAAGTCGTTGATCTATCTTTTCTATCTTTTTGTGAGCTGGTTTCATAATATTAATTAATTGTGATATGTGATATCACTCCAGATCCAACCACAAATTTAAATTTGCCAAGTTAAAATATTACATCCGAGACATCGCAAAGAACCAAAAAACTTAAGTTTGACCTCGCTCCAAACTGTCGATTGCGATATGTGATAAGGCCCGGACCTGACGGGAAAATACATGAAAATACATATTAATCCCACGTCCATGGGAAATAAAAAAAAACTTAAGTCCATACCCTGCTTCCTTTGCCAATTGCGATATGCGATAAGGCCTGGACCCGCCAGGATTATACATTGCAATTTATATTAATATCACATCCGGGGCCTATACTGCAATCACAAAATTCTAAAAATTCATGCCTCATCCAACCGCCGATTGCGATATGACATTAGCAGTGACGACAAATCCACGTCATTTTCCACATCACCATTCCATGTCATAGTGACATCACTATCACGACATCCTTGATGTCACCCCGGTACCTCACAATCGCAAGTTTCATAGGGACACAACTTATAATAAATTATTTCACCCCTGCGGATTTGCGATATGTGATATAACCAGACCCAACGGAATTATAAAATCTATTCCATAAATCCCCGCATCAGAAACTATCACAGTTTCCAAAGACTCCTGCCTATTGGGATAATGATTAGACCAAAACCGATAGAATTATATGATGCAATTCATTTAAATCCCCGCATCTACGACTATCGTGAATAATAAAAGAAAATCTCTTCTCCGTCTCCTGCCCATTTCGATTGAAATTACGATTTTATTTGAGAAGGCTCCCTTTTGGATTTTATATGAAATACTCCTGGTCTAAACTAATTGTGATTGTTCTGAAGTTTTGCCCCTTATTCTATTCCAATTGCAACTATTTTATGAACTACCCCTAAACTCTAATTTCTGATTACAATAAGCCATAAAGCTCCACTTCCTCACTCTGCATTCCTCTCCATGGTATAAGTGTCAAATTTATTGCGCTCTACATTTTCCTGATTTCCAGCAAAAGTGATTTGTTTCAAATAAAACTCACTTATCAGTTTCATTTATTTACAACTTATCTATTACTGTTTTTCTTGTTCAGGTTCATGATAGAGGAAGACAACTATACTGATAAGTGGTAGATCAGTTCAAATAGGCAGACAAACATCCAGAGAATTTGATGGAACAAACAAATCTGATGAAGACAACAAATCACTTTCAGAAACTTCTACCAAAAAAATTTCTTCCTTTAAGCATTTTTGAAGGGATCTGTTTAAATTTCCTCAACGCTTTGCATAATAGATTCAGTTGTTTTCTGCTATTTAATCTTACTTGTTGTATCAAATTAGGGTCTTGAATTTTATGAATAAAGGCTTACGAAAGCTCACACTACTGTACTTTCATCCTTTTCTCAGTAGAACAACTGGAACATTGTTTAGGAAATTTCACAAAGAATTTTGAGAAGTTGCATTACTGTACTCCTGGAGTCATCTTTGTGGGAAGAAATAAACTTCTGCTATTTATTTTATGAGCTTAGCAAAGTGTATATGGTATTTCCATCATTTTACCTCTTTTTTTTCATAATTAAATAGTAAATTTATCTTATAGATTGCTTATTAATTGATATTTAAACAACATTGTTACATGTATTCACTACTGATCATGCTGCCATTTATATTTTTATACATGTTAAGAAATTTGCTTTGATATTCTAAATGCGATATGAGTTTACACATTATTTCTATTAGCTATTTAATCAAACTAATCATCTTGAAATAGTTTCATTTCCATTGGTGTTTGAGCAATCTATATTTTCATTTACTAAGGAAAATAATTATAGATCACATTTATATAAAAGTTAAACAATCCCTGGTTATAGAGTAGATTAATGCATATATTTTTCCATTTAATTCATTATTGAAAATCCATCCATTTCACTTCACTATAAGCATTAAACACTCATTCAATCACCTTTCATTGGGAAACTGGTCCCATACAATCCAGTCGGAGCCACTATCTAAATAGAAAAGGAGTCGTCTTAAGGTCCGGACCAAGTGGTTTTCCCCCTATGTTGAAGTAGTGATTTTCGAGGCCTCAAAAAGTTTTGGTGCTAGAAGGAGGGCCTGTAGACTATGAATGGAAAGTAATTCGAATCCAAAAACAGAAGGCCATTCCAAGAGTCATTCCCCTTTCGAATCTCCTACAACTTCCAGATCCCCTTCATAATCTCCTACTTTTAGATCAGGAGTTCTACAATCACATCCCAAGTCTCCTAGAATAATTCCTGAGGTAATCCCTGTAGCTTACACTACAGAATCACCATAAATTACAGCTTTGATAAAGAAATTGGAATTCATCTCTATTTCAGCAGAAAATCCTGAATCATTTGAAGATTTTGAAGGAATAATAACTTCTATTTTTCAAGGAACTGGTGTTTTAACTTAGTCCCAAAGAGAAAAAATAGGCATCTCGCGATTTGAATTTCCACTTCAATCTCGTCAAACGAAAACTACTACAGTAGATTTCCAAACATCTAATAGTGATATTTCCTCATTCTTTCATTCACCAACATCTTCATTTCTTCCTTTTTCATTTCCTTTCTCTCTACCGTTCACTTCATCTATTTCCATTTCCTCTACACAAATGACTAGTGCTGCCTCAAGCAATACTATCACAACTACTAGTTCTTCTTTCATTTCATCCACCTCTCCAACTGTTACAATGGCAGCTAGACCATAGTCCAATCCGAGGGCTATTCAAATGCTAGCACCACTTCATCCTCTACCAAAACATCCTGAAAGATAGCTTCCCAAATTCAATCCTAATGATGGGTTACCTACTGGATATCACCTTCATAATTATATGTTAGCCATAAATCTCAGTGAGGTAGATGAAGAAGATATTGTTGTTAGATTAACACTCTTACAGGATCAGCAAGGTCTTGGTACTTTTCATTACCAGCTAATTCTATTACTAGTTGGGATATTTTTGAAGAACAATTCTTGACTAAATTTGGTGATGATCACTCAACCGCATCTCTTATCAATGACCTTTCCAATTTAAAAATGAATTCAGGGGAAAATATAAAAGATTTCAATTCCAGATTTAACAAATTGTTAAATAAAATCCCAACTACTTCTAGACCTAGTGTCGATGTACAAATTGAATGGTATATTTCATCTCTTCATTCTAACATAGGAATTTTTGCAGATAGAGCTAATAAAAATACCTTGGTAGAAAACATGAAAGAAGTGGTGTATGTATAGAAGGGATAAATGCACTAGAAAAGAGGAAATATCGAGAAGATAGAAAATTAAAAAGAGTTACATTTAAGGAAGAAGCTAAAAAGAAAGCACCTAAATCTCCCTTTGATCTTGAAGGCTTACAACAAGTCCTTAAAACTTTATCTAATGAGATGGTAGAGATCAAAAAACAAGTAGTTGAATCATCTTTCAAAAAACCTTTTAGACCATTCAGAAGAAATTAGCCACCTAATCCCCAACCTCCAAACATGATATGTAATGCAAAAACTGATGATGAAGATGAGGAAGAAGCAACATTTTCTGTTGATGAATCCTAAGATGAACAAATAACTGAGTTAAATGAAATGTGAGATTTTATTCTTCCTATTTCTGATAGTGAAAATGAATATGAAGCATTACCTATTAGCACAAGAAGTAAAGGTTCAATTGATCCTATACAGTCAATTCAGAAACAAAAACCTTCAACTTCCACTGCTAAAGATAAAGCTATTGTTAAAAAATCCACTTCCACTTCTCCCCAAGCAATTCCATCTTCATCCAATTCTCCATATTCACAAAGAACCTTATTAGTTTCAGATACTATTGAGTACAATATATTTGAGGATATGAATAAAATAAAAGAAAACATTTCCATTCATGAACTCACTAAACTCAAACAACAACATAATTTTTTATTAAAAGTATTGAATGCAGTACCTACTTCTCCTCTTCCTACTGTTGTGGTATCCAAAGCTTCTAACGGAATGGGTAAACCACTTGCTCATCCATTATTTGATTCCTTTGATGCTATTCTGATAGATGACAATTCTAACTCACATACTCCTTTTCTTTTGAATTTTAAATATTTAATAAAAATGTTCATAATTGCTTGGTAGATTCAAGGGTTTCTTCTAATACCATGTCGTATTCAGTTTGTCTGAAATTAAATATTCCACCCCAAAACACCCAGTTCACATTGTTCAACTCGATAGGACAAAAGTCAAAGTCATAGGAGAAATGAATTCTGTTCTTATTAGATTATCTTTGAATCTTGAAGTTTGTCAAATAATTGATATACTTGTTGCTAATATCCCATATTTCTACGTCTTAATTCTGAGTAGAGATTGGTCAGAAAAACTACACGGTTATTTTTCCACTGGTTGG
Source organism: Pinus tabuliformis (assembly GCA_031772625.1). Classification (NCBI taxonomy): domain Eukaryota; kingdom Viridiplantae; phylum Streptophyta; class Pinopsida; order Pinales; family Pinaceae; genus Pinus; species Pinus tabuliformis. The sequence goes on along the minus strand of CM062817.1, from coordinate 171,803,331 downwards.
TCTCACTTATGGCTCCCATTTAAGGCAAAGCCAAATCAAATTAAAATCAATCGAGAAAAACATATGAAACATTCAGTAACATATTTCGAAGGTGAAAATGAGGCAGTAGCATTTAATAACAACATTCTTGGAAACTACTCTACTGAATCAGTTTTTGAAAATTTTAAGTCACAAACGTCACCATTTCTGAATAATTTTGTAACTTCTCAAATTGGAAATTTTTCATAGACAGACTTTTCTAGATGTGTAAATATGCTAGAAAAACCATTAGTTAATTCTTTATTTTGGATATTGTATTTTGATGGGTCGAAATCAAGTGATGATGCAGGAGTAGGTTGCATATTGATTAATCCTAAAGGTGTGAAGACAATGCTAACTTGGATAATGGAATTCGAATGCACAAATAATATTGCAGAATATGAGACATTAGTCCAAGGTATGTATAAAGAAATTAACCTTGATATTAAATAGCTTCACGTTTATGAAGACTCAAAAATTGTAGTTAAACAAATAAGAAACATGATGCATTGTATCTCTACCTACACACTTGAAGCATTATTAGCCTTTGGTTTAGTCTCTCACTTCATATTTTTTAGCGTTTAACATTTTTGCTATTCCTAGGATTCAGAAAGCCAGTGCTTACCTTCTTGCTAACGTTACATAAAAATTGATCCCATTCAAAGATTACAGTCCCCATAGATTTTCTGTAGAATTAATCTATAGGCCATCCATTCCCGATAATATGACCAACTAGCGGGTATTCAATGATGATGAAGACATTTTAAGCTTCTTAACTTCTAAAAAATCATATGATGACCAAATAATTGATGAAGATGAACATGATGATAAATTAAAACAGAAAAATGATGATAATCCCATACCCAAATATGTAGTTAAAATTGAGGATCTCTATGATTTAAAAGACATATTTAAAAGAGTTACTAATTCAAAACTACAAAGTTCAACTTTGATATTTGAATTAATAAATCTTGGGACTGATTTTAAACCTCATAACATCAATTTAGGACTTGTCTCTCGCCTGAAGAAAGATTATCATTCATCAATTTGTTAAATAAATATAAGGATGTCTTTGTTTGGAGTTATGAAGATCTCAAAATGTTTGATACTTCTATCATTCAACATACAATCCCGATGATATCAAATGATAAACCTGTCCAGCAAAAACTAAGGAAAATTCATCCAAACTTAGAAAATCAAATCAAAGAAGAATTGAATAAACTCCTTAGGGCCAAAATCATTTTTCCTGTTAGGAATTCAGGATGGGTTTCCAAATTGGTACCTGTTATGAAGAAAAATGGTGATATCCAAATTTGTATAGATTTTAGGAATCTTAATAAGGCGAGTCAAAAGGATAATTTCCCTCTACCCACTATGGAACAGATTTTACGATCAGTTGCTGGTTCTGAAATTACATCTATCCTTGATGGTTTCTCTGGATATAACCAAATCATGTTCCACCCAGATGATAAGCTAAATACTACATTCAGAAGCAAATGGGGAACTTATGCCTACAAAAAAATGCCATTTGGTTTAATAAACGCAGGGGCCACTTTCCAATGAGCCATGGATATAGCATTCAAAGGTATGTTAAATAAAATGGTTGTTGTTTATCTGGATGACATTACTGTTTATTCAAAGAACAAAAATAGTCATTTACAGGACTTAAAACAAATTTTTGAACACTGTAGAAAATATGGGATTTCATTAAATTCGAAAAAGTCTTTTTTCGCTCTTAGTGAAGGGAAACTTTTAGGATTCATTGTGTCAAAAAATGGAATTTACATTGACCCTGATAGAATAAAAGAAATTTCAGAAATTTCTCCACCATATAACAAAAAAATCATGCAATCATTTTTTGGACAGATCAATTTTGTCAAAAGGTTTGTCCCTTATTTCTCACAAAATATTTTGCCATTACAACAAGTGATTAAGAAAGATGCAGTTTTTAAATGGGGTCATCATGAAAAGTAGGCATTCAATTTATTCAAACAGGCAATGATCAATGCTCCTTTAAATACTCTAAATTTCTCCGATCATTTCATCTTATACAGTTTTGCTTCTTCAACGTCTTATGCCATTGTTTTGACACAAATTAATAATCAGAAAATTGAAGCACCCATCTCATTTATCAGTTCAAATTTTTAGGGTGCTGAATTGAATTGTTCAAAAGCAGAAAATAGGCATTTTCTATATATAAATATGTAAAGAATTTTTGACCTTTTCTTTTAAAAACACACACGAAAGTAATAGTCCCATTCCTAGTAGTGAGGCAATTACTAATGCAGGAAGAATTAGGAGAAAAGAGAGAAAATTTGGCAATAGCTCTACAGGAATACGATATTGAAATTAAACCAGCGAAAATTGTTAGAGGGCAAGGTTTCTCTAAGCTTCTTACAGGAGAATCCAACATACCAGCCAAAGGGGACACATGTAACAATGAACACATTTCGTAGGTAAGTGTAATTGATGTTGATTCCCAATACACTGATTTAATTTTTTATTTAAAAAATGGATATGCTCCTCCTGAACTCAATTATAAAAGAAAAAGAGTTTTATGATTAAAAGAAAAAAATTATGAGATTGTTGATAATGTGTTATTTAGGAAAAACTATGATTCCATACTATTAAGATGCCTTGCAAAATATGAAGCACAAATAGTTTTCCAAGAACTTCACGATGGACCAACAAGTGGACACTTTGGAGGAGATACTACAGCACACAAAATATTACATGTTGGATACTACTAGCCCACTCTCTTCATAGATGCCCATGCATATGTAAGAAAATGCAAAACATGCCAAACTGCTTCTGGAAGACAAAGGAAATCAGCTTTGCCTCTGTAGCTAGTTAACATCGAACAACCATTCGAACAATGGGGATTGGTTATCATAGGTGAGATTGTTCCTCATTCTTCTAAACAACATAGGTATAGAGGAGGAATGACCTCTTATAGAGTTTTTTGAACCCAACGTTTCGGACTGTCAAGTGAGTCCATCATCAGGGGATGCGACAATAGATAATCTTCAAACCTTAATGATATATCCATGAGCTATGTTTAGGTTATATACATAGGTTATTAATGATATATCCATATATATATATATATAACCTAAACATAGCTCATGGATATATCATTACGGTTTGAAGATTATCTATTGTCGCATCCCCTAATGATGGACTCACTTGGCAGTCCGAAATGTTGGGTTCAAAAAACTCTATAACAGGTCATTCCTCCTCTATCTAAATCTATCCTCACCTGTATGGATTCATTATTTAACAACATAGGTATATTCTGACTGCTATATAGATTACTTCACTAAGTGGGTGGAATAAATTCCGTTAAAGGTAGCTAATTCTAAATCTCTTATTGAATTTATTGATCAATTTATCATTACAATATTTGATTTTCATTCACACTTATATTTGATAATGCATCTTATTTTTTCGGGTACCAGTATGACTGAATTTTCAATTAGGAGAGGTTTTAAACTCAAATATTCTACTAATTACTATCCCTAGGGAAATGGCTTGGCAGAATCCACCAATAAAAATCTCCTTATAATAATCAAAATCAAAGAAACTGGCATAAAGCTTTAATATTTGCTCTATGGGCTGATAGGATAAATCAAAAGGCCTCTATAGTCACTTCTCCATTTAACCTAGTATATTGGAAGGAAGCCATTATTCCATAACATTTAGCTCTTCCTTCATTAGCCATAGTTCTTTTGATGCAAGTTCAGTCACACAAAGATCCTTCCAAGTTGGAGATCTAGTTCTCAAGTGGGACAAAGCACACAAAGAAAAGGGGAAACATACCAAATTTCATAAATTATGGCTTGGTCCATTTCAGATTGTTGAACAAATAAGCCCATATATATTTATACTTCAAGATTTATCAGGAAAGAGAGATTCTCTTCCTATAAATGGGCTCATCTTAAAGTAATTATTTTCTTAATTTCTTAATCTAGATATATATATATATATATATATAGAGAGAGAGAGAGAGAGAGAGAGAGAATAAAATCTATAAAAATTCTCCCATTGTACATCCCGCTGCAATTTATTTTTCCTTTTATAGATTTTGTTAATAAAATGTTAAATAGTACTCTATTGACTTTTCAAACATCTCTTGAAGTTATTTTTATTTTTTCATTTTGAAGGTAGAAATTTTTAAGAAGTGGTTACCAAAATTGAAAATTAGATAAAAATTATATAACTCTAAAAATCTTTTCCATTAAGTTGTAAAATCTTTAAAAGACCTCAAAAATTATATCTTTTTACTCTAGTTTCAGTCAAAAAGGTTATCCTTAAAAAGTAAAGACCGCCTTACGACTTAAAACTTTCAACTCGAATTTGTCATCCAAAACTCTTAAGGATTCAATAGTCCTCCCCATCCATTAAAAAGGGAATGTTTTTAGAGTGTAATTATAAAGTATAATAAGTTTAAAAAGATAAGAGGTATCATCACAAGCCTAGTTACCAAGCTCATAGGGAACCAATTAAACTGACATTGCCACACTGAACACCAAAACAAGTTGATAGCTTATGATTTTTAATTCTAAGATAAGCGGTCTCATCATGAGCCAACTTGTTTAGTTTTAATTATTATCAATGAGTGGCATTGTCGTTATCTAGCCACCAAACTAGGAGAATGGCTTTTTAGCATAAAAAAAGAAAATTAAAGAAAAATAAAATTTACCTTTAAATTATTACATTATCAAATGGATGGGACATTAGATTGTTGTTGGTTAAAAGGTAACCCTGTCGAGGCTATGAATGCATGCTGGCAGCAGTGACTCTACCTATGACGAACGAGTACATTTTAAAGCTAAGTCGTAAAAGGCCCCCTACTTTATTTTTATAAACTGATTAATGATTGATACAAGTAAATATGTGTTTTTCATTCACAAAAGGTTTCTAAAAGGGATTGCAAGTTAATGAGTTTTATAGTAAGAGTAATTCTATTTATGTAGATGTTTCAAAAACCAGTTTTCACTTCTTGGATTATTTTTACTGAATTTTTGGAAAATTTCATTTATTAGAGATAACTAGTTCTTCCAGTGAATCACCAATTGTTGTACTGTTCAACAAACCCCATTTTTATGTTTTATAAATTTCTTATGAAATTTATTATATTAAAATAGGGACCCTTTAATTTAAAAAAAAAAAAAATGATTTTAAAAAAAAAAACAAACAAAAAATTGAAAATATAGAAAAATCAACATAAAAATTGTTAATAAAATCTTATAATCAAAGTTTAATACTTAGGATTTTTAATTAAAACCCAAGTCTTAAACCTTGATTATCCAAAAAAAACGAATTAAATAGCCCTCGGAACCCAAATTATACTTAAGCTTAAGTATTAAACAATATGGGTTATTTAATGAAAAAAATAAAATAAAACAGAGTTTTTATCCCAAAATGTTGAAATCTTTATAAAACTCTAAATACCCCGCATCACACATAAGAAATGAACATAAGGCAAGACCAGACCCGAATGGGTTATTAATTTTTTTCCAAAAATAACCTGCGTCCATTGCAATCACATGATTTGTTATAAGTCCATGCCTCCTACCTTAATCGATTGCGATATGCGATATCACTCTCAACCTGACCACATATTTAAATCCACCAAGTTGAAATATCGCATTCGAGACATCGCAAAGACCCAAAAAACTTAGGCCCTAACCCGCTCCAAACTACCGATTGCGATATGCCATAAGGCCTAGACCCAACAGGAAAATACATGCAAATACATATTAATCTCGCATCCGCGGGTTATTAAAAAAAATCTCAAGTTTATAGCCCACTCCCTTTGCTGATTGTGATATGTGATAAGGCCCAGATCTGCCAGGGTTATGAGGGTTGCTGAGGGGGGCTAAGGCTTCCCTTTCTTGAGTCTATTACTTCTCCTCTTTTTGAAATATAGAGGACCTTTCTTTGGTTTTCTCCCCTTGGCCTTGACTAGTTTAATTAAGGTTTCCAAGGTGGCAGCCACTTCCTGCTTAATGTTCCCTTCTAAAAGGATTTCTTGTTGTTCTTGTCTCCTTCTCTTATGAGGTCTGGAAGGTTCCCCAAGGGCTTCTATTTCTTTCTCTAGTTTTTCCTCTTCCTTTTCCTCTTCCTCCTTTACTTTTCTTCTATTTCAACCTCTTCTTTTTTCTTACCACCCTCTTCTTCTTCTACAAAGCCATCTTTGATTGTCTCTTCAAGTTCCAATAAGATTTTGCCTTGGGTTTCCAAAAAATATTCCCTATCCATATTCACAAAATTTGACCATGGCACAAGGTCTTTGATGTGCTCCAGAGAATCCATGAAAATAAGTCTTATGAGCCCATGTTGAGTAATGTACCGATGTTTCCCTTCTCTCACCCTTTGGCTCATTTCTACTATGGACTAAAGAAGGAAATGGGGAACACTTAGTCTGCTTGGGATAGGCAATTCCACATGGAATCTTAACTCATAAAGTAACCAGAAATGATAGGCATAAAAAACATTGAGTATCCTCTTATATGATATGTATTTCAAGATGTTATATGCTACCTCATCCCATGGGTAGGGTAGGCTCTCTCTTCTAACCCCATTTTTATCTTCCTTCTTTAAAAGGGGCATATGACACCAATGGTATGCCTAAAAACGTGGTCGACGACAGTGTTGACAGCAGTGGAAGCTTGTATTAACATATATACATATTGAAACATGTGAACCTTATCATCGGGGAACACATTGTATGACCCAGCGTTTTACCCTGGGGAACACATCATTTGACCCAGCATCGGCGGGAGACACAACTTGTGATGGTGGTCTCGATTTTTGTTTCTATTTTTATTGAAATGTCAAAGAAAATATTGGGGTCATCAAAATCTGCAAGTTTAACATTCCACGAGGCCACATTTCTTTCATGCATGTTCTGAAAAGCTCAGGTTGCATAGTTTGTTCTCCCATGTTTGGCATATATGTCTATGATGATAGTGGCCACAAAAACACTTGACTCAAAGCCACATTTTGTTACATAAATACAGATACCCTTGCTCTGTTTCTGAGCTCCCAAACAACTTAAGTGAACAACAAATTAACCACAGTCAGCGAATTCGGTTTTATACCTGAGAGTTGCATTTGATTGAAGGGTGACAAGGCCTCACTCAAATCACCATTTTGAGCATACCCATCTTCGACATATCTTGATGCCTTGTTTACAGTCCGCATAAAACATTCCTTCATGGCTCTGAAAAGAGCAATTTGATCAGTTGCTGAATTAAGACACATAGAATTCCCTTCCCAAAGGCTTCGAAAGAAATCAATAAAGAATTGTTCTACCGAATTTGTACCAGGAGGCATAGAGCTTAACATAGGCAGCAGGCAGGGATATGATGCTTGATGTAACCCATAGAAAATACTTGCTGGAATCTTCATGTCTCCTTCACTAAAAACTTCTGGAACATACTTCACAATACTCAACAACACTTGGGAGACAACACTACGAACTCTAGAACTTCGCGACTTCAAAATTTCCTGATAGAATTTGTGAGTACGACAAATTGTCTCTGCTACTGTGATAGCTCCATATCTTGCCATTGCAACTTTCTTTAGATCAAGACCATCAAAACAACTTCCATTTTCAGATGCTGGCCTTTGTAAATATGTCCCAATAAAAACATCAAGAATAGATGTTAATGCAAGTAAAGAGGGAGACACAACAAGCTCAGGAATTTCTTCCAATTCTTCTATTGGGGTTGTTTTGTCATATATTGTTTGCAGTAGCGTAAGCTTCAAATTCTCATCCACGTAGTGAAAAATATCATTTCCACAGAGAATCAGAGCTTCTAGTCTTTTCTCTTGGACTGGAAAAGCCACCTGTAAGGATTGCTTTGCAGCTTTAGATTTTCTTGTGAAGGGGCCAAACTAACCTAACCACAATGCACCCATTACAGACCTCAAATGTGGATCAAGACCTCTCCCAATAGTAAAAGCAATATTAGCCATAGTGTCATGTGCTGCCTGCCGAACTTGTCTACTATTATCCTGCACGAGTTTTTTGTATTCAAACACCCACTATGGTGCAATCTGACAAAGTTCACTAACTGGAATTTTTATGAAAAGAGTACTCAATGATGTCAATTCTTTGAGCTTTTGAGAATGGTTGTTCTCATTGTCAGATAGGTTTTCAAAGCCAATTTGATTGAATAAACTTCCTCCTGGACTCAACCAAGTTATATCATACATATCTCGAGGCGGTGCTTCATTGTCTGTAGAGAAATTATGTCCATTGAATTGTAATTTCTTATTTGCATTTGTGTCTCTGGTATTTGAAATAGATTTGTTCTCTTTAATACAATTTTGAAAAACCCAGTCCTTCTCTACTGTAGTTGCTTTACCTGCCTTTTTATATTGTTTGTCTCTTGAATTCATGAGAATTTCAGTCGATGTGGGTGTATCCATAAGAATCGTTTCCTTCCCTTCACATGTTATGCTTGAATTAGAAAGAGATGTTGTTGCATCGATTTCCTTATCATCACTTTGTTCTTCATCCTCATCTTCTATATGTTGGCTTGTTTCATTTAGGTAATTCATAGGATCTTTTACACGCTCAAAAATTTTACAATGACTTGCAGCATCAATTTTGTCATCTTCTTCAACATGTTCCTCTTCGTCATCATTAATGTCTTCTTCAACATTTTCCTCATTGTTGTGATATAATTGTTCATCTGGATCATTATCTATTACATCTTTATTTTCATTATCGTCATTATGATCAAAATATTCTTCTCCAGCTTCACCTTGTTTCGTTACACCATCACTATCATCTTCCTTATTATGGATTTCCGTTCGACATGCTTTAACTTCTGCATCTGATTTTTCTAAACACTGAAATGATTCTTGAATTTTACTAAACTGCTCCATGAATTCAGGACGTATTGTGTGGCGAACAACGTTCAAACACTCGCATGATTATATTGTGTGGCATGGCTCTGATACCATTGAAACATAAAAATGGATAGCTTGTTGAATTTAAATGTTAAATACACAAAATGTATTTTGGATAATAATTTATTATATATAAAAATGTACAAGTGATGTAGAATGTTACAATGAGGGCCCACATATATACCTAGGCAGGTGTCCTTTCGTGACCGGGCATGTATTTTAGACATGCCTTTTCACTTAACTTAATGACTATTTAACATAATCATCATTTCATTATTTATTATTTATATTTATTTATTTTATACAATTTATGTTCGTAACACAAATGGGTAAGGAAGGTCCACTCTACCTAAAGAGTTGGTCTACCTCCCCACCAAGGTCTCATTGATATATTGGATGCATCACTCCCATGCCTCGAGGGTTGACACCCCAACATGCATGTCCTCTTTACCACTACATCTCCTGTCAAGGTCCCCTTTCTACCAGAATTCCAAATGACCCACACCCTGCATTTCATCTCAATATATTCGCTCTATCGGCCTAGCCCTTAGACCTGTAACATTGCATAGGCATCTGACCCTTGCCCCACCTCGTTCCCACAAACACAATTTGCTAACCCTCCCCTCACACTAAGAAACACTAGGCCCACACAGTTCGCAGCCACCCTCCAGGGTTAGTGGACCACTCCCAATACAACTTCCCCACAAGCCCAGAACCCGTAGGTTAACAACCGGTCCCATCAAAGACAAAGTTGCTAGCCACCATGCAACTCCACCCAGCAACTATGCGTACGAGTGTGGCATAGCTAGCTACAGTATAAACCCAAAAAAAAGGGACAACATGAATGGAACCATAAGAATTTACCTGCACTACAGTGAAATTGGGTGACCCTCGAACCATGCTACAGATGACCCAAGCCATGAAAGTCACACCAAACTCACATTGCCATGACTGTCTACAAACAACTTCCTATGACAATGGCCCAAGGGCCCAGTCATCTACATTCGAAACCACCTCCAGCACCAGCGACACACGATGCCTCCCAAAAATGTATCCTCACCTTATAGTCTATCACTGAGGGGGGTAGTGTGGCCTAAGAAGTAAGCCACCATGCACACCTAAACAACTACCACCCAACACAGTCTCCACCTTCATCTCACATGCAAATCTAAACATTATCTAGAACATTCACTAGACTTGCGTTAGGTGAGGCGGTCCCAACACATTTTCTTATCATTAATGACATGTGTTGGGGGTATTAACACCCCATCCTCAGTCGCCAATCCTTCGTCTATCACCCCCATTGGGGGGCAAGCATTTATATTTTATTTACTGAAAATTATTATTAAATTTTTATATTTAATATTATAAATTGATAAAGTTTAGTAAACATATTATTAATATTAAAAATTTATATTTAATGTAAATATATTAAAAATTGATGAATTTTATAGAAATTAAATGGCTAGTAAATGTCAATAGGCATCAATTTATAATAAATATCAAAACACTTCATCACACATCCCAAGTTGCTAATTTTATATATATCATAAAAATTAACTAAATTATAGCATTATTTAAAATAATTATTATTTTTCTTAATGTAAAAAGAATTAAGATATAAGTTAAACATATATACATTTTGAAAAAACATGTAACAAGAATCTTAACCATGGAGATTCACCTCCGCTTTATGATGGAGGTTCTTAATGTAAATAGGTTTTATTACAATACCATGGATTATCAATACCACATGCCCAAGAAACCATTACTCATTTCATATCACACTTGTTCATATGGCAATTTGTTTAATTAATGAATTTAATTAAAATGGAAAAAAAGGCATAACTACTTTGGAAATAAATCTCATTCTCTTTGATTTGTGTACACTACTAAGAATATTCTACAATATTCTATAGAGGCCAAATCCCTACCATCCATTTAATAATTATTGATAATTAAATTTAAAAAAATTGAGCCTCATTCCAAAATACACATACTTATCAACATAAATATATTAAAAAATACTTATAATTGATTTATTAAAAATTATTATTATTATTCTATTATTAAAAAGTGTTGAAGTTCCAGTTGTTAGTGGACTGAGTTGTGATCACATCTATCAACACTAGACCAAGATATTAATAAATTTTACTATTAAAAGGGAGTGAAGTTCAAGTTGTTAATTGGACTTGGTTGCGATCACATCTTTCAATAATAGAACAAATACAGTTATAACACAAGAGATGATTGGTTAAATAAGGATTAAATGTGCCAATTTGATCTTTCATTGTGGAAATCATGTTAAATATTCTCTTAATTTATTATCTCTTTGATGTTATTTTATGCCAATAGCTTTGCATTTAAATCTAATTGAGAGTAAGTTAATATCCTATGATAATTTGTGACATTTGAATTATTGAGTTATTTTTATTATAATTTTTATTTGATGTATTTTTATATTAATTTGAAAATTAAAAAAAACATATATATATATATCTATCTATCTATCTATATCTATATATATATATATATATATATATATATATATATATATATATATATATATATATATATATATATATATAGATGAATGATAAGACAATAGAAATAAATATATAAGGAAAAAAAAGAAATAAAGCATTTTGTATTCTCAAAATTTATGAGTAATATATGGTAGATGTATTACAAGAATTATATTTAAAAATTTTTATAATGGAAGAGGGTCATATACTTATATGATTCATTAACAAATAATTGATTTGAATTTTAGTAAAATGACTAATTTCTAAGATGGAAGGATTGATCTTAATTTGATTAAGTGAAGCGAGTCAAATGAGAAGGTTGATGAGTGAAATTTGATGGGGAACCTTAAAGAGAAGGGGATTAATAAAGGGTGTGACTAACAAGGAGGAAGTCAATAGAGGAGGTTAGAAGTAACATAAGAGGTGACTAGCAAAGAGTTTGTTGTCAACAATAAATAAAGCATTTTATATTCTCAAAATCTATGAGTAATATATTGTATATTTATTACGAGAATTATATTTAGAAATTCTTATAATGGAAGAAGGTTTTATGTTTATGTGAATCATTAACAAATAGTTTATTTGAATTTTAGCAAAATGACTAAGTTCTGAGTGGAAGGATTGGTCTTAATTTTCTCAAGTGAAGTCAGTCAAATGAAAATGTTGATCAGTGAAAGTCGATGCGAGGAACCTTAAGGAGAAGGGGATTAATAAAGGGTGTGACCATCAAGGAGGAGGTCAACATAGGAGTTTATAAGTAACATATGAGGTGACCAACAAAGAGTTTTTTAACAATAATTTTTTGTTTTTTTTTTTGTTTTTGTTTTGTGACAAGTGGAATCCATAAATGGAACAATTTTATGCTTGTGTGACATGGGATTTATTCATCCACTACCACTATAACCACTAGGTGCACCATGTCTACCCCTAACATGGACACAACTTCGTCATGTTTTCAATCAATGACCTCATAATCTTAACATAGTATTCTTGGTCAAGTGTTCTATGTGGGATTCTATTAATGGAGCCAAAACCACATCAATGCAAGTTATCATCAACAATGGCAACCATAATTTTCATTGGTGTCAAAGGCATCCAATTACATAAATAGGTCATTGAGACCTAGCTTCTTAGTAACAACCCCTCAAGCATATATATGTTAGTTAGGTTGATTTTTACATCAATTTTTTCTCGTTGTAGGCCAATTTTTAATGAAAAATAGTATTATAAAGGTGTTTTGTTTAAATAGTGAAAGTATAAGATTGTCATAGTTGGCACATGGGTCATACTTGATGAGGATGGTTATGATAAATATATGAAAAGATATTTTTTATGATGACTTAAACTTAACAAAAAATGTCATACCTATAAGAGAGTTTGTTTTGTTGAGTCAATATATATTCTATACTTCTACATGTGAAATAAGGATATATGATGATGAGCTCTGGTATTGAAACAAAAATGTTGCAAATCCTAAGGCTACCAAATTTAATGATCAACCTGAGGTTCATGCAAAATTAGGAGGTGATGTTGTTGTATGCACAATAAGCTAAGCTCTACTCTAGTTTCTCTTAGGAAGTGAACCAAACCAAGGTGTAGAAAGACCATTCTACAAACTAAATCTAGACTTTGCAAGAATGAAATAATGTTGCACACAAAGGAAGTTCTATTCTACTTGTAGAAATGGAAATGTCGCATAAAAGTAAATGCTAATCTACTTGCATGAATGTAAATGCTAATCTACTTGTAGTAATGCAAATGTTGCATCAAAGGAAGGTCTAGTCTATTTGCAAGAAAATGACAATTCTTGGAATGGAAACCCTAGCTTAAGAAACGTAAAACAGAGAAGGAAAACCTAATCTAGCTCACATAAAGTAAAGAACATGAAATTAACTCTCAATCACTACATTCAATAGATATCATATTCTAGTAATAAAAATCATTAAATATTTCAAAAAGTAATCATGTAAACCATTATTGGATCATTCAATTCATGAACTTGTTTAATAACCCTAATTGCATAAATGAATTGCAATGGTGAAGAGACAATTCCTAAGTGGTCTCTAATCTTCCTCAAACTTGGCTTCAAGGCCTAGGGGTCATGATGAAGGGCTATGAGGAAAAATCAAGCTTTAAGGACAATTATGGTCAATTTTGGAGAGCTTTTACACGGTGCTACAAGATGCTACAGGTTTCCCTGGTTTGCTACACGATTGAATTAGAGATAATTATGAGGGCTTAAAAGGTGGAGTGAAGATGAGGAAGGGTAGTGGAAGGTGGAATAAGGTTGTATAAGGTCCATTTCAAGCTTATTACCCCTCAGGGGACCATCTTGCACAAGGAGAATTGCACACGGTGGTCTTGAGCAAAGCTGAAATGAACTCTCAGTCAATAGCATTTTTGAAGAAGTTGTTGATGGAGGAAGGATGGTGTGGAGTGTTATGCCCTACAATCCAACAGTATGGCCTTCACTCCAAAAAGATCACTCAATCTTGTAAAACATTTCAAGCATGCTAACTGTGTCAATTACAAAAAATTAAACTAGAAAGTAAAGGATGATTCATTAGAGGAAATTTCAACCTAAAAGTGGCCTTCTAAGGAAAAATCAAGAAATTAATAAAAAAAATGCCATGTAGACAATTTTTTAATATGTTATTTCTAAATTTTTTACTTTTATCGAAATCCCTTAATATATGGCATTTTTGTTAAAATAATTATTTATATATATTTTATATTTGAACTTAATTGTCTGTATTTATCTTTGGAGTTGTCTTTAGTGTGATTTTTTGGACTTTCAAGTGTCGGAATCTGACAGAAAATTTTGAGGTGAAACCTTGATTTGAGTTATTTAAACTGGTTTTTTCACTGTATATATGGATTCAACACCCTGAAAAACCCCTAGGGCACTTCGATTGTGCAGGGGTTACCCATCAAGCTTGTGATTTCAATAAATTTGTGCCGGATTTTAGAGAAATTAGACCGGAAAACCCCATAAGAAAAGCTTCTAAAAAGTCTCACTAAAGACAACTGGTTTATCTTTTATATTTAATTGTCTATATATTTTTTATATTTAACTATTTTTTTGGTGTTTTTTTAACAATATTGTCTAATGAAGCCATAATTTTGCCCGGAATATATTTTTGGTCGAAATCCCATAAATTTTTGTTTCTGGAATATGTTTTTTAACTATTTAATTCTTTTATATTTAGTTATTCTTTTAACTATTTAATTATTTTATATTTTATATTTAACTACTTTTTAACTATCTAACTCTCTATATTTATATTTTATAATTAACTCTTTAAATATATTTTATGTTTAACTCTTTGTTTGGTGCTTTTTTGGGCATGGTTATTAATGTCAAATGGGCCCACATTTTTAATTTATAATATTAAGATTTACATTGCATTAATAATTTTTTGATATTCTAATTCGTACAGGTAAGGCAAGTAAACAACATTAGTAAAATATTTCACAAATACCATTTAATTAATAATAAAATATTTCATAGATACCCAAATTAAACAATTTAAAATTACTTAGGACATGTAGCTCTTTTTAAATTTGAAATATTTTGATTGGCTTACATATTGTGACATGGAAATTATGTGAAACTTTCCTGGGCACTTTTAGGCTAAAATTTCCTCTAAAGTGAATTTTATTCTAGATCTTCCTACTTCATCAAAAATGAAATCTATCTTATTATGATTTTCAATACAAGGCTTACAACCACACTTTCCAAGAGAGGTGATTGGTGAATTTGCAAAGGAAACTTTTTATACAAACAAAACTTCCAAGAAAGGAAATACTGCTAACCTAAGTACAGAAAAGAAAGATGCATAGTAAAATGTACAAATGAGATATACTAGAGTCTTTGGGTTGGGCCCTCAATCAAGGGGACTCGGACCTCTAAAACACTCATATTTGAGATGACAGAATGCTTTTCATTGACATAAAACAGTGCTCAAGTACATGATATGAAAACTGAAAATGACAAGTACAAGCTCTTAGACCTAACAGTCACTATTCTTCTCTAAAATTTCAAATCCTTTTGAGCCCTTGGGCTTCCTTATTTATACACAAGTGGCGGAGGGTGTAGCCTCCTTGGAAGGAGGGATGGTTCCCTCCAAAATCCCTATAAAGGTGGATCTAGCTCCGTGTGATCCTCGCAATCCTTAAGGGCATCAATTGTTCAATAGATCCTTGAATTGTAGGTGATTAAATACAGAGAGTAAGTTGAGTTTTAGGTGAGTAAATGCAAGGGATAAGCTTCCTACATCTCCTCCAGCTACCTCCAACGTATCTATGCATAATAAATGCACCCTTTTCATACACACTAATCATGTTAGGCCACAAGATATGATAACCATCCTTTAATCTTCCTAATTAAACTCATTATAGTCAAAAAGGTGTTATTGAATGCAAGGAGAGAGGTAAATATATGTTTAAGCATGGACATATGGGTCTTATTATATACCTATTAGTGAGGCCCATCATCACCCCCCTTTTGAAGGTGTTTCTCAGGGCCCTCTGAGCAACTCATGCACTTAATTCCATTACATCCATAGCCCTGGTGGCATCTCTGACATCCCAAGGTATCTCCGATGGATTTCCCTCCTAAGGGTGGATCCTGCATTTTTCTCGATCTCTTCCCTTTTCTTTCTTGTAGCCCTAATTGCAAAGGAGGGTTGAACTTGATTCCAATCTAGTTGACCTTCATTCTTTGAACTATTCTCTTATACAAGGGTTTCTTATCCAAGGCATTCCTCAATCTCTCTGGAGAATGATACTCTTTGATTTTTAATCTATGGGGTAAGGAGTGCCATCTCCTCTGACAAGCATGTAAACATTCAGTTCCTAGCAACCTAAAAGTGTCCTCAAAGTGGAAGATGGCTTGCTCTTATTTTTCTATGTAAAGTGGTGCCAATTTGGGGTCTTCATAAATTACATTCAATTCTTTTAATAGTTTAAAAAGGAATAATTTGATTATATAGAACCTTGAAATAAAGAGATAAATTTTATATTTAGATAAAGGAGGATTGGTAGGTGAAAATAACATTTTACGAGAAAGGTGGAATTGGTGGTTGTTGATGATAAGGTGAGGGGATCTCAATTCTTCTCTTATCCATAGGTTTTCATCAGTTTCCCTAGACATGAGCCTTTTATATCTTATACCCTTGCTTCCTCATGAATCATCCAAGAGGCCAATGCCATTAGTTGTACATCTCCCATCCTAGAATTTGGATCCCAAAATTTCATGTCAGTCAATATGAGATTGTGCATATATAATTATACCATCTTAGCTTTGTTCTCCACGCTAGATCTATGACAAAATTCAATGAATTGTTTATAGTCTTGGAAAGGAGGTAATCCATATTGTGTTATAGTCTTGATTTGGAACTGAAGCCACTACTCTTTGAGGAATGTGGCATAGTATTTTGAGGGGTACCTACATTGGATAGCCTCCATAGCCAAGCTTGCCATAGTAGCAAGTTGCTCTTGTTTTTCCTGTAGTTGTTCCTTCAATCTCTTGTTTTTTTATTTGCATTTGTTCTCTCATGTTTGCCTCTTTGAATATTAATTCAACCATCTCTTCACCCATTTTCTTCATATTTTCTTCCATCTCTTCACACATTTTCTTCATCCTTTCTTCCATCAAGCCTACATCCTCAACTCCTTTACACTTGGCAATTTCCATCGAGTAGTGGATTCTGCCTCTTTTTTTGTCCATCTCAAAACTGATTGGAATTTCAAATTTTCGAGGTATTATCTTCCCTTGCTCATAAAATTTGTAATAAGACCATATATTAGGTTGTGGATCTGGTTCTTGCAACTCTTGTGCCCCCCTACCTTCTTTTTGTAGTTGTTCAACACATTCTTGTAGCAATGCTCTATCTTCCTATAACAGTTTTGTGCTTTCCTCTGGCTCTTTTCTGCCTTCCTTTAGCATTGTAGATTTCTCTTGTAGTTGTCTCACCTTGTCTCCCCTGGTGTTTGGATTCCTTTTTTAGGCTTGGGGCTATTTTCCTTTGGCTTTGAGGGAGGTGACTTCTTCAATTTGTTTCTTATACTTCTCTAATTTTCCCTCCTGGTGACTAGATGACCCCTCAATGGTTATGAGGGTTGTTGAGGGGGGCTAAGGCTTCCCTTGCTTGAGTCTATTACTTTTCCTATTTTTGAAATATAGAGGACCTTTCTTTGGTTTGCTCCCCTTGGCCTTGACTAGTTTAATTAAGGTTTCCAAGGTGGCAGCCACTTCCTGCTCAATGTTCCCTTCTGAAAGGCTTGCTTGTTGTTCTTGTCTCCTTCTCTTATGAGGTCTAGAAGGTTCCCCAAGGGCTTCTATTTCTTTCTCTAGTTTTTCCTCTTCCTTTTCCTCTTCCTCCTATACTTTCCTTATATTTCAACCTCTTCTTTTTTCTTACCACCCTCTTCTTCTTCTGCAAAGCCATCTTTGATTGTCTCTTCAAGTTCCAATAAGATTTTGCCTAGGGTTTCCAAAAAATATTCACTATCCATATTCACAAAATTTGACCATGGCACAGGGTTTTTGATGTGCTCCCGAGAATCCATGAAAATGAGTCTTATGAGCCCATGTTGAGCAATGTACCGGTGTTTCCCTTCTCTCACCCTTTGGCTCATTTCTACTATGTACTGAAGAAGGAAATGGGGAACACTTAGTCTGCTTGGGATAGGCAATTCCACATGGAATCTTAACTCATAAAGTAACCAGAAATGATAGCCATAAAAAAAATTGAGTATCCTCTTATAGGATACGTGTTTCAAGATGTTATATGCTACCTCATCCCATGGGTAGGGTAGGCTTTCTCTTCTAACCCCATTTTTATCTTCAGTCAATTTCTCTTCTCTTAGGTGTCATATGCCCCTTTTGAAGAAGGACATGAATTCTAAAGGTTCCCAAGTTGTTGACAGGTTTTACACCTGAAGAAATGTTTTCGTAATATTATGGTTGCTGAAATTAGTTTCCCTCACATGTGAGGATACTTTTGTCTAGTAAACCTACAATGAGATTCCCTTCTACACATATTCAGATAAATGTGATGATCCCTTAAGTAAATCTATCATTTTCTATTTTAATGAAGTGACCTACTGAATCTCTAATATTTGTTGTCATATCTAACCAAATCCAATGGAGAGGTAAGTTTGGGAGCCTTACCCAAACTAGAGTGTCCATAGATTTCATAGTAGTCAGATTAAAATTTGAAATCCATGGTTGGACCAAAAGACTAGCTTAGCCCTAGAACCAGGGTCCCTATTCAAAAACCTTTTATTGATCTTCCGTATTTTTAAAGACAACAAAAAAAAAATCCTTAAAAAAAAAACTCAACATTACGGGACCAGTTCTAGTGAACCCATTCCCAGAGGTTAGATGACGAGGTCCAAAAACCATTAAAATGACAAATAATTGCCCTACCTTTGTAATCTGCTACCCTAATCTTTGAAAGAATAGTGCTCATTAAAAGCTTTAGTATCTCCTTAGATTTCTCCAACAAAAAATATTGACCTAAGATTTCTTTTGGAATATAAGAACTGGAACATGCGTTAGGGGAACCCTTAAAGGATTTGGGCTTCAAATCCAAGGCTTCCCCCATGCCCATAGTACCATCATTTAGACATGCAAGGAGAGATATGGAGGCATATTTCTTGATTCCATAATTTCGAAGATAATTATCCATTTTGAGTTTCCTACCTTCGAGAAGGAGCTTCATCACCCCCATAGGAATTCCTATCTGCTTCTTAATGCTAGAATCAAGCATAAGTACAAAATTCTATTCTTCAACCATGATGCATAGTGAATCCACGTAACAGGACTTGACAAAAAATGGGAATTTTTGAGAAGCCAAATTCCCAAATCCTTTATTTTCCAGGATTGAGCCTTGAAAGACCTCCACAAGCAGAGGAGTAACCCCAATTGAATGTAAGGTTTTGTCAAACACTTCACAAATACTCTTCTAACCCTGATGAACATCTGATTGAGGTATTTCTATAAACAATTCACTGGATTTCATCCTAAATACAGATTATTTCAGTCCATGAATCCTTGTAGGCTTAAAAGCCTCTTGAATAACCAATTGAGACTGGCCACTAAGGGTTATTGCGGGTCCACAACAATCCAAGCCAAACTTTGTTGATCCTGGCTGAATGGATTCTTTAAATGACTTCTCGACAACCCTAATCATTGCACTAGACCTGAAGGGGAAGAGCGGGGATACAAAGGAGGCACACAAATTTCATACATCCACAAATCCCATTGCACCACTTCCCGAGAGCACTTCATACGTCAAACATTTCGGTGGACTAGAAATTAACAAGGTGACCATCACTTCGAAGCTTAATGTTGCTAGTTTTTGTTTTGTGTCATTTAAGAACCAATGTTAAGGAAGGCTTGTAAAGTGCATATTGTGAAGAAAAATCTCTTATTTGTAGAGTTATTTTGTCTCGACTTCACCATGGGGGGTGGGAAATAAACCATTGGAAAGAGCTCATCCCAAGCATAAAAGGTATTTATATTGTTGTAATTCAAAAGGAGGGAAATTGTAACTCCAAAAGAACTTGCCCATAATTCCTTTAAAATTGCATATTTAAGAACTTGTATATATATTCAATTATATCAAAAAAAAATTACAAAACAATGTGTTACCTATCATAATCAATATCTCATCCATAGATTTTTTTGGTTGTCGGCTATTTTCAGATCTACACAGTTCTACATACAACTTGGATTTTCACCATAACTAGGAATCATCTTCTTTTGTGAGACATTGATTAACTCCAACTACAATATGATGGCATCCACTCTCACTCTTAAATTCTCATTTTCCTTCTTTTGTTTGATCTCGTTGAGTTTTCTATTGAAGTTTTTTATTGGTATTGAAAATCATATCTCTTATGTTAAATCTATTGTTTTCTTATGTTGTTTTTCCCTTTGCATTATTTTGTTTTTAGTTGTCAATATTTGGCTTTAGTTCCCACCTTCAACATATTTAAATGAACATTGAGTTTTCCCTAATTTTTTATTTTATACAAGAAACTATATTCCTTATTTTCAACAAAAAAAGAAAAATAGCACGCCTTTACTCAACCGTCAAGAGGGATGGAATATAAAAGTTGAATTGAGTGGATACATTCTATCTTCAACAATATGATAGCTACATATAGTTGGTATTTAATATTATTAGTTTCATAATTTTTATTATTAAATTAAGAATGGGTTAAGATATACTCAAATACCTTGTCTTAATGGAAAAACTTATTGTACTTATATATAAGTACAATATTATGATTAATATATTATATTAATCAACTAATATATTATGATTAGGACTAAACGTCATTTTCATTTTTCGGTGACTGTATTCATCACAAAACAGCCATGATTTGCTATTTGATTATGTTCACTATTTCGGAGTTTATAATTATTTTTAATAATAATTAAAATTTAAAAACTTTTGGAGCAGGAAAATCGAAATAATTTTATATATCAAATTAAATGATTTGATAGTAATTATAGAGAAGTCTTCTTCAGGTGAGCAACCAGAGTACTACAATATAGAGAGGTTAAGGAAGTAGGTACACTGAAATTAAACTAAGGAATTTACATTAGAGGAGTGTCCTCTTACCCTGACAGTGAAGGATGTTTATAGTTTTCTTGTTTTGTATCTTTATTATTATCCCATTATAATTAGCTAGTTACAAAACATTTTATTACAGTTAAATTTCCTATTTGTCGAGGATTGGTTTTAGATAGACTTGGTTTTAAAGGTGGGTTTGATATTATTATGGAATTGTGTTTTTAATTTAATTAAAAAGGTAAAATAATTAAGTTTTTAGGTGCGTTTTTTTTTAAATAGTTTTTTCATAATTTTAATTTAAATATTCAGCCTTAAGTGTTAATTTAAGTGGTCTAAAACGAGATGTGAAGTGCTTTGATATTCTTGCTAGTTGTTTCTAATAATGTGTCTGATTCTCTTTGACTCTCTTTGGTTTTACCATCCACAAAATCTAGGGAAGTATTCTCGTTTGCAAAGAAAAATTTCAAGTGGATGGTAGAGATTTGACCGCAATGAAATATGCTAGAATAATCATAATAATATACAAAGGGTTAATATTTATCTCCAACTTTTATGTTTTTTTAGTTAATCTATCTCAAATAATTAATTAAAGAAAATGTCATATCAACACAGCGTATTGGGCATGTGGTATTGATATGCCATGGTATAGTAAGAAGAGTTATTTATAAATTAAGAATTTCCATGGTAAAGTGGGGTGAATCTCCATAGTTAATATTACTATTACAATTTTTTTTTTAAATATTACTATTACAATTTTTTTTAAATGTATATATGTTTAGCTTATATATTAATTCTAATAATAATTTAAAATAAATTTATAACTTAGTTAACTTTTATGATTTTTTTATTTGGCCAATGTGAGATGTACAATAGGGTAAGTTTTTTGATGGAATATTCCGAGAGCATAACACCTTAGCAGATTTCCTCTCCAAGCTTTGGTCCTCAGTTCATCTTGGGTATGTACATTTTGATTGTCTAATGCAGGGTTTTGTGACTAGTTTTGGACACTTCATTTTTGCTTGATGCTCTGTCTTCCCTTGATCTGGTGTTGTTTGGGGACTCTGTCTCTTTGAGGGTTCTTCTCTTTCATATGCAGTCATATTGCTGAATTAGTTGGTTTGTTTAGTCATTACTTCTAATTAGTTGGTATGTTTAGTCATTATCACAGGGTCTGTTTCTTGGATAGATATATAGCACCTCGCTTGATGTAACGACTTCATTTATTAATGCAAAGTCTGTTGTTTTTTCTCCGTGAAAAAAAAAATGTTTTGATGGTTATCATGGATTAATATATATCTACATTTACCAACCATTTAATTTATATGGTTGCACCAATTTATTGTATAAACAATTGTGTAAGTTAATTTTAAATATTTTTCTTGTTCTTAATTTTATATTTTTCTCGTATCACATTTTTTTTTTTAATATTTAGTTCTATTAAATTTAGAATAAGGAAAAATATATGTTATGCATATTTTAAGATCAAAATAATTAGTGTAGTCATATAAATTAAAAAATGTAAATACGCATTTGTCCATCATAGTCATCAAAATACTTAACTCGTAATACATCTGACATAGTAAAAAAAAAACATGTAATTTTTAACCGTGAAGATTCTTAACTTGTAAATAGATTTTGTTACAATATCATGCGCAAATACCATCACTCATTAATACCACATGCCCAAAAAACATAACCCATTTCACAATCAAAATATTTTTTATATATTTTAACTTAATTTAATTTTATAACATTTTTCAATTACATTGAAAAGAAAAAGGGGCATAACTACTTTCGAGATAAATCTCAACCCTCTATCATGACTACTACTAAAAATATTTCATGGATATTCCATAGAGGTTAAACCTTACCATCCATTTATTAATTATTGATAATTAAATAAAAATTCTTGAATTCTTATTACAAAAGAAACACATCTATCGATGTAAATATAGAAATAAAAATTGACTTCTCAATCACTAGCTGAGGATCATCGCTACCTTTCCTCATCAAAGGAGATCAATCTTTGCTTCTTAGTATCTACATCTTAGAAATCAAGAATTGGAACTCTAGTTGAAGGAAGTCTAGCTCAAGGCCACAAAAACCCCAAGTATGAAGTAACCTCGTTTAAAGTAGGGGAGAATATTTTGTATGAGGAAGCATGCCATCATAAGAAAGTTTATGGGTCTCTATCCTTCTAAGAAGGATCTTGTCTAACATATAACATTCAAGTGGAAGAGTAAAGGTCAAAATACTAATGGCTAGATGGAGCTAAAATTAAGCTCGAAGGGTTTTTTTATAGCCATTTTTCACTGTACATTGGATAGGGAAAATGTATTTAAGGAAGGTCTTATTTCTTCAACTTTGCAGGCATGCACCTCAGGTATTGGATAGAGAGGTTTTATCCTAAGAATGAAACATTTACCTCAGTGTTAGTTTGGATATGGTTATATTCACTCCCCCAAGAGTTTTGGGACGAAGAGATGCTCGAAGGAATGGGAAATGTTCAGTGTTGCTTCGTTAAGATCTCAAATATTACAAAAGTGACCAAGTATACTTCCTATGCTAGACTATGTGTGTACGTAGATGTTCCAACTAGTAAATGTCTATTCACTTGGAATAGTCAAAGAGGAGGGACTCATTAGATTATTGTTAGATTGGATCAATTATTGGTCTCTAAATCTTTCTTTTAACCATACAAAGTGATCGTGATTGAAATCCTCCCCTTGTCTGGATTGGACCATTGATTTGTTATGTTAATGTGGGAAGATGGAGTATAACAAAGATCCCACCCTTTCCAATTTGATAAGTTTTATCTAGAGCACCCAAAATTCATGCCAAGTGTGGCCCGACAGTGGAGTGAAATCATAACCATTTTTAGGACTAAAATGTATTAGATTCAATAGTTCCTAAAGTATGTTAAGGGAATCATACAAAAAAGGAATAAAAAATGCTAAAGAAACTTTTTTGAAGAAAATTGAAGTTGGAATAAGATCCAAAATGTTCTAATCCAAGAAGGAATCATTGAGGCCCTTCTCAAATGAAAGAATATTTAAGACAAGAACTACATAAATATGAAATTCAAGAAGAAGCCCTATGGAAGCAGAAATTAATAATTAGATGATTGAAAGGAGGATACCAGAATACTAGTTTATTCCATAATTCTCTGCTTCAACATAGAAGATCCAACTGCATTTTTTCTTAAAAATAAATCAAGGGCTCAAAATTGAGAAGCGTAGGGCATAGAAAATGAATTACTCACACTTTTATTCTTTCTTTAGGAACCTAACGAGGATTTCTCCTTCGCCACTCAAATATTATGGAATCCATTCCTCTTATGGTCACAATAGAACATAATAGTAATCTAATGTATCCAATATGTTTTGAAGAGGTTGAGAAGGTAATCAAAGATGTCGCTTTAGACAAATCTCTAGGCTCTAACGATTTCACCACAATTTCTTCCAAGCTTGTTGGCACATCATTGAAAAAATATATGGAGAGCAGTGGAGGGGTATATGTAGTCAAGTCCAAGGCTTCAAGTCTTTAACTCAATGTTCCTTGCTATCATACCGAAGGTTCAAGAGGCCAATACTACATATAAGTTTTGTCCCATCTTTCTATATAATGTTTTCTATAAGATAATTACTAAACTCATAGCTAGTAATCTAAAACTACTTCTCAAATCCATTATATCATTCGAGTAGGGTGGATTCGTGGTAGGTCACCAAATCCTAGATGGAATTATTCTTTCCCATGAACTCATTGATTCGTTAGAAATGTATAAACACCCTAAGATGCTTAAAAAATTAAATATGTATCTAAGCTAGAATTTTCATTCGAAAAGCCTTCAAGCCTTTGGATTCTATAAGGAATGGATATCATGGATTCTTAATTTGATTTATTCTACCTTATACTCTATCTTCGTTGATGGATATCTCTCTAAGACCTTCAATCCTTGCTAAGCTATTCATCAAGGGGAACCTATCTCTCCCTTCTTGTACATAATTTTGTTAAAGTATTGGACCATTTTATCAAATGAGAAGTCTCTACCAACTACATTCAAGGAATCTAGAGTCTTTCTCCTATCATGGACCCTCTCTCCCACCTCCAATTTATGGAAAAAAACCCTCCTATTGGGGATCCCAATGGTGAGGGAAGATAAATCCTTTAAAGCAATCATAGAAACTATTTTCATTTGGATAAATAATCAATAAATACAAGACCCAAATCTTGTTTTTTAATAACCATGTGATCATTCAAAGGAACATAACTCATTTCATGGGTTTTCAATGAGCATCCCTTCTATCTAAATACCTCAAAGCCCCCATTGGATACAGCCTCAAGAAATACCTCTTGGGAAGATATTCCCCTTTAACTTGAAGCCATACTTTCAAGTTGGACCTTCCATTTCATGTCTCTTCCTAGCCCAATATTGTTAATTAAATCGATTTTCCATTTTATGCCCTTGTATCTATTCTTCGTTTTGGCACGCTCCATGAATGTGACCAAAAGAATAAAGAATATACAATGATATTTGATCTAGGGAAACACCCAGAAATAAAGGAAATGGGCATTAGTATCCTGAGACAAGTAATGTTTTCCAAAGAAAGAACGTTGCCTAATATAAGAGACCTCGTCCTAATGAGAAAGGCATCAGCAACAAAACTTTAGTGGTGATGGCTAAAGAGTAAAATGGAACATTGGGAAAACATATGGCATGCCAAGTATAGTCCTCACATATGAGAAAATTATTTGGTTGACTTGGATGGGGAGTACCTAGGATTACTCATATGGAACAATGCCTAGAAAAAAAGAAACATAGTTCAAAACCAATGTTTTTTAGAGGTTTGTAATGGAAATCCAGTATTATTTTAAGAAGACATTGGGTAATAGGAACCTATCCTTTCCCAAAACAAGACTTAATTCCAATCAGACAAGAAATCATGAATATTGGGTTGGCAAATATTTACCAACACTAGGAGGTCCAGACTATTAATGAAGCTCAAGTTGAATTGTGTAATTATATTTCCTGTGAGTAATGCCCTATTCAACAAGGGGAAGGAAACCAAGGAAAAATGGACAGGATTATCCAATATTGACTCATTAGAATAAATATGGATGATGAGGATGGAAATGGGATTGTTATCTCCACGTTAAGGAGGCTTACAGTATATTCGTTGATTAGCCCCTAGCAAGTCAATCTCACAATGGGACAATGAGGAATCCAGAATTGTGGTAAAAAATCTCAACCTTTCTATGTCTACTCAAACTAAAGAAAACCTTATCCGGGGATAAACTTATTCAATGGGGGTTGTCTTTTATGCTATGAAAATGAGGAAAATTGAAACCATAGTTTTATATCTTGTAGGGAATCTCATCAGCTATGGGAGATAGATGTGATTCTCTTCCACAAATTAGATAGATCTATATAGATGTCTTTGACACATTACATCAATGGAGGAAATATCCTTTTAAGAATGACATTCTCAACCTAGATTGGAATTCATTCCCGAGATTTTTTCTTTGAGATTTATGAAAGGAAAGAAATATGAGAACATTTAAGTCCAAGGCCCTTACAATGTTGCAAGTATGGGATCTAATTCTAAAAACCATCAAAGAAATGATTGGAATGAGAATGTGAGATCCTGAAGCCAAACAAACTCCAGGGTTAGATATTTTCATCATTTAGATACTCAATATTATAGGTTCCATGAATTGGTCTAGTATCCAATCAAGCCCCAAAGGAATCCCCTCATAAAAAAATGGACCTCCCCCCTCCCCCACCACTATCCTATCTTCCAGATGGAGTTGAATTTTGATGGGGACTTCAAAGATAAATCAAAGATGGAAAGTGTGGGAGGTATCTTTTATAATTATAATGATAAGGTTTTTGCATGTTTTCTAAATGGATAGGTTATAATATTAATAAATGGGTTGAGTTGGAAATTCTCATTATAGTCCTTCAATTGGTTGTTGATCATGGCTTCACTTACTTCATCGTTGAAGGAGAATCACACTTGTTAACAAGAAATTTGAAAGGTTGGAGGTGGATCCAACCCACTTAGGATTTCAAACAATTGATGACTTAATACAGCATTTGCTAAAGTGTCTCAATTACTTAAATAACTCCTATTAGTCATCCCCCAACATATTAAATGCATAGGGAATGCATTGGAAAAAAAGTTGGTCAATGAAGGGGTTACCCAAACCCAAACCCTAATAATGTGAAACTCGTCGAAAGAAATATTTTTCCCACTCATATATTATTGTACTTCAATTTTGGCTAAATATCTCAACTCCTCTAATGGGTTATCAAGCCCAAGGAGTGGTAAAGTTCTTGGGAAGGAGGGTGAGGTGGAAGTTGAGTTCATATATGTGGCAAGCGTGGATGATGTGGTTGAGGGACTGATATGGATTTACGAAGGAACAAAATGAAATATAGATTTAAACAAAAACATAGAGACATGGTGAAACATAACTTCAATTAATATATAGCAACTACAGAAAAATTGTTTACATGCAGAAAAGAAAGAAACTAGCTTGGGCAATGGTAGCTTATCTTTGAGAAGAGATGTGATGGCTACATGCCTCCTGAATTGAGTTAAAATGAGGCTCTCAAGCCTTTTTATCATGAATAAAAAATCAGAAACCATAAACATCCAAAATGATAACCCTAGGAGATGAAGTGTCAAAGGCTTGTGGGCACCACTAGGGTTAGTTGGAACATCAACTTCCTGAGGTTGTAACTTTGGCATATGATTTTTGTTTGGCGTGCACGATAGCCTGTTAGAAAGGCTTATCCTAGGGAAACAATTTTTGAAAGAAAACATTAGACGAAGGATGAATTTTTCTCATTTCCCAAAAAATACCATTTAGGGCCTCAAAATGGCTCTAAAATTTCAGGACGTGAAAAATTGCCAAAAATAGAAAATTGTTGAAATAGGAAATTGTGTTGGAAATTAGGAAACTGAAAGGAAATAGTGTTGGGGGTCCAAGTGGATTAGGATGATGGCCATCAATATCTAGCTGGATCAATCCCCCGCCTTTAGGAAGAAATGGTCCCCATTGCGTTGAATGCCTCCATGAGATGGGGAAAATTCTGCTGAACTTGGTCCCTTGTGAGCCACTTTCCATGGTGCAAGAGATAGCAAGCTTTGACAAACTTATACAATTATATCCTCTGTTGGGGATAGTTTTTAATCTTTGTATCTATGATCTGATTAGTTGTTGCCTATTCAATTCAATATGGATTGAGCTTTGTTGGTTTTAGCTGCTCAGCAATGTATGATGTATCCAAAAATGGTGGAAAGAATGGCCGAAGGAATTCCATATTGAATACGTGGGTGTTGGACAAGGAATGGGGGGATACTTAGCTCGAAATCATTGTCACTCACAACCTTGGTGATGGTGTAAGACCCGTATCGAAGTGGTTGAAGCTTCTGATGGGCTTTCACAAGGCATTCCTTTTACAAATGCCACCACACCTTGTCACCCACCTAAAACATATGTGGAACTCAATGTTGATCATGAAATTGTTTGTACTGTGCATTGGATTTATCCAGGATATCATGATCATGTTGTTGGATGTGTTCAATGTGTTCAATAAACCTAGTGGCTTTATTAGCTTCAGACAAAACATGTGCATATCTTTCCCATGTAATTGCAAGAGGCATTGCAACATCAATGGTTGAAATCTGAGACCCACTTGAAATGGGTTGTGGCCAGTCAAGCAATGGAGGAGTTATACATGCATAGTATGTGCACTATCATATTTTTTATGACCTTTGTATGACCATCATTCTAAGAATGGAATGTTGTCGACTTGGTGAGTTTGGTGTCTAGAAATTACCATAGGCTTGACCATAATGTGATCAAGAACTTTCTATCCTAATTTGATATGATGATCTGTCGGATTCCAAATGTACCCACACACGTTCGAAGAAGAATTTGGCATTGTCTTATGTTATGATACTCTTCTTACAGGCAACTGATATAGTCATCTTAGAAAATCTATCAATGACCACAAATACACTGTAATTACCATGCTTGGTAGAAGGAAGTCCATACATATAGTCCACGGAGATGGATTCCCAAGGCTGGCTAGGAGTAGGCAAAGGAGTGTACAAGCCTTGCTTCTTAATGTTGACCTGGAAATAGCACATGTAGTGCAAGATCTGATATATTTTCCAACATCTTGTCAGAGTTTTGGCCAATAAAAATACTTGTGTACTACTGCCATTGTTTTCTCCAAACCAAAGTGTCCTATGACTGGATTATAGTGTGCTTCCCAAATAATCTTTTCACGCTCACTTCAAGAAACACAGAGGTGCCCTAGGTAGCATAACAATGCGTCCTGGAGGTGGAAGTCTAGTACATGCTTTCTATCCATCAACATATTGTATGTGGTGGTGAATTATGGATCATTTTTTTATAGGTGTAGCCATCTAGAAGGCTTGTTCCCACAAGAGTTGAGGACTGTGGTCAGTGCCATGACTAGGGGCTAACTAAGGAAATATGCAATTTTATTGGTGCTTCCCTTCTTGTATTTAATGTTTAAATGGAATTTTTGCAGATGTGTCAACCATTTATGATGTTGATCATTTTGCAACTTCCCTTGTGTCTGCAGAAACTGAGGAGGTTATTGATCTTTGTGGATGATCGTCTCCTTCCCTAGAATGTAATGTTTCCACTATCGACAAGGATTCACAGTGGAATCATATATCCTTATTGTAGATGGGGTATCTCGGAATAGTATCAAAGAGTGTCTCACAATGATAGGCCAACAAATTCCCTTGTTAGTTTAGAATTGCACCAATTTCATAGTTAGAGGCATCTATATCAATTTCAAATTGTTGTTGCAGGTCTGGCAATGAGATTATTGACATATAGAAAATGTGGTGTTTCAGCTCAATGAATTACTTCTGCTGGGACTTGAAACAAAAAAAAATTTCTTTCACTCCACCCTTGGTAACTTGACTCAAGGGCCAAGTGATATGAGAGAACCCCAACACGAATCTTCAATAGAAATTTGCAAGGCCCAAAAAGTTGTGAAGCTATGTTAGAGTTGCCGGGGCAAGGAAATCTTGAATGACTTAGATATTAGTTGGATACATATGCACTCCTTTCTCATCAATTATGTAGCCTAGTTATTGGACTTGGTTCATGCCAAAGGAGAATTTCTCCAAGTTGGAACATAGTTTGTGTTGTCATAGGGTTTGAAGGACCTACTAAATATGTTGCAAGTGCTCTTCCCAACTCTTGTTGAAGATGAGGATGTTTTCCATATATACAACCATGAATGAGTTGGTGAAAGGTTGCAAGATGTCATCCATTAACCTCATAAAAGTTGTCGGGGAATTTGTCAACTCGAAGGGTATGACCAACCACTCAAAGAGGCCCTCCTTGGTTTTGAAGCTGGTCTTCCATACATATGTGGGTTCTATTGGAACTTGGTGAGAGCTGGACTGCAAATAAATCTTGATGAAGTACATGGCCCCCTTGAGCTAGTCAAGAAGGTCATCAATTTGTGTGATCGGGTATATGTTCCTAACAATGATTTTATTCAGTTCCCAATGATCAATGCAGAGTCTCCAAGTTCCATATTTCTTCTATATGAGTACAATGGGGCTCCTACAAGGTGAAGAACTTGGTCGGATATGCCCTTTTTGTAGCAACTCCTAGATCTTCCATTTGATTTCCATGTTTTCCATAAGAGAGCAACAATATATTAGCCGGTTGTGTGGAGGTTCTCCAGGAGTCAAATCGATCAAATGCTTAACCTAACAATACAAGGGTACCCCTGTGGGTGAAGAGAAGATTTCCTTGTACTCATCCATGACCTTCTCAAGCTGCTTATTTTGTGCAGAGGAACCCTTTCTGGGGACAATGGATGTGGCCGTTATCTTCCCCTCACTTTGAGAGCGAATCAAAAAGAAAACAAAATTCCCAGTTTGGGACATGATCTTACTGCATTACTTGGCAAAGATCAAATAAATGGTGGTAGGTGGGGCTACCTTCGATATTCTGTATAGTTTTCTACCCAAAGTAATAATAATAGTATAGGGTCTGGACTCATACACAACATTACGCTTCCACAAGTATGGTTGGCCTAATAAAATATCACAAACTTCAGGGGAGAAATATGACACAGTACCTCATCCGTGAAGGGCTTGATTCTATATGGAAGATGATACTACTAACTGATGCAAAGATCTTGCCCTTGGTGGAGCCACTTATGTTAGAAAATTATATATTACAAAGAAATGAAACACATAAAATATATTGCATAAATATAAACACATAAAACAAGAGAGACACAGATATACGTTGTTCACCCAATTTGGGCTACATCTACAAAGAAACAACAAGTCCTTCCTTTTACATTATCCAACAAACTGAAGAGATACAACCTACAACAAATCTGTTGTAATTCCCGCTTCGCTCTCATACAATCTCCTCTCGCTTTCTCACTCAAAATACAGATTTACATAGACGCAATAAATTTCCCTCATATATAGTGAGGGGTTTCCTTCTAGGGAAAAAAACCCTAAATTAAACATAACTTCTACCGTCAGATCTCCACCTAATGAATAGCCTAGATTGACTATGAAATTACAACATTTTACAAGGCAATTTTAC
Source organism: Pinus tabuliformis (assembly GCA_031772625.1). Classification (NCBI taxonomy): domain Eukaryota; kingdom Viridiplantae; phylum Streptophyta; class Pinopsida; order Pinales; family Pinaceae; genus Pinus; species Pinus tabuliformis. Next base: position 171,771,629 of record CM062817.1, on the reverse strand, counting down.
ATCTATTTTTAGCTTCGAGGGCGCTGTTGGGGGGGGGGGTGGAAATAATTGTCGTCACCCCCCCTGGACCCCCTGGCGGCATCCATTTTACGGGCGATGGTGCCGCAACATTACGAAATGGGGTCCAATGCGGCGATACCTCTCAAAAAGGAAGATAATCAGGCTCCACACCCAGCAATCTCCCACTTGGAGACCGATTATAGCAACTCCACCGTTGCTTCATTTGTTGGACAATGACTTCACTTTGGACCTCGTTGTTTCTCATCTTGATCATCATACTTGAAGACCAATTGAAACTGAGCAGAATCTCAGTTTCTCCCTGATTACAACTTTTGTTAACATATCTGCAGGATTCTGGCTAGTGTGTATCTTTTCCAACTTCAACTGTCCATCTTCCAACACTAATCGTATGAAATGGTACTTAAGCTTTATATGTTTAGTCTTGGAATAAAATGCATAGTTCTTTGCAAGATGTATGGCACTCTGGCTATCACTGTATAACATGCCCAACTCCTGCTTCTTACCCAATTCATCTAGAAACCTTTGTAACCAAATCATTTCTTTACTAGCCTCTGTAGTAGCAACATACTCTCCTTCCATTGTTGAGAGTGCAACAATACTTTGTAGTTTTCAAACCCAACTGACAGTTTTTCCACCTACAGTAAACACATACCCTGTTGTGCTCCTCCTGTTATCTCTATCACCTGCCATATCTGCAGCAACATATCCCTGTAGAGCAATGTTTGAACGACCAAAGCATAATGCTTGATTTGTGGTACCTCTCAAATACTTGAGAATCCACTTCACTGCCATCCAGTGTTCTTTTCCTAGATTGTTCATGTACCTTCTTACAACTCCCACTGCATGTGCAATATCAGGCCTTGTGCAGACCATTGCATACATTAAGCTTCCAATTGCTAATGCATATGGAACTTTAGACATATAAGCCATTTCTTTTTGAGTCTTGGGACACACCTCCTTACTTAGTTTGAAATGGCTAGCCAAAGGTATACTAACTAGTTTTGCATTCTGCATATTAAATCTTTTCAACACCTTTTCTATGTACTCACTCTGAGACAATGTTAATTTTCAATTCTTCCTATCTCTAGTTATTCTCATACCAAGGATTTGTTTTGCAGCACCCAAATCCTTCATTGCAAATGAGTTTGCAAATTTTCTTTTGAGCACATTTATTTCCTGCATGTTAGAACCTACAACAAGCATGTTATTTACATACAATAACAATATAATATAATTTCCATAATTTTGCCTTTTGAGATAAACACAATGGTCAGAGTGACATCTAGTATAACCTTGTTCAGACATAAACCTGTCAAATTTTAAATACCACTGCCTTAGAGCCTGTTTTAAGCCATACAAGCTCTTCTTCAACCTACACACTAGTTTCTCCTTCCCTTTTACCTCATATCCTTGTGGTTGCTACATATATATCTCTTCCTCCAAATCCCCATGGAGAAAGGTTGTCTTTACATCTAACTACTCAAGATGAAAATCTTGAGTTGCTACTAGACTTAAGATAGTTCTAATTGAAGTCATTTTAACAACAGGAGAAATATCCCATCAAAGTCTATACCCTTTTTCTGTGCAAACCCCTTCACCACAAGTTTAGCTTTATACCTTTTTCTACCTCCATCTTCTTCCTTCAACCTGTAAATCCATTTATTCTACAATGTTCTTTTACCTGTAGGCAACCTGGCTAACTCCCAAGTCTGGTTATGTGCTAAGGAGTCCATCTCTTCTTTCATTGTTTACCCCCACTTCTTCCTAGTTTCTACCTGCACTACTTCTTCATAACATTTTGGTTCACTAGAATCAGTCAACAATACATAATATAATGAAGGAGAGTATCGTTCAAGGGGTTTACTTATCTTGGTATATATTCTAACACCACTTTCAGGTGTTTGAGGTGCTTATTGTTGTTGTGGTTGCTATTGTTGTTCTGGCTGTTGATCATTATGATTTTCAAGCACCTTCACTTTTTCTGTGATGTCATCAAGAATTGTGTATTCTCTGTTTTCTTTTTCCTGTTTCTTTTCCTACATCTTATCCTTATACAAAACCTTTTCATTGGATATGACATCTCTACTCCCAATGATTTTGTTTTTTTTCATAATTATAAAAGCGATAACCAAAATCATTAACACCATATCCAATAAAGGTACATTTCTTTGATTTTGCCTCAAACTTTGTTCTATTTTCTTTATTAGTGTGGACAAAGGCTTCACAACCAAAAGTCTTTAAAATGAGTAGTTTACCTTTTTACATGTCCATGCCTCCTTTGGAATACCACCATCCAAGGAACTTGAAGGCCCTCTATTTATTAGATAAACATCAGTATCTAAAGCATCTGCCCAAAATTGTAAAGGCAATCATGCATGCAATCTCATGCACCTTGTGTGCTCCATGATTGTCTTGTTCATCCTTTTTGACACACCATTTTCTTGTGGTGTTCCTGGAACTATCTTCTCTCTGCGAATTCCATTCTCTGAATAGTACTTATCAAACTCTTTGTTGCAATATTCACCTCCATTGTCTGATCTGAGACACTTCAACCTTTTTCCTGTCTCATTTTCAACCAAAGATTCCCATTTCTTGAAAGTATCAATACATCAGATTTATTTCGCATACAATAAATCCAGGTTTTTCTGGTTGCATCATCAATAGAAGTAACATAATAATGAGAGCCACTAAGAGATGATACCTGAGCAGGTCCCCATACATCTGTATTCACAAGCTCTAATTTTTTGTTCTTCTTTTCTTTCCCAACTCTAAGGAATTTTACTCTCTTTTGTTTTCCATAAACACAATTCTCACAGAATTTTAAATCAACATGTTTCAAACCTGGCAACAAGCTTCTTGAGTGGAGAATTTACATCCCCTTCTCACTTATGTGCCCGAGCCTATCATGCCACAATGTTGTATCTTCTCCTGTAGAGGTTAAAGCATTAACATAATTATAAATACCATTACATAAATACAATGTACCAACCTTTTCTCCTTTTGCTATTACCAAGGCTCCTTTAGTGACCTTCCACGTTTTATCTTTAAAAGTAGTCCCACTGCCTTCACCTCCCAACTACCCTGTTGAAATCATATTTTTCTTCAGATCTAGAACATGCCTTACCTCCTTCAATAGCCATTGATTTCCGTTCTATTGTTTTATGAAAACTGTACCCATTCTAATTATTTTGCAGGGTTTATCATCATCCAATCGTACTTGTCCAAAATCTCCTAGAACATAATCATGAAAATGTTTCCTATTAGGTGTGGCATGGAATGAGGCCCCTAAATCTACCACCCAGGCATAAATAACATTTTCTAATGAAAGAATCAAATCATATTGCAACACATCACCTGTCACATTCACTTCATGATTGTTTTCTTGTTGTGCGTCTCCTTCTTTTCCCTTCCGAGACTTGCAGTCTTTCTTCACGTGTCCTTTCTTCCTGCATTTCTAGCACACTATGCCTGATCTGGACTTGGATCTATTAGGTAAACTTGACTCAGGATAGAGGCAAACTTGACCAGGTTAGACAGTGATGGTTTTGGGGCACATGGGATTGTGCACCCATTGTATTCTGCCCATGGTATTATATGTAATGGAGCTTATAAAAGGTTGAAAGGACTTCATTGTAATGCAAGACCTGGAGGTAAGCGATGAAGGCTCACTTGGTCGGATTGGCCAGGGTTTTGGCCAATGCTAATGAGATCTTATTAGGTTGGGTTTTTCCCCGAATTTGGGGTTTTCCCGGATAAACATTTGTGTTTATGTGTTTATGGTTGTTGCTGGTTATTTTCTTATATATATTCCTCTCGGTAATTATTTATGTTATGCAGTAAATTTCTTAACAACTGGTATCAGAGCCAGATATTGGTTTCAAAGGGATTCTTTGATGCCAGGGGTTTATAATGCCTGATGAGATCAATGCAGCCTTTTTTTACAGATCTGGGTCTAGAAAATAATGGTGGAACAATCATACGCGGAAGAACCTCGAGGAGAATGTGCGGAAGATAGTGTCATAATTGCCAAGGATCGCAATGCATTTGCGATATTTACTGGTTTGGAACATGCTGATGAATTGTTCGGGATTCATGCGGCTATTTAAAGAAGGTCAGCAGAATTCATGTGGCTATTTAAAGAAGGTTAGTAGAAGAAAATTGTTATGCGGCTTCGAAAATTGTTCACTTTCTACTACACGAGGCCATTGGTGTTGGAATCTACGAGGTTCTTGTCGGTCTCGCAGTTGGTCGGGCTTGTAGTTGGAGCAGTTTGATAGAAGTTTTTGAGAAAATCAAATTGAGAGAGGATGGATCATAATCATAGTAGCAATAAACAAAAAAAAAATAATGAAGTCAAAATTATTGCATGTAAATGGGCATACTACTGTAAGACCTGGTAAGGCATGTATACCCCTCAGTGATCATCGGTAAAGTCTGGGTTAGACCTAGGTGATAGCGGGGATGTCGGGTTAACAATACCTCGGAAAAAACTCTGAGGGGGGTAAGAGCTAGAGTGAGCGGGATTGTCTCACTTAGCAGGTTTGGCTGGAGATAGTCAAGGAACCCCAAGTCAAGTTTAAGGGGGAAATAATGTTAGGTAAACTTGACTCAGGATAGAGTCAAAGTTGACCAGGTTAGACAGTGATGGTTTTGGGGCACATGGGATTGTGCACCCATGGTATTCTGCCCGTGGTATTATATGTAATGGAGCTTATAAAAGGCTGAAAGGACTTCATTGTAATGCAAGACCTGGAGGTGAGAGATGAAGGCTCACTTGGTCGGATTGGCCAGGGTTTTGGCCAATGCTAATGAGATCTTATTAGGTTGGGTTTTTCCCCGGATTTGGGGTTTTCCTGGATAAACATTTGTGTTTATGTGTTTATGGTTATTGCTGGTTATTTTTTATATTTATTCCTCTCAGTAATTATTTATGTTATGCAATAAATTTTTTAACAGGATCTGCCTTTACTTGACTTACTGCGATATCCTGGGCTCTTTCCTCTTTCCATTTTTCTTCCCCTAGTCTCTGCAGTCAAAGCATTACCTGATGTCTCACTGGAGCTTTTCCATCACATTTCCTCACTAAGGATTGCACCGACAACATCATCAAACTTTAAAGTACTAGATCCAGAGACAAAGTTACTAATGGCCATAACTAAACCGTTCCAACTTTCTAGCAATGAGCACAGAAATAACAGAGCCCTAACTTCATCATCAAAAGTTACCCCTATAGAACTTAATTGACTCGTAACTGTATTAAATTCATTTAAAAGATCAACAATAGATCCACCTTTTGACATCATTAAATAAACGCTTCATAAGAAATACCTTATTTGAGCCCGAGGGTTTTTCATATAATTTAGCCAATGCCGACATTAAAGCCTCTGTTGTCATTTCCTTTGAAATATTAAAGGTTGTCGACACCACTAGGCACAGCCATATTGTTCCAAGTGTCGTTCTATCGAGAATATCCCATTTTGTGTTTGTCATACTCGTCGACTTCTTTGTCTTTCCACTCAATGGTAGGTATAGATTTTTCTAATACAGATAATCTTCCATCTGCATCTTGCACAGCTAGTATTTTTGGCCGTTAAATTTTTCGACCCTAAACCTACCATCTTCTGCCATTGCTCCCACTCAAACCAGGAACCCTTCTCTCCTGCGAGTTTATCAGCCAAATAGACCTTCGGCTTTGATACTAGTTGTTAGAAAATTATATATTATAGAGCAATGGAACACATAAAATATATTGCATAAATATAAATAGATAAAACACATAAAACAAGAGAGACACATATATACATGGTTCACCCAATTTGGGCTACATCTAAGGAGAAATAGCCAGTCCTTCCTTTTATATTATCCATCAAACTAAAGAGATACAACCTACAGCAAATCCGTTGTAATCTCCTCTTCGCTCTCACAATCTCTTCTCTCTTTCTCACTCAGAATACAGATCTATAGATACGTAATACAATTCCATCATATATGGTGAGGGGTTGCCTTCTAGGGCAAAAAATCCGAAATTAAACATAACTTCTACCGTCAGATCTTTGTCTAATGAATGGCCCAGATTGACTATGAAATTACAACATTTTACAAGGCAATTTTACATCTATTTTTAGCTTTGGGGGCGCTGCCCCCAATCCCCTGCCGGGGGGGCTCCAAATGTATGTCGTCACCCCCCCCCCCCCAAGACCCCCTTGGCGGCGTACATTTTACGAGTGGCGTTGCTGCCACATTACGAAATGGGGTCCAAAGCAGAGATACCTCTAAATAAGGAAGATAATCAGGCTCCACACCCACCAACTTGATGGTGTATGGCTACGGGTGTGGTGTGGTTGACAGGCCCAACTTCTTAATGAGCTATGTAAAGATCAGGTTCGTTTTGCTCCCACTATCGATAATGAATTATAGCATAGAACCCTTCACCCACATCTGTGAGTGGAAGAGATGCTCCCACTCCTCTGTATCTTTAGGTTCAATATTCTAGACCATGGGGGTGGCAATAGTGGCACTGGGTTCTACATCAATAATTTATTTCCCCTTGTTATTCCACTTAGCGGGTTCTGGCTTAGAGTCAGAACATGCATCTAACCCTGAAGCTTTTAGGTCAGCGACCAATACCTTCTTAGCATGACACTCATTTGTGCTATGGGTGGGACTCTTGTGGAACACACACCACTTTCATGTGTCCTTATTCATCTTTGTGGTGCTATTCCTTGCGTATGGCTTCGATGGGTTTTCCTGGGTCACTCCACCTTGACTTTGTGCATTGTTCTCTAGTTTGGAGATTCCTTTTCCCTGCACCATATTCATGGATCCAAAGTCTCGCTGCTTTTGTTTAAACTTCTGCTTGATTTTGACATCATATTGGTATGCTACACTAAATGAGGAGATATCTAGGAAATTCATTTCCACCTAGATGTATTTGTGTAGACACCCACAGTACTTGAGTACCAAATGCTGCTCAAAATCCTTGATACCCAACTTATTGCGTAGGGTATGAAAAATATTCATAAACTCTGGCATGTCTTGGTCCCTTTCCTGTCATAGTATGGCCCATTTTATATACTTACTTTCATAGCTCCCAAAAGGGTAATATTGTTCCTTTATGGCATCTCGAAAAGAATTCCAAGAGGGTGTGGCTAAAAGTAGTGAGGTTTCCTCCTCATCCCTCTACTCATAGTAAGTTTCCCACAAATCCTTGACATGGGGGGGAACTTTGAGGAGTGCAAAAGTAATCTTTTCCCTGTAGGAAAAATTATGGATCAAAAAATATCCTTCCAGTTGATTTAACCATCTATCTAGAGCATTTTCGTATATCTAGTCTTCAAATATAGGAATGTCAAATTTAAATTGTACCTTAAAAGAGGCAGCACCTCTGAAGTGACTACTAAATGAAGATGCTTCACCCTTTGATACCCGTCGAAGGATTAGGGAAAAATTATCCATCATCTCGTTCCTTTATCGCTCGAGGGCCTCTTTGAGCAAAAATTTGAAAGGATCTCCTGCTCCCTCATCTTTCTTTTCTTCTGCCATGGGCGGTCATCAGGATCAGCGAGGTTGGTCTTGCAAGGGTTCAACCAGTGTAAGCCCCAACTCCTTAAACTTGAACCTTGTTGGGGACATGCACAAAAAAACAAAGAAAGAGTAGACTTCTCTACTACCACTGATCTGGATTTATGAAGGAATGAAATGAAATACATATTTGAACAAAATCACAGAGACTCAATGAAAAAAAACTTCAATCAATAAATAGAAACTCCTGTAAAATTGTTTACATGCAAAAAGGAAACAAACTACCTCAGGCGATGGTAGCTTATCTCTAAGAAGCGATGTGACAACTACATGCCTTTTTAATGGAGTTACAATGAGGCTCTCAAACATTTTTATCATGAAGAAACAATGGGAAACCATGGACTTCAAAAAACATAGAGAGAGAGAGATGAAGCATCAAAGGTTTGTGGACCCCGCTGGGGTTAGTTGGAACGTCAACTTCTCAGGGTCGTAACTTTGGCATACAATCTTCTTTTAGCACACAAAATTTCCCATTAGAAAGGTATATATGAGGAAAACAATTTCTTATTGAAAACATTTGTTGAAGGCTCACTTTTTCTCATTTCCCCAAAAAATGTCGTTTAGGGCCTCAAAAAGGATTTGGAAGTTTAAGACCCAAAAATTTGTCAAAACTAGAAATTGCCGAAATAGGAAACTATGCTAGAAATTAGGAAACTGAAAGGAAACAGTGTTGGTGGTCCAAGTGGAATAGTCTGGTGGCCACCAATGTCAACATGGATCAGGGACATTAAGAGATTGAGGGGCTCAACTAGTAAAGGTTCCCTCAATCATCACCTCCATCTCAACTATAGTATGCCCCTATATCTACATATGATTTTGTCGATGATGGCGAGTAATGGCCTATGTAAGGGAGAAATCCAACATAGTTGGCATCATGGGTGGTTGCATGGAGAAAGGACCTCTAACCTATTTTCATCATGGCGTTGGCTCCATTAGAAAACATTCACCATGAATATGCTATCCCATGTAAATGGACCAAGTTTCTGGATTTGGTGTGTGGTAGGGAAATAACCTATTTTAAGTCTTGGCTCTGTATTTATGCTAAATGAATGATCTGCTGAAATCTCTATTTTTATGGTTGTTATGTTTTGGATTCACCACCTTGGTTGCAGTTGTTCCAAGGGCCGAGACTTGGGTGGTGGGAGATTGGTAATGGGAGTTGACTAGTAATTGAATTGTTTTCTTGCTTGGGGTTTGGATGTAATGGTTCCTACTCACAAAGGGAAGGGAAAAGGAAAAAAAATTGTGTCTATCTCTTAAAGGACAACTCAAACTTGAGATTTTGGGTAGTGGTATATGGCCTGCACAAAATAGGATATGATGCTAACATAGGCCATAGCTCTAGAACGATCTAACATTATAGAGATTTGACAATAAATTTCACTTTTTTAAGATAAAGTTGAGGGTTTTGTCAAGGGAGTCTTCAATATCCAAATCTTAGTTAATCGTGTTAGGTAAAACTTGACTTGGTGAGAGATTCAAAGTAGCTCGCTTAAACAATGGTGGTTTTGGGAACATGGTTTTGGTTTCCTGTGGTTTTTTTCCCTTGGACTGCATGTAATGAAACCTTTAAAAGGCTTGAATGCTTCATCGTAATGGGCTATGGAGGTGAGTGGTGAAGGCTCACTTGGCTAGCTTGGTTAGTTTTCGGGCAAGAACACTAATAGAATTATGTTTGTTGGTTTTCCCCCAGATTAGGGTTTTCCAAGATAAAACATTGTGTTTATATTTTGTGGTTTGTTTTCAGTTGTGTTTCTTATCTTCCCTTAGTAAATTTAATTTTATCTCTAGTAATTTTAACATGGTATCAGAGCCCAATTGACTTAGACTCTCCATTGAGAGTGGTATGGTAATGGCTCTAAGATTGATGTTGTGGATTTGTTAAGAGCACTAGGATATATGACTTGGATGCTTAGATCTAATGGATATCATAGGTGTGAGGTTGGATCTATTATCTAGTTATACATGGAAAATATGGTGGTGAAAAAAATTGTAGTGGTTTATGTTTATGAGCCATGGTGTTTGGATAAGAAGCAAGTGGTTGTGGACATCATTGCACATAGGTTCACAGGGAGAACAAGCATAAAAGCTATATCTAGAGAGGAGAACATTTAGCGAGAGAATGGTAGCTTAAGTGCTAGGACAACAATTAAAAAAAATGTATCATTATAATGAATTTAGAATTTTTTAATTGCATGTAAATTGACATATGGATGTAAGACCTGGTAACGCATGTGTACCCTTAAAAATAATTGGTGAATTCTCGAGTGAGACTTAGGTGATAGGGGGGCATGTAAAATTATTGAATACCCTATTTATAAACCTTGAAGGGGGTAGGGCCTGGAGGTCAGTAGTGTTGACTCACCTGGCAACTTTGGTCAGTTTTGGCCAAGGGAAACTGAAAATCAAGTTTTAAGGGAAGATTGTTAGGTAAAACTTGACTTGATATAAGAGTCAAAGTTGTTCATTTAAACAATGGTAGTTTTGGGCACATGGTTTTTGTTTCCCACAGATTTTTTTCCCATGGATTGCATATCATGAAGCCTATAAAAGACTTGAATATTTCATTGTAATGGGCCAGGGAGGTGAGTGGTGAAGGCTCACTGGGTTGGCTTCACTGAGTTTTGGACAAGGACACTAATATAATTCTGTTAATTGTTTTTTCCACAACTTGGGGTTTTCAATGATAAAACCTTGTGTTTATGTTTAATGATTTGTTGTTGGTTGTGTTTGCTTATCCTCTCACAGTGAATTAAATTTTCTCTCTTATAATTTTAACAAAATATATAAAAGAAAAACTTAAACATACACATGATCATAAAAACTCTAGAAAGTCAAAAAGCTCTGAAAAAAATCCAATCTCAATTGTAGAAGATTCATTCCTACCTTCATCCAACTCAACTAGTACTCTAACCTCTCAATAACCTAGTCAATACAAAGAGGAGGTAACTCCATGACTCTCCCTCCAATATAGCCTTTCATCTGTTGATATATATATATTTGGACCAATTTAAAATTATACTTTATTTTTAAATCATAAACATGACCAAGTTTTACTACTATTATTATCAATAACGTTTATTTTGAACTCCCAAAACAACTTTATTTCCCATGTGGCTTGTAATTATTATGGAGACTTGATTTCCATTTAACAAACCCTCCCAAGCTTAGCGAATTCTACACTGCTTTTTAATTAAAAAGTAATTTAAATATATATCACATGAATTGGAAAAACATGAACTTTTCGTGTTCTGTATATGATTGGATCAAATTATTAGTTGGTCCAAATAAGAATGCAAGCGAGCTTTTGGTGTGATGGTCACGTGGGTTCATGATACCTTTTATCATGTGATTGTCGTACGGAGGGCAAAAGAAAATATATTTTCTACGTTGCTTCTGAATACGACACTATGATTACGACCGAACGTCATTTTCATTTTTCGGTGACCGTCTCTATCATAGACTGCCACTGGTTTGATATTTGATCATGATCACTATTTCACAGTTGCAAATTAATAGATAGTTGTTATTTACTGTTTAATAACAAAGGAGTAAATAATTTATTTAGTTTTTAATAATAATATAATTTAAATGGTTTTTGAAATGAGAACATCTGAATCATTTATTATAATAAATGAGTAATCTTAACGGAGGACAACAGTACATAGAGATTAGGGAAAAAATTATATTAAAATTATTTTAGAGGAATGTCCTCCTACCTATGACATGTTTATAATTTATTTTCCCTATTTTAAAGGGTTAGTTACAAAATATTTTATTATAATTAAATTTGTTGCTTATAAATTAATGAAAGATTCGGTTTTTTAATGAGACTTCATTTAAATAGACATAATTATTTATTTATTTAAACATAATTGATATTTTATATTCAAAATTTTTATTACATGGTCAGGATCTTTTTTACAGCAGCACATCAAAACTTGCTTCAGTCTTAGCAGGTGCTTCCATATCCCAATACAACCATGATACTATTTTCTTCCCCCTACTAGCCCTGTAAACTATAATAAAACACTGAAATCTACCATAAAGCTGAAAAAACAGACTCAATATCAAAACATAATGACAATTCATAAGTGAACATTAATTAGGGTTGGTCTTCCCCACATCCTTGTTCGCTTCCTTGCCTAGGCTACTCAGACCCGCTCCTATAACATCTTCTCCTTCATCTTTCTGTAGCTGAGCCACAACCTCCTCAGGTAATCCCGCATTAATCTCTTTTACTTATGCATATATGCCATCGCTAACCGATTCTAAATTGGTTGTGAGTAGATCAGTCTCCATCTTCACAATTTTGTGCTCCAGAGACACCTCAACACTCTCAAACTTTGCATTAATTTTCTTAGCATTGGCAACATGGTTCCTCTCTAGTAACTCCACTTGACGAGTGATAAGGTCAAGTATCCCCATTATTAACACAAATAGGAATTTGGTGGCCTTCTTCTAGCATGCTAGATCCTCCTTGGGAGGACTCCTATCATGACCTTCCCGTGCATCCATATGGCGTTCCTCCAAATCACAGTTATCCATTCAATGCTCCAAGATTTTGACAACGAATGTCAAGGGAGAGGGCAGTGGGTCCCTAAATAGGTCAGAATCCTCTCGCGCGCCAATTTCAATTGCTCGTGCCATAATCTCATGGAGATCCTTGATCTGCAGTTTCATTAAATAAGCATTTTATCCAAGGGATCTAACAAACCATTTTTGTATCCAATTTGTAGAGTAACGAGACAATTTCCACCTCTTCACCATTAATTCTCCAATGCAATTCACATTCCTTCAAATTCTCTGATATGACGTATTTTCTGCAGCATCCATATATTGACTTATTAACTTCGTTCTGCCATATCATGCGTTAACTTGGGGATCCAAGAGGACGCTAGGCATTGAGCCCTTTATGTCCTTCCCCACTTGTCCTGCTTATTGTTTGATCTTCCCCGCGTCATCCCTTTGTCATCAGTAACCATACTAATATTTAATGCTTCCATGACCAACATTCAATTAGGGTATGGGAACTTGGCCCTCATCTCTCCCATTAATCTCGTAATTGCTTGTTGCCAAAAGCACCACAATTTGTCATTTCATCAGAAGCCTTGTTTAGATGGCGTAGAACATGGAAAAATGATTGTTGCTAAAAAAATTCCAACTAATAAACTATTCTTTTAACTATAGAGGACATGTTATCATAAGAATGGGCATTTGGTACTGAGAACATTCTTATAACTATCAAGGAATCCCCCAGAATTTTTATTCTCTCTATTCGAATAGTTTGAGCAAGGTCCAATCCTTTCCACAAAGCAAATAACTCAGCCTTATTATTGGTGGCCACTCCTGATCCCCACGCATATTTTGTCTCAACTTATTCGTTGGAGCTACATAATACCTCTCTCGCTCCTGCCTCCCTTTAAATGGACATAAATTTTAGAATTTATATAATGTGAAAACTTATATAAAATTAGAACTATATCCATTTTAACCATTTTAATTTAAAAATAAGCAATTAGTTACAAAATATTATATTGCAATTAAAATTTCTGCTTATAATTTAATGGAAGACTTGGTTTCTCAAATATGAAACCTCCACTTAAATGGATATAATTTTTAGCAGATTATATACCGTGAAATAAAATTATAGAAGTATATTTAACTTGAAAAGACTTGGTTTCTCTAATGAGAAGCCTCCACTTAAATGGATATAATTTTTAGCAAATTATATAATGTGAAATAAAATTATCGAAGTGTATTTAACTTGAAAACAAACGAATCCACAAAATTAAATTTACAATTTATTATGTAAAAATTTATATAAGTTGATTTCAATTATCACTCTTAACTTGATTGATCGATCAATTTTACCATCTTCTATTTTTATATTTTACTTTATTTAAATTAAATTAAAAAAAAATGTTTTAATTTTTGTTTTTGTTTTAAATTGGTGTATTAATACTTCATACACATATTATTTCGTTTATTTTTAACAACAAATCAAAACAAAATTTAATTGAGCATCTTACTTTTTGAGGGGAAATCAGGATGTAATAGGTTCATGACCTTGACAAAGGTTGTAACAAAAATCAAGTTAAGGGTCTTTCTCAGAGAGAGGAAACCAAGATGTAATAGTCAATGCAACAAAACTTGACCCACCTACAAGAGAAAATTGAGCCTTAAATGTATTAACATTAGGTAGCATAAAATACTAAAGATTGTTGTAAAAAACTAAGAAGGAGATCAACAAATATTGCAAGCCCAAAAAGAGAAAAAAAAAGTTAGGGTGCACCAAGGTGTTTTTCCTTGTCAGAGAGGGTGATGAGAGCTTCCTTGTACATTCCTAACACTCAAACCTGAACCTTTCCACCTTTGTTTTTCACTAACTAGGAGACTTGGGTTATTAAGAACCTATTGTGTCGCTCAAGACCATCCAACCTATCAACAACGTGTTGGTACTCCTCTTACTATAGGGGAAAAACCTGTGTAACAAAACCCTTTGTATGTCAATATAATTCCTAAGTGCAAAGGAATTTTGTGTCTTGCATTCTTGAAGTTCCAATATGCTTAGAAAAATTACGGATTTATCCTTCCATCTAGCCCTTTTCTATCATTTTCCTCACTATCCTAGTGCACATCTCTATTATTGGAAATGATGTCACCTCTTCGAGGAAATTGTTGTCACTTACTGAAAAATTGTTCGAATGGTGCCAAACGATGTCAAAAAAGTGCAAAAGAGTAGATAAGTTTGAAGTCATATTCCAAGCTGCAGAAGAACTCATCACCTACATCAGACCCTCTCCATTGAAAGGTGCTTTGAACAAGATTTCCAATGATATGTGGAAGCCCAAAAATGGATTCATGGATCAAAAGATATGATCTGCTGAAGTTTCAAGGATTTGAAGCCTTAAGAAAGAAGGAATATCAGAGATTGCAATATTTGAGGTCCAGAATACTAGATATCGCATATCGGAGGTCTGCATATTGGCGCATCGCAATATCAGAGGTCTGGTATATAGACACATCTCAATATTGGAGATCACATATCGGAGGTCCGGAATATCGGCACATCACAATATCAGAGGTTAGAGGAGCATCGACGCATTGGAACATCGGTGTATCCTAGAATCAAAACTTCTTAAAGTAAGATCCTTTAAAAACTTGCTATATTATAAAGTGTCGATAGTATTATAAAGCGTCGGGGAACGCCAATAAAATATTAACAAAGGATTTCATTGCAAAACCAAAGGTTGACAAACCCTTTTCTCTCTCCTCTAGCTAGACACATGGCAACATAAGATTGGCCCCGCTAAATACACATGACATCATATGGTTGGTTTTGATAAGCTATAATGGCATTTGGGTTCAACAAGACGTGGTGGTACAAAAGGACACTTGGCAAGTAGTTTTGGCATTTTGAGGGGGCCTACGGGGACAAATCTGGGTGACATGTCTCACCACTCTGAGGTGCCACATGGAGCAATGACATCATATCAGAGGTTGACGTATCATAGGTTGAGGATGTTAGCACTTTATAACACTCGATACTTGAAAAAGTTCTGATAAGGGGGATCCGATATTGGGCTGGAACCAGGATCACAAAGACTCAAATGTTGAAAAGTGTGCAACAAGAAATGCTTGTTGAGAATGCAACAAGATGATGGAGCTTAGTGGAAAGGAGTCGCCTTCACTAAGTGGGCCCGTAGGCAAATTATGGCGCAAAGTATATTTTTGGATCACAGCAAGAGTGATCACAACAAGAGTGATCAGAGTTTATTTTTAGATTGCTAGTCAAAAATAGAAAAGTCAAATATTATTGTCTCATAATAATATTTAAACTATAAACTTTATCTTATCGTCTTGAAGCACTTCAGTTTGAGCTACAGATGTGGCACATGTAGCTATCAGAAGGAAATACACTTTCTTTATGAGTCAGTTGAGCTATTGCATGCAGGACATTAGTTAGAACTCATGTGGTTGAGTTCTGTGGAGTTAGATGAGCAGTTAATGGAGTTGTGTTCAGTTTGACTTAGTTGAACTAGTTGTATTTAGTCTAACTGATCAATAGACTAAGTGATGAGTTATGTGAATTAGTTATTAATTAATTCACTAATTATTAACTCATAATGCAACTGAAGAATACATCAGTTAACTCAGTGCATGTACAGTTCAGTAGGGACAGGTGTTAGAGGTTGAGATTGCTATCAGTTGTGACTATAGTTGTGCATGAGACTTTGCACAAGCATGGGATTGAGTTATGCCAATGATCTATGCATAGTGTGGGCCAATACCAAGTGAAATATAGCTTGTGCTCACGTGATTTACAGTGTGGGTGATTTTCACAAGGTAAATAGGAGTTTGGATCAGCCATTCTCATTCATTCTCTTGCAGGATTGTGCAGTGGAGGCAGGCAAGCAGCGGAGGAGATTTTGAGATCAGATCTGAGTTGTATTGTGTGTAACAGGTGGAGATAGTACTGAGTACTTGTGAGGAGTATTGTACTATTTTTGTTACATGTTCTCAATCAATATAATATACAGATAGTTGGGGTTTTTAGCGAGATGCTTTCCCCGGGAAAATACTGTGTTGATATGTGTGATTGATGCTTCTATGTGCGCATGTTATTGTTTCTGCTTCTGCAAATTGATGGTCAATGTAGAGGAGCTTATGTATTATGCATGTATTCCGCAATAGTGTATAATTGGGATAATCTCTGTTGAATATGTGTTTATTATTCAAAATTTCTACATGGTATCAGAGCTGTTGATCATCAGATCTACTATTCAGGAAGTGTTTACATTCTATTTCTTCAGGCAGAGTCTGTAATTGGGCCAGGTAGCCTCTGGATTCATCCTTCCTTGGGAAGGTGACATATCCGGTGAATGCCCATACAGTCAATCTCTATACGAGAAATATTTTGTTCTCACTAATCTTAGATCAGAGGCGGTTGAGTTGTTGAGCTGGTGGAATTCGAATTTGCAGCAGTGTTTTCTTGGTGTCAAAGTTGAAATGTCTTTCAACGGATTGTGATTGGAGTATGCCCTTGAGGGCAGCTCGAAGTATATTGCATGGAAGGATAGGATGGAGGCGGTATTAGATGATAATGGGTTGAATGAGTTCATAGATGCGGATGTCCCAAAACCTACTGATGCTGCTCAAGTCGGGGATTGGCAAAAGAAGACAACAAAGTGTCGAAGGATTCTGTTGGAGGGCATGAGGGATCACATTGTGTCCAGCCTCCATGGAAAGGCTTCTCCATATTTGATGTGGAAAACGTTGACAGAATTATTCCAAAGCAAGAGCGACCAGAGGAAGTTGGCACTCAAGGATAAACTCAGAAACATTAGGTGTGAGAATGGAGACAGTATGCCCCAGTATCTCACGAAGTTCACCCAATGCATGGATGAGCTGGGAAGTGTGGGGGTAACTGTTGAGGATGAGGATATGGTGAGTCTAGCACTCCTTGGCCTTCCTAAGAGTTGGCATAGCTACCAGGACTCGGTGAATGGAAGGGAGAAATTTCCAGGATGGGAGAGACTTTGGTCGGATCTTGTGCAAGAGGATATTAGACGGCGCACCAGAGACAGTTCTTCATCTATGCATGATGAGGAGAATTGTGCCTTAGTGAGTAAGGCAAAGAAGGGGAAGGGGAAGGTTTCTCTTTCCGAATCCAGTTCTTCCAATGATGGGAAGAAGGTTGACAAGTCGAAGGTGAGATGCTTTCATTGTCATGAGTTGGGCCATTATGCTACTAATTGCCCAAAGAAGAAGTCCAAGAAGGGATCTGGGCAAGAATCTGAAGGTGAGGCAGCCTCACTTGCTTCACAATTTGAGTTGGACTTCACACTCTTCACATGCATGGTTTCATCCATGGTGGGAAGTGGTTGGTTTCTTGACAGTGGAGCTTCTTTCCACATGACCGGTGACAAAAGTTTGTTCAGTACTTTGGAGGAGAAAGATCTCCAAATACTCATAGCAATGGGTAATGATGAGAAGTATAGTGTCTCAGGTGTAGGCACAATTATTTTTCAGAGGGATCATGGAGCTTGCCTTACCTTGACCGATGTCAAGTATGTACTAGGACTGAAGAGAAACTTGGTGTCGATCGCGATGCTGGAAGACAGAGGCTGTGATGTAGTCTTCGGTAAGGGAAAGGTTTTCCTTAGACACATCATCACTAGACAGGTGAAGCAGATTGGTTCACGGGTCAAGAACCTGTATGCTCTTAAGGTTCAAGATGCATGCAAAGCCTTGAGCAGTGAGGAAACTGATGGAGACTTGGTGGTTGAGAGGGAGCGTATATTACCTCTCAACATGCAGAGCCAGAAGAAGTCTTAGACGATTGTGGAGGAGCCACAACAGGGGAAGCTGAGTGGAGATTAAGTAGAGACATCTACTCATGCAAAGACCTCCAGTAGGGGGAAACTTCGAGCCAGGTGGGCTGAGGGATCGCATGCAGCCATACCTCCAGGTAGGAGGTGGGCTGATGTGGATTGATCGTCCCAAGGAGGAGGGGTAGGATCCTTGAGGTACCCAACCTCTTGGATGAGACCTTGCTACGGGAGCCCCGATGTGGAGTAGCAGGAACTGACTGATTGGGTAGAGACAGATGCGGATGGAGCGACAGAGAGAGCGATAGTGTAGGGAATCCCAGGACAGCGCATAGCATGCAGGCTGCAGCAATGCGAGAGGTAGAAGTGTTTTGCATAGTGCTAGGTGGCACAGAGAGGTGTGCAATGGTGCGAGATGCATGGAGATGTTGCAGTAGCGCAGATGTCAGAGAGGGAGCACTTGTCAGTAGCAGGTAGAGCTTCAGCATCAGAGTATGTTCCTAGCCCAACAAAGTGGTCAGTTGGGAGTGTTTTTGTTCCAAGTGTTGTTGGAGAAAAGTGGACCAGGCAGATGTGTTGCATGCAGAACATTCCAGAGTTTCAGGATCGGGTTTGAGAGGAAGCCTTTCTTGTTGAGAGGGAGTGTTGAAAAGTGTGCAACAAGAAATGCTTGTTGAGAATGCAACAAGATGATGGAGCTTAGTGGAAAGGAGTCGCCTTCACTAAGTGGGCCCGTAGGCAAATTATGGCGCAAAGTCTATTTTTGGATCACAGTAGGAGTGATCATAGCAGGAGTGATCAGAGTCTATTTTTAGACTGCTAGTCAAAAATAGAAAAGTCAAATATTATTGTCTCATAATAATATTTAGACTATAAACTTTATCTTATCCTCTTGGAGCACTTCAGTTTGAGCTACAGATGTGGTACATGTAGCTGTCAAAAGGAAATACGCTTTCTTTATGAGTCAGTTGAGCTATTGCATGTAGGACATCAGTTAGAACTCATGTGGTTGAGTTCTGTGGAGATGGATGAGCAGTTAATGGAGTTGTGTTCAGTTTGACTTAGTTGAACAAGTTGTATTTAGTCTAACTGACCAATAGACTAAGTGATGAGTTGTGTGAATTAGTTATTAATTAATTTGCTAATTATTAACTCATAATGCAACTTAAGAATACATCAGTTAACTCAGTGCATGTACAGTTCAGCAGGGACAGGTGTTAGAGGTTGAGATTGCTATCAGTTGTGACTATAGTTGTGCATGAGACTTTGCACAAGCATGGGATTGAGTTATGCCAATGATCTCTACGTAGTGTGGGCCAATACCAAGTGAAATATAGCTTGTGCTCACGTGATTTATAGTGTGGGTGATTTTCACAAGGTAAATAGGAGTTTGGATCAGCCATTCTCATTCATTCTCTTGCAGGATTGTGCAGTGGAGGCAAGCAAGCAGCGGAGGAGATTTGGAGATCAGACCTGAGTTGTATTGTGTGTAACAGGTGGAGATAGTACTGAGTACTTGTGAGGAGTATTGTGCTATGGTTGTTACATGTTCTCAATCAATATAATATACAGATAGTTGGGGTTTTTAGCGAGATGCTTTCCCCGGGAAAATACTGTGTTGATATGTGTGATTGATGCTTCTATGTGCGCATGTTATTGTTTCTGCTTCTGCAAATTGATGATCAACGTAGAGGAGGTTATGTATTATGCATGTATTCTGCAATAGTGTATAATCAGGATAATCTCTGTTGAATATGTGTTTATTATTCAAAATTTGTACATCAAAGAACTAAGGGTGTTAAGCATTTAACAAACAAAAAATAGCCCTCGGCAAGATAAAAAACGCTCTAGCACCTCAAGGCTAAGCAACAGGTCACAACCCTCAATCCTATGGAGAGAAATACAGGAAGGTTTAAGTAGAAGGAGCTCGTCATATCGGAGATCGGAAAATGGAAGATTAGAATACTGCACCACTGTGAAGATTGCAATATGGAACTTCTCCTATAAACACGGTATAGAGAGTTAAAGGCGTATGGGTTGGCAGCTACAAGATTGAATGTGGGAACATGGAAGTTTGTCTTAGGAGTCATGGTGACTATCAAAGATCGCTGGGTCAAGGTAGAAAGGTCCATGATCTGCAAAAAAGAGTGTTGGGTCTACCTTGATGTGATACAAGCCATCTCTGTGCTCTGACGCACATCTTGTTACACAACATTTTGTCACTGTCCCTGTACTCCCCGTCCACGATCCTAGAGGACCTCTACAGTGTACCTAACATTCTTTCCTATCATGAATAAACTCCCATTATGTCCCTCTTCATGAGCATAACAATTCCCTTTTGCATCATTTCCCAAAAATCTTCTGTTTATCTTAGTTTACAAGACCGGCACTATTGACCCATGTCCTCCTTAGGCCGATATGCAGGGTTTACAACTGCCTCCAGCACCGATCAGATTGACTGAGTCCTTTCTCAATTGCAGCGATCCTCTTTTGGATTTTTTTTTAAATATGGAGCCGAAGCTTCCAGCTCTAGAAGCTTTGTAACGGAAGTTTGGTAAATGGTTAGGCCAGGTGGAGTCGAGGAGGTCAGATTGGGCTCCTTTTCCCTATTAGGATGGAACTACCTCAAGAGATAAGATCTTCTTCCATTAGAAGAGGAACCATCTCCCATCCATTCAAGCTATATAAACCTCCAATTTTCCCAAGCACAGGCTAGTGTTTGTGTGTGTGTTCTAGTGCTAATTAAGTTTTGTTTGGAGTGATCAGCAAGTTATCCATACTTTGTAGCTCTCTAGTTTGTGTTTAAGGGAGAATTGTGAGTTGGTTTGGTGTGAAGCTTAAAGGGAAGAGCCTTGAGACTATCATTGTTGATGCCATCCACGGAATGCTAGCAGAAGTGTGTGGGAACCCAGATTTGTCAGAGGAGAATAGCAACGTCAAGACGCTAGTTGTAATCCCTTCTTGAACTAATATAGATGCAACTATCGATTGATTTCCTACATGAAATGTCATCTCGCATGTTTATGGCTTAATGTTTCTTGACTTGTTAAGTAGGATGAATGCAATTTGTATGATCACATTTGTTGTTTGCTGTTTTTTACCTGTTTCAGGTGTTCGAAGGAAGGAAATGAAAGATAGCTGGAGCAAGGAAGCAAGATCTTCACCAAGCAGAATAGCATACTAAGAGGTAGGCCCTCTTATTTGATTCTAGCTTAAGGAGATCTTCCATAGATTGTTTGTTTGTGGTTAGATCCACTCTCTCGGGCTAGAGGAATTGTTTGTGGTTAGACCCACTCTCTCGAGCTAGAGGAATTGTTTGTGTCCGCACTTAGAATTTACCTGCACCACAAATTGATGACTCCACTAGGGAACCAATCCTTCTGTTTTATTGTTTATCATTTTATGGTTTTGTGTGAACTTTTCTAGTATCACCATTTCCCTTTAGTGTTCTCTTCTTTCCCTGGTTTACTACTCTGAGCTTGAAATTTACGGTGGCAAGTCTGGTCTTAACCTTTGAATTTTTTTATTTTTTTCCTTGAATCCCTGGTCAACGAATTTATTTTTCTGACAGTCACGCCGATCAGCGCGAGTTTCTCAAAAATAGTCGCACCAACCCCCTTTTGGCACGTGTTTTCTGTTAGGTAATCACGTCGATTCTTGTAGGTGAAGATCAGGGTTTACCCTAGATCATAGCCAGTGTACGTTGCCCTCTTAATTTTTTCATCTTAGCTCATTTTGATTGTGTTCTCTCTGACTAGAAAGCTTCATTCGCTTGGTTTGTGTGCTTATTTGGTTTAGCCCACCCTCTGATGTGTTAATTATGGCCCTGTGTGAAGTTATTTTTTATTTTTTTCTTTCAATCCCTAGAAAAGAGCTACTTGTAGCCTAGCCAGACATGCTGATTAGCCCATCAGCGCTAGTTGTAGTTTGGCCAGTCGTTCCGATCATGCTGATCAGCACTAGTTGTCAGCTAGGTAGTAGTGCCGGTCTCTGAGTTAAGAAAAATCAGAATTTCTCCCATTCCAGTGCCAGTGTGTCTTGACCCTCAGACTCTCTTCTCGCTCCCAGAAGTGACTAGAATTCTTTGTTTGCTAGTTTTGATTGATTGATTGGCTTGAAGTTTCATTGCTTGATTTTTTGAGTTTTTTGGATGGTTTCTATGACCCTAGGCCATCTAGGTCAATTACCATTCATTTGTTTGTTTACTCATTATGTCAAGTTTCTGATTTGCTGCTTCATTTAATCCATCTTTTAGTCACAACATCTTCATCACTTCATTTTCAATTGAATGAGTGAAAGAGTCTCGTTTGTTCTCTTACTTTGAGTGTCTCTTTTCTCGTTCCGAGCATAGATTACATTGCTTGGTTTGTTGATTGAAGCATTTATGTGTTTGGTTTGTTCGATTCAGGGAAGAAGTTGTTTTTAGTTTCATTTATCATGCTTTGGTTTTGACTAATGCTTGTTTGTTCAGAATTGTGAAATTTTCATTAAAAGTGCTTTATGTGAAATATTCATTTTTCTTTTTATGAAAAGAAGAACATCATTCTAGTTTACTTAAGCGAAAATATTGCATTAGAAGCGTTATTGAGAAGCTAGAATTGTGTCATCAAAGGAATGGAAATGAAATGGAACTTATTTTGTTGTTAAGGGAAGATTAAGTGCATTTAGGTCATATATTAGTGAAATATTTCATTCTTTGATTGTTGCATTGATTTTGTGTTCCCTATCTCTCAATTAGTGTTAACTTTCATCGAAGGCAAAGATCTATTTTCTCATATAGCTTCATGTAGGAGTTTTGTCAGATGACAACAGTAGGGTCTTGTAATTGAAACCTAATTCAAGATCAACCGTTAAAATTTATCGAATTAACCTAAGGAAGAATTGAAACTTAATGCTTGTACATTTAGAGGTCTAGGCTAGAGACTTGTTCCGACATCTTAAAACCTAGCAGCTATCGTTCACTTCAGCAGTAGATAACGCTAGTACAAACTTGTGTTCCCTGTACCATCATGTATATAAAGGGACACCCCACTAGGTATGCAATCCTTTATCTGTAGGAGCCCGAGTTTACTGCCTTGCAAACATGATATACTGAACATAGCATTCGGGGAGATTGCATGCCCGTACTTCTCGGTTCACCAAGAGGTATTCTGTAGTTCATGGTTACTCGGTAATCATTTTGCCGAGATTATCCTGAGTAGTCATTTTGATCTTTTTGACTCCCTAAATATAAAATATCACTGAGCGCTTGTCCTTTCTGCCTCATTTTAAATCTAAAAGCGACTAGAGTCACCTTTCGTCCTTTTCTTGACTTTTAAAATATGAAAAGGCAAAGTTTTGTTTCAGTGTCTTAAAATTAACTACCCATGAAATATTCCTGGTTAAAGTTATCTTCCTTAGCGTTTCATTAAAATTTGATTCCAATGGCAACATTCCTAGAGTGTACCAGTCAAGGGTTCCCCTCAGATGGGAATCCTGGTCCTTATCCTTCTTTTGGAAATGTTGGTGTTCCTTATATGGCAACGTTGTCCCTCCCTAGGTTAACCATTAGTTTACATGTCTGGTTATTTTCGACCTCGATGGTCCCGAGTGTCCCAACTCCTGTGCAAACATCTCCTTCATTTGAATCACATCACGTTGATTCTAAAGTTGACCTCTCACCTTATTCCCCTATTTCTTCACCTTCCTCTTCTACTTTTCCTGGTGAAAGTTTCAAATATAGTAACCAGGAGGATAAGAAGAAGAAGAAGTCAGATAAGTGAGAGGCCAACTGTGCAGCTATTACTATAAACACACTTCCTGCCGACAAACCTTCCGATCCTCCATGGAAGGTTAGATTCCCTTGCAAGCTATGTAAGGGTGACCATCTCCTTCGAGATTGTCCTGGCATTCCCAAATTCTTAGAGGTATGGTCTCAAAATCTGGACTGACTATCCCCATCGACCTTTGGAGATCATGTCGATGTTTCACCCTTGGTTAGTGATGGTAAGAAGAAAGGGAAGATTAGATTCCCCTATAGGTTATGTGAAGGAGAGCATCTTCTTCACCTTTTTCCTCTTATGGATAAAGCTTCCAAAGTCTTGGAAAACCTCACAGCTCCTCAACCCCACCTTCCTGGGGGTTATTAGAGGCTTTCTTCTAATCCTCTCCAAGTTGGTAAAGAGATTAACTTGGATTCATCTCTTGTCCATCCTTTTCTTCCTGAGCATGGCTCTCTTGTGTCTATTCCCAACCAACCATTGGTTGGAAGGAGGGTCGACTTGGCTCCGCCTTCAGTTTTTCACTCTGTTCCCGAAGGGAGTAATGATCATACTACTCATCTTCTTCTCGTCTCCTTAGATTCTCATGAATCGAAGAGTGACCCTCCCATCCCAGTTGTTTAGGAGAGTCCTTCTCCTTCTCCTGTAGGGCATGGGGGCAATCATATGATACCCCCACCAAGTAGTTTTGTCGTTTCTTTTGATTGGAGTCAATTGATTGCTTTCCACCTCCCATCTTATGTGCCTTTCCAGATCACAGTACAAGCCTATAATATGGTAGTACATGGCACTATATTAGATGAAGGCATGTCTATTAGCATCATGTCTTCTACTACTTGGCAAGCTTTGGGTTCCCCACAACTTGTTCCTGTCACCCAGAATCTGTTGGCTTTCAATGGAGGAACCAATCAACCCTTAGGGATCCTTTCGAAGTTCCCTATTACTTTGGGAGGAAAGACCGTCTATATAGACGTGATGGTAGTCCAAGGTCCCTTAGATTTCCATATTCTCCTTGGGCGCGACTATGTTTATGTCATGGGAGCTCTTGTTTCTTCACTTTTCCATGTAGTTTGTTTTCTGCATGAGGGGAGAATTGTGACTATTGCTCAATTGTTGTTCATTGGTCACTAGACGCCTCCTTTGCAACCATCGTCCCCTATCGGCTCTTGTTTGCAAGCAGTACCTTCCCTGGCGTAGGTCAACTATGTGGCTACCTGTTCCGTCTCCACATCTGTTGATGATCACAAAGATGGTATTGTACATTATGTACTCGGGACATTGGAACCCGATCTGTCTTTGGTGCCAAATGACATGTATTCCTCCCAGAGTGTGGTTCTTTTGTCTAGTGAAGACCTCTTAGGAGCCATGTTCTCATATGGGTCATGAACATACATCATGAGGATAGTTCCTGGTCTTGTGTCAACCTTGTTAAAAAATGAAACAAGGATTCATGAGGATATTTACTGGTCTTGTGTCAACCTCATTAAAAAATGAAACAAGGGATGAGCATAGTTCCTTGTCCTGCGGCAAGCTCATTAAAAAATGAATCAAGATGTCCAAGGATAGTTTGGTCCTATATCAACCTCGTTAAAAAATGAAACAACTCCCTTTTCCAAATGAAGTCTTTGATTAAGATCTTGTAAAATCTGAGTCGAATCTTTCCTGGATCTCGAAAGTGAACCTTCATTCCATTCACCTAGTTGAATGAAATGAAGCTTGGGGGGCATTTACCTCGATTGAGTCATTATGTCGGGGGCATGCAGACTTATCTCAAGCATAGTTTTTCATTTAAATGTTGTGTAAACATGAAACTAAATCCAAGCAAGAGTTCTCCATGGTTCAAGCTTGTGTAAAAATGAACCCATGCCCAATTTATGTCTTGTGATTTCTATTTTTATCAGCTAGTTTCTGCTAGAAGAGCCTTGGTTGTTTCATTCCATCGCCACCATCTCTTTGGCCGATCATATGCTTTCACTTGTTTTTTTTCCTCTCTCGAGGAATCGCAGTAATGATTGGTTTTGCTAGCTAGCCTCTTGACCTTTCAATGTTTTGAGCAGTTCCCCCATAACCGGAACCAGTTGCTACCCTTTATACCACTCGTTCCTCCAGGACAAGTCACCTTTAAGCTCTTTTCTTGACTCATAAAAAACTTAAATGAAAATATCGCCGAGTATTTTTCCTTTTTTGACTTGTTAAATAGAATAAAAACGGGGGGTCCGCTTTGAAGATCTCTTCCGACTCTTAAAACACAAAAATATTACCAAGCTCTTGTCATTTTGAACTCATTAAAGGCTTCGAAACATTGTTTACCCAGTATATGATTAGCCCTTTTTTGGGTTGGGATAAACTCTTTATGAAAAAGGTACTCATTGACTGAAATCATCAAGCGGTTCTCTCGAGTATCACTTTCTACCTTTTCAGGCTCAAGAGATGCAAATGTACGAAAAGGGACCATGTGGATTTTTCTTTTCCATGTCTTTTTCAAACTCTCTAAGCATGTAAAAGATACGGAGTTACACCTTTGTCAAACTCGTTAAAACATTAAATGGCATTGGATTCGTCGCCATGACAAACATGAGCTTCTCCTTCCTAGGGCTCGTCAAACTTACTAGGTCAGATTCGGCTAAAGGATGAAATTACAGTGAAAGAATATGCTATCCCCTTCAAGCTTGAAATAAAAAACAATTGGGGTACCTGCTAGAAATGGTGGGGGAAAATTGGAAATTTTATCAGTCGTGTCGGCAGCTCACTCTTGAACATGACACTTTCTGTTTCGGGTCGGGTTGGGATATCATCCTTTCATCATTGATCTTCCTGGGTTGGGTTGTTCATTTTTTCCTTCCATTTGATCTCTGCACATCATCATGACCACCATTGCTATGGATCCAAAGGTTTCCAAACTCCAGAATCGTGTCGCCGATATGTTCAAGAGTCAGTCCCTTTGCAATTACACTTACTCCTGATTCTCTGTATCATTTGACGTCATTTGCATCCATTTGTCTCATGTCGATGATGTGGGATACATCATGGCCCTCCTTCGACAGGGTTGATTCTTATCAACTTCAGCTCATTATCCAGGAAGTTGGCCGAGAGACTCCCTTCCAGTGCCTTAGAGCTTGCATGCCCTAATGGCAAGTTCTTCGCACTCGATGACAAGTTCACATCATTGGCTTTTGATCGGGTGATTTCACAGGTGTTCGACATCAGTTCCTTTATTCACATTCCGTGAACTATGCTACCAGTACCTTGACAGCCATTGTCATTATTGGTGGTTTCTCTCATGCTTGTTAATGGTTCACATCATTGACCGGTAATCAAGCGACTTCTTAGCATGTTCGACTTCAACATATTCATTCGCATGTTAGGATTTGTACTTTGATCAGGTCGTGTTGGAATGCAAGACCCTGGGCTCAGATTACATGAGTCCAGGTTACAAGGCGATGTGACATGATCATGTTGATATACATGTCTCCTTCAAATGGATGGTTGCGACCATACCATGAGTTGTCATATATGATCCTTCTCATTATTGGATGGCTCTGACCATACCTTGGTTTCGATATGATCCTCTTTATCGGATGGTTGCACCCATGCCTGGATCCATTTACATGATCATTCTCTGGATGGCTGCATCCATACCACGATTCATGTGTCGTTTGACAGAGTTTTCAGTAATGTATATGTATCTGTACTTGCTTGCAGGTTTTCCGACGGCAGACTTCGGTTCCCCACACTGAGTTATAAAGCATTTCACCCCTCAATCTAGTTTGGTCTTCACGGTTTAGGGGGCATCTATTACACAACATTTTGTCACTGTCCCTGTACTCCCCGTCCACGATCCTCGAGGACCTATATAGTGTACCCGACATGCTTTCCTATCATGAAGAAACTCCCATTGTGTCCCTCTTCATGAGCAAAATAATTCCCTTTTGCATCATTTCCCAAAAATCTTCTGTTTATCCCAGTTTACAAGACTAGCACTACTGACCCATGTCCTTAGCGTCGATCGGATCAATTGAGTCCTTTCTTAGTCACGCCGATCCTCTTTTGGAATTTTTTTTAAATATGGCCAAAGCTTCCAGCTCTAGAAGATTTGTAACAGAAGTCTGGTAAATGGTTAGTTCAGGTGGAGTCGAGGAGGTCAGATTGGGCTCCTTTCCCCTATTAGGATGGAACTACCTCAAGAGATAAGCTTTTCGCCGATGAGAAGAGGAACCATCTCCCATCCATTCAAGCTATATAAACCTCCACTTTTCCCAAGCACAGGCTTGTGTTAGTGTGTGTGTGTGTGCTAGTGCTAATTAATTTTTGTTTAGAGTAATCAACAAGTTATCCATAGTTTGTAGCTCTCTAGTTTGTGTTTAAGGGAGAATTGTGAGTGGGTTTGGCGTGAAGCTTAAAGGGAAGAGCCTTGAGACTATAATTGTTGAGGTCATCCATGGAATGCTAGCAGAAGTGTGTGGGAACCCATATTTGTTAGAGGAGAATAGCAACTTCAAGACGCTAGTTGTAATCTCTTCTTGAACTAATATAGATGCAACTATCGATTGATTTCCTACATGAAATGTCATGTCACATGTTTATGGCTTAATGTTTCTTGACCTGTTAAGTAGGCTGAATGCAATTTGTATGTTATCACATTTGTTATTTGTTGTTGTTTACTTATTTTAGGTGTTCGAAGGAAGGAAACGAAAGATAGTTGTAACAAGGAAGCAAGATTGTGACCAAGAGGAATAGCGTACTAAGAAGTAGGCCCTCTTATTTGATTCTAGCTTAAGGATATCTTCCATATATTATTTGTTTGTGGCTAGACCCGCTCTCTCGAGCTAGAATAATTGTTTGTGTCCGCACTTAGAATTTTCCCGCACTAAGGAAGCAGTGTGCAAGTCACCTAAGAATTAATTTCTCAGCATGGAGCTCAATGCAGTAAGGCAA
The DNA here is from genome assembly GCA_031772625.1 of Pinus tabuliformis. NCBI lineage: Eukaryota > Viridiplantae > Streptophyta > Pinopsida > Pinales > Pinaceae > Pinus > Pinus tabuliformis. Next base: position 171,742,999 of record CM062817.1, on the reverse strand, counting down.
TGAAAGACTTCTGGGTCGATATTTGTTTTTGCACTGTGACAAGTAACCGACAGGTTATCGCTCCCAGCTTTGGAGAGTGGGGAATTCAAGCAGTTAAGGCAAAAGCGATGGGTGGACTGACCAGACAACCAAAGAGGAACAACATGGCAGAGGCGTAGCCTAATCAGAGGTAATCATAGGAATTGGCATGGAGATATTTTTTTATGGTCATCAGTAGTTTTCCCTTGTTTTTTTATTTTGTACTATATTTCATTTGAAAGAAGCAATCAAATTTGGTGTAATCATTTTGGGATGTAGAGCCATTGCACACTGAGACAACTAGTCAATCAGACAACTGGAGCTTGGCTAAGATATTTTGTAAATGTTGTTCAAATATCCCCTCTCCTTATAAACACTTAAACAAGGTTCATAATTTTTGGAAAGAACTCTTGGAAAGTGAATTTTCCTATTTTCATGAAGGTAGTGTAATGAATATTGATGTATGCACAAATGCGAGATTTCTGGTGATTCCAACTTAATGGATTGCAGTATGTTCATCTTCCATTGTGTTTTCATATATGTAAATATTCTTCTCATATTTCATGTTACGTAGCTGCTAGACATATTTCTCATTAGATGCAGATTCATTTAGATTAAGTTATTCATGGAAAATTCCTGTGTTGATGTGGAAATAAAGTCTTTAAAAAGCACTCCATGTATCTTAGCATTCCATAATAATTTCCTTACTTCCATTTCTCTCTAAATCTAGATACACAAAATTCTTAGTGCTTAAGCTTTGTATGATGGATTTATCCTCTACTATCTTCTACCATTACATTTGTCTTAATAGTTGATTTGCATCAAGCTCTCAATTTGATTTGGCTACCACTGACTGAGGATCATTTCATGTGTATTCAAGTGTGTACATTGGTACATACATTGTATCTTTATGAATGGTTCTGAATCAACCTTATTTGAATCATATGTAAAAACTATGGTGTTATAAGTTTTTAAGATAAATTTGACAGCACTAATTAAGATGTCCTAGGCATTGGTCTCCTATCAACCCAGAGGTTGTCTCTAGGAGTGACAATAGAAATAATTTCCTCTTCACCCTTGAATTGTGGAGGGGTCCTATGTCAAGGCTTCCTTATGATTTCTCCAATGATGTCCCATACATGAACTATCAATTATCCTCTGAAACCACTAATTCGATAAGAAACTAGCAAAATAACCCCCTAAAGAATGGTAGCACAAGCTTATGAACCACATAATAGAGCATAAATAACTAATGGGGAGATCAATTTAATATGTATCATCCTCGACAATTATATGCCATAAGAACCAATATGACTTTGTCACCAATGTGGGCATGACTCCTCTCATGCTCGGCTTAGGCCTTCCAAATTTTTTTATAGTGTACTTAAACCCTTTGTGTATGTTTGACCCAGTAATATCTTTTAGGATGATGACTTTATCTATATCAGAATGACCTTGGTGTGAATGAGGAGACTTACTGTAAGGTTCAGTTAGTGCTGGTGGCCACTCATTTGATTAATATAGTGCATTATGATCGGGAGGAACTATGCATGGCATGCCACCAACACGTCCTTCCACATGCCTACCCCCCTCATATCCATGATACACCCTATGAGGGGTTTGAATATATATTACAGTTAGAGTCTAGCATTCCTCATACAAAGAAAGGGGGTTGGTATCCTCCTAGCTAGAATAAAGAGTTAGAGTGGGAGTGTTGGCCCATTTTTTGGCTAATGTTTATCTAAGTAGCGTCAAATGTGCTCTAGCCTCGAGATTTTGTAGAGAGGCTAAGACACGTGCATTCTCCAAGACCCATAAATTGTTTGGGAAAATTCCACCTAGAGATTGTTTAATTAAAATAATTAATCATTTTTAATGTATTCCTAAGTCTAAACTTACGAAATGTGATTAATTAAAGGGTATCAATTAAATCTAGTGCAAATCGTCTAGAAGAAGACGAGGATCAACTGCCAGTTGATCTTAGACTTTGATCATGTTTTAATCTTGGTCGTTGGTGCTCCAACGAGAGATTATAAGAAGGAGCTTGATGGGCACTTGGAGAACACACCGATATAGTGAGATTTAGAGATCGAATTTCTCAAGAGTAGCAGTTCTGAGTTGTCGGAGAGAGATTGAGTGATATTCTTCCAGTGGGGGACAGGGATAGTAGACTAGAGGGAATTTTTCTAGTCCTGGTGAGTGCAAGGTAGAGAAGGAAATAAGAGGTTCAAAGAGGCAGCGCATTGCCACGTAGAGGAAGTGCAGTGCTTCAGAGGGAGTCTGTAATTTTGCACGGAGTAGTTGAGATCTAGTGCCGAAAGTCGGGGTTTGAGACCAGAGGGTCAAAGAGTCGAGTTCCAATCAGTTGGAAGGGTGACACAGTTTCTAGAAGCTTTGACACAGATCTGTGTAGGATGACGCAAAGACTGCGCAGAGGCAGCGTGGGGCTAGCCATTCAGAGCCTGGATCAAATTCAGATTGCTAGTGACAATGTGAGAATATTTCTCACTACCTCTTTGCTAGTTTATTCTCTGTATCAGATTGCCAGTTTGGGCATCTAATGATTTGTACTCATATTACTACTACATAATAATAAAACCCTCAGTTGTTGCACCAATTTTCCCAAGTTGGTCTTTTCTGGGGTGATTGGTCCAAAAAAAACGGTGTACTTGTGTGTGTGTTTATTTCTCTCCTCTGCAATATTTTGTTTCCGCAGTATTTTATGTTGTGAAGGCTACAATAGATTTTATTTCAATGTTCATAGTGTAACACTGTAAATAACTTGATTCGAAATTAACAAGTAGGAGGAATTTAATCGGTTGTTGTAGAAGGAATTTGGGTCACCGGATTTTCATAGGTAGAAGTTTTGTTAGCTTATTAGTCGATTAATAAATGTGTGAAGGAACTATACCTAGGAGAGCATGAATCAGTGAGCTTAGAATTTCCTTGTAGGCTTCAAGATGCCAGGAAGTGGAGACTATGGAAGGTGGTGATCCACTCTGAATTCTCTAAAATGTAGAGATAATGAGATTAAAATCCACTTCCACAATCACCTACGTGAAGTTTTTTTGTTGGGAAGATCTGAAGCCATTAGTCAAAGCCAAAAGTTCAGGTGCATTGTTAGATGTATTTCCCAAGTGTCCACCATATACAAGTATGATTTTACTAAATGAATCTTTGAAGATAGCACCATAATCGTCCTTCCCTAAATTGTTCTTGCAGGCACCATCAATGTTAATTTTGAGAAAAGAAGGGAGAGGGGAAGTCTAGGAGGAGGGGGGGATCTTGAGAGTGGTGAAGGAGGAGGTTTGATCAAAATAAGAGAAATATGGAGACCCTAATCACATAGGATCTATATTTTTTAGGAGTTACATTTGAGATGTTCTTATTTTCATTTGCATGCAGATAGGGAATCAAAAATATTTTTGCAAATATTTTTCTACGGGCACCTAGAGGGGAACTTAAGATCTTTGAAGATTCTATGTTTTCTTTCTCTCCAAATTTCCCAAAGAAGAAATCCAGAGAAGATATAGCATAATTTATTGAGGATTGAGTTGTTAAAAACATGCTATCACGAGTTTTAGATATTCTATCATATGTTAGATCTATCCTTGTCTATTTGTTAGAAGCATGGGGCACCCTGGTCCCAAAGTGTGCTTGAGTTGGTGTAACTATATAAGAGATGCAATAATTATTCACCTTCATTTTTACATAAAAATGCAATACATTGGCCTCACAAAGGATATCTTACATATTTTATGCCATGTTATAACCTTTTTATGCGAAACTAAACAAAGGAAAACTAATATCTTGGACCAATGATAAGGATGCAAGATATTTTCCCATATGTGATCTTCTCGCAATTCCCCATGATGGTATATGAGACCATATGCTTATTTGATGTTGTATATTCATTTAGGTTAGAATCCCCAATTGATTTTGTCTTATTTGGATGAGGGGTAAATTTTATGCGATTGCATGTCTTCCATGAGAGATATGAGATTGGTTATGAGTTGCTAGGGTAGATGATCATGACATAGTGACCATCCTCGCCATTCAGGTCCTTTGTGGTGTTCTTTCTAGTAATACTTTACATGAAGAACTTGAGAGGATTAATTAAAAGGTCTTAAAGGCATGCATCAATGATATTATTGAAGGATTGATTATTTTTTCTATGAACCTTTCAAAAATAAGGTGGTGGCTCCATCTCGTATTCCACATAAACTATAGTAGTGGATTATATTTCTTATCTATATGGAAATAATACAAATAATAGAAGTAGGTGGGAAGTTTTCAATTTTAATCCAAGTGCTTTATTTTTTGTTATTGGCATACTTGTACACCTAGAAGTTGTTTTAGACAGTCCCTTGTAGTGTTGACCACTTACACTAGATTTTAGCTCTGAAGATTATGCTAATATTTTCTGAATCTCTTAAGCCTAGCCCCCCCTTATGCTTGAGGGTGAAAAGGGTGTTTCGTGTTACCAATTCCCAATTGTTTATTATTTGTGCCCCATGCCATAAGAAATTTCTCTGAATGGATCAAACCTCTTTGAGGATGTGTTTGGGAGTAGCTATATAAAAGAAGAGATAGATGGGTGGGGCTTAAAGGACTTATTTGAGAAGGAAAATCACCCCATTAGATTAAGGGATTTGAAATTCCAATAGAAGAGCTTAGATTTGAGTTTATTAAGCACCTCTTCCCAAGTAGATTGTTTGTCTTCTATTGGAATCAAGGGTATTCCTAAACAATGAACAACGAGTAAAGCCCAATATATATGAACTGTGATGTTGAACCAGATGGGGGATGTTAAAGAAAAAGAGTTGGGATTTATATTGATTTTGTTGGGAATCACAATTTTCATTAGACCAAAACCCGGAGGTGTTAGTCAACGATCGCATCGCCAGAGATAAGGATCCACAAGAGCTGGTTAGTCCATGTCATGAAATACATGGGGAGGATTGGTTTATCCAATGTCCAACAATATCCCCCCCAACGCGAGTCAGGTGTGTATCGAACTCGTGACCTACGGTTTGATACCCCTTGTTGAGAATCACAATTGCCGTTAGACCAAAACCGGTAGGTGTTAGTTAACGATTGCATCACCAAAGATAAGGACCCACGAGAGGCGGTTAGTCCATATCATAAAACACATGGGGAGCGTTGGTTTTTCCAATGTCCAATAGATTTATTGTGGTTCCTAAGGATTCCATGAAGGTATCTAGAGTGTGATTGAATGCTCAATCCTATTTGGTTGTCATATATCCTATAATCATGGTGTCATCTACAAATTTAATATGAGGGAGAGTCCATGGGGATCCATGTACATAAATCCATTTGATGTTCCCAATGAATGTGGAAGCTTTGATTTTGTAGCATTGGCATTTACCCATGAATATAAATAGGAAATGATAGATGGGATCCCCTTGCCTGATTCCTTAAGAAAGGGTGAAGGTGGAAGTGGGAGAGCCATTGAGTAGGATAGAGAAGAAGGAAGACAATATGAGGTTGCAAACCCATTAAACCAAGGAGGGGTGAAAAACAAAGGAAATTGGGATATCATTGAGATAGTTCTAGGTGATCATGTCAAAGGATTTTGACATGTCATCCTTCATTATCATTCCAGGGGATCCTGAGGTTTTAAGTGAGTGGATGACCTCATGGGAAAGGATAAAATGGTCTAATATTTGTCCTCCCTCTACATAACCAACCCGCTTGAGAGTGATGAGGGTGGGAAAAAGAGCTTTAATATGGTTAAAAAACTCCCTTTGAAATGATTTTGTAGGTCACATTATAGAGGGTTATGAGTCTAAACTTATTTGGGTCCTCAACATTGTCTTGTTTGGGGATTAGGGTGAGGAGAGTGGCATTCAAATCGAGGACCCCAAGGCATTTGTGGGATTTTTCCATAATTCCCCACACATCCCATTTGAATATGGGCCAACAGTAATGGAAAAATTCAATGGTGCAACCATTCAGGCTAGGGGCTTTACCAATTGGCATGTCCATTATTATTGTTGGAGTATGAAATTATCTTCTTTTTTACAATCCTTTTGCCTTCCTTTGTCATCCTTTTCCATAATAATTTTGTTACAGTTCCAAACTAAAAGGGCATCCTAAACATGCTCAAGCATTTAAAAAGGTACTATTCATCCATGATTTATGTTCTGTTGTTTCTTGTGAAATTTAATTTAAACATTATTATAATTGTTGAATCTCATTCATTCTGTAGCTAACCAAGAATTTTGCAGCTATATCCATGGTTAGATAGGTTTTAATGAACCATGGAATAAATAAAAGGTACCAACAGATGGAAAATAGTCAGCATATGGATATCCACTTGTCTTGATGATTTGGCAAATCACATGGTTCATGAGATTTGGAATTCAAATTGGAAGTCAACTCTGGTTATGAAACTTTTGTAACATCCCCGGTTAAAAACCCATGTAAAAATATATAAGACCACGTTGATGGGACACATATTCCAAGTTGAATGGTAGGAAATAGATCTGAGTGGGTGTTCATTTCAGTTATTATGGCTAAAGGAAATTGGCAAAGACAATGAAAAAGTATATGGAAAGGTAGGGGGCATTAATAGGCATTTTATTTGTGAAAATAATGGAAATTATGAAAAAAGGGAGGTGAAAGGTCACATGTTCCATGTGAGGAGGAAAATGAAGGAAAATAATGGAAAATGGAGAAAATAGATGCCTCATTGATAAAAAGGCTTCTGAGGATTAGAGTGTAAGTTTGGTCAGTTCAGTTTTGGATCTCTCTTATTATTCTCTCTCTCTCTCTCTCTCACTCTCACTCTTGGAAACTTAGAGTTTTCTTGGAGAACTTTGGCATTGGAGCAAGACAGGCAAAGAAGGCCATATGGATGAAAAAATATATGATGATCCAATATGGATAACCCATGCATGCATGCAAGTTAATTCTCCTTTTGTACTTAGTTGCTTATTATGTTTTCTTGGGGTTTTGGGTGGTGGTTCAATTTCAAGTCCTGGAGCTTTTGTGATTTTGCGTACTGGGACTCTGTGGAGACTATATAAAATGAAAGAGGAGGTTGATGGTATCACCTTTTAGTTGTTTATGCACGAAATTATGTTGTATTTGGAAAATTGGGGAAGTTGTCTCAGGGTACTAGCTCCTCTCTCGTTCTCTAATTTCTATTATCTTTTATGTGTATTTGTGGGGCTTAGTTCTTGTTTTTCTCTTATATTGTTAATGTCGATCGGTCACTAGAAACACTTTCTTTCCCACTGGTTATGATTTCATGTAGGCAATACTCACTCTTTCCAAATATTTAGAATTCAGAAGTCCAAGGATTTATCAAATATCTGGATTTACAAAGTTTTAAGGGACTAGATATATCTGATCCATATGCCTTTTCACATTGGGAATTATGTCAAGGGGTCACCTACTTTAGATTACAAACAATATCTTCAATGCCCATAGTTCGTAAACTATGCATAACTTTAATCAAATAAAGTATATATTACTTCTCTTGATGGAAGCTTGTGATGTGAGCCATAATGGTATTCGTTATGGTCTGAGATAATCCACTTGTCTAAGGCGATTGGGAAAATGAAAAGTCTGTTGCGAATTGGATCTCTTACTTTACGTTCTTCAAACTCTCTAACTCTATCTCATTTCTCTATTCTTCTATTTAATTACATATGAGATTCTTTGTTAATAGATTTTTCGTTGAATCAAGAAACCAAATTAGATTCCAATATTTTCTAACAAAATACTAATTATAATTAGATTTCCCTTTTACATAGGAACTAAATGACACTTATCTAACTTCCTAACAAATTCATTCCTTCTAGACTATATTAAATATTATAAAATAAAAAACTTAGGGAATCGAACCTCCCTTGGAAAATAAATTAGGGAACCAACTCCCTTGGGAAATGAGCTTTTGACCTAAGAAGGTCAAAGGTTATCTTGAAGTGTAGATGCTCCTGTATAAGATTCATGGGGAAGAAAATAATTGTTCATCAACTCCTCAACACTGGTGCCATATTTCATGATGTCTACTTCCATCATCCATGTAGCATCTTGTATTGGTTGTTGCTTCGATTTAACCAAATATTGTTGATGATTTTTACCTCTTGTCTGCTTAATTACTTTATGATCCAATATGGCTTCAATTTCCTTTTTAACTGCTTTAGGCAATTGTTTCTTCCACTTGTTGGTATGATATTCATCACTTACATGTGCATCCACTGTAACATTGTTTGATTCCTTAAAGGGATATAAATACAATACATTAAAAATTGGTGATATTCCAATGTCTTTTGAAAGTTTTATCTCATAAGCATTTGAAGAAAATTTCCTCAAAATCTTACATGGACCAATTTTCTTGAGCTTTAGTATATTGTATGTCCCTACAAGAAATCTTTCCTTTATCAAATATGTCATTACTAGGTTTCCAACTTCAAAATCTTGGTGTCTTCTCTTCGATTCTACTCTCTGCTTATATTTTTTGTTGTTCTCTAGAGACTACAGCTTAACCCTTTCTTGAAATTCCTGCATACTCACTGCAAAATATTCACCTACTACACTTCTGAGATCCTAATTCACTAAGTTCCTTAATTGATACACTCCCATCGGGTGCATTCGATAGAAAATTTGGAATGGGCTCATCCCTATACTTCTCTTAGGTGAGTCATTGTAGGAATATTTAGCTTGAGCAAGTACTTGATCCCACTTCTTGGGATACTCATTTGCCAAACTTTTCAGAATGTTTCTGAGACTCCTGTTCACAATATTTATTTGTTCATTTTTTTGCAGATGATGAGATGAAATAAAGTTTAAGATGGTGCCTATTTTCTTCCATAAGGTTCTCCAAAAGTGACCCACAAATATTGTATCCATGTTTGATATGATGCTTCTGGGAAATCCATGTAACCTCACAATTTATTTAAAGAATAAATTTGCCACACTAGTTTCATCAATAGTTCTTATACAATAAATGAAATGTGTCATTTATAAACTCTATACACAACAATGAAAATGGAAGCATTACCATTTTGTGTATGAGGTAAACCTAAGACAAAATCCATGTTGATACAATCTTAACGCCTACAAGGAATTGATAGTGGCTCTCAGAGTACAACCTCTCAGAGTAGGATCTACGTTCTGCTGTTAGTTACGGAGAAGGATAAATGGAGAAGCGGAGAAGCAACTATTATCACACTGCAGTTAATGAGGCGGGTAACTCAAGCACTGAAGGAAGGCAGGAGGGAGGGTGATTTCTTTCTTCCCGGTTTGCCTGAGCATAACCAGAAGCACAAAGACATATGCATAAGCAGCTTTTGATGTCGTTAGTACAATCCTTCATTTTGAATCCTTCCTTTTCCCTATTGACATAATCTACATCTTTCCACAAATCATTTCACATTAGCTTGCATGCCTAGCCAATAATAAAATGAACTTAACATTTTAAAAAAAATATCCAGCTCCAAAATATCCAGCTAATCCTCCACTATGCTTTTCTTGTATTAAATTATCCCTCATAGAACATATAGGAATACAAATTTCATTGTCTTTAAATAATAAATCATCTTGAATCATTTATCTTGACCATTGATTTTTTTTCCCCGAGGAAATATCCAAGCAGATCCACTGGAAGGGATCATGTTTCATCTTATTAGCATAGTCTAACCTTTAGAGAATCTACGAGATTTGACTTGGTGACCTCTCATTAGCAGGATGCTTTAGCGACGAGAACTCAACCAATTGAGCTAACCCTCAAGGATAGCTTGATCACTGAGTTGTATGCATTCTCACTATATTTTCATACATTGCATAGGCTTATTTAAAATCAACATCACTTTTGTACATCTCTCTAAGTTTATCAAATCATGTGACATGTCATTGAGATTCTTGTAGAATTAAATTTATCCTACTTAAAGAAACAACTACTTTGTTTGATGATCCATTGATACGCTTAATTACAAAAGTGAAATTTTGTAAAAATTCCACCCACTTGGCATGTCTCTGATTTAGTTTTGGCTGGTTTTTTATAAATTGCAGAGCATGATTATTAGCAAACATGATAAATTCTTTGGGCATAAGATAATGCTGCCATTTCTTCAAAGCATGTACAACAACATAAAACTCCTTGTCATATGAAGAATACTTCTGCTTGGCTTCATTTAACTTTTGGTTGAAGTAGGCAATTGGGAATCTCTTGGCTAAAAAGTGCTCCAATGGAAACACCATTGACATCTATTTCAATATGAAATGATTTTCTAAAATTCGATGATGCCAAAACTGGTTGTTCTGTAATCCTTTGGTTTAGTAATTTGAAATTGTGATCTACTGCTATATTCCATTTAAAAGGTTAATTTTTCTCCTTAATAGTTTCTACAATGGGTGCACAGACTGCTGAAACTTTTCATAAACTTTCTATAAAAACTTGCAAGGATGTGGAAGCTTATTACTTCAAACACATTTTGTGGAATTGGACAATTAATGATTGATTTTACCTTGTTTAAATCCATCTTCATTCCTTCCTCTAAGATTACAAAACCCAAATACACCAACTCACTCTTCATGAAGTTGCATTTCTTTAGATTTATAAACAATTTCTCTCATTGCAAGGTACTCAAAACTAACTTGAGATTCATTAGATACTCTTATGTTTTTTGGTTGTACACTAGAATGCCATCCAGATAAGAAATAACTAATTTCTCTATAAATTCCTTCAAGACTTTGTTCATTAGTGTCATAAAAGTACTGAGTGCATTAGTAAGGACAAACGACATCATAAGCCATTCATACAATCCATGATTAGTTTTAAAAGTAGTTTTCCATTCATCTCCTTCCTTGATTCAAATTCGGTGATATCCATTTTTAAACTGATTTTAGAAAAATACTTTGCACCACTTAAATAGTGAATCAACCTATCAGTTCGTGGAAGTGGAAATCTATACTTTATTTTAATTTTGTTGATGGCTCTTGAATTGGTGCACATTCTCCATCCACCATCATTCTTTGAACTAAGCATGGTTGGTACAACACAAGGAATCAAACTTTCCTTATTAAAGCCTTTATCTAACTACTCCTAAACCTACCTCTTCACCTCTTCATTTTCCTATGGAGTCATTCGTCATGATCCTTTCTTTGGAGGAGTGGATCCTATAATTAAATTAATGTGATGGCTAATACTTATAATAGAAGGTAAACTATTTGGTATCACATCCATAATAATTTCAACAAATTTATCCAACGGGCTCCTAATTTCTTCGAGAAATTCATTCAAATTGGTGCTTACAAGAATTATCCGTGGCTTATCAATTAGAGAAAAATGTACCTCCTCTTTTTTTTCTTCCCGCAATAGCTCCTTCCCACCCATGAGCAATAGAGTTGGACCTACTTCCCATTTGGCTTCTTCATCTGGTAAAAGCAACATGGTGTGTTTTTTTCCATCCTTTTCAAGAGTGTATGTGTTTCTTCTACCATCATGGATGGATTTCTTATCATATTTCCATGCTTTCCCCAACAAACATGGAAAACATCCATTAGCATCATATTACATATGATTTCATATTTATACTTTCCTATTTGGAAATCCACCTTACATTGTTCATTAACTAAAACTTGATGGCCCTTTTGCAACCAAGACACCTTGTAAGGATGAGGGTGTGTTGTTTTCTTCAAATTCAATTTCTCTACCATTTCAATGGAGACTAAGTTATTAGTACTACCACTATCAATAACAACTTTGCAACACTTACCTCTAGATTTACACATAGTCCTTGAATAGACTTTTCCTTTGAGATGGTTCTTTGGCTTCCTTCTCTGCTTTAACTAATACTCTCTTCATCAATAAGGACTCCAATGCTTCAAGAACTTCTTCAATTATAGCTAGATTTTTATTTTCTTCCTTTTCTTTTGCAACATGAGCACCTATTTTTCTTGCTGGTGCATTCTCAATACATTCCCAAGACATATGTACTAATTTCCCACATCTAAAACATCTAGGTTGGTAGTCTTTCTATTTACCTATGCCTCTGGAGAATTATCTTCTCCCTATTGGGTCACCTCCTTTTAGTGATTTACTGTTGGAGATTCCTCCTTCTTCTCTTGCAGACTTGAATCTTCTTCTTCCACTCTATTGTCTTTTAACTCTTGTAGGTCTCTTTCCTTGATTTATTTGGCTTTTCTTTCCAACAATATTCTCTTATGCCTTCAAGGAAGCTTGATATGCATCATGTTAACACCAGAAAATTATATACATGTTGGCACAATCCAGAAGACACTAAAAGGTGTCCAACAGAATGCACAAGTGAGCTTTTTCTAGCTAAATACATCATGAAGTTTAAAGAATTAAATTTATCCTAAGGTTGAAAGTTTAAAAGTTCAAAAAAATTGATGTCGTGCGGCTATTTATTCGTTAAACGCATGGGTGGAATATCCTTCAAAAGTCGCGCAGTTGCAGAAAAGGATGACTCAGTGATTCAGGACCACTCCACACACTTGGTGTCGATTCTTTGACATGAGCTCAACCCAGTACAAACGAATTCAAGTCACCCTGAGGAGATGAAACCCTAAATGGAATCATCTTGTCCTACTCATGTGTAAGTATCATGCATGAACCAAGAGGGGGAAGACGGATTAAAAAAATTACATATAAATAGGCTATGGCAGAGCCAAAATATGAGACATTGTTATTATAGCCAAATTTCTATCAAAACAAACCACCATTCCATTGTTGAAGCCAAAGAAGGGAAGAGCACTAGCATGTTGGCCATATTGCTTCTAAGCAATCCATCATCCTAGTGAGAAAAGAGGAATCCACCATTGGAGAGTCTTCATACTTCTTTGAGAGAGAGGAGAAACTTGCAAAGAGATTGAGGAAAAGAAACCCCCTTGCTGAGGATTTTTTAGCACCATAGCTCAAAGAATTCTCTTCAAGTGTTTAAGATTCATCTATTGTATTCAACCTCTACTACCAGTAGTTAATAAAGGGAGTTTTTTCCATTATTTTATTGATTTGTTTGCTCCATTTGAGCATTGTTTGTGTATCTACTTCTTCGTTTAGTTTATGTTTATGTATGAATTGTTTCCACTATTTAAAATGTTGTGTTTATTTAAGTTTGTCCACTAACAACACCAATTCTACCTGTGATCCTTTGCAGGGAACAATCAACTACTAAGGAGGTGTCTTTTGGTACACCATTTCCACAGAAAATTACCACATGAATGGAGACCAGACTATTGTATTTTCATTAATATAAAGGTTTTTTTTCAAGATATTCTCTCCGCACAACAATCCTACAAGGTGCTCAACACCTCTCTGGAATTTTTACAAACCTCAAGGAACTTTTCTAAGCCCACATAAGTGAAGATGTCTTTTTATTTTCTTGCCCACGCGGAATTTTCTATGATAGATAGGAGTGTGCGTCTGTGTGTGCATAAACTTGCGCAAAAACCAGAAAATAGAAAGGAGTCTTTTATTTTCTCTTTTCTCAGGTGATTGGCAACCTTTAGTGAATTTCCTTCACCTCTACATTCTTTATTTTCTGTTTAATATGCCTAGTTGCTTTACTAACCTCATTAGTGTAGCAATCAGAGTAGTTTTCATTTTATATTTGCAATACACACATAACCAATTTAGGGAGAAAAGTAAGTGGCCAAATTCCACATATGTTTTTCAAACTATTTTGCTAAACTTTTCTACAAATCACATAGTTTAACTAGTAAAAAAGTAAGTGGCCCATCATCCACAAATCTCACTACTAACCAAAGTTTTTATCTCTTCATTTTTGGGACAAGGATCAAATGCTTTTAGAGAAATTAAGTAATCTCTTCTTCCCTTGTGTCTCTTAGACGAACCTGGGCTTACATATGAAAACTTTCTTAGAAGCATTTGAATTTCTATCTCCCTTGTTACACTCCAGATAGTGTAATAGGAAAAGATTTTGTGGCCCATAATCCATAATATATTTCTTTTTCAATGCAAGAAACAATCAACACCTAGTGTAATTATAAGGATATTGTAAAGGATCACCACATATCCACATCTTATTACACTTTGTATGCTCACTTGCATCACACACTAAGCTTCCATACACTTTTTAATCAAGGGAATCTAGTTTCCAAGAGCTCTGGGTAATTAGTTTATTTTTGCTTACAAACTCACTCCATAAGTGAATTAAGACTCCTTATAAACAACCATAACTTGAACCAACTAAGTTTCCCCATAGGGGCCACTAAAACATTTATTGTTTAGATTAGGACCATTGGGGTAGGCATCCCATAAGCTGCCATGTTCATGTTACACCTTTGAAATATAGTTTTTGAATTTCTAGGGAGCTTAAAATCCTTCAATCATCCCATGGAAAAGAATACCCGAGCATGGTAGAGACCTGATTCAGAGGGGGTTTGGCTTAGGTCCAGTGCATGCGGTACTCTTTGGGGCTACTTGACCCATCTAATGCTTGGTACTGGTAATAAACTACCAAGAAGCTAAAGACTCAAATACTCATGTGGGACGATGGTACTTTAGTGGCCAAAATATAGGGCCCCCTTTCCCTATAGGTGACTGTGCAAGCAACACTTGAGCCTCATTACCATTACCTTGGTTGATTCTTTGGTTGCTGGAAGGCGTCGCTAGTTCTTTCGAGACGTTTCCTCAGGACCCATAAGAAATATTTGCAAGGCCCAGTTACTTTGAGAGTGATAAGGATGATTAGGTCTACATAGGATCTTTTGTCATAAACAACAAACAAAAAACATTTTCCTTGTTTACTTAATCACATAGCTTAATTGTAAAACAAAAATAACCATTTATATTTTCTCTTTGTTTTATGTATGTGATCTTATTGCATTGATACTTATCTCCTTCCCTCACCATACACAAATTAGCCCACACTCTAATCGACACCATAGGGAACCCCACAACTCCCTATCGATATAGACAATTTTTAAAAATGCCCCCATTACCAGGAGGTCTGTCGGGACTCCTGCCATTTAGGCATAGAGGACATCCCACAACCAACATTATTGGATCTTCCTTTATTGGTGCATCTTTTCTCAGGACTCCTCCCCATCAAAGTACACCCTTCACCACCCCAGAAGGGTTCCCACGTGCTACCCCCATGGGGAGCCCACATACCACTCTGAATAGTTCACGAGACACCCATCAAGGTAGTTCTCCTAAAACTTCCCCACAGAGGACCCATTTGCATATAGCTATCCAAAATATTTTCATGATGGAAGGTACCTTGCAGGTCTTGTTTTTAGCTTTGTTAAAACTACTGAATTTAAGCAAGCTAACAAATGAACCGACCCCCCATGGCTAGAATTAGCCAGCTATGCCCACCAAGCTCCCTTCAGACATTCCAAAGTTCGAAGGGAAAGAGGGTGAATACCCAGGAAACCATGTCATGAAGTTTCACCTATGGTGTTTGTCTTATAGTATCACTGACAATACTATTAGATTATGCCTATTTCAACGCACCCTAACTAGGCCTGCAGTGAAATGGTATGTTGACGAACCTTCTATGCCACATGAAAAATTTAACTCTTTAGATACAAATTTCCACACCTTCTTCCAGCTCTCGGTCCGCCATGATTCTGGTATGGAACTCCTCACCCACTTTAAACAAACACTCGCTACCAACATCTCGGATCATATACATGAATGGAAAAAATGTCGTAGCTTGTGTAAAACCCAATTTGAAGATAAAGTCCTCTTGGACTTATTCTTGAGATCCTTCACGTTTTAAATCTCTAAGGACGTGGAAAATTCATCCCCGCGAATCAAGGAAGAAGGCATTAATAAATCTCAATAGTTGGAGCTTATTTACACCTAGTCCATGTACATTTATCATGTGCTTCCAAACGCCCCGTGCCTCCAAACTTATAAAGAGATCCCAAGCGCATTCAACAATTTTGATGGATTAATTAGGTCCATAACCTAAAATCAACACAAAAATAACTACCAATACCCTGGATATTCGTTCAATGGCCAAGCATTTGATGCTACACAAAATGCACCACCATTTCAACATACAAGATATTATCCCGGTCAACCCACACCTATGCAGAATATGGTCAATAGGGTTAACCAATATTAGCCCCCTTAGGGGGTCTCATATCCTCCCCCACAAGGAAATCAATACTCCTCTAGGAATACAGACATAATGTCCTCTTCCCAGAATCCATACATTAATCACGAACAAGGAAACCAGTATTCTCCTTTTTCCACTCAAAAACAGAATAACCCACCAACACAAAATAATGCAAGGGTGAATCTAGTGCAACCTTCTCTCACTTCACAGCTGCAGTTGGAGGAACAATTGAATCCAGCTAATCCTACGAATTTTGCTAAGAAAAAACCAAAAAGTAAGCTAAAGGGAGAACCCAAATAAGGGGGCAGAAACCAACAGCAACCCCCACGGACACCGAGAATGGGCAACTCCATCTGGAATCAAAACTAGGGATCGGCCAACAAAAACCCACAGAAACAAGGAAAGAACACAAGTCTACGTACTACTCATTATTGTGCTATCCGTGGGGAATACGGTCATTATACCCACCATTGTCCTCAAATTCCTGACTTAAAAAGGATACAAGATAGTAGGGGGCAAGGAGTTCAATAAACTGTAGTAATGCAAGACCCCTTCCCCCATCAAGGAGTGGTTAACACTCAGCAATAGTCACCCCACTATCATCCATTTGGAGGGAACTCCCATAACAATTCTAATCATGACATCTTCATGACAGGAATTCGAAGTTGCTCGAGGATCAACTGGAGAATAATCCAATTGATCAACCTTAACAATTTTCCCCTCATAAGGAAAGAAAATGACATGAAACAGAGTCGAAACAACGACATCCATTTCATAGATCTAGTTCCTTCCTAAGAGGAGATTTTAATCTAGGTTAACATCAATGACTTCTACTTCGATATTAACAACCTTTCCCCCAACACATATAGGAAAGGTCGGGATAATCCCATGCGGCCTATGAGAATTCCCATCAAATGCTGTCAGGAGGGTAGGTGAAGGAACAACCGAAGGAGATCCAACGGCCTTTTAGCATGATATAGACATTACAGATGTGGAAGCCCCCTCATCTACAACTGTTCAAAAAATATTAGTTTTTCTATAAGTAGACTTAATTTGAAAAGCCATATGATGAGGGAGTCACTTTTTGACATTAAGCATGTCAAAAGTGAGCATTAAGGAATTATTTGTATCAACTGCCCCTATCACCAAAATTAAAGAACTTCGTTGAGCTGGACACAATTGGAGCACCTCTAAAGCGAACATAGCACATGGACTCTAAGCCAGATCCTCAACAATAGAGTAGTTATGGGCAGCCCTAGCATTAGGGTTGATAGTCACGTGTTTAGCATAACCTTTCGGTATCCGAGGTATAGTCTCGACAGAGGGTCGCTCAAGATGAAGTGGGTCGGTAGTTTCAGGAGCAGATTTGTCCTTGGATGTTTCAATTTCACCATAATCACATGACTGAATGGCCACATTAACATGAGAACCCATCATGAAAACATTTGATGATTTATCCCCTTCCTGGTTGCCCCCTGTAGAGGTACCAGGATTTGAGTTCGCACCAGCAAGTAGCTGCTACCCTTGGGGAAAAGGGTTGGTTAACACAACTTGAGAGCTAGAAGACCCTTGCTGCACTAACAAGCGCTGAGCATCTTAAATTTTGGGGCAGAGATGAGTCAAATGGACTTCAATGCATAACTTGCATGGAAACTTAACTTTCTTTTTGGACTACTTTCCACCCTCACCGGCACTTTTGTCAGGTTTGTTTGTGTCAGCCTTCCCATCTTGACTCTTCTTATTACCTTGTCCTTTCTTCTTCCCATTAGAATTTTGATTTTCTTTGGGGTTAGAAGATTGGACAGCATTAATAGAAGAAGGTTTGGCAGGTGAAGGGTTAGACGATGTGACCTGATTGGTAGGAGCAGTTTGTAAAGACAACTGTTGCAATTGGCTCAATAGATTCACCGCGTTGGTGTCTATCGATCCAACAATACCATCTGCATGGGGACCTGGCTTGGATTTGTCTATATCAACCTTAGTCCTAGGAGCGTCAGGGAAGATTTTCTGACACAGACTGAGAGTAAATCAATTCTAACTGCTGGGCTCGAAAAATAGCTTGCTTTTCAGAATAGACTTCGGACAGAGAGACATCCTTAGAGATCTTAGGTTGTAAGGATTTCAAAAACCATTCAAGACGGTATTTAGGAGGAATTTCGGCTTTCATGAGCCTCTTTCTTCGTCTCCATTCTTGAATATGATCAGAAATGTGAGTTACCGTATCCTAACGGAAATTTTCCAGAAGTTCATTTCCGGCATCATAACGGACGGGAAACTGGAAATGGTTGAGGAAAATGTTAGCCAAATTGGCGAAAGATGTAAAGCTGCCCCCTGGCAACTCTATATACCATTTAGTCGCATTGCTAGTTAAGGTGCATTGAAAAAGGCTCAACCTAATCGAGTCATCGATGAGGGAGTTTGATGAGCACCACAAAAGGAATGTGGTTACATGGTCGCCTGGGTCTTCATCATCCTTCCCCTTGAACTTTGGAATATCTTATGGGAGTTTGGTTGGGACTGGAGGCCAGGCCGGATTGTATCTGATTGGATCATTTGTCAATTTCATGAGATCTGGAAAATTTAGCGTTGCCAGAAAAGGAAGCCTAGGAGGACCTTAGGGATTCCACCCACATTGGGTGGAGTTCCCAAAGTTCTGAAAAGATTGGCCTAGATTTTGAAAGGTACTAGGCTACCCGAAGTAACCAGCAGAACCCACTGAACCAAAAGTTGACCCTTGTGGTCTAGCAAAACTCGGAGTTTGACCAACTCCGGCTGAAAAACCTCCATAACCAGTAAAGTTCCCTCCTATAGAATTATAAGGAGTTGATAACCCCTGATAAGGATTCCAAGTGATAGCTAAGGGAGGAATACTTCGAAATGAACTAACTGTGGAGTATGGCCTATTCCCTTGTTGGCCAAAAAATGGATTCCCAGTTCCTATGCCACTAACCGCAGGGTTAGTCCAACCTTGAAAGGGATTACTACCTTGAACTATAGAAGAGAAAGGCATAGATCCTATCGTCGGGTTGGAATGTGGTATATGACCACTTCCAAAAGGAAAACCCTAAAACGAAGCCAATCCATGTATCATGGATGTGGAGGCACTAAATGGAAATGACGGAATACCCTATGAATGGGTGCCAAACGGGAAAAATCCAGAACTAGATGCATTGGCTTGGGAATTTCCACTCATAGATGGAATGGAGGTAGACCCAACTAAGGATGTGCTAGCAATAGACCCAAATGAGGATGCAGAGGGGATGGAAATAGTTTCTCCCCCTTGTATCGATGTTGGAGTCTGCATGGTTGTAGCACTCGTGGTAGATGCCATGCTTCCAGCTGTGGTCATCGAAGGTAAGTGCATGAAATAACCTGGACTTGATAGTATATGCATCGGAGTCCCAAAGTATAATAATACATCTAGATGATCATAAGGTAGAGGAGCATTCGGAGCCGCTAACAACTCTGGGAGTTCTTCTACCTCAATATTATCTTTTGACTGGAAGAGAACTCGAGAAAGAACTAGAGTGTTCCTCTCTAGCTCTGCAGAAGTACCAAGCCTATCCTGAACACTAATGCCCCCAAGTGGAGGATCAATCTCCGATGTGTCAGCTGCCATGGGGTGAAAACCACTAGCAGTATTGCCTCTGTGCCTTCTAGGAGAAGGCTTTGAACTTGGTGGTGAAAGACCACAAAGTTTTCAAGACCGTCTAAGCGATCGGTCAGCCACTTTGAATTTTTATTAAGATCTAATTAAAGACTCAAGAAAAATGAAAGCTTGGCCAACTAGGAGCACAAAGCACATGCTAACAAATGTACCTAAAAGATATCAGCCAGTCAAACAACTTTCAAGTATTTCCGCTCCGGGTGATGAGGACCGGACACCAAAATACAAGAAAGTGAAGTAGGGACCTTCCAATGATATTATGGGATAATGACGGCCTAGGCCTACCAGCGAAGGTATCAGAGGAATTTACGCTGACCTCCAAACAACAGCTTGTGCCGGTGCAAGCCCCCAAGCTTCGCAAGGGTGCCCTCCAAAAGTACTATTGAGAGTGATACAACGTCGACCTCAGATGCCATGGGATTCCCTTCCACAGCCACCTGTGTAGATCCCTAGGATAAGCAACTAAGGTTACCAACTCGTGTTAGAAGCCAGGCGGAATAGTATTGAGGTAAGATCCGACAAGTAGGAGAGGGGGTATCTCTCTTCTTCATCTTCAAAAACCCTTGTGATTAACTCCCAGATCCAGAGCTTTCCTGGTCTCCCTAACGCTATTGGATTTGCACTCGTTATTCAGACTTCTATGTTTGACAGTTTAAAGTGGTCTTGGAGAGTTTTCTCTCCACACACCTAATCCAAGGCCCTAAATATCCTAAAACTTGTTGGTGTGTTTAAATTGACAATATAAAAAAGTTCTAGTATATTTTAATTATCACTTGTTTTTAAATGGGTTGTTCTTAAGTCAAGGGATAAATGAAAAGAAATTAGAAAAAAACAAAACTATATGCAAATGCACTTGTTTCGTTCTTCGATGAAAGAAATTTCTACCAAGTTCTAAGGAACTTCTAAGAAAACAATAAATTTCTCTTTTCTTTTCTTTCAACAAGCTTCACACTCACAAAAACTAACAAAAATTATTGG
The DNA here is from genome assembly GCA_031772625.1 of Pinus tabuliformis. Lineage (NCBI taxonomy): Eukaryota > Viridiplantae > Streptophyta > Pinopsida > Pinales > Pinaceae > Pinus > Pinus tabuliformis. The sequence goes on along the minus strand of CM062817.1, from coordinate 171,722,245 downwards.
ATGCTGTAAAATATGCAGAAACTATCCTAATGCAATGACTATATGCTGATGCAAAAACTTAAGATTACTCTAAAGCAAAGAATGAAAGCAAATTTTTTATCGCTTCTAATTAGCCACCTTAGATGTTTAGATAGAATATAAGTTCCTAATGCTCATTTTCATCCAAACACTAAAAGCAAATCTTAAGACAGACAAAATTCACTTTCACTCACAAAAGAAACCAAATCAAAACAAGGCAAAAGAAAGCAAAACCAAGCTTTTAAGGAGTTTTCTTTTTCACAAAAGCAAAAAACAACTCTTCAAAAGTGCTCCAAATATTATTGAAGACTTTGAGACCAAAAAATAGGCAACAAAAATACTTTGCAAGTTATCAACTCAATATGGGCGAAAACTCAACAAAATAGGTGTTTCAAGATGCCTTGAATGACCAAAAAGTAGCAAAAAGAGCTTGGAGAAAATGATCAAAAGACCAAGAAAGACAACTTTCAAAATCGTCAATCAACAACTTTCAAAAATTGAGAAAAGAAATGGCCACAAGATGCAGTTTTGACACAAAGATTGAAACCAATCTTTCTATTCTGGAAGACCAGAATAGCCAAGATTCTCAGAAATAAATCTCGTGTGCTCAAACAAAAATGATGACACTTGCAACAAAACAAAAAAGACCAAAAATTTCCACAACAGGAGAGAATTCGAAACCGTTAACTTGCTGCAAAACCAAAGACTGACAACAAAAACTGACTGCTCAGGAAATACTCAGACCAGCAAACAAATCTTCTGAGACAGAAAGACTTGAAAAAATCTTGGAAAATTAGGGTATACATGACTATGTCAATACATAGTTGCATGTATACGCGATTCAGCCCAAAGAAACTTGCATATACACAGGCTCATACAGGGAAACTTGCATACATATGCTACTGTAACTTGACAAAACTGTGTATATAACAGTTCACAAGAAAAAACAAAAAAGAGGTCTGAAGAAACTGCTCAGACTTAAAGTCTGAGTTCCTATAGGAACAGACAAATCAGTTACAACAAGAAAAACAATGGCTGAGCCCTAATTGGCTTAAATTAACCCAAACTAGGAACAACAATACTGTTGTCCCCAGTGGAGTCGCCAATTCTGTTGAGGGATTAAATCCCCTAGGGTTTTGGGTCAACACCCTAGCAGAGTGGGGGTTATCTACAGTAAAAAACAAGCATTCCACACAGCCATGATACTTAAATAAGAAAACTACGTGAAGAGAGGTGCACTTGGGGGTCCTTCGTTCGGGTAGATCCAGCCAGGGTCCAAACCCACTTGGAGTTCCTCTCGATCCTTGAACCTACAAAACAACCAATTCAAAGAAGCATATCAATATACGGACAAAGTATCATATATAAATCAACTTCATAACTTATTGAAAGATGGTTAATTATACATTGAAACAATTATTCATATGTAAACCATAACAATAACATCGTATGCATAAAGAAGATTGATTTTGGGAACAAGACAAATGTTTTTTTATTGCATATAACTAAAACAAAGCAAGGAATGATATCACCTGAATCTTCCTCTTATTGGCTCCAAGCGGAACCGTCCTCCGGGTCCGTCCAATCCCAAGTCTTCAAAAGGCTCCTTCCATGACTCGCACAAGGATATCTCAACTAGTGAAATGACATCATAACTCAAGAAAACAAGGGTTTCTAGTAGTGGGGGAAGTGTTGGAAGCACAGGGATCTTCATACTTGATTAGGGATAATCTCAGCAGAATAATTCTCTCTCTTCTCTCCTCCACTTGGCCTTCCCATTAAAGCATTTTTATACTTCTCCCAAAGTAGTTTTTTAGTTGGGAATTCGTTGGGAACAGTTGGGCCACGGGAACTAATAGGTAATCAACATGTAAAAACCATGATCTTCACCTGAAATTAACGAGATTTAATTTTTTTAAGTGTATTAAGACATATATGTGAGTTGGGTATACACAGACCTGCATACACACACATTTAGCTCAGGGCAATGTCGCCTACAGGGAGTGAAACACTGTTTTTTAAGTATTTGGACCAAGTCTAGAAGGAGGGGTTGCCCTAGGCCATAAATGTAGCATCACAAATATCAAGAGTGAGATTTGGAGCTATAACATACATCCTCCCACAAACGTGAAATCGAAGTTATGAAGCTCCCCCAGAACCCAATCTGTCCACCTCAACAACGACAATACCTATAGGGTCATTTAACCATTCTTGACCCTCCATAGAATCTATGTGTAAAATGATCAAAGGACCGTTACGATGCGTGGGACATAAATCAAACTTTTCTCATAGCTATAGCATAGTCGACGACTTAGCACAATCATCATCAACCATGTCATCATTAGAATTCTTACAAAAATTCCCAACCCAATGGAAAGGCTTACTTTCTGGTCTAGTTGTAATCAACCCTTCTGATTCTCACCTAATGGTCTTCGAATTGGATAAAGCTAATCCATGACTACCATTAGCTATTGCTTTCCAAATTACAGTCTCAGTCCAAAACATTAACATTCATCATTGCATCGTCAACGAAGGGGCCTCGACATGTATCATGTCAAAATTTGTTTGGCAGAAACTAGGATCCCCTGAACTCAAGCCCTCTGACATTATGCTTAGAGTGTATGACAGATGCCCTTCTTCTCCCGTTGGCCTATACTCTAGCGTGTTAGTTAAGTTGGCTGGGAAAATGTGTTAATAAACATGAAAGTACTAGATTCCCAGTTGGATTACAACATCCTACTAGGTCGAAGCTATATGTACGAGATGCTAGCAGATGCCTCATCGATGTTCAGAATAATGGTGTTCCCACATGATGGAAAAATCATTACTATCGATCAACTCACATACTATGAGATGGCAACCTTACCCACACCTGACAATGTGTTACCCTTAGTCTCATATTCTCATGAATTGATTACTACTTATATTGAGCTTAGCCTTGGCCAGTTAAGCCATCAACATTCCTAGGTGCATTCCTAGGAGACCCTCAGGTGCTAAAAGAACTTTCCCCAAACACCGGAGCACTAGTGTACATGATGACCTCATCAAACAACACCCAAACTCAGGAAATAGTTCCAGACACCATGCACTCAATAAATGTTGATTCCATGTCCCTACCTCATAGCATTATGCAGACACCCTTTTGGTACCCCCACCAGATTTTGTCTCGCACCAAGTCACGACAACCCTTACATTACCAAATATGGCTCTTGTAATATCGGTTTGGTATCTGGTCCCAATAACAATATTGACTGATCCAAGACATAGCCTAGTAGGTAGTATCCTTGTGCCTCCATCTCAGGAAACCATCCCTACTCAAAATTTTCCTGCACTAAGACCAACTGGGGCCGACAAGAAGGCAAAACAAAATGGTAAAAGAGGGGAAACCTCAAACTCCTCTAGGTCCCTACATTCCTATGTGTTATGTGAATAATTTGGGCACCTGAATCACATATGGCCCAAGTTAGATGAATTGAAAACCTTTATGCACACTTCCAAAACATCTATAACCTCAACTCCACCAAAAGGAGAAATGGATATGCCTTTACGTAATAAGGAATTATGCACCAATCATGCATGCACTATATGTGAAAAACATGGGCACTACACTCATCATTGTCCTGATATCCCTTGATACCGAGAGACATTGAGCACACCCATTCAATCCAACATTAATGAACCAATAGTACCAACCAAACTGTAGGTTTTAACCCTATACATAAATTACTTGGACGATGGATGCAAAAACTGTAGGTTTTAACCCTGTACAGAAATTACCTGCATACGAATTCTAAAAAATAGAAAAATAAACAATGGCAAGAGCATAAAACATAAAACAGATATACACGGAGATTTTCCCTTGGATCCAAAAACTGGGACTACCAGATTGATTTTTCATTATATTCCTTTCAATGTTACAATACATATATATACATGCCAAGCATCCATAAACCCCAATCCAATAACCCTAGATTAGAACATAACCATAGTTCCCTTAACCAGATCTACAAAATAGCATGGAGAGAAAACGATCATGCCCAAAACCATGTGTGAAATCCATGCGCAAAACCATAGGTAGGTCTGCCCACCTAATATAGGGTCCAAATATTTTCCCCCCCTGGGTGCTACCCCAAACCCTATTTAGGGGGGCTACTGTGCCCCTGCATTCCCCCCAATAGGTGGGGTAGACACCCCCCCCCCCTGTGATCCCCGAAAGTGCCTGACGCAACATATAGGGGTTGTTGCTGCCCCCCCCCCCCCCCACCACGCATGGTGTAGTCATGGAAAGAATATAACACAACCCAACATTTTCCCACTTTTTGTTTTATTTCCACAGGGGGCCACAAGAGAGCTTAGTCATTGATCCAGCCCAGTAATGCCCATTTTTTCTCTACACCAAGAGAACTTCTCAGTGCTCACCGAATTTTTCAATGCATCTGTAGTATTCTTCAAACTCTTAACCTTTACTAGCAACACCTTTTTGTCCTCAACCATATCCCTCACAAAGTGATATTGAACATCAATGTGCTTTGTCTTTGAATGATAAGCAGGGTTCTTTGCCAAGAAAATTACACTTTAGTTGTCATAGTCTATCATTATAGCTCATTGTACTAACCCCATACTTGAACACAATCTCTACAACCAAACTACTTCCTTGCTTGCATGAGTGGTTTCCATGTATTCTACCTATGTAGTTGAAAGTGCCACTACAAACTGTCTCTTAATCATCCAACTGACTGCACCTCCAAATAGGTTAAAAAATACCCGCTTGTAGATCTTCTTTGATCCATATCTCTAGCCCAGTCTGCATCAACAAATCTATGGATTTCCAAAACATTGTCCAACCTTGGTCTTCCTTCGTAGCACAAACCATAATCACTAGTGCCACACAAATACTTGAAACCCTGCTTCATTATTGTCCAATGCTCCTTCCTTGGTTTTGACACAAACTTGATTAATACTCCCACTACATGTGCAATGTCTAGTATAGTACATACCATTACATACATCAGGCTACCAACTACACTTTCATATGGAACACATGACATGTCATCTTCGTCTTATTGTGTCTTGGGACGCTGTTCAACAGATAACTTTACACCTACATGAATAGGAACCTTCACCGGTTTACTATCCTGCATATTAAACCTCTGCAGTATTGTCTCGACATACTTCCTCTGGTTTAACTAGAGCTTCCTCTTTGCCCGATCTCATTTAATTTCCATGCCCAAAATGTAGTTTGTAGCACCAAGATCTTTCATGTCGAATTTGGAGGACAATTGGGTCTTCAAATCCTGGATAATTTCTTCGTCGTTTCCAACTTGTTAGGTTCCTATACCAATAAGAGTCATAATTTTGAATGGCTAAGGTTAAGCCTTGTAATATGTACATACCTTTGCTTTTTGCAAATGTTTTCCATATTTAAAAATAAAAAATGTAAAGAGGGTATGTCCTAAAAGAATAATCAAAGGACAAAAAGAATAAAAAGGTCCAAAAAAGTGAAAAATATGAACCCCAAAAACAAAAGACCATGAAAGTGTGCAAGTCAAAATGCCACTACTATTTACTTTTATGCATAATAATGATTGTGTGCAGTTTGTTATTCATGCCACAATCCATAGTAATCAAACTATTTAATCTTGATTATGCCATGCTTTAAATTTCATGTTTATAGATAGAGAAATAAAATCTGACCAAACAATGTAATCTTGGCAGATAAGTAGATTAGGTAAAGTAAATAAAAAGGAGCTCAACTATTTAATATGAGCCCTTGGATGTAATAAGGTTAGACTTAGTTAGATTATTATTGTAAAAGAAAAGAAAAAAGTTTTGATAAGGGTTTGCCAACTTAAATGCACCCTAATAAAGAGAAGTAAAAATGGTAGGATGAGTAGATGGGTAAGTAGTAGAAAGGTTGCAGAATTGTGATGATTGTTAGACAAAAGCATATTTATGACCCTCATCATGAAAATTCCAATTATGAACGAGCAATTGGGCATGCATTAAGCTTACAAAGTCAACTAATTAATTTCACCATTCATTTTGCCCTTAATTTTACTAATTTCCCATAAACAAAGTCTTAAGTACCCAAAATCTTAAGTCAAAGGGGCTCAGAGCATTTCTTTGACTTCTAGAGGGACCAGACCCTCGACCAAATGACTTAATTAAAAAGTCAAAACCATTAACCAATCAAATCACGCCCAATGCATTAACCCCACCTTAATCGATCCTTTAATTAAAACCACTGCACTTAAACATTAGCCGAGCCCCTCCATTACTCTTCTCACAACTCCCAAGCCCAATCACTGTGCAATCACCTCCCCTTTGATCCGACGGTTATTAACCATATCGGGCGGGCCTGACGTCTGAACGTTACCCGCCTGATATGAGTGGCTTGAGGCCGAGCCCCTGTGCTACATGTCATTCAGATTATGGAATCGGGCAGCCTCCCCCCGAAACCACCCAGTGCCCAAAAGTAGTGTGAAGAAAACCGCATATCGCCGCCCTCTACATGACAAACCGTCTATTGTTCACTTTGCACCAAAATTCAAACAAATCAAACGTTTACCCATTTAAACACAAAAAACCTAGTGTTGCTTGTTTAACCCTTCTGCACCACTTGAAGCCTCTGCTAACCAATTCAAGCATGGTTTACCTCATGAAATCATTTTGGACTCACTCCATAGACCTATAAAGCTCGATAAAGCCATTACTGACCCTCCCTGTCAACCCAATGTTTTCCTGATAGTTTGTTTTGTTTTAGAGGCGATCTAAAAACCGCAGCCTTGCATAAATAGTCTTAATACTAGTCATAAGACCTGTTTACTCCAAGATTGTTATCAAATATATTCAAATAGAGATGCAAAATAAAGCATACAGTTGAAAGACAAGCAGAGGAAACATGAAATTAAATGATTTATTGTTGAAATAGACAGTAAAAACCTAAAATATACAGTGAAGGTAAAAGGACACAATAAAGAATAGTCAAAGTGTATCAAGGTTAAATAGTATCAGATTGAAGACCAAGTCAAGTAAAGTAGCTAGGATGAAGACAAATAGCATGGAAGATGGCTACAAAGCATACAGATTCATGTCAAAGTGAAGATAGATGAAAAAACAAAGCAGTAAAAGTAAACATGGAGGCAGTAAGGGTTAAACAGAGATGAAAACAATTTCACCAGCAACAATGCAGTTTATCCAAAGTAAAAGTGAAAAATAGTTAAAAGAAATTTAAGGTTAAAAGATGAAATCCGAGAAGAAATGGTACATTCTTCAGAAATTTCCTGTTTAAGTCATAGTTTTGCATAAACTATTGTGGCAAATCCAAGAAGTCTTTTGAGAAACTGAAAGAGGTTTATGTTCCTAAAAGGCTAATCTTCAAGAACCTATCTCACCTTTTACACAGGTATTACCAAAAGGGAGATAAATGCATGTCTTCACAGCCTATTTTTCGGATTATGTAAAGTCTTGTTTTTGACATCCTTTTGCAGAGAATATTGTGAACAGATGGAGTTGACTTTTGGGAAACTGAGAGAGGTTTATATCAAAAAAATACTTATCTACAATAACGTCTTTCATGTTTTACATATCTATAATGGATTGAGATATACAAAGGTATCAACGGACCCTAACCTTGCAGAATTGCTGAAGCAGAATGCAAAAAGAAAGGATGCAGTTAGTGATTGGGATGCCTCATCATCAATTAAGAGTTGCTATCAAATTCAACTTTCTCTTCTTTTTCACCCTCAATCCATAAATATAGTGGCAAATAGATTCATTAGTTTTGAGTGTCCTTTATTTAAGTTCTATTAATGTAGTAAAATAGTTTGAGATATTTGTAAAACCAATCTTGATATTTTTTCAAGATATTTTAGTTTAGAATTTGTATAAATACTTCTTCATTTGAAGTATTTTTGGTGGATTCAAAGACATTTCTATAGACATTTTCCTCTGAAGTTAAAGTTTTATTGTATCAAGACTGGATTGGCTTGATGGATCAAGGAATAAAGTAAATACATTTCACAGGATTCTTGTGTAAAGCGGAAATCAAATAAGTATTCTCTCTCTCATGTTTAATAGTGTTTCCTTTTATGTTTATTAATAGTCATATGTGTTTCTATGAAATATGAATGTTAAACTAGGAATGGTATTTCAGAACTGGATTTAATGCTCTCTATCTTGACTGTTTACATTCTTAATGTTTTCTGCTAAACTATCTTAGTTTGGGAATTCTTATCTGCTCCCTTACTTCCATAGTTTCCCCCCTAGGTCTATAGTAAAGGATTCTTAGTTTCCCTTTGCTCATGATCACCTTCTACTCTTCATCTTGATCCTGGTATAAGGATTCTTCATTGCCCTTTCACCCTAGTTAGGACTACCTCATCCATTTGAACCTGAAGATTTTCCTTTTGCTTTGCTAGCCTGCCCTGTGAACTCTCCCTTTAATGATTGATCTGATCCAATTAAGCCATCCTTTGATTGACTCCATAGCCCAATGGCTTGAAGGCCTTGTTCTAACCATTTATTCCAAGAATTCCACCACCCAACCAAAATCAAACCTTATGAGCACTAAGAAATAGCCTAAAATCCCACCCAAAACAAAGTTAAATTATAAAGAGAGAGCCCTCTCTGGACTTAGGTTGACTAGAGCCTAAGCCTAAAAGTTGGTTTGTGGTTATCTCATAAATCTCTTTCTTTAACGTTGATAAATTTCTAAGTGATAAAACAACTAACAACATATCATCCACATACATGACCAGATAAATAACACGTTTTCCAACTAATTTAAAATACACACAATGATCTACTTTGCTTCTGCCAAAGCCAAGTCCCTGTATAAATGTATCAAATTTCTGATACCACATCCTTGGTGACTATTTTAACCCATACAAAGAATTTTTTAACTTGCATACCAGTTATTTCTTACCCTTCACCGCAAAGCCTTTAGGTTTCTTCATGTAGATCTCTTCTTCCAGATCCCTGTGAAGAAATATTGTCTTCGCATCCATCTATTCTACCTCAAAATCAAAAGGAGAAGCAACAGAAAAAAGTAATCTAATAGAAGCTACCTTGGCAACAGGAGAAAAAATATCACCAAAATCAATTCCCGGCACCTGGGAATAACCTTTTGCTACCAACTGAGCTTTGTATTTCTCCACCTTTCCTTCTACATTCATCTTTTTCTTAAACATCCATTTGCTACCAATGGGTTTCCTTCCATACGGCAAATCCACCAGATCCCAAGTCTCATTTTTGTGCAAAGATGCCATTTACTCAACCATGGCCTCTTTCTAGAGTTTGCCATCCTCTAAATCTACTACTACCCTCACAGTTCTCAAAACATCATTAGTAATAGATAAAGAAAAATTTGAACATAAAGCAGATGGACTATATCTTTATGGCTACCTTCTTTCTCAAACTGATCTTCTCACAGCCAGAGTTTGTGGCTCTTCATCTTCTGATTCCTCTTCTGCTGTAGAGTTTGATTCTTCCTCCTTTAGCTCAAACTCTATCTTCTTAGGTTCCTTTGGTAGGACTTCATGTTTAATAACATCTTTCACCTCTATAAACACCACATCTCGGTTGTACACAACCTTCCTTGTTTCTGGGTTCCAAAGATTATAACCTTTTAAACCATCCTTATACCCAATAAAGATGAACTTTTCAGATTTACTATCCAACTTTGTTCTTTTCTCCTTTGGAACATGTACATATGCATCACATCCAAATACCCTCAAATGTGAAAGAGAAGGTTTCTTACCAATCCATACCTCTTGTGGAGTCTTATCCTCCAATGTTGATGAAGGTGATTTGTTGACCAGCTAACATGCAGTCTCCACCGCCTCTTCCCAAAAGTCCTATCCTAACCTGACACCATTGAGCATGCTTCTTGCCCTTTCCATCAATGTCTTGTTCATTCTTTTTGCAACTCCATTTTTCTCAGGTGTGTTTTTAGTAGTCTTATGTCATTGCAAAACGCTCCACCGTTATCTGTCCTTAACAATCTTTTTCTCTTTCTGGTTTTCCACTAGAGCCTTAAATTCTTTAAACCTTTCAAAGACTTTAGATTGCTTATTATGGAAATATATCCATGTATTCCTTGAGAAGTCATATATAAATGATTTTTAGTACACAGACTTACCTAGTGGTGGAATCGACACAGGTCCAAACACATCACTTTGCACAAGCTCTAATATCTATTTCGCCCTCTTACCATTGGAGGGGAAACTCACTCGATTCTACTTCCCATATACACAATGTTGATAGAAATAAAAATCTAGAGAGAAATTAGACATACCTTCTACCATACCATTGCGATGAAGTATTCAATGGCCCTTCTCTCCAATATGTCCAAGCCTTTAATGCCATAGCATGGTCTTTTCTCCAGAGGCCACTAGATTTTTAGCTCCACTTTCAGGACTCACATAACTTTTGCACCCATCAATAATAGTGCTACCTTAAAGCTTGTACAAAGTTCCAATATGAACTCCCCGCATCAATACCAGTTCTCCCTGAACCATCTTGCAGGTATCTTTCTCGAACATTGTTTTTACACGTGCATCATCCAGTTTGCTTACAGAAATCTCTATTTCTGGCCAACGCACAAATTTGCAAAACACCTGAAAGTGTTCTAATCCTTCCACCTTGCAAATTCAACTTGACTTTTCCGTGACCAATGATTCTAGTATTCCTGTCATCCCCTAAGAATACATCACCACCATCATATTTCTCATACTTGTAGAACCATTCTCTGTGGGGAGTGAAGTGAAATGATGCACCTGAGTCAATCAACCATGCATCATGATCTACATGTGTACTTGAAGAAGAAGCCAAGTACACATCCCCACCTTCATTTGAAGTGGTTTTTTCCTCTGCAGAAGGAGCATCATCAGATCCCTTTCCTTTCTCAGGAGCTTTAGATTTACAGTCCATTTTGAAGTTCCCTTCCTTTCCTCATTTCCAGCACACCTTTACAAGTTTTCCTATAGATTTAGATCTCCCTATAGATTTATATATCCCACTCGAGGCTTATTTTTGTTTCTATTCTGGGACCATCCTCGTATAGACAAGGCATCACCATTTTGGCCCTCCATATTTTTCTGTCTCATCTCCTCCAACAGTAAGGATTAGATTATTTCATCAAAATGCAAGGCATTTGCATTGCTACCTATTGCAACAACAAGACTATCCCACGAATCTGGTAGAGAACATAATAAATTGATGCATTTATCTTCATCTGAAATTTTAATATCAACATATAATAACTGGCTTACCACAGTATTAAAGGTGTTCAGATGCTCTGTCATTGAGTCTCCATCTTTCATCCTCAGGTTATACAATGTTTTCCATAGGAATAGTTTATTCACCAGAGACTTAGATTGGTACGAAGTCCCTAACTTGTCCCACAAATCCTTTTCCGATGCTTCCCTTGATACATTCAACAATACTGAATCTGAGACACACAATCGTATTGTGCTCTTTGCCTTTCGATCCAACTTCGCCCAGTCTTTAGCTGACATTGTTGTTTGTTTAGTACTCGGATCTACTGCGATCCACTAATCTTTATCCACTAACAAATCCTGCATCTTGAGTTTCCATAACTCAAAACTCTGACCATTAAATTTCTCGATCTCTAGCTTTCCACTACTTTCCATCTTCTTTCTCCACAAGATTCAATCCCACAGATCTCCCACTGAACAGGGTCTACCACAGGCTCAAGAAAAAAACCCCTCAGCAACAAAGGCGTCCCCTTGAAGTCAAAGAAACTCTGATACCAGATGTATGTTTTAACCCCGTACATAAATTACCTGTATACGAATTCTAAAAAACAGAAAATAAACAATGGCGAGAGCATAAAACATAACATATATACATAGAGATTTCCCCCTGGATCCCAAAATCGGGACTACTAGATTGATTTTTCATTATTTTCCTTTCAATGTTACAATAAATATATATATATATATATATATATATATATATATATATATATATATATATATATATATATATATATATATATATGCTGAAGTATCCATAAACCCCAATCCATTAACCCTGTATTAGAACATAATCATAGTTCCCTTGACCGGATCTACAAAATACCATGGACAGAAAACCATCATGTGCGAAATCCATGCACAAAACCATAGGTAGGTCCGCACAAAACCATAGGTAGGTCATGGAAATAATATAACACAACCCAACAAAAACAATGTCTACATTCAAGAGGAACCAACTTTATGCTCTAAAAAACCCTCCCACAACATAGGAAAGAAACATGAACAACCAACCCCCTCCCCCGCATTTTCATGTGCTCTATGTGATGACCCAACTCATCTAGTTAACCTCTTCCCCGAATTATGAACTTTTAACAAAAACTACCCAATCACCCAGGTCACTCACAGTAGCAAACCTAGACGCCGACACCATACATGCACTATCTATGCAGAAAACCATCATAAGAGAAGGTTCCCCCACCTTCCCAGGTTCTATGAATCGTTGAGTTTTGTACGTCTATTCATGAACAAAAGCTCTTATTTGATAAACTCTGATATCGAATCCATAGAACCCATTATTACAGATCCATTTGGGCACATCACTCCCATCATCCAGATCAGTGTTTTAGGGCTCATCAAACCCTAATTTCGGTTGTTACATGCCCTAAACAAGTCAACCTTTTGAATTCCTCCTTCCCAGATAGTTTCATGGCCTAAAGACATCCTGAAATGACCTCTAGAGGGACCATAGCAGTTAGGCCCATGCAAGGGTGCACTGCAGAGCAGTTTAGTCCATGCCAAGGTGCTCTGCAGAGAACTTAGGCCCTCTTTGACCTGCACTAGGCGAGATTGAGTGCAATTCACATAGGGTTTGGGGAATATTCTTATCTTCTGGAGCTTTCTAGATGATTCCCACACTTATCATCTCTTATGAGCTCGAAAACGGATGAGGAATGAGTTAAGATACCTCCTATCCTCTCATCCCTTCCCCCATGGAACTAATTCTTAGTATGGAAGGCCATTCAATACCCTCATTCATGACAAAACCTCCTCCATCTTCCTATAAATTGAGCACTCATCTAAGTGATTAGGGGTTGTACTTTAATGATTCTAAGGAGATAATGTTAGTTTGAGAATTGAGATTATTGTAAGTGTCGTTATGCTAGCGGATTGTCATACTTATGATTTGATGTGGATGGAACCAAAGCTGGAGGAGTGACTTCAAATCAGGCTTCATGGCTGTAATTCTTCCTTCTATTAAATAAAGTATTTTCACATTTTTCCATATGTTTATCTTGATATGTGATGCTTATATGTGTGAATGTATCTGATTCCATTTACTTGTAATCAATAGATATTTTTCTTTGATCGGTTCTTTGTCTTTTGTTGATGTTTACAGGTACTTCTCAAGCGTGTTAAGTACAGGAAGGAGCAACATGATCGATACAAAGGAGACAAGAGGAAAGAAAAAGTACAAGTAGGTCCTCTCATTCTCTTTGTCTTATCTATTGTTTATAGAGAAAGGTTGAAGTGCTTTAAACTGTTGTTCTACATATAGCTACTATCTAGGGAATTAGTACTTATCCGTAGATACCAAATTCTTCATAGCAAATTGGTGACCATACTAGGGAATGATCCTCATTCCAAGTAGCTTATCACATCGTAGGACACTTTAGTGGACCTTGCTCCCTTTCATTTATTGTATTTCAGTCTTGTTGAAGTGAATTTTGGTAAAAAATTGTGTTTAGTTGCCTCTTGAAATGGCTTACTGTCACCAGTGCAGGCTTGTGAGGAACACAGTGCACTGCAAAGCACCCTTGGCTTAGGGATAGTGCTCTAAAGTGCACTATCGCCCATTCAGGGCTATGCTAATCCTCCTTGGGTCGGGTTCCCACCTTTGGATAGGGTTTTTCACCAAATTTCTTCTATTTTATTGCTTGCTGAATGATCAATGAATGTCATGTCTTTGAAATAAACATTGTATCTCCTTTGCTAGTCCTACTTTGACTTGGTTAATTAATGTTTCTTAAATGATTTCTTTGTCATTATTGATTCATTGTCAAAGTCAGATTATAGTCGATTATTTTTTTTTAGAAAGAAAGTGTCGTAAAAGTCTTCTTTTCCTTCGAAACTGGATTGTTGTAAAGTCTTCGTTCTTATAAAAAGATTGATTGATTATATGTGCATTAGTTTCCTTTTTGTTCATCATAACATTAAGGGAATCAAAAAGAAAAACTTGCATTGTACATTGAAAAGGTTTGTGTGTGCTCATGGGAATAGTTTAGGGAAATTGCATTAGATTGTGCTCTTTTCTCTTTGATTGAAAGAAATTTGATCGCTCTATCCCTACTAGCTAAGATTCTCATTGTTAAATTGAATGGAAAGAATGCTTATCATGTTAGTTGTGTTCTAGGAATTGAAAATAAATCATGTGGTGAATCTTGAAAGATAAATTCTTAAGCAAGATCAACTTAAAACTAACATCAATTTACCTAATGGAGCATTGTCACCTAATAAATAACATTTAGAGGTTCTAGGCTAGAGACGTCTTCCGGCGTCGTAAAACATAGCAGTTGTCGCTAAATTGTCTGCAATACATCTTGAGTGTGATATCTCATTCCACGTATGTGAGTATATCGTAGCTCATCCACATACCTTCGGGTATATAGGGCGGTAATACAATACGTAAAGTATATGGGAATGCTCTCACTGTGCGGTTTTGCATTAGACAACGCTAATACGGATTGGGCCTCCACGTACTTTCGGATATATATGGGACGAAAATTCTAGGTTTTTGTCCATCCTTAGGTAACTGAGTCAGCCGCCTTGTAAATTGTGATACACTAAACACAACATTCGGGGAGATTTCTTGCCCATACTTCTTGGTTCGCTAGGAGGTATTTTGCAGTTCATAGTTGCTTGGTAAATATTTTTCCTAGCTTAGCCCTTTTTGTTTATTTATTTTTTGTAATAAAATCAATCAGAAATCGTGGAGGAAAATCAACCCTTACCCCATCGTTCACGGAGAGCAGCGAGTAAACTGCCTTTACCACTCGAAGCTACACCTATTTGGTCAAAGCGGTCTCATTTGACTAGATCCGGTACTTCACAAGCATTTGGTTCTTCATCTGAATTACCAGAAACACCTATACCAATAAGTACTGTCACCCCAATTACTCCTATGGTTATTGGTACATCTGTTACTGAAGTGGAATCTCCACAATTACTTGAGGAAACTAGAGTTGAATCTAGTGAAACAGTAACCAAAGTTGTTCAACAACAAGTTGATTCTCAATCCGAAGTTGTTCAACAAGAAATTACTTCTGATCTTGAATCTGTTCAACTAGAACTGGATCCTGAACCCATCACTATTCAATCAGAAGTTACTTCTAAACTAGAAGTTGTTCACGAAGCCAAACCTGAACTTTTTCTTTTACCAGAACATTTGGATCTTTCGGTAGAACAATCACAAGTTGTTAATCTACCAGAAGAAGATCGACCGGTAGATCCTCAGACATCCGTAACTGTTGAGACCTCCTATTTACCTCAGCAACAACCATAAATCTATTATAGACCAGACGGTGAAGTTTTTCCACCTGGTTTGATTTCAATAGAAGAGGAACCTGAGGTAGAATCACCCAGAACTCCATTCCATTTTGGAACTAGTTTGCATCTATATCCTTATACTCCTCATTTTACTGCTCCTTTTGATCTTGATTACTTTCAGACATATGTTGATTCGTTAGGAAACTTATATGGACATTTGACTATGGTAGAGTCAACATCCCAGACCATACCATCTATTACAGCTACGACAGAATCTTCTGTCACAACCTCTTCGATGTTTACTACGACACCTGAGTCACATTTGTATGGTGTTCTGTCCATCCCATCAGGTTACCAATCTTTATCGGGAACCCACTTAGGTGTTGCTTCTAGCCCTTGATCTTCACAATGTCCTCAACTGGAATTTTATCTGGTTGCTCATTTACGGGTACCGAACAGCTGGACCCATCAAGTTCCATCAAGTTGGTTCATCTAGTTACCATCCTCTGTATCCGCTTAACACTGGACTAACCCCATATGGAGAACAATATGAATATTCCCCTTATCCTCCATATTCTAGGGGGCAACCATATGTCGGTATGTCATCGTCTTTAGGTCCCCCTGGAATGACTGTCTATCAGTGGCAGCCAACCATGCCCATTCAACCTAGGCTTGTGTATCGATCACAACCTATGCAATCTGTCTCATCCATACCTACAACACTTGTTGTTATAACTGTGATGTAGTCACAAGCCCAGATTTTTGTGTCACAACCTGTGCAAGCTAGCCCTTCAACCTCAGACCCCCAAGTTTCAGGTATACAAATCCAACCTTCTTAGGTAGTTTTACAACAACCACTTGTGTCTGGAGTCCAATAACTTTAGGCTATTTTACCATTTACTGGAATGACACAGACTTACACTAGTTTAGTGTATTCACAACCTGGTCAACCTTACATTGGTGGGCAACAACAATTGTTAAACCAACAACCATTGTACCAACAACAACAACAGTTGCTTCAATAGCCTTGGAAGCCCCAATATCAACAACAACAATTCCAGCAATACCAACCTCAACATGGACTTGAACAACAAGCTCAAGCTGGGTTGGGTTAGCAACAAGTTTATCCAAGCCCTGGTCAACAAGCCTATGATGGGTCTAGACAATAACAAATTTACCCTGGTGCACAACAACAACAACCTTACACCAAGCTTTCTCAACAAACTTACCCATATCAAGGTTACCAATAGCAGATGCCTTATGCTGGTATGCAAAGGCCCATTGCCCAGGCAATTCCATCTTACCCTAGATATGCTCAACCTAACCTCAATAGACAGTTGCCTTTCGTTGCGACACTTGAGTTACTAGATCTAAATCGGCTCACTAATGACCCAATTCTTTATGCACCTTGGTGGCCAATGATTCCTCATAAGTTACCTTCCGATATTTTGAAATTCAATGGAAATCCTGGAGAAGACCCGTCCAACCATGTCATGACTTTTCATTTATGGTGTTCATCAAACTCCTTGAATGATGATTCTGTTAGACTTCGTCTTTTCTAGAGAACGCTTACTAGTCCGGCTGCCAAATGGTACATCAAGTTACCACGAGCTTCTTTTGATAAATTCACTGCCTTAGCTACCACATTTTTAACCCACTTCTAGTTACACATATGATATGAGACTGGAACAGAACTATTAACCAACTTTAAATAGACTACTGCGACTCATATATATGATAATATTCATGAAAGGCATCGTCTTCATCACACGGTTAAAACTTATGTTCCTGATCAGCTTTTGGCTGAGTGGTTTATAAAGTCCTTACTGCCATCTATCACTAAGGATGTGGCGAAAAGTGGAGTTGTCACAGAAGAGCAAGTAATTTCTTGTGCCCAATATTTGGATTTGATTTATACACAATTCGGCACACTCTATGACAAGATCCCGAATGCACCTCGAACAACTTTCACTGTTCCTCCTCCACCCTCAAGTAAGGACTCTCATGCCGGCGATGGTGTGATTGGTTCTTCGAGCACATAAATGATAGGTAGACCATCTAGTCAAACAGTTGCCATTACCAATCAAACTGCAAATGCACCTGATAACACTCTTACTTCCGAAATAAATGTCGTGTCATCTAACAAGGGCAAGAATGAAAAGCAACCAGGAGGTAAGAAAAAGGGAAAAAACAAGAATAAACAAAATAAATCCCCTCAAGAGAAATCATATGATTCCTCTTCTTCGGCAAGGAAACCTCGTTACCCGTGTTTAATATGTAACGATGAGCATTTTATGCGAGATTGTCCATACTGCTCCGAAGTCTCAAAGCTTTTGAAGACTTCTAATACATCTACAGTATTGATTGATCCTCTTCCAAAACCAGAGACAAATGTGGTTGTTACAGACCAAGATTCTACTTCCCAAGTTCTTATGCTATCCGCCTCTAAGCAACAAGATGATGTTTTGGTGTCAACATGAAATAAAGATTATGGAAATCAACCATCGTCGTCGAATAACCAGGTTGATCAACCTAACCCTTCGACTGCAAGTTCAAATGATCCTATTCCACCACCTATTACACCAGAGTTAACGATAAAACTGCCTAAGGGAGTTGTACACAAATCGACATTTAACCCTCGAGCTCAATTTGCATAGAATTATAACATAGTAGAGGATTTGGCTTAGTCACCTTCTACTATGTCTACGCTTGAGGTGTTACAGAACTGTCCCTCCCAAAAGAAGGCTTTGTTGTCAGCAATTGGTGGAATTGATCCAACTGATTCCAATCTTGTGGTTTTCAACCATGCGGATTATACACCACAGTTACCAGCACAATTAGCATTTCTGATTCAAGTAAACTCTCTCAATAAATTTGTTCACTGAACTATTATTGACAAGGGGGCATCTACTTGTATAATGTCTATGAGTTGTTGGAAAACACTTGGTTCACCACCATTGTCACGTTCACCAACAACATTAAAAGATTGTGATGGTCACACATATATGCCTTGTGGAATATTGAGTAATCTGCAAATTGAACTAGGAGGCAAAACAGTAACAGTTGAAGTTGAGGTAGTTGATGGACCCCTTAACTACAACATTTTGCTAGGAAGACCATGGGTTTATGCCATGGCTGTTGTGATTTCAACATACTTTCATATGATTACATTTCCTCATAAAGGTGGAATCACAATTATCGACCAATTCGCCTTCTTCACCTCTAGTTCACAGGTTACTGAAAGAATTTTGTTGGTACATGGATGTTGAGCCCCAAACTTGCATCTTTCCTACACACCTTTCTAGACTTTTTCCCATTTACCTGTACCTCCTAAGCTATCAATATCATTGCATATTAGTTTAAAAGAGCATATAAAATGGTTTCCTAACTATGTTTTGTGTCTTCTGTTTGAATTAGATTTTTGCTCATTGAGCTGTGGAATCTTGTGTTATGAAACCATCTCAAGAAAAGATAGAAAAGATAGATCAACGCCTTAGAATTCAGCCTCTTCGAGGGGGCAACCTCCTTTACATTACATAAATGAACAATTCTTGGATGATACAAATGACAAAACCTTCTTTCTATATATAGGAGTCTAAGGAGTCACAATATAATCCAGCCGACCTAACAATAATAATATAAAGCCACAAAAATAACAATAGAGGGATTCTATGGGGCACAGAAATAACAATATGGGGGTAATAGGGGCACAACAATATAAATAAGGGGTATAACTACAATAGTAATGGGGTAATCACTAGTATTATAGGGACCCAACATGCCCCTCTCCTTCAAAAAAGTGTTGTCCTCAACGCTTGAGTAGTTCTGGATACTTCTGCATAAAATTCTCATCCTCCCATGTGGAATCTTCAGCGGATAAGTTCTTCCACTTGATAAGATACTCTGAAATTGATCGATTTCGTAGCTGTCGAGTTCTTGTTTCTGTGACTGCTTCCGGTTCCAATATAATTTTTCCTTCCTCGTCAAGTTCTGGCAATATTGTTTGAACTGGGAGCTTGTCGCCTATAACCTTCTTTAAACATGAAACATGGAAAACTGGGTGCAATCGAGAAGCTGCAGGAAGCTCCAATTTGTATGCCATAGTACCAATCTTTTGCAACACCTTGTACGGACCATAATACTTTGGTGATAATTTATTATCCTTCTTAGCTTGCTTTAGGGACATTTGCTTATATGGTTGTAGCCGTAGGAATACCCAATCACCTACATCAAAACTTCTTTCACTGCGATGTTGATCTGCCTGTTGTTTCATTCTATTTTGTGCCAACACGAGGTTATCCTTTAAGAGTTGGAGGACTTGTTGTTGATGTTCGATGTGATGTTCCACTGCCTGAACCTTAGAATTTTCTCTTAAATATGATGTGATGGATGGTGGTTGATACCCATAAAGTGCCATAAATGGGGTCATTTTTGTTGCTGTATGGAAGGAAGTGTTATACCACCATTCAGCCAGAGGCAACCATTTGACCCATTGTGTCTGTTTATCAGATACAAAGCAACGAAGATATCCTTCCAAACATTTGTTTACTATCTCAGTTTGCCCATCAGATTGAGGATGATAAGATGAGCTATGAGCTAACTGAGTACCAAGACAAGAAAATAATTCTGTCCAAAAATTTCCAGTGAAAATGGGATCTCTGTCACTTACAATAATCTTTGGGTTTCCATGTAGCTTTTGAATTGTTTCCATAAATGCAGTAGAAACTGTACTGGCTTTAAATGGATGTGATAATGCACAAAAGTGTGCATACTTGGTAAGTCTGTCAACTACCACCATGATGACACTCTTTCCCTCAGACTTGGGTAAACCTGTGATAAAATCCATTGAAACCTCCTCCCAACGTTGGCTTGGAATGGATAAAGGTTGTAATAGACCCGGTGTCTTAATTGTTTCAACTTTATTTTGTTGGCAAACCAAACATTCCGCCACAAACTTTTGAATATCTGATTTAAGGCCATCCCAAAAAAATTCCTTCTTAACCCTGTGGTAAGTTTTTAAAAATCCTGAGTGCCCTCCTAAGGGAGAAGTGTGCAATTCCATAAGAATCTTTTGTTTTAGCTGGGAATTCTTACAGAGGTATAAGCGATCTTTGTACCATAACGAATCATTTTTCCAGCTAAATGTATCAGAAGTACTGGAATCTTGTTGTAGCTTTCGAATAAGTGCCCACACTTCTTCGTCATTCTTCCATTCCTCCCTTGCTTCGTTTATCC
Source organism: Pinus tabuliformis (assembly GCA_031772625.1). NCBI lineage: Eukaryota > Viridiplantae > Streptophyta > Pinopsida > Pinales > Pinaceae > Pinus > Pinus tabuliformis. The sequence goes on along the minus strand of CM062817.1, from coordinate 171,701,447 downwards.
AATCTGGTTGGATAATAGAAATGGCACACAACAATGCTTCCACATCCTCATCCTTTCTTGAGAGTGCATCTGCCACCACATTTTGCTTCCCTTTTTTGTAGATGATTTCAAAGTCATAACCCAACATCTTTGTGACCCACTTTTGTTGCTCTTCAGAGGATAATCTTTGTTCTAAAAAGTATTTAAGGCTATCATGATCCGTTTTTACCTTGAAGTGTCTTCCCATTAGGTAGGGTCGCCATTTCTTAAGTGCATGGAGTATTGCCAACATTTCCTTCTCATAAATAGCTTTGCTTAAAAACTTTCCCTTGATTGGACGACTTTCAAAAGCAATGGGTCTTTCATCTTGCATTAGAACAGCACCAATTCCATTTCCTGAAGCATCACATTCCACAATAAAGGTTTTTGTGAAGTCCGGTGTAGCTAAGACCGGTGCTTGGCACATTGCCTCTTTAAGATGTTCAAAGGCCTTTGTTGCTTCCGGAGTCCATGAAAATGCATCTTTCTTCAATAATGTTGTTAGAGGTGCTGCTATTCTCCCATAATTCTTAACAAACTTGCGATAATACCCTGTCAACCCAAGAAATCCTCGCAGATGCTTTATGGATGTGGGGATTTTCCATTCCTTAATGGCTTTAATTTTGCTAGGGTCTACCTTAACTCCTTCATGAGATACAATATGACCCAAATATTCCACCTCCTGGACTCCAAAGAAACATTTGGATCTTTTTGCATATAATTGTTTCTCCTCCAATAGTTGTAGCACCCTGTCAACATGTTCAACATGATCCTTCCAAGACTTGCTGTAGATTAGTATATCATCAAAAAATACTAACACAAATTTTCTAAGGAATGGTTTGAAAATTGAATTCATCAAACCTTGAAATGTTGAAGGTGCATTGGTAAGGCCAAAAGGCATGACCAAAAATTCATAATGACCCTCATGAGTTCTAAATGCCGTTTTCGGAATGTCTTCAATCTTCATTCTGATTTGATGATATCCCGAACGAAGATCCAACTTGGTGAAGTAAATTGATCCATGCAATTCATCCAGTAATTCATCAATGACAGGAATGGGGAACTTATCTTTAATAGTGAGCTTGTTGAGCTCCCTATAATCCGGACACATGCGCCATGATCCATCCTTCTTGTGCACCAATACTACTGGAGCAGAGAAAGAACTTTGACTCGGTTGAATTATACCAGCCTCTAGCATTTCTGCAACCATACGTTCAATTTCACTTTTTTGGACATAGGGATATCTGTACGGCCTGATGTTTGGAGGAACACTTCCTGGAATCAGATGAATAGCATGATCATGATCACGCATAGGTGGGAGACCTTTGGGAGTCTCAAATACCTTGGAATGATTGTCCAGGACTTTTTGGAGATCTGGAGAAATAGATGATTCCAATGTGGAAACATCTAGCGAACATAATTGTGCAATTACACCTCTTTGCTCCTTTTTTAGAAGCTTTGTCATACCATTAGAGCTGATTATCTTTCCTGGTTTCCCTGCAATACCCCTTAATTCAACTTCCTTTCCTTCCGTAGAAAATTTGATGAAAAGTTCTTGAAAATTAAAAGCTATTGTACCCAAGGATTGTAGCCATTGGACTCCTAGTACAACATCAGCACCTCCCATTGGAATGGAAAGCATTGGGCTAGTCAATACATATTCTCCCATGGATAGCTTGATATTATGGCACTTTCCAGAGCAATTTATTGTTCCTCCATTTGCAATCATCACTTGACACTCTGGTGCTGGATATAGGAAGCAATTCAATTCTTTTGCTACCCTACAATGAATAAAATTGTGGGTGCTTCCTGAATCAATCAACACTATTACCTTTTTCTTCTTGATTTGTCCTTCTATCTTGATGGTTTGAGGAGTGGTAATTCCCGCCAATGCATTACAAGATATGGTCGGATTTATTTGTTCTTCATCTAGGCTTTGTTCCTGGAGTATATCCTCTTCTTTTGACCTTTCTTGCTCCTTTTCTTCTTCCTCTTCACAATCTATGTAGAATAATTTCTTCTCAGCACACTTATGACCTTTAGTGTATTTGCTATCACAACTGTAACAAAGCCCTTTTGCTCTTTTTTCTTCCAATTGTTGTGGTGTCAACCTTATAGGTTGTGGAAGACTAGGGGCAACAACACTTCCGTCTTTATAGTTGTGAGTGGTATGCTTCCTAGTTGCCATAATTTTGCTTTCCATTTTTCTTGCTAACCTGAATGCCTTCTCTAATGAATCAGGTTCCCAAAGGCGAACATCATGTTGGATATTATCCTTTAAAGACCCTATGAACACATCAATCCTATGCTCCTCTGGAATATCTTTTACCCTTATGTTCAATTTTTGGAACTCCTCAATGTGCTCCATTATTGAACCCTTTTGTTTGAGACTTATCAATTGGCTAAAAAAAGTGTTGCTTTTTGTATCCTCATAATGTGCTATCAATTCTTCCGTAAAAATTGCCCAAGTGATAAATTTTTTACGAGAGCAAAGCCATTGATACCATACAAACTGATTTGGTTCCAAATATACAGTTGCCATACGTACCTTTTGTGTGTTTTGCACATTATTGAGATCGAAGAATTGCTCCATCTGTAATATCCATGTGGCGGGATCCTTGCCATCAAACTTCCTCATATCGATTTTTGGAATATGGTGGGTCTTCGATCCAACATTAGAGTCTATGGAATCATGATTAACATTTCTTTTGTTCACATCATGAGTTTCCTTTACACCCTTTTCACCATTAGTAAGTATTTCTTGTAGAAAATTTGTCAAATCTGTCTTCAAATCTGCCATGTCTGTCTTCAAATCTGTCTTCAAATCCGCCATGTTTGTCTTCAAATCTGTCTTCAAATCATCCATCTTAGCTTCCATGCCCTTTATCTTAGATTCCACGCCATTTATCTTAGATTCCATGCCATTTATCTTAGCTTCTGTTAGCTTTTGTGAGCGTGACATTTGTTGCACTTGTTCTTGTAATTTTGATATATCATGTAGCATTTCTTCCTCTTCTTCATGAGTCATGCTAGAGCTTTCAGGTTCCTTACTAGGTGTTTGCATTTTCTTTCCTCGGGGCATCAGTTACCGATAATAATGCTTTACTATGCCCTTTGAATTCCGTTAAACCAAGCTTACACAAAAATTTAAAAAAAACTACACACCTTTTTTCACTTTATAGAAGCCTGATATTGAATCTGATGTATCTCTGTAATTTCAGATCATCCAGTTCTGAAATTGCAACTTGTAGTAGCCTTCTGCATCCTCTTTCCAATGCCACAAGTCTGACCCAAATTGGATTCTCCAAGGAAGAGTTATGTGAAATCTCCCACAGTGACTTGCTTTTAGACTAGTTTCAGTAGAGCGAACTTGTACGACGTGCCACGAGTCACTGTTTCAACCTTTGGATCTGAAACTTCCATACAAGAAACTAAAGTCCGTCCTCTTTCTGTACCTTCTTACGAAATTTCAATCCGATCCCCAGAGAGAAAGTTATGATGATTTTCCCCAGGTCACCTGTTTTGAATGTAATTCAGGAGTCTGCAAAAAGACCAACTTCCTCAGATCATATCTCCGCAAATATCACGTAAAAAGCTCTGAAATTTGGACCCAAGGTTCAGCGTGATTTCTTCTCAAATGGGTTTTTTTTGCGACTTCTGAAACGTCACAGAAAAAAAGTTATAGCGAAAATGCCACGATGACCTGTTTGGAGCAGCGAAACCCTAGAATCCAAAGCTCTGATACCAAATGTTATGAAACCAGCTCAAGAAAAGATAGAAAAGATAGATCAACGCCTTAGAATTCAGCCTCTTCGAGGGGAAACCTCCTTTACATTACATAAATGAACAATTCTTGGATGATACAAATGACAAAACCTCCTTTCTATATATAGGAGTCTAAGGAGTCACAATATAATCCAGCCGACCTAACAATAATAATATAAAGCCACAAAAATAACAATAGAGGGATTCTATGGGGCACAGAAATAACAACATGGGGGTAATATGGGCACAACAATATAAATAAGGGGTGTAACTACAATATTAATGTGGTAATCACTAGTATTATAGGGACCCAACATCTTGTCACTTTCCGCAGCTAGTTCAACTTTCCACAGCCTTTTTGTTAAAGTCTATATTGCAGGTGTCTTCAGGCAAATCGAGCCACATGGGCAAGTTGGAAATGACGTGGACATGGACCGAGTCCTATTGGCTCAGTCGAATTCACCAAAGAAGGCCGTGGTCAAAGGAAGTCAAGAGGTGGTCAACCTAAGAGTCCTACGGTGACAGAACTCTGTTTTTCACCACGTGAAGACTTGCATGGCTGTTCCTTAATCTCAAGAGACATATCAACACCTGTGGATTGCTCCATAAAGCGAATCTAACAGCCACCCTCCATAGATTTAATCTTCACGGCAGCCATAATGCTAGATTCCTGGACGTGGTTGTTCACATGTCTTTTATCAGCGTAGATTTTAGGAAAGTAGTTATGTCATCCTTTGTTATAAATAATGCGTTCTCATACGCATAGTAGCTAGCTTTTGTAATGTAATTTTGACTGTTAACGAGCCCACTGTGCCGTGAAATTATTTCTATGTTATGACTGCATTTTGAATACATGAGAAGACTCTGTTTATAAGCTCAATTCGTGGTTGATAGCTGATTGCCCGAGGTTGTGCAGAGGGCCCCTGTACACACCAAGGTTTTGTTTATTGTTGTATAGTTTCCTGCTTTATTTCTTTACGTTCCTTATGCCATAATCATTCACTTGTACATATTGCACTTCTTATGGTATTAACGTTGACTGTTGTCCATAGTTTTTATGCTTTATAATGCTGTTAACTGATCAGTGTCTTTGTTTCAGATTACAGTAGGCAGCTCGGGCATTTGCACATAGTTTTACAATGACTAATGACATGGAATTATTCTTGTCCTTCTGCTGATTTAGTTTTCTTAAGTTCTTAATTCCAGCACTGTTTTATTTATTTCAGTTTTGCTCATTTACTTTTCTGCAAGATAGATATTAAATTACTCATGTCATTTTTAGTTACCTCTGAAAGCCATAGCGAGACTAATGGTGAGGGATTGAAGTATGAGTGTGTAGTTTGATATTAGTTTATTTTTATGCAAGTTAGTTATTGAATTGCTCATGTCATTTTCAGTTACCTCCGAAAGCCATAGCGAGACTAATGGTGAGGGATTGAAGTATGAGTGTGTAGTTTGATATTAGTTTATTTTTCTGCAAGTTAGTTATTGAATTGCTCATGTCATTTTCAGTTACCTCCAAAAGCCATAGTGAGACTAATGGTGAGGGATTGAAGTATGAGTGTGTAGTTTAATACTAGTTTTATTTTCTGCAAATTAGATATCAGATTGCTCAAGTTGTTTATGATTACCTCCGAAAGCCAGAGCGAGACGAATGGTGAGGGGTCAGAATATGAATTGATGTAATTTGATCTTAGCTTTACTTTGCTTGCAATTTTTTGATTTCTTTGAGTTTAGTTTCTTTTTTATTTACACAGCAGTAAGGATACTGGGTTTCATGATCAATAGCTCACTGTTTGTTTAATTAGAATAGTGGCACATTTTCATTCTCTTTTAGGAATTAATTTCATCATTGCAAGTTTTAAAACCTTTTTGCAAGTTTGAAGTTTTGGAGATCATTTTAAAGGACATCATTGCCTTGAACATTTGAATTGCCATCTCACATTAGGGAATCAACAAAGATAAACCCAAAAACAAACTAAAAATCAAAAACGACAAAAAGTAAGAAATAGGTTATCTTGCACATATAGTGCGCCACACTTCAGCAGTTTACGACTCCCGGGTTGAAAACTAATATAGCAATTTAGGACACTCTAAATTGACCAAACAAATTGGCGTCGTTGCCGGGGAAGTGAAACTAGGTAGCCAATTTCTTAAAAAAAAACAGAAAAAATTTCAAGGAAGGTAAAAATTGATAACTTCTCAAAGTATGCTCTCCTCTTGCACCTAGTGTGATCTGGAGGATCAGAAAAGAGAGTTATTGGTTCAATAATTTCTTGAGTATGCTCTCTTCTTGCACCTAGAGTGATCTGGAAGATCAAAAAGAGAATTATTAGCCCGACTTGAAGAAAAATAAAAAATGACATGCATAGAGCAAGAGATTCTAGGGGAAGGTTTATAGCTAGGGCCAAGAGTTCAATTTTTACAACTCCATCTACTTCAAGGCATAGACAAGATACAACTCCATCATCTCCAACTCACACTCCCAGCCTTAGGATTCCTGGAATTCAAGGGGCAGCAACTGAATTAGGAGACTCTCCCACACTATCCACCGAATCTGACTTAGGAAAAGAACCTTTCTTCACTTCTACAGGAGAACAAATTGTAATCAAAGAAGTAGAATCACCTGAAGAAGAAGAGGGAGAAATTCCTCCTCGTTCGCCATTAGTAGAGGAACTAGAGGACTCTGAAATCTCTGAGGAAACTATCATGACAGAGGAAGTAGTAAACAGATTTGGAGGAGGAGGTAGAGGTAGAGGTAGAGGAGGAGGAAACAATGGAGGAGGTAGAGGTAACAAAGGGGGAAATAGGGATGGAGATAACTCATTTGGATTTCCTATAGTTGATGAAGAATCTTGTACAACAATGAAAAACATCTCACCATCTATCCTCCCAAAATTTTATGGGTTGCGAAGTGAGGATCCTGAAACATTTCTATTTGAGTTTGAAGTCATGTGCCGAACTTATGATTATATGGAAGACTCTCAAAAACTCAAATTGTTTCCTTCAACATTGAAGGGAGCTGCTTTGAAATGGTTCATGGGATTAGTCACTCAATCTATTAGGACTTGGAATGATATGAAACAAACATTTTTGGATAGATACCTAGACTATTGTATGCCCACCAACCATAAGGATGACGAATTCAAAATGGTGCAAAAAGAAGATGAAAACTTGGAGGATTTACTTGAAAGATTTCAATACAACTTGAAAAGAGCAAAAATGAGTAACTTAGATGATGAGACCTTGAAAGCCCTTCTATTAAAATCCATTAGATATGAATGGATAGATATTTTAAACATGATGGGAAAGGGAGATATTTCTCAACTTCCACTTCATGACATAGCAGAACTATGTGTCCATCTCTCAAGGGGAAAATCTAAAACCGGAAAAGGGCCTAGAGATCCTTCTCTCATTAGAGCAAACAAATCTGCAACTGGATCAGTAAGTAGGGCAGAGATTGGCAATATGCTTGATGAGTTCAAAACTGATATTTTAGGGAGTCTTAATGAACAACTAGACACCCTTAAAATACAAAACAAGCAGAAAGCAGAAGCTGAAGCTTTGGCCATCTTTTGTCCAAAATGTAGGAAGAAACATGCTCTAATGGAATGCCCCTTGGATGCAAAAATTGTAGAAACATGTATGATTTGCTCAGAAAGCCATGAGACCAAGGATTGTCCTTCAATTCCTGGGCTCAAAGCTGTCTTTCAAGAAGGTCCAAATTCAATTGATTCTCTCTGTTTTGTTTCAAGGAGACCTTGGTAGCGGCAACAAAATCAAGGGTTTAACAACCCCATGAACTTTCAACCCCCACCAAATTGGAATCCTTGGCAACAACCTTGGTCCCAACCTCAAAATCCATTTCAATCATGGGTACAAGGTATGCAAAATCCTTATGGGAGATTTGCTCAATTTTATCAATATCCTCCATATTTTCAAAATCAACAAGCTCCACAACTTCCAAATCAAAATCCACAACTTTCATTTCCATTTCCACAACAACAACAACCTTCTCAACAAAATCCAAATTCTCAACTCTTGCTTCCATTCCAACAAAAGACAAATCAACTACCATCCCAGCCTTTGCCAAATCCCAATAATAAAAATCCTCAAAATGCTTACATGATAGAAGGACAACAATTCCTACCTATATGATTGTTCCTCTCAATGATGTACAACTCAGATCTGGTAGAGTTTTAGAAAAACCTTCTATAGATGCTCAAAAGCAAAGTATTTCTAAGGAAGATTCTCTTGAAGCCAATAAAGGTTTTGAAGAATCTCTTCAAAACCCAAACACTCAAAAGGAAAAAGAAAACGAGTTAACCCCCACAACTCCTATAGTTGAGCAACCTGCATCATCATCCACACCTCCTTTTCCTGAAAGATTACAAATTGACAACGGAGTGGAAAAACAAATTTTGTTGCCTGATTATGATTTCCTAGATGAATTAAAGAATGTCTGTATCAAGATTCCCTTGCTACAAGCCATTAGAGAGATTCCTATTCTAGAAAAAACAATAAAGGAGTTGAGTCTCAAAAGACCAGGAAGGAAACCAAGAGATACAAGAAGAAGCCACCTGGTAGGAAAGATTGCAGATATCATGATGGGAAAAATTACCATGCAGAAGTATGTAGATCTCGGTAGTCCAATTGTCAAAACACATATAAATGGGGTAGAAATTCCAAATGCTTTGATTGACGTAGGGGTTGCTATCAACATTATGAGTAGACAGACTATGGCATAGATAAAACTTCCTAATCTTCTTTTTACACCTACTTTACTGCAACTTGCAGATCGATCAATTATCAAACCAGATGGTGTATTAGAAGATATTTTGGTCTCCTTAGATTCTTGGGAATATCCAGTAGATTTCATGATTTTGACTCCCAAGAGTAATTTAGGAGGGCACCCACTCATCTTAGGAAGACCTTGGCTAGCCACAGTTGATGCTTTCATTAGTTGTAGATCTGGAGATATGTACATTTTTTATGGTAATTCGACAAAGAAGTTCAATTTGTATCCTCTAGCAAAAGTAATTACTGAAGTAGAAGATAATGAATGGGTCGATGATGAGGACACTATACAACCTGTCTTTACCATTTCTGAAATTAGTGAAAATAGTCAAATTCTGAACACATTAGAAAATTTTGAAACATCTTCAGAATATGACCACACACAATTTCTGTTAGATTCTGACATTGAGTATCTATCATCTAGAAAAATGTCTCTTTACTCTATGGAAGAGTTTGGTAGTTCCGCCATTGAGATTTTTCCAGGTAAAACATTGAACATCAACAAAAACTTGGAAAAATCACAACAGAGAGAGCTAACCAAAATCTTGCAAAAAAATTCTACTGCATTTGCATGGGAGCATACTGATATGAAAGGTATTGACCCTAAGACTTGCATTCATCACATCTACATCGAGGAAAACAGTAGACCAATCAGACAACCTCAAAGAAGGATGAATCCAAACCTTAGGGAGATAGTGAAAGAAGAGCTCCAAAAACTAGTCAATGTAAACTTCATTTATCCAATTTCAGATAGCGATGGGTTTCTCCTTTGGTTATAGTACCTAAAAAGAATGGTAAATGGAGAGTATGCATTGATTACAGGGAATTGAATAAAGCAACTTTAAAGGATCACTTTCCTTTGCCCTTTATCGATCAGGTATTAGATACTCTAGCAGGCAAAAAGTAATTTTCATTCTTGGATGGTTTTAGTGGCTATAATCAAATTCAGATAGCACCTAAAGGTCAAGATAACACCACATTTACCTGTCCATGGGGAACTTTTGCTTACCGAGTGCTTCCTTTTGGATTATGTAATGCACCCGCAACATTCCAAAGAGCAGTACTAGGAATCTTTCTGATCTAATCCATGATTGTGTAGAGGTTTATATGGATGATTTTACAATTTATGGTAATTCATTTGAAGAGGCATTAGAGAATTTGGAAAAAGTCCTTATAAGGTGTAAAGAAACAAACCTTTCATTGAGTCATGAAAAATTCTTTATGATGTTTACTGAAGGTATTGTTTTGGGACATCACATTTCAGGGGATGGGATTAAAGTTGATAGATCAAAAGTTGAAGTCATCTCCAAGTTACCTATTCCAAATTGTCAAAAAGATGTTAGGAGTTTTCTGGTATTTACTGGGTACTATAGAAGATTTATAGAGAAATTCACCAAAATAGCATCTCCACTCTTCAAATTACTTACAAAAGACTGTGATTTCAAATGGGATCCTGATTGTCAATCAGCATTTGAAACTTTGAAAACAAGAATATCTGAAGCACCCATCTTGAGAGGGCCAAATTGGAAACTTCCTTTCCATATTTCTATAGATGCTTCAGATACAGCTCTAGGAGCTATGTTGGGTCAAAAGGATTTAGTTCCTTATGCCATTTACTATACCAGTAAAAATTTAACTCCTACTGAGTTGAACTATATTGTGACTGAAAAAGAGTTCTTAGCTATTGTTTATGCAATCAATAAGTTTATACATTATATAACAGGCTATAAAACTTTTGTCCATACTGATCATTCTCCGATTAGATATCTAATGAACAAACCTGTTACTAATGGCAGAGTTACAAGATGGCTCTTACTTTTACAAGAATTCAATCTTATTGTGTTGGATAGACCAGGGAAACCAAATACAGTAGCTGATTTCTTGTCTAGGATCCAAAATACTAAAGAAGATTCTCCTGTAGAGGATAAGTTTCCAGATGAATATTTATTTGTAGTAACTACTAAGACCCCTTCGTATGCAGATATTGCTAACTATTTGGTTACAGGGAAACTACCTCCACATCTATTTCCTAGTGAAAGAAGAAAGATTATTCAGGAGAGTTCAAAATATTCATGGATTTCTAACGAATTGTTTAAGATTATTCAGGAGAGTTCAAAATATTCATGGATTTCTAACGAATTGTTTAAAACAGGGCCAGATCTTGTGATCAGAATATGTGTTAGGGAAGATGAAATGCCTAACATCCTCAAGGTTTTTCATGATGAACCATGCAGCGGACACTTTGTTGACAAAAGGATAGCCTATAAAATCCTTTCTTTAGGATATCATTGGCCTTCCCTCTTCAAATATACAAAAGAATATGTCAAAAGGTGTGACAGCTGCAAAAGAGTAGGGAAACCGAATCTTTCAAATGAAATGCCATTGCAACCATAGGTACTCATCGAACCCTTTGAAAAATGGGCTTTAGATTTCATTGGACGTATTAATCCACCATCTAAACAAAAGAAGTATATATTGGTATGTACTGATTATGTCACTAAATGGGTAGAAGCCAAAGCATTACTTTCTGCTACTGAAAATTCAGTTGTTAGTTTTCTTTATGATAATATTTTTACTCGATTTGGTGTTCCAAGAGAAATCGTGATAGATCAGGGAAGTCAATTCACATCCAACATGGTGGAGAAGATGATGGAAGAATACAAAATCAAGCACAGAAAATCTACTCACCATCCACAAGCAAATGGCCAAGTGGAGTCTACAAACAAGGTTATTGAAAGCATCATCACCAAAACTGTTCCTCTACACAGAAGAGATTGGGCAGAAAGGCTTCCTGAAGCCTTATGGGCCTACAGAACTACATGGAGGAATACAACAGGACATTCTCCTTATGAACTCATTTATGGGAAAGAAGTCCTGCTCCCCATTGAGTTTCAAGTCAAAACTTTCAAGATGGCAGTTCAGTTGGGGATGAATCTATCAGAAGCCCAAAAGCATAGAATGGAGCAGTTGAATGAGCTAGATGAGATCAGACAAAAAGCAATCCTAAGAACTGATCTAGTTCAGTATTAAAGAGCTAAGTGGCATGACAAATACATCAAAGAGAAAAAGTTTCAAGAGGGAGATTGGGCATTACTATTTGATTCCAAGTTTAAAGACTTCAAAGGTAAATTTCATACTCATTGGCTTGGGCCATATGAGATTGACAAATTCTTTAGCAATGGAGTGGTAAGAATCAAGACAATTGATGAATTTCAAACTCCTCTTATTGTGAATGGCCACAGATTAAAGATTTATCATAAGCCACTCTCAAAAGAGGAATTTGTCAAAATGTTTCAAGATAGTTCTGCAATAAGGCTGGTGAAGAAGAATCCTTCTACTCCACCAGCCTAGCCTTTGTTCTTTTATGTTTAAAAAAAAAATAAAAAAATAAAAAAATAAATAAAAATTAAAAATTGTATAAGCCTGAAAACCAATCACTGATTGGCAGTCTTATACAAAAAATATAGAGTGAAAATCAGGAACACCTGACACCCTATATTTTCCCCCAAAAAAATCCCTCATTCTTTCCCATTTTCATTTCACTTCACTTCATTTTCATTCCACTCCATTTCATTTTCATTTCACTCCACTCCATTTCATCCATTTCATTTCATTTCATCAATAAAATTCTCTTTCATGACCATTTTCATTCAGTTAGTTATCATCTATCCATCTTCATTCAGTCAAGTGGTTGCTGTGTCAGTTTCCGCAGCTAGAATCAGTTTCCGCAGCCAGAAGCAGTTTCCGTAGCCACCACTCTGTTTTTCAAATTGACAGTCAAGATGTTAGTTTAATAATCATGAAAGCAAATGCAGGTATGACCAAGGACATATTATGAAGACATGGAGCACCTAAAGCCATCAATAAGGAGAAATTGATCATGGACAAACAAATGGAAAAAATCCAAGGTATGAGTAAAAATTTATTTCAAATAGCAATCAAAGCACATTTTTGCATAGTTATTAAACCATAAGCTCCACTATATGCAATGATTGCCATGATAGCTCCATAACCATTCCACGACATTCCTCCACAAACCATGCATTTATTTTCCAAATGGTCTTATGATTAGCCTTTGGATTTCATTTATGTTGGCTGCATTTTAACACTCCACCTGTAATCATGACGTGGTCGACTTGACTACGACTCTTCTCAACCGCATAAACCGCAGCCGTTTCATAAGCGTGTTCATATCTACTTTGCAGCCACCCAATTTAAAATTCTGTCGAATGTAATTTATTCCCCCTACTGTTCTATTGACATCACGGCTGCATTTCCACCTTGTTCACATAAGCCTTCACCCATTTCACGAATTCATTTCCACTGTCTGTCCTCTGTTTTTCCGCTCACAGTCACTGATTTTTTCCATAGACTCTGTTCACTCCCATAACCAGCCGTCTCAATTCTGCTAAACCCTCCTCACGCAGACGAGTTTTAAGAACAGAAGGAAGAATGGGTCGGTTGTTGAGGGCAGAACCGGAAGGGCCCAAGTTTTTGGAAGGATACACACAAGTGAAAGACATATTGAAGAAGGCAAAATGGCTACGGTTTATTTAAAAGTTCAAAGGCTACAATAAGGAGATTACAAAGGCCTTTGCGAAGTCTTTTAACGGCCAGGAGGTGGAAATTGGGGACCTTAAGTTTACAATCATCGAGGCATCCATAGCAGCTGCTACAGAACTTCCCTAGGAAGGTGAACGCTAGTTCAAGAACAAGAGCTTCGACGAGAAGGCTTGGAGAGTCATGCTGCGCAACCCAAGTATGGACGTAACTATATTCAAAAAAGGAATTCCTTTCCATGCTTTAAAAGAGGAGTGGGCCAGCTTACTGTTAATCATTCAAAAGTTCATTATTTGTGAAGGTCGTTTTGGGGCAATGTACATGTATCATACTCAGTTATTGATGAACTTTTTAGAGAACCAAACCCTCAATCTGCCCTACTTTTTATTGCTGAGCTTGAAAAATATGTGCACAACAGTCCAAAAGAATATAGAAGACATAGAACCTCATTTGTATCATCATGGGCTTGTGAGAGTTCTAACTGAGGACCAATTGAAGAAAAATAGGGACACCTGGGAACGGTTTTTGGTGAGGAACTACTTTCAAGAGCCACCTGAGGTACCTGAGAGCAGTGAAGCAAAAAGGAGTAGGAGAAAAGAGACAAGTGTAGTAATTGAAGACCCTCCTATTAGCAGAACCAAAGAAGTTAATCAAGAAGAGAGGCTGGAAAGAACCAAGGATAGAAACCAAAGAAAATAAAAAAGAAAATGAGACATAGAAGCTGTATCTCAAACTGTAGAGCCTTATCAAAAAGAAGATCACCAAACACTGTCTGAAAGGTTAGCCTATCTTAAAGAACAAGCGGCTGCAGCCAAGAAGAAACAAAAAGGAAAACAGAGTATGGGTATGAAGGAAGATACTAGTCCACAGCATGTGAGAAGAAGCTCTAGGCTTAAGGGGAAATTAAAAACAGTAAAAACCAAAGGGCCCCACTTTATTGATTTGGGGGAGGAAACCCCAGAAAATCCTCCAGCAACCTCTCCTGACCGTAGCCCACACCATGTTTCCATTTCATAACCAGATGTTGACATGAGTCCTTCTCGGCCAGAGTTTGAAATCAGTCCCTCTCAACAGGATTTTGGGGTCAGCCCAAGGAAGGCTACACCCGAGGTGGACCCAAATCAGCAGGAGATGTACGATTATATAGAATCCTTAGAGAATATAGCTGCAGGTCCAAGCACGTCATCCACTCAGCCTCACACAGCACAAGAATCTCTAGTCCAATCCTTGAAACAAGAAGTCTTTGAATTGAAGGTTTTAAATAGACATATTAAAAATGAAAATGAAGCATTAAAGGAGCAAAGAAAATTGGACAATATCATTCATGACAACACTATGTTACATCTGGGACTGTGGCAGAAAAAGAACATGAAATTGAAGAAAAAGTGCAGGAAGTTGAGTAGGGAATTGATCAGTATGAAATTCAAATGTTTGATGAGGAAGCCTAGGACGGTAGTAGTGCCAAGGAAGAGGAGAAGAGGATTGAATGTACTGGCAGAAGCTTTAGAGCACATGGACTAAAGGGAGGATGATCAAAATTTTTGTTGCATGGGGATATGCAACACCTTCACAGTGGGGGTATGTTGAGCCCCAAACTTGCATCTTTCCTACACACCTTTCTAGAATTTTTTCCATTTACTTGGACCTCCTAAGCTGTCAATATCATTGCATATTAGTTTAAAATAGCATATAAAATGGTTTCCTAACTATGTTTTGTGTCTGTTGTTTGAATTAGATTTTTGCTCATTGAGCTGCGGAATGTTGTCACTTTCCACAGCCAGTTCAACTTTCCGCAGCCTTTTTGTTAAAGTCTATATTGCAGGTGTCTTCAGGCAAATCGAGCCACATGGGCAAGTTGGAAATGACGTGGACATGGACCGAGTCCTATTGGCTCAGTCGAATTTACCAAAGAAGGCTGTGGTCATAGGAAGTCAAGCGGTGGTCAACCTAAGAGTCCTATGGTGACAGAATTCTATTTTTCACCACGTGAAGACTTGCATGGCCATTCCTAAATCTTAGGAGACATATCAACACCTGTGGATTGCTCCATAAAGTGAATCTAACAGCCACCCTCCATAGATTTAATCTTCACGGCAGCCATAATGCTAGATTCTTGGACGTGGTTGTTCACGTGTCTTTTATCAGCGCAGATTTTAGGAAAGTAGTTATGTCATCCTCTGTTATAAATAATGCGTTCTCATACGCATAGTAGCTAGCTTTTTGTAATGTAATTTTGACTGTTAACGAGCCCACTATGCTGTGATATTATTTCTATGTTATGACTGCATTTTGAATACATGAGAAGACTCTGTTTATAAGCTCAATTCGTGGTTGATAGCTGATTGCCCGAGGTTGTGCAGAGGGCCCCTGTACACACCGAGGTTTTTTTTATTGCTGTATAGTTTCCTGCTTTATTTCTTTACATTCCTTATGCCATAATCATTCACTTGTATATATTGCACTTCTTATGGTATTAACGTTGATTGTTGTCCATATTTTTTATGCTTTATAATGCTGTTAACTGATCAGTGTCTTTGTTTCAGCTTACAGTAGGCAGCCCGGGAATTTTCACATAGTTTTACAATGACTAATGACATGGAATTATTCTTGTCCTTCTGCTAATTTATTTTTCTTAAGTTCTTAATTCCAGCACTGTTTTATTTATTTCAGTTTTGCTCATTTACTTTTCTGCAAGATAGATATTAAATTACTTATGTCATTTTCAGTTACCTCCGAAAGCCATAGCGAGACTAATGGTGAGGGATTGAAGTATGAGTGTTTAGTTTGATATTAGTTTATTTTTCTGCAAGTTAGTTATTGAATTGCTCATGTCATTTTAGTTACCTCCGAAAGCCATAGCGAGACTAATGGTGAGGGATTGAAGTATGAGTGTGTAGTTTGATATTAGTTTATTTTTCTGCAAGTTAGTTATTGAATTGCTCATGTCATTTTCAATTACCTCTGAAAGCCATAGCGAGACTAATGGTGAGGGATTGAAGTATGAGTGTGTAGTTTAATACTAGTTTTATTTTCTGCAAATTAGATATCAGATTGCTCAAGTTGTTTATGATTACCTCCGAAAGCCAGAGCGAGACGAATGGTGAGGGGTCAGAATATGAATTGATGTAATTTGATCTTAGCTTTACTTTGCTTGAAATTTTTGGATTTCTTTGAGTTCAGTTTCTTTTGTATTTAGACAGTAGTAAGGATACTAGGTTTCATGATCAATAGCTCACTATTTGTTTAATTAGAATAGTGGCACATTTTCATTCTCTTTTAGGAATTAATTTCATCATTGCAAGTTTTAAAACCTTTTTGCAAGTTTGAAGTTTTGGAGATCATTTTAAAGGACATCATTGCCTTGAAAATTTGAATTGTCATCTCACATTAGGGAATCAACAAAGATAAACCCAAAAACAAACTAAAAATCAAAAACGACAAAAAGTAAGAAATAGGTTATCTTGCACATATAGTGCGCCACTCTTCAACAGTTTACGACTCCCGGATTGACAATTAATATAGCAATTTAGGACACTCTAAATTGACCAAACAATGGACGCCCCGCTATCTCTCCAAAGAATTGGTGTAGGTCTCTTTAAAGACTCTTCCCTAATGGGAACTTTTTCACTACCACCACCATCAAATTTGGCGGAAGTGGCAAAAGTGGAGACTTGCAACATGATATCTTCCACTTCATCTGACTTAAGGAAGATTACCAATAGTTTTGAAGTTGATAGTAATTCTAAAATCATGCACTAAGCCCTATTGAGCTAGCATAGCAATCAATATTTTTGGCTTGAGTGGCAAACCCAAATCCAATTTCGTCAATTGTATGGGTAGATCATTCAGTAGAAATTGGTACTTCTTCCGATCCTTTTTCATGTATATTTTCTACTAATGAAGGAATCATCTAATCAATGATGATGGAAGGAGAACCATGGGAGCATTATCATCATCGTTCCCATCTTCCAGATCACATCGGAGATTATTCAAATGAACTTAATCATCCTTCAGTTGTCGATTTCCTTTCGAATTATGTTTTCATAGATACAGTAGATTCCGAGCGAAACTTGTCAAATATTGAAGAAGCCATTTCTGTAAATATTTCGACCAAACCTAACATTGTAGAAAACATTCATGTTGGCAAATCTTGTTCTCCATCAGAACTTGATATTTACCGTGCTATCTTTCGTGAATTTCGAGATATATTTGCATGGTCATACGAGGAGATTCCAAGTATAGACTCTAGTATAGTTGAACATGAAATCAAAATGTATCTTGATGTCAAACCAGTACAACAGTGCCTCCGGCCTGTTCATCCAAAGAAGGCTGCTACCATTAAGGCAGAAGTTGAAAAAATTTTGCATGTTGATTTCATTCACCCTATTCTTCTTACTGACTGGGTTTCCAATATTGTTCTTGTCATGAAGAAACAAGGGACAATACGAGTGTGCATCGATTTTAGAGATGTAAATCAGGCTTGTCCAAAAGACAACTATCCCACTCCCTTTATCGACCGGATTATTGATGAATGTGATGGATTCGAAATATTCTCATTTATGGATGGATTTTCTGGCTATAATCAAATCAATATCTGCCCAGAGGACCAATCAAAAACAGATTTTATTTGTCCATGGGGCACATTCGCTTATCAGAAACTCCCATTTGGTTTGAAGAACGCAGGGGCCACATTTCAGAGGGAAATGAATTATTCCTTCCATGACATCAAACATATTGTTCAACCTTACCTTGATGATTTACTTGCTCATTCATGAAAGTGGATTGATCACCCGCAGCATTTGAGAGCTATATTTTTATGGTGCCGAAACTACAAAATACGACTCAATCCACACAAATGTGTGTTTTGTGTTGGTTCTAGTCGTTTTCTTGGTTTTGTAGTGTCTAAGGAGGGAATTCAACTTGATCCATTAAAGGTTCAGGCGATCCTTGATTTGCCTCCACCTTCAAATCTATTATAGTTACAAAGGCTCCAAGGGAATGCTAACTTTCTGAGGAGGTTCATTCCCAATTATGTTGAAATGGCTAAAGGATTTACTCGTTTATTGAAAAAGGGGATACCCTTCCATTGGGATTAGGTTGTGCAAGCTTCCTTTGATGCTCTTAAAGATACCTTGATTAGAGCCTCATTAATGTATTCCTCGAATTATCAAAACGACTACTTCCTGTATCTCGTCATTGCAGATACAACCATTGGAATGGTTTTAGTCCAAGAGGAAGATGGGATTGAACATCCTATATATTATTTGAGCCGCAATCTCAATGATATAGAAAGTAAGTACTCTTATGTTGAGAAACTAGCTTTGGCAGCTGTTCAAGTTGTACAAAGATTTCGTCACTATATCCTGCTCCAAAAGACCACTGTCATTTCGGATTGCAACCCTATGACATATATTTTGTCACGTCAATTGCTGGGGGGAAAATACTCAAAATGGATAGTCATTTTGCAGGAGTTTGATCTGGAATTCATCAAGTCCAAATCAAAGAAATCTCTAGTTCTTGCTGAGCTACTTTGTGACCTTCCCTCGACTTTTATCGATTCAACATCAGAACCATCAATTATGGATGAGTCTTTGTTCCTGATTTCATCATCTGACACGTGGTATGGAGATATACTGATTTATCTCCATACCCAAACTTTCCGGCTAAATACCTCTCGCTCGCAACAACGACCTATCTGATACCAAGCCAAAGATTATCTAATCGTTGGTGACACTCTTTACCGTCGTGGTATCAATACAATTTATGAAGGTGCCTCACTCATGAGGAAGCCGAGAAAGTTTTGAATGATTTCCATTCAGGTGCTTGTGGTGGACACTTATTTGGTTATGTGACCGCACAATGAATTCTCCGTGCCAGTTACTTCTGGCCTAGTATATTCAAAGATTGCATAATTACCGCCAGGAGCTATCATGCATGCCACATCTATGACTGTAAAGATAGATTACCACCTGCACCATTGCATCTTTTCGTTGTTGTTGGGCATTCGCCAAATGGGGCATTGACTTCATGAAATGTAATCCCACCTTGGCCGGGGGGCATGGGTACATTATAGTCGCCGTTGAATATTTTACCAAATTGGCCGAGGCGATGCCAACATTAAACAACAGTGGTGAAACGACTGCTCTTTTATTTTTCAACCATGTGGTTTCCCGGTTCGGTGTATCGCAGGCTATAGTTACAGATCATGGGTTGCATTTTCGCAATCACGTGATGAGTGAGTTAACTGCCAAGTTAGGACTTTTGCATGATAGTTCTACTCTGTATTATCCGCAAGAAAATGGACAAATTGAGGCCATCAACAAAGTCCTAAAGCAAATGTTTCAAAGAATGATAGGGGTTCATAAATGAAACTAGCATTTAATCCTTTACTCTGCCTTGTGGGCATATTGAACCTTGGTGAGAAATGCAATTGGATTCACACCCTTTCAATTGGTGTATGGTCTAGAAGAAATCTTGCCGATACAATGTGAAATTTCATCTATCAAACTTGTGATTGACCTGTTACCTGACACTTCTGAAGAAGAAGCACGTTTCTTGGAACTTATCCACCTGGATGAAATCCATTGTGAAGCTGCATTGGCTAATGAAGCACATGAGAAACGAATCAAGGTGCAATATGATAGAAATGTCATGCCTCGCCTTTTCTCAGAAGGAGACCTAGTCTTTCTTTACGATCAGGAAGTTAATAAACTTGGAGCAGGGAAATTTGAACAGCTTTGGATGGGTCCTTATATTGTCAAGTGTGTTTTGGCAAAAGGAGCCTACAAGTTGGTGGATTATGATGGAATCCCATTGTCATAGCCCTGCAATGGGTTGTATCTCAAACGTTACTATGCTTAATTGAGTGTAGTAAAAATCACTATATATAAGCTTCAATTGCATGTGTGTGTGTTAGTGTGTCTTTTAGAGTTTTTATGTGGTTAAGTAATCTACTTTGAATTTGTTGCAGATGTCAGAACCTTTGGAAACATTTGTTGGTTACGCTGATGGAGTTGGTCATAGTACGCGGAACCTATCTTCTGCAACATGGGCCATTTTTGCTCCAAGTGGCGAGTTAGTGAGTTTTCAAGGGATTTGTATTGGTCGATCGACAAACAATATCGCTGAGTATAGCGCGTTGATCAAACTTCTCTCTGATGCCATTTCACTTGGCATCCGCCAAATCATCATTATGCTAGATTCACAACTCATTGTACTATAACTAACAAACATTTATACTGTCTGAAATCCAATAATTCTTTGTATGTTTCTTAGAGTTCATATTTTGGAGAGACATTTTGAGTACATTCAATATCAACATATTTCTAGAAGCTTTAACACATTAACTGACTCATTAGCAAAATATGTGTTAAATCGCCATTTGTGACAGATGTAAAAGTAAAATTTTCAATTCACATCATTAGTTGAATAGAATTGCATATAACCATACATATAAAAACTATGAAAGTAAAATAGATAGATGTTTTAAAAGGCTTTACAAAATTTGTGTCCAAGACATGTTTGGTCATCTGAGTCTCTGGCCTAAAAACTCAAAATGCATGCAAAAACATCCTAAGTAGACCTAGTGATGTTCATGATAATAGGTCACAGCCTAAGCTATCATGCACAAGAGCTGCATCCAATGGCCTGGAACACCAATAGTATGGCGCTGCAACCTCATAGGTAACTCCTCGATCCAGACATCTAGAATACCAAGGGTTAATCCCTCCACATGATCCTACAACTTTGCAAAGGTATCAGCCAAATCCAAATCCTAGAGAATTGCTCTCCCGATGTTCATCCTCGCTGGCCCACCTGCCTCCTATTGGTGTCTCATAGGTCGAACAGTACCCACATTTTCATGCATGAGAATGATTTTAGTTTATTCTTGGAAACATTAAAAACACAAAAACATGTAGAAACTTGAAAATCGAAAACATTTTGGTCAAAAATTTACCTATAGCACCCCATTGAGCGCCCACTGTTAAAATCAAATCTAGATCTCCACGAAAATCCATCTTAGAGTAAGGATGATCCTCAATGACAATGTGTTGTTGATCGAGCCAACTGAAGAATGCAGTGGAAAATATGATTTTTGACTGACCCGCATGTCTAGCCATCAACTTGACCCACCTCTGCATCCATGGATCTCTAGGACCAGCTACAACCAATGTTACATGTTATGGTTGCATCAATGGAATTCTTACTAAGGTAAAAGTGATTAAGATCAAACCATAGCTAAAATTATTCGTCTTACCACTTTTTACCTTTGTCAGTTGTTCTTTTACTGAAGAAAGTACGGCCTCACACCAGTTGAATACTTTTGGCTCAAGACACTCTAGTGCATATTGCATATAATATTTGTTCGCTAGATGAAGTGTCACACTGCCAGCCAATTTTGTGATAGTAAAAAGGATAGTTCTCAAAGACAAATCACTTACATCCCTGATGTTTATTTTCCCATCCTTGCTAGGATGTGTACTTGGCCGACAAAACTGTCGAATATAATCTCTCAGTGATTCACCTCCACAGGCAAATCCTGAAAGTGAGATGGGGGCACCTCGCCTCGACAATCCGATAAGAAAGTAAACATCATCAATCATAATAGGGACCACTTTATCCCCTATGTGAAAAGTTTGATCTGTCGGATCCCATGCTTGAACAAGGAACTACAATAGTTCTATTTGTTGCCTCATTCCAGACAACCTGAAGTATTTGAGTAACCCACAGTTTTTTAGGGCGTCAACTGTACTCGGATTATTTAGGGCAATCATGTCTTGTTATTCATGCTCTCTTTCTCGCCAAGTAATAGTCATTCTGATCTGATGAAAGCTTGCAATCAAACCATAAGCTTAATTAGGATCCTTTCCATGCAAAAAACAGGACAAATTTTGGAGCAAATAGGTGAAACAAATTTGGGAAACTCACCCAGCGCAGCCCAGGCAAGGAGATAGTGTGTTGTAGAGCAAGAAGCCTTCTATCTGGGTGCTCTTCAGTGCATTTTTCAACATGAAAGCCTACGTTGATCCCAGGGTGAAAAAATCAAACCCCAGAGGCCCCAAAAAACCCTAAAACTTGCATGAAATAGTAAAAGAATGACATAAAAAGAAAGAGGAGGGGTAGATCTCCTACTTGGTCTGGACACCTCGAGAAATCATCCACATAATCTCTCACAATCAACTGTTGAAGTTCGAGGTAAAAAATTACCCCGGAGCACAAAACTGAATGGTAAATATCAAATGGTAAAAATGACATGGTAAAAACATGTTTTATGTTTATTTCATGTTAATTAATCAAATAAACCTTAGTATTTGTCTAGTTTTACTCATAAAATAGGTATGTTTAATCCATTTGGTGTTGTTTTGAGTAGGTTTTACAGCTGACTTATGAAATTTAATGTGCTCAATTATAAATTGCATCTTTGACCACAGAGCATACTTTTATCTCTTTTTCGAGCTTTGTTAAACATCGAAAGAGGAACCCCCTTGGAGTCCTTTTTAAGCTCTTTTCAAACTCTCTATATATGAAAATATTCCTGAGCGCTTTTCCTTTTCAACCCGTTAACAGATTGGAAATGACATCTACTCAGTATAAGTTTAACCCTTTTTTGGGTTGAGTTAGATTATTATGAAAAAGGAATACATTGACTGAACATGGTCAATAGGTTCTCTCTCATATTGTTTTATGATTTTTTGGGCTTGAGAGACAAATCTACGAAAAAGAACTTGTGGAGTTTTCTTTTCGTCCCTTTTCAAACTCTCTAAACATGAAAAAGATTGAGTTATCTTTGTCGTTAAACTTGTTAAAACATCAATAGCGACAAACTTGTCCATCATGACAAGACCAAGTTTCACCTTCGCTAGACTCGTTAAAACATCACAGAGTGATGGATTCACCCGAAGGGTGGAATTATACAACAAGCATATGTTATCCTCCTCAACCTTGATAAAAAATAAAGAGGTATTGGTCAACAATGATTAGGGAAAATGGAAAAAGGGGTAAACCACTTTTGGTAGTAGGTCGCTCTTGAACATGACATTTTCACTTCATCATTGTGACTATTTGAGTTGGGTTATCAGCTTGATGGTTATCATATCATTGGTCTATCATACCATCCATCACTTTGTTTTGGGTCAATGCTACCAATTCATTTCAGTAACGCCGACATGTTCAAGAGAAATCATTTAGTCAAAATTCATCCTTTGCAATACCATAAACATTCATTTTCATGACCGCCATTCCTGAACCTTGTATCATCAGTGAAATTCCGTCTCCAAAATCATTACACTCATTTCATGTTGTTGGTGTGGGATACATCAAGGCCCTCCTGCGACAAGTCGCTTCTTGTCGACACCAACTCATTATCCAAGAAGTTGACTTAAAAACACCCTTCCAATACCTTGAGTCTTGCATACATCAATGGAAATTTTCTCGCTTCCGGTGATAGGTTGACATCATTGGCCTTCGACCGAAAGACTTTGTATGGTGTTCGATATCAAATCATCTATTCACACCATGCAAAATGTACTGTAGTACCTTGAGGATCATTATCATTATCGGTGATTTCTCTCTTTCCCATGTTCGATTTCAGATCACATATTCACATGGTTAGACTCATACTTGAGTGAACGATTGAATGAGATAGAAGACCCTAGTTATATTTTATTCCATCCAGGCTGCGATTTCAGGAAATGTACCAAATCATCCGTACAATGGCTTTACATTGATGGTCATTCCAATCATGGGTCTATATCTATAGATGATTGTCTACGTACTTGTAATGAAAGTTTGTATGCTGAGCATGGGTATTCCTTCCCTCAGCGATTCATGAGAAAAAATCAAAATATTATGATATTATATTGTAATCGATGCAGGTCACTAACCACTTCGGAACCTCCTCATCACATCGTAAAGCATTTCACTCGACATTACATTTTTTGACTTCATGCTTTAGGGGGAAAATGTTACAGATCCATTTGGGAACATCAATCCCATCATCCAGATCATTGTTTTAGGGCTCATCAAACCCTAATTTTAGTTGCTACAGGCCCTAACAAGTCAACCTTTTGAATGCCTCCTTCCTAGACAATTTCATGGCCTAAAGACATCCTGAAATGACCTCTAGAGGTACCAGCATAGTTAGGCCCATGTAAGGGTGCACTACAGAGCAGTTGAGTCCATGCCAGGGTGCTCTACAGAGCACTTAGGCCCTCTTTGACCTGCGCTGGGCGAGATTGAGCGAAATTCACATAGGGTTTGGGGAATATTCTTATCTTATGGAGCCTTCTAGATGATTCCCACACTTATCATCTCCTATGAGCTCGAAAATAGATGAGGAATGAGTTAAGATACCTCCTATCCTCTCATCCCTTCCTCCATGGAACTAATTCTAAGTGTGGAAGGCCATTGAATACCCTCATTGATGACAAAACCTCCTCCATCTTGCTATAAATTGAGCACTCATATAAGTGATCAGGGGCTGGACTTTGATGATTATAAGGAGATAATGTTAGTTTGAGAATGAGATTATTGTGAGTGTCATTGTGCTACCAGATTGTCATGCTTATGATGTGATGTGGATGGAACCAAAGCTGGAGGAGTGACTTCGAATCAGGCTTCATGGTTGTAATTCTTTCTTCTATTCAATAAAGTATTTGCACCTTTTTCCATATGTTTATCTTGATATGTGATGCTTATATGTGTGAATGTATCTGATTCAATTTACTTGTAATTAATAGATCTTTTGCTTTGATCGGTTCTTTGTCTTCTGTTGATTTTTATAGGTACTTCTCAAGCGTGTTAAGTACAGGAAGGAGTGACAAGATCGATACAAAGGAGACAAGAGGAAAGAAAAAGTACATGTAGGTCATCTCATTCTCTTTGTCTTATCTATTGTTTATAGAGAAAGGTTAAAGTGCTTTAAACTATTGTTCTAGATATGGCTACTATCTAGGGAATTAGTATTTATCCGTATATACCAAATTCTTCATAACACCCATCCCCCCACCAAGGGAAGACAGGCCCCTAGAAGTGTTATGTATGTTTGAGGAGACACGGTAGCCAACAACAAAGCAAGGCCATCATAATTACATCTTCCATCACCACCATCAATCCAGATCAGACAAAAAATGATCAAAAACCACCTGGCAAAGAAAATCACCCATAACATGTGCCCTATGTGATAAACCCAACCATTTGGTAAATGAATTCCACGAACTGAGTAAGTTCAATGACATATTTCTCTTGATGTTACACTTACGAAGAAAGATGAATAATGAGAAACTGGCTGCAAAGTAAAATCTTCGTATGAAACATGGTTAGCGCGAGCCTCTGAAGAGCGACGACAGGATTGAAACCCTGCAAAACGCTGAGCTCGGCTCGGCAAGCTAGCCTGCGGAATCGACCAATATAAGACAGATCTGCAATGGAGCTCTCACCTGATTCACTCCATGCACAACTCCGGGGGGGGTTCGACCCCCCCTTCTTTTACGCCTTTCATTTTCGGCAGCATCCCTATGGAAACCCCCAACTTCCCTACCAGCTCCAGATCTGAGGGAACCAGCCACGAATCGGAGCCAAAAGGAACTGAATCAGCGGGGCACAATCCCAATCGACACAGCGAGCAAGAATCGTCCCCATGCAAGCCCATCTCAAAGGAAATACCAAGACTAATCATTGAAGATCCATGGATAGACGAATATAGAGACCACATGAGCAAACACGCCCTGATCTGCAGATTCATGGGGGTTCGACTGAATGAAAAGGCTCTATGCTGGTGGATAAACCAGAAATGGAAACCCAAAGGGGATTTCAAGCTCCAGCTGGGATCGAGAAGCTTTTTCACTGTCATCTTCGCCCACAAGGAAGACCGAGATCGTATCTTCGAAGGAGGACCATATTTCTACAACTCTGTCGGACTATATCTCATGTACTGGAGGCCAAACTTCGCTCCAGAACAGGAGGATTTCAAAAAAGTTCCAGTATGGATTTGCCTTCACTCTATGCCTGTGGATTATTGGAACAAGCGATTCTTGGAGGTCATAGGAAACAAGTTGGGAGTCTTCATCAAAGCCTCAGATCTAACATCACAAGGTAAGTACACGGCTTATGCTAGAATCTATGTTTACTTGGATATTTTAGGACCCCTCCTAGGCCATATGGAGCTGATACACAGAGGAGTGCACTGGAAGCAAACCATTGATTATGAAAATATCCCATTCAGATGCCGAACCTGTCGCCAGCATGGACATCTCAGCCACGGATGCCCTATCAATCAATCATAGCCCAAAGCACAACAGGAACAAGGGGAAACTCCAGCTCCTGGCTTCACCCCCGTTTCAAGAAATAATAAAGGGAAGAGAGGAAAAAAGGCTCCAAAACAACCCACCAACACTACCCCCACCAATAAGACCCCAACCCAGCAAAATAACTTTGAAATTCTGGGCAATCTTGATTCATCGGAGCACCCAACAGCACCTCAGGCCCCCACTGATCATAATCTAACAGATTCAAGCCAACCCATGCCTACCACCAAAGCCCTAAGCTCAATCTCTGACCTAATCCATGCCCAGGCACCGCAACACCATCAGGACTCCTCTTCCCTCTAGAATACCACCAGCCAAACCTCAAAGCAAACCCAGCAAAGCATAGAAATGCATTTAGATCAGCCCTCCACAACCCCCTCAAGCAATCCTCTGGAGGAGATCCTTGGTGATATAGATCTTCAAAAGGTCAATGAGCAATGGTCCAAATTAGGAGTCGATTCCATTCCTCAAGACCATTTGGAGAAGATAGAAATGGCCTACTTGCAGCTGGAATACGTCAACCAGAATGCAGCCAAAAGGCAATGGGGAAATAGCAGCCAAACAGGAATACAAGCCAACATGGACCTGGATCAATATAAACCACAGGGACTAGGCAGGAAAAGAGGGCGCAAATCCACAAGACAGCAGATACAAGAGCTGGGCAGACGCCTAATTAATGAGGGGAAAATCAGGGCATTGGTACTTTCTACTCCAAAGACTGCTCAATGAAAATCACAACTTGGAACATCAGGGGGCTCAATGGTACCTCCAAAAGAAGGATCCTGAAAAATCGCCTATTCTCGCAGCACCCAGACATTGTCCTACTACAAGAATCCAAATGCTCTTCCAAGAGCATGGAAACTCTCAAAAAACTTGTTTCCAACAGTCATCAATGCATCAGCATAGATGCAATCGGGCAAGCAGGAGGGTTGATCACATTCTGGAACAAAAGCAAATTCATAATACAAAATTCTCTGTCCACCAAGCACTCTCTATCTGTGATTTTTAACATGCCAGATTCAGGGCAATTGATCTGCGTTACCAATGTATATGGACCCCAACGACTTCAGGAAAAGTTGGAGATGCCGCTAGACCTGGATGAAGTCAAACAACACCATGGGGTAGATCACTGGATTTTAGGAGGAGACTATAATATGATTACCAATCTAGCAGAGAAAAAGGGAGGACTACAAAGACTGGATAAGGACTCGGAAGCATTCAACACTTTTATTGCTGCTTCCAAACTCATTGACATCCCCACCATCAATGGTCTACATACCTGGAACAATAAGCAAGGAGGAAACCGACAGATAGCTTCAAGGCTTGACAGATTCCTCATGTTGGAATCCATTCAGCTGCAAAACATAGACATGGAGGTCAACATTCTACCCATAGGGGGATCTAATCACTGGCCAGTGCAGATCCACTTCACCAATTTGGATAAACCCCAAAACAAACCTTTCAGATTTGAGGCCTTTTGGACAGAGCACCCATCATTCATGCAAAATATACAAAACTGGTGGACTCAAACCACCATAAGGAGTGACAACATCATGTACATAATCCAGCAGAAGCTCAAAACCATAAAGACCAACCTCAAAAAATGGAACAAAGATACCTTTGGCGACATAATGCAAGCCAAAAAAGAACTCGAGGTAAAAATGGCAAACCTCCAACAAACTTTGATCACAGAAGGGCCCAATGAGGAGCGGAACACTCAAGAATCGATTCTGCAAAGGCAATGGGAAGAAAGACTAAAACAGGAAGAGCTACTGTGGAGACAGAAATCGAGAGTGCAATGGTTAAAACAAGGCGAGCGCAACACTAGCTTCTTTCACAAGTCTACCATCCAGAATAGAGCTTTTAATCGCATCCTATCCCTCAAAACTGCAGATGGCGATCAAGTCTTCTCAAGGGATCACATCGGATCTAAGCTCAACTCCTACTTCACCTCTCTTCTCAGTGAACCCCTTCAAGATCGATCCCAAGCCATAAAGGAAATTTTGGGGGCCATACCCAGCTTAGTTACAGAGGATCAAAACGCCCTGCTTCTAAGAGAGTTTACTGAACAGGAAATTGAAGAAACCGTCTTCTCCATGGCCACGAACAAGGCCCCTGGACCTGACGGATTTACTATTGAATTCTTCAAGGCGTGCTGGCCCATCATTAAAGCTGACCTTCTTATTCTTGTAAGAAACTTTCACAGAACCAAGAAAGTCCTTCCTGCCATTAATGCCACTTTCCTTACCTTAATTCCCAAATCGAACCAGGCTGACTCCCCTGATAAGTTCTGCCCCATAGCCCTTTGCAATGTCCTCTATAAAATCCTTTCCAAATTGATGGCTGACAGACTTAAATCCATCCTCCCCTCAATCATTTCTCAAGAGAAAACTGGCTACGTCGAAGGAAGACAGATCACTGACAGCATAATCCTCACCCAGGAAGTATTGCACTCTCTCAAAACAAACAGATCTCCAGGCATGTTAATCCAGCTTGATCTGTCCAAAGCCTTTGATAGAATCAGCTGGCAATACATGAAAGCAATCCTCCAAGCTTTTGGATTCAGCCAGCTATGGACAAACTAGATAATGGAACTGGTTTCAGGTGCCTTCTTCTCTATTCTGCTAAATGGAGGACCCCTACAACCCTTCAGTCCATCCAGAGGTATTAGACAAGGAGACCCCCTGTCTCCTTTTCTCTTCATCATAATGGCAGAAGGGCTAGGAAGATCCTTAACCAAGGCAAAGTAGCAGAACCAACTCAAAGGAATCAAACCGATACACTAGGTCATTTACTGTCATTATGTTTCATTTCATTTACAAAAATCAGTTTTAGGGTTTTAGTCTCAATAGGTCTAGGGTTTGTCATCATGGTCATCCAAAACTCAATAAAAGGTCAGCGGGCACATGGAGAGGTTTTATAAGTTCATAGAATCATAAATTCACTGATGATATGCTCAATAAATGTTTTTTTACCTCAAAACTTTGTTTTGAGGTGAAAACAAATTTTTTCCATTTTATGTACAAATTTCATGTAATTTAAAGTGTTTCTATATGTAATAAGTTCAGTAGCTGCTCTTGGTCACCTTGCCAACTCCAACCACTACAAAAAAAAAAGCACCAATGCATCAGTCCATCAATTGATCAAGAAAAGTCAAACTTCAAATGAAAAACAAAGTTTTTGAGAAAAAGTGACTAAGACTTTATAAAAGTGGGTTTGCAATGAGGAAAAATTAAAAGTGCATCCATTTATAAAGTGAAATTATGCTAGTCATCCATTTCATTGTGCAAAACATCTTTGAGGAGCCAAAATCGCGATTTAGAGGGTAATCGAGCAAAAGTGGAGGAAAACCCTGTTTCTGCAGCAAACTTGCCTAGCGTTGCACATCATATTGGCACTGCACATCAGCCAATTTCAGCCAGTGTTAAAATACAAAGGCACTGCGCATCAGGAGGGCACTGTGCATTGGGCCCAGTGTGCTGCGCATTGGCCAGGAAGGTTCCAAAATCATTCCAAATCACCCAAAACTCTCCCAAACGCTGCATTTCTCTCCTACAAGTAAGTTTTCATTGATCTTGAGCTAAATTTGGTCTTCTTCATGTTTTCTTCATGAGTTTTTCATCTTGAAAATCAAACCCTAGCTTGTCTTCATATATTTTCCTCTCATTGCAAAACTTTCACTCCATAACAAAATTTTTGTTGGGCATGGAATCCCCCCAAGGCATGTTTTAGGGCTCAAATCCCAAGTTTTGATTTGATATTGTTGTAACGACTCCACGAATTGCAGGCGCGGAGCGCGAAATGGATGATCGAGTCATAGGGTTGTTTTCCCTAGTCTTGTAATGTAATGTCGGCTTACCCATGGTCCGCGGACCATGGGATTGTATAAATAGAGTGAGGCTCTAAGTAGATAAGAGGGGAGAAGAATAGAGGATGGGCATGAAAGGCCATAGTGATTAAGTGGAAGTGTGAAGTGTGTCTTGGGTCATAGGGTAGGGGAAGGCTCTGAAGCTGAGTGCGTAGAGGCCTAGTAGAGTCCGTAGCTGAGTGTGCGGACCCCTACAGCGGAGTGCACAGGGAAAAGTAGAGTCTGTAACCAAGGAAGAAATTAATAAAGAGAAGTCTTATCTTAATTCTATGTATTTGTTCTTGGGTTAATACATGTTTGATATAATTTGCGAATATATTGTTTCTTTACTGCACGTACCTATATGAATGGTTTATTTTGTTAAGTATAACTTAAAGGATGCAAGTAGACTAAGATAATCAACTAACATTGGATTACTAGTAAGGACTTGGGTAATAACAGCTTCGGCCCCCAAGTAGGGCTGCGCGAAGGCGGCATCTCAGGCTACGAGGTAAGGGAAAGTGCGCATAGCGATGTGCACTCGGGATCGAACCGTAGACCCCTTTGAACTCATAAGACATCTCCAGGGTGCAGAAACTTGGTTCTAGCACCCTCCCATACTACTTCAGGTGAGACCTCAGTCCACACTCCGCAGACTATTGCCGAAAGGGCAAGTAGTACTGGGATTTGTTTGGCTAAATCACCTCTGAACCTGGATCAGGCCCCAATAAGCCAACAATTTTCAATCCCAAAGCCATTTCAAGGAGAATTTTAGTCAGGGAGAAATTCAGTATTATTTTTGGAAAATTTGAATGCAACTAAAAGAAATTCTTCCTATTTTCTCAAAAGATTCCAGCACCAAATATGAGTGAATTCACAGAACTTAAGATTTGGAAATAATTAAATTTAACTTTGCCTTTCGAGGACCATATATGAGTGAATTAACAAAACCTGAGATTTGGATTATGGAAACACTTAAATTTCACCTCATTTATTAGGATTGGAAGTTCCCTGAGATGCAAACATGTAGCATTAAAGATCTACTTTTCTTGTTTAAGGACAATGTTCAGATTATAAATAGTGATACAAGAATCCTTGTATACATGCTTGACACAGTTCTTTGGTCACAACTAATGAAATTGAACTCCATAAATACATAACAGACAAGGTAGAATGTAAGAGAGAATCTACTTTTCAACATATACTCTGACAAAAATAAACATCTATACAATCAAATAAAGTTGTCACCACACCAAACAAGGAATTAAAAACAAAAATAAAAATAGGAATAGGCTTTGATTGTTATGGTTACTCTAACAAAATGTTAAATAGGATCAATATGTTAATATGGAAAATAGTGTAGTTGATTATGATTTATTGAGCCCAAGGGGTTAGCCCAACCGAATGTCATTAATGTTACTGGGTATTTGGCTAGTTTTGTGTTGGCAAGTGCCCTGTTCGAAATCCCTTGGTTGAGGTACACTAGTCAATGCTAGTGGGTTTACCAAGGATGTCATCCATGAATGTGGGGAAACATCCATTGGGATTTCCCATAGAGTTTTTCTTGGAAAGAATAAAAATAGGATTTCCTAAAGAGAAATTTTGAGATGCATACAATGTACACCCAGTAAAATCAACTCTATAGAGACAAACCATAAAAGAAGGAAAAGTACAGATGCTTTTACCTATGTTCCCTTGTGAGTGTATGCTTCATGTGAGATTTTACCATGGAGATCACCTTATCCTTTGCACCTTCAACTTTGCGGACTCCATTTTCATGAGGTTTACTAAATTAAGTGCCAATGTTTAGATGATGATGTAAATTTTTACTATTTTTAGATAATCTTATACCCAATATCTCATTAGAAACACTAGGTGTTGGCAGCCTATTATTTCCAACATCCCTACATGAGATATCCTCTGTTATCCTTTTTGGATTTTCCAAATAGTTAGTAGTTGTAGGGATGTGTCTATCTTGAAAATAGCTAGTTCTCGATCGTACATGAGCAGTTAAGATTCTTCCACTCACAACACTTGACCTTGCATTGCCCATCAATTCTTATAAATCATTTTTTAATTACTAGAAGATGATCCCTACCAATGTCTTCCATATTTATGAGAATCAGTTGGTCCTATATTATCTTCTCTTGATGTTAGAGTATGTTCCATCATTGCCCATTCCTGATCAACATTAGATTTAACTGTATAATTTTCCATATCTAAAAAAGGGGCTAAATTACTTCTCCAAGCTGATTTATGAAAGAGAAGCAACCTGCTATTGGGTGTGGGTTGTACAATTGCATCAGTCCCATCTCTGGCCTCAAATCTATCAAGGGAAGAGATAGATGAAAACTGCTAAAAGCCTTTTCCTGGTACAAACCAATTGTCATGTAAATCCTATACACGCTCCTGCAGTATGTACTGACCTGAGAGAGTTTTTGTCCATACAATGGATACTTGGGATGTAGTCCCAGATACTTTTGTTTGCCTAAGTGAATCCCTTGCTGCATCTGACAGTTTAGGAGATGGATTTGGAGTGCTTCGTCAGAAAATCCTTCTATGAATTTTTCCTACATGAGTTGGCCTAATCTCTGCGAGAGGAGAATAAGAAGAAGAAGGTGGTTCTAAATTGAGCTCTAAGTTTATTCTTTCTACAACCATCCCAACTGGAGCATCTTCCACAAATCCTCTGATTCCTAAGCTTCATCCCCATTGTCAAAATCAAGCACAAAATCCTCAACATCTTCATCATGTGTGCTGGACTGTCCAGGCATAGATGTTTGATAGCCTTGACAATACCAATCTCCTTTAGGGATAGCCCTTCCAAGGCCAACACAATATGTATGATATGTTGAATCATAGCGATCACACAATAATAAAATATCACCATCACCAGCCTCATTACAATCTAAGAAAACTATATTTACATAGGGATCAAGAAATCCCATTACTTCTTCTTCTGAAGGTTGATATACCTACCAAACAGAACCAAATCATATAAGAAAATCATCCTTCAAATGTAGAACCAATTGCTTAAACTTCAACCCTACATATGAAAATAAATAATCATGCTTCGCAGGAAAGATAGTAAGATAAAGGCAAGGAAATATCTTTAAGAAATCCAACAAGGTGTTGCAGCTAGAAACTGATATCACCAAATTGTAAATCACCAACAAACACAAGGATTGATAGAATAAAAGGATGAAATAAAATGAACTAGACCCAGGGGAACTCAAATGTATATGTCTTTAAACATGAACCTATAAATTCAAAGAACCCTGATAAATAAAGATTATTGCTGCAAATAGAACATAAAATACTCCAAATAGTTATTGGGAAAATAACTAAATTTTAGCATTCAAACAAAGGCATAAACATGTTGTCAGATGGAAAAGTTGAAAGCAGTTAAAAACATCAGGCGCATGTTTCAAATCCAATTTCTTTCATTGAAATCAAGAAAACTACCATTGGAGTCCCAAGCTTGGATCCACTTCTCTATTGAATCTATTTATCTACTTGTCTACTCAATCTATTATAACTGCGCCAAATGGTGCCACATAATAAATAAATTGTAACTTCAATAGATATTTTCAAACAAAGGCTATCTGCTGGACATTGGAATGAGTGATGCAGGACCATCCCCAGTCCATTAGTGTTCTTGCATCACCAAAAAAGTGTTTAAATTCCAACATCTCATTCATGTTTAATCATCAATTTGTGCTTGTGAGACTTACATGAGCCCACATGAGATCACTCTTAGCTTCAACGACTACCACTTTAAACACGATACAATGTACTTAGTTTATTCACCCATTACACTGGAACCACAATAAAAACAAGAGGATTTGAGATGGCGAATTTTTGCTACTAGAGAAATAAGACAAAAACAAAGAGATACCGAAGTAATAGAAATACAGCAGGGTGCAATGGCATGGCATCATGGATCTTGATGTTTCCAGAAACATCTTGTTGTATGATGAAATAGAAATCAACTCCAACAATAATTAAGGCATTATTTGCAAAGGAGGAGAGCATTGAGAATGAAATTTTAACATAAACCAAAAATCACTAGGCTAAAGTGGAAGAATTCATTGAGGAAAACAAATTAAGAGAAGCAACAGACTCTCTCGAGAAGAAGGCAACGACTTCCACAAATGCAATTGAGCACAATAATTGGGAAAGAAGATCCTTGGAGCAGTTGAGGCATATCACTGGGCAATTGAGGAAGATCACTCCACTGAAAATGAAGGAGATTGTTAAGGAATAATCACTGAGCAACAAGAAGGGTAAATTCCTAGAAAGAGAACTAGCATGGAATATGTGCCTAAACAAGAAACCGTGCAACCCATTGTTGTGTGAGAAATAGAGTATTTCTTTTTATTCATCCTTTCTTAATCTCGTGCATGAGGATCAATTTCTGCTGCAAAGTGAATGTAATTGAGTAGCATCACTGTTATTTCACCGATTTACTTGAATGTTATAATACAAGTTCAGTGATAAAATCCTCATGTGGAATTGTTTGGCTTTTGTTTAGTGATGTACATTGATTGTGATTGACACCATCCACTGAGATGGGTAGTAAATTTTATTTCTTATCTACCTACAGAATATTAGTATGCATTTGTGCAGGTTTTGCATTTTCCAGCACCCATCAATTAGTATTAAAGTAGGAAGAACCTGCAGTGAGGCAAATCCAACAAAGGAGGGAGAAAAAAATTTAGGCGTTTCTTTTCTTTCAGGCAAAACCCAGCAACACTAGGGTTTGTAGGGTTTCTCTGATTTTGGGAATGGGAGGGTTTAAGTTTATTGTATGTCTGGTTCTTCTTATTGATTTGTGTTCCTCTGTATTGGTTGAATAGCAACCCCTTGTTTTAACTTATCATAATGGTCCCCTGCTCACTAGTAATCCTACTACGGATGTTCATTTGATTGGGTATTGCAGATTCAGACCTTCTCAGCATTCCATTGTGGCATATTTTGTTTAGTCCTTGGAAACCAGCAAGACCCTAGATCCCTCTTTGTATAGTTGGTGGAAAACCACTCATAGATACCGTGGTCAGTACAACAAGACCATTTCCATGGAAAATACAAGGCTAGGAAAGAAGAAGTTGGATGCTGGTTATTTCCTTGGCATATCTCTGAAGCGGAGCGAAATTATAGCTCTGGTGGAAGAGGAAATTGCTTCCAAAGCTCTGCTGGAGAATGGAAATGACGTGTATTTGGTACTCACGTCTGATGATGTTACTATAGAGGGCTTTTGCATTCTCCACAACTGCAACTGAGCACAATCACTGGGAAAGAAGATCCTTGGATCAGTTGAGGCATATCATTGGGAAATTGAGGAATATCACTACGCTGAAAATCAAGGAGATTGTTAAGGAATAATCACTGAGCAGAAAGAAGGGTAAACTCCTGGAAAGAGAACTAGCATTGAATCTCTACCTAAACAAGAAATCATGCAACCCATTGTTCTGTGAGAAACAAAGTATTTCATTTTATTATCCTTTCTTAATCCCGTGCATGAGGATCAGTTTATGTTTTAGAGTGAATGTAACTGAGTAGCATCACTATTATTTCACTAATTTACTTGAATGTTATAATACAAGTTTAATGATAAAATCATCATGTGGAATTGTTTGGCCTCTGTTTAGCAAAGTACATTGATTGTGATTGACACCATCCATTGAGATGGGTAGTAAATTTTATTTCTTATCTACCTACAATAGATTGGTGTGCATTTATTCAAGTTTTGCATTTTCCAGTACCCATCAATTGGTATTAAAGCAGGAAGAACCTGCAATGAGGCAAATCCAACAAAGTAGATTTTTTCCTCCCTCCTTTGTTGTAAATCCAACAAAGGAGATTCATGGGAGAGAAGCAACTCCAGGATGAGAATTGGTAAGATGATGTCTAGAATCCATTTGCGAAAAGAGAAAAATCATGGTATGTGGAGGAGTGGACGTGAATTGGAGAAGCATATATCGAAGAAATGAAAACATTACGGAGATGTTGAGAACAATTACTACAACACTGAAACCATAGAAATAGCCCAACTGAGAAAAATTATAGCCAAAGTAAATGATGGAAGTGAACATGAAGGGCAACAAGGAACCCTGAGAGAAGAACTAGAGGACTCTCTTTTAAAATAAAAATGTGATAGAAAACTTTAGGCTGCTAACTCTGTTGTCTATCTAGTGAAAGATCATTTGTTTATATAGATAGTCCGGAAAGGCCCATATATATATATATATATATATATATATATATATATATATAGATATATATATATATATATATATATATATATATATATATATATATATATATATATATATATATATATATATATATATATATATATATATATATATATATATATATATATATATATATATATCTATATATATATATATATATATATATATATATACCATTACAAGAGAGCTTAAAGACTAGAAATTAGAAGCTCAACATAAGAACGTCAATTGGAGCCCTATGAAGTTGGTGGGTTAATTTAGCAGCCTTCATCAGAAAATCTCTTCCACATTACAGGTCAACGCTATGGAAGGTGGAATAAAACAAAAATAACTTGATACATATGAGGATCATTATTTGAAGGAACAATTATCTACTAACACTATGGGATCATTAGTTATGGATCTAGTGATTAGTAGCAAATCTATGTTCTAACCAATTTTACAGTTCTCTTTCACTTTCTTTTTCTTGTCCATAAGTTTTTGCATAGCAACACCAAGGCACTTCTTCAGATTATTCACCAAGTATTAAGTGTTTTTTTTTTTGTATCGTCAAAAGAGCTATCATGTCTTGTTCGAAGCATAGACTTGACAAACAATAATGTGAAGAAAAGAAGTGCATCATGTTGTTTTGTCTATACCTATCATCCAGGAACAACTATAGGTCTGGGAGGAAGATTTATAAAAAAAAAGGCAGTGAAATTACTCATTATCCTTTGCAAAAAATAATCTTCAATTTAGCAACTTCTTAGCTCCAATATAATAAAGGCTATCAATTATACTCATGAAGAGATTATATGGAGGAAGATTTATAAAATAAAAGGCAGTGAAATTACTCACTATCCTTTGCAAAAATTAATCTTCAATTTAGCAACTGCTTAGCTCCAATATAGTAGAGGCCATATACTCATGAAGAGATTTTATTTCATGTATGCTTATGGATAGTAAGGCAATACGCCTGCCTACCCTTATGTGTGGTCTCAAAAAAATATCTTACTAACAATGGATCTTGTGATCAAGTGAAATAGTGCTAATGTCAATGATAAAGTGAGTGATTGAGTAAGATTGATCTTTGGTTATATGGTTGTGATCTTACTTCCCTCTTATACAACTAATTGCTGAACAATTCTAGATAGATAAGTATTCCTAAATGTATATATTAGTTTATTGAATTATTACTAATTTTTTATGGTTTATTTCATGGCTCAATTAATTTTTAGGTTTCCTCTCTAACTGCTTGTTTTAGCAGCATTTGTGATTTATGGATTTGTGATTAATGGAATGGTTGTGTGTATTTAGGTTGCATAAATATATAGTTTCATGCCTGTCAATAGTAAATAGTTAATAACAGAAACAATTCAGTTCAGTTACTTCGTAAATTTGTGTGAATTTGGGTTCACTTTTTGTGTGAATTATTCAGTTCAGTTACTTCATAAATTTGTGTGAATTTGGGTTCAGTTTTTGTGTGAATTTGGGTGGTAAACTGAAGTACCACATCCTCAAAGTGCACAGAAGTTATTGGGTATATTACATGCATGGACCAATACCATGTAGCTATGTTTGACATGCAGGCCCTAAAAATCTAGCTCCTATAAAATAAGAGAACTACCCACAACGAAACTGACATGCACCTATAAAAGGAACCAACATGATGGAATATGGCACATACAAATCTAGGGGCTGAAATGTGCTTAATTCACATTAGACGTCCAATGATCCAAATGACATCTGAACACATTCACTAATTTTAAGAGCTTTAGTAGGAAGGCATTAACATATGTAGAGCATCTAGCTCGGTGGGCCTTAGAGTTCGTGAGAAAGAGTGGATAGATTGCAGAGTATTGGCTTATTTAAGTTTTTATAGAAAATTTAAGTAATTTTTAGTTATGAATCATATAAGTTCTAAAGTAAATTCTACTAATTTTCATAATTTAATGGTTTATTTCAGTCTTTACAGAAAAATTAAGTAATTTTTAGTTATGAATCATACAAGTTTTAAAGTAAGTTCTACTAATTTTCATAATTTAAGGGCTGTTTCACTGATCCAAAAATAGAGAATGAATAAAAATAATAGGGGCTTATTGATGATGACATCACCACAGGGGTTCTAGAGCGTCATTTTTATTCCATTGGAGTCTAGTGAGGTGCGCAGTATTCTCATAACAGCCCTGGTGACCACAATGTTAGACATTTTGAACATCTAAGCCTCTCATTTGGATCTTTTGCATAATAAATGGCTTCCCAAAGTCATCAAATGCCAATGTTATCCCTGCAAACAGTAACAAAGTGCGGCACAAAGATTAAAGCATAAACTTAAAGGAAAGGATGAAAAAAATAGTGAATTTTGAACCAAAGATCTGAGGTGTGTGTACTCTTCCCTGTGTGGAAGAAGACTAAAAGTAGGGTGGAAATGCAGTGAGGTTAGAAATGAAACATACCTAGGTGCCATTAATGGACTGAATATCCAATGGTGGGGTTTGATATCAGTCTACTACTGGTAAAACCTTAATTCACAACTCTCTTCAATCTAGTTTTCCCTCCCGCCCTGTGAAAAGTGAAAATATGCTACTCATTTTCCCTCCACCTTATGAAAAGTGAAAATTTAATTCACAACTCCCTTCAATCTCATTTTCCCTCCGACCCTATGAAAATTGAAAATATCTACTCGTTTTCCCTCTGCCCTATGAAAAGTGAAAATATACTACTTGTTTTAGAACGTAAATGAAGATTGGAATTGGGAGGGCTTTGTTACATCAAAATTAAGGCTGATTTTTTTCAAAAATGTTAAAATTGCCCTCCCTTAAAAACAATAAATACAATATTTATCTAGTATATGTGGAGTACTAAAGAAGGTATGTTTTTGGTAATTATTTCAGTATCTTTTCATTAGAGCTTACAAACCTTTTGCATCATGAACTAGGAAAATGATAAGGGATTGTAATAAAACTTGTGAGATTAATGTGCAAAACGAAAACACTGACAATTGTCATTTTCTTATGCAGGAAGAAGGAAAAAAGAAAAGCTGCCGTTCCAAAGGAGAGGACAAGGACGGGTTAACCGTTGTCCCTTTGATGGGGAACCGTATGCAAACAAGGCAAAACAAATCAAAGCAAATTAGCCCTGGAAAGGAAGTGGAGATATCGGCTCGGCGCAAGAAAGAAAAGAGATAACTAAGGACTAACGGTTCAGCGAATCCCTTAGGATCCCTTGATCTTGAGGGATCGCTGCTTTAACTATTTTTTGCACCTAGACATCTCTGCCTTCACCATTATAAAAGGGGCAGCACTGTTAGCTCGAGGGGTCTGTCGAGTCCTTATGTTTTATGTAATTTCTCTGAAGATTGAAACTTTGATCATCGAGTCTCGTTGAGAACTGATCTACTGTAATTCCATCTTATGCATTAATACAAACTCGGTTGCTATTTCATCTCTGAGTCTGGAATAACTTCAAGCGGTGTACCCCTGGAGGCTAAGGGCCCGGCCCTGGAGGACACTTGCTCCTGTACTATTACGTTTGGTTTATGTGTGGTTTGCTTATCAGTGTTATTTGGTAATCTGATATGTTTTGTTAGTTTACATCACATGCTCTGTTATGTTTGATTTGTTAAAGTTTTTGAAGACAGAACCATTGTATTAACTTTGCAACATATTATTGCCCTTTTAAGCACTATATAGTATCGCCGGTCGTTACAGAATATTGTTGCTATTCAATTACAGAGCCTCTGTGTTGTGCACTTATTCATTGATATTACGGAATTCATCTTAGCGATTATGTTCTTTGCAATTGTTGGATCTATAGACATTGCCGTTCCATTCTGAAACACAATTGTAATCTCTTATAACTGAGATTGATAACTAGTTTACCAAGATCAAGTTACTATTATGGTGTGCCGTGTGCATATATGTTTTCCAAGCGATGTTCTATAATTCATCATTAATCAGTGTTGTTCCATTTTGGTGTGTTGTTCAATTCGTCCTTAAGAGTGAAGGATTGCCATTTGATTCCTGTAGGTCACGATTAGTGCATTTGATCTTGTAGATTAAGGTGTTCCTGCTTGTTAGACTTAATTGTTGTTACAGTTTCCTATTTGCTGTTCCATTTCAGGTTTGCTGTTCTATTCCTTATTTTCTGTCCCATTTCTTATCTGCGATTCCATTTCCCGTCATTTGTTATTTTGGTGTGAAGAACGATCCAAGGCTGTAGTGAGCACTAACATTTACCGTCCGGCTCCCAGATCCATGATCTATTCTCTGATTTACTTTAGTTCCATCAGTTTACAAAGGGATGAGTTACTGCTACTGAACCCTTGACTGATAAATTGCTTAGTTTTCTGAATGTGTGGTTTAATCTTTTGAAGTAGTTTGCTGTAACAAGCATCTGTTTACTCTTGTATTTTTAAGCACTGTACTACTAGCATTACTCTGGCAAATGATAGTCTCAGACTGAGACACTCTTTGAAATAACAAAACGTTCCTAGATTGACAAACTAATGTGAGGTAATTAGAGGTGAAAGAGACCCTTTTTATAGCTCGACATTTTGGCGTCATTGCCGGGGAAAGAGTGTAGCCATTTGTTCTTTTTCAGAGTAGTGTGAGAACCTACTAGGGAAGAATTGGGTTTTAAAAACGGAAGGTAAGAACCTACGTGTGGAGCATGTAATAGCCCTGCTCCTTTGCCTGCTTTCCTACAGATTTGTTGCTGTTTTGTTTGGGTAGAATCTAGCAGTTGATTTGTGTGCATGACTAAGCAGAAAAAGCCAGAAAAGAATCCCAAACCTCTACCCAAGCCAAAAAAGCTAAGGGGCTGGTGACCCTTGGCCGATCAACCTTCATAGACGAAATATTCAAGAAAGCGGAATCTCAGCCTTTAGTAGGACCCAGAAAAGTTATTTCTAGACAACCTACTAATTCCCTTCAAGCCACAGGATCACCATCTGTAGCCTTTGGTGAGGTGCATAGTCAAACTAAAGTGCAGGACTTTCAAGAAACTGAAAATTCTACTCCATAACTATTGCAAGAAGGGAATTTTAGCAATCTTTATGAAGGAGGAGGAGAGACAGGGGAAACTGAGGAACCGAGGTCTCCTCTTGGGAATACTCAGCCATTGAAAAGACTAGACAAGGGAAGTGCTGCAAAAATCATTGTTGAAGAAACCCAATCTCCTTAGACATTAGGCGCTCTCATTATCCCAGATAGAGGAAGTGCTATTAAAACCATTCCCGTTAAAGCCATTCCTTCTCAACCTAGGAATACCCTCCTAGATATTCCAGAAGGTTATTGGCATATATTCGACCAAATGGCTCAAAACCGGCCAAACACCCAAACCTCTACATTGCAATACCCCATAGTGGATACTGCAGCAAATGCGCCCATGAAAGCAATCCCTCTTCAACATATCCCTACATTCCACGGTCTTACATCAGAAGATCCGAATGCATTTCTATTTGAGTTCGATGTGCTGTGTAGGGGATATGATTACACCACCGACCCCCAGAAACTAAAATTATTTCCCTCTACATTAAAAGGGGTTGCCTTAAGATGGTTTATGGGATTAGGTGGCGGGGTTATAAATAACTGGGATCAAATGAAAGAATCTTTTCTAAAAAAATATCAGGACTATTGCAGGTCTAGAGAACTGAAGGACGAAATATTCCAGATGGTAGCTAGACCAAATGAAACATTAGAGGAGTATGTGGAACGTTTTCAGTATAATCTTCAAAGATCTCCTTATGCATCACTACCTTTACCTGATAATGTGTTAAAAACAACATTAATTAGGGGCATGAAGGAACAATGGATTGAAACATTAAACATTATGGGAAAAGGAGATATTTATCAAGAAAATTTTGTTGACATTATTGATTTATGTATCAGGAGCTCG
The DNA here is from genome assembly GCA_031772625.1 of Pinus tabuliformis. Classification (NCBI taxonomy): domain Eukaryota; kingdom Viridiplantae; phylum Streptophyta; class Pinopsida; order Pinales; family Pinaceae; genus Pinus; species Pinus tabuliformis. The sequence goes on along the minus strand of CM062817.1, from coordinate 171,659,022 downwards.
AGAGGCAGCACAAGATTAAAACTGGCAGAACATGATCGGTTTGTAAGAGATAATAAAATTTTGACAGAAGGAGTAACGCATGCAGAAATTGGAAATTTATTGGAAAATTTTAAAACTGATATACTAGGGACGCTAACTACACAACTTGATGTTGTGCAGGCCAAGCAAAAGCAAATGGAGGTAGAGCAGAATTTGGCAATCTTCTGTCCCCGATGTAGGAAGAAACATAGCCATAAGGAGTGTCCACTAGATGCAGCTCGAACATGCGCCATCTGCACAAAAGATCAGCTTACAGAAAGCTATCCCTCACTTCCCGGATTAAAAGCGGTATATAAGGAAGCAGAAGAAGAGCCAGAATCAGTGTATCTGCTCAACCAACGCCGTCAGTGGCAGCCGCGACAGTCTGGTATGTTTTCGGACCCAACCTCTTCTTTTCAGTCTCCATAGTATAATGCTCAACAATATAATATGTGGCAAAATCAACCCCCGTTTCCAAATTGGTCACCACAGTCGTTTCCTTCATCAACCCCGTGGCTGAATCAGGCAAGCCAATCTAGTTGGCCGAATTTTTCCTATGCCCCACCATATTGGCAAAATAACCCATGCCCAGCACAATGGACTCCCCCTACTTCAAAAAGTTCAGCCTGGCAGACAAATTGGCAAAGACCGATGCATCAGCCAGTAGGAACCATGCCGCTACCTCAACCTACACTGCCAGCCTTACAACAAAATCCCCAGTCTAATCTGAGACCGCAACTCCCAGCCCAACCCAATCCCAATCCAAATAATAGACCGGTCCAATCTGTCCAAATAGTAGAAACATCAGAAATAGGAGCTGATCTGAGGGGGTGTAATGATCTTCAGCTAAGATCTGGGCGTATTATTGAAACTGAGGGAGATAAGACAGCCCATGTTGAAAACTAGTTACCCAGAGAACACCTGTCACAAGAAGAGGATGTGAAAAAACAACAAACTTATAACCAAGCAATCACATCCTCTCCCCCGTTCCCAGAATGATTAATCATATCTCGACCTACACAATATCCTGATTTTGACATTCTGGGAGAATTACAAAATTTGTACATAAAAATTCCATTCCTCCAAGCCATTCAAGATATCCCGATATATGCAAAGACTATCAAAGAATTGTGTGTAAAGAAACCAAGGAGGAATGCAGCAAATAATCCAAGAGTCCAAGTAGTTGGTACTCTATCTGACTTATTATCGAGAAAAGAAGCACCCATTAAATACGAAGACCCAAGAAATCCAATAGTCACCATACAAATTTATGGTCAAACCTTCCCTAATGCCTTAGTTGATCTAGGAGCTACAATCAACATCTTAACAACTACTACTTGCCAAAAGCTAGGCAATACATCTGTAGAACCCACCTCTACCTTGCTAGAGCTGGCTGACCGATCTGTGGTTAGGCCAGAGGGCACAATACATGATGTCATGGTATCTGTTGACTCCTCGGAATATTCGACCGATTTTCTGATAATAAATCCCAAAAGCCGACTTGATGGACACTCATTGATTTTAGGTAGACCTTGGCTTGCAACTGCCGATGCCTATATTGGCTGCTGACAAGGCAATATGACCATAACGAGGGGAGCGAATATCAAGAACTTAGCCTTATATCCTCCAGCACAACCAAGTGTCACAATGATCAAAACTAATAAGCACCCTGTATCATACCTTACTGACAACATTAGATCTCCATTAACTATATAAGAAGCCTTTGATTTTAAAGATCAGACAGAGGACAATGCCATTAATAAATTTATTAGTCAAACTGAATTCAGATCCTGCACACAGTGTCACATGATAGAGGCAGCATTCAATAATGAATTAGAAGAAGATCCTCTTAAAGATCCACATGATCAAACAATACATGTTACCTCTGTTGCAAATAGTAAAATTGTGGAAATCGAACCGGGAAAAACCTTAAACATTAATGCCAACCTCACCTCCGAACAAGAAATGAAGCTCATCCATTTATTGAGGACATATAAAGAAGCATTTGCATGGGACTACCCTAATATGAAAGGAATTGACCCCCAATTATGTACCCACCACATTTACATAGAAAAAGATGCAAGACCTGTCCGCCAGCCTCAGAGGAGACTTAATCCTCATCTAAAAGATGTGGTAAAAGCTGAACTTCAAAAACTTTTAGATGTCAATTTCATCTATCCTATCTCCGATAGTAAATGGGTCTCTCCACTTGTGGTAGTACCAAAAAAGAATGGGAAATGGAGAATTTGTGTGGACTACAAAGAACTAAATAAAGCAACACAAAAAGACCACTTCCCTCTCCCATTTATCGACCAAGTATTAGACACTTTGGCAGGAAAGAAATTCTTTTCTTTCCTGGATGGCTTCAGTGGATACAATCAGATTCAGATTGCCCCTGAAGACCAAGACAAAACCACTTTTACTTGTCCGTGGGGAACATTTTCCTACAGAGTTCTACCTTTTGGCTTATGCAATGCTCCTACCACATTCCAAAGGGCTATCCTCAGCATTTTTGCAGACTTAATAAATGAAGGACTTGAAGTATATATGGATGACTTTACACTGTATGGAGACAATTTCGATCCAGCATTGGACACACTGGAAAAAGTCCTACAACGCTACATTGCTACCAGGCTTTGTTTAAGCCATGAAAAATGCTATATGATGATGACTGAAGGACTTATTCTAGAACACTATATTTCAGCAGTTGGCATTTAGGCAGACTCAGCCAAAATCCAAATAATTTTGCTTATTCCCACTCCTACCACTCAAATGGAGGTACGTAGTTTTCTTGGATTTTCTGGTTATTATAGGAGGTTTATAGAACATTTTTCACATATTGCTTCACCTCTATATGCACTAACTGGTAACGTTGATTTTCTTTGGACAGAAAAATATGAACATGCTTTCCAGGATCTGAAGAAGATTGTGTCCACAGCCCCAGTCCTTCGAGGACCAAATTGGGATTTGCCATTTCAGATATCATCTAATGCCTCAGATACAGCCATTGGAGCAGTCCTTGGGCAGGAAGAGGATAAAAAACCATATGCAATTTATTATAATAGCAAAAATTTATCCCCTGCTGAACTAAATTACACTGTTACTGAGAAAGAATTTCTAGCTGTAACACATGATGTCAATAAGTTTAGACATTACATTACTGGATATCCTGTTATCTTGTATACAAATCATTCTGCCATCAAATATTTAGCAAACAAGCCTATCACAAATGGAAGAATAACTAGATGGCTGATTTTATTGTAGGAATTTGATATTATAATCAAGGATCGACCTAGAAAAGAGAATCCTGTAGCTGATTTTCTCTCAAGAATGCCAAAGCCAATCGATGCAGCAACAGTTGAAGATCAATTTCTGAATGAGCATCTGTTTTCTATGGCTGTTCAAACACCCTGGTATGCTGATGTTGCCAATTACCTAGCAGTAGGTAAACTACCGAAACATATAACCCCTAATGAGCGGAAACAGATTGTTCAGAGGGGTGCTCGATTCTCATGGGTTGGAGGCTACCTGTTCCACACAGGGGCAGATATGCATATCAGAAGATGCATTTGAGAGGATGAAATCTTCGACATTTTAAAAGCCTGCCATGACGGACCATGTGGCAGAAATTTCGCTGATCGCAGAACTGGACATAAGGTGCTGCAAACAGGGTCTTATTGGCCTACAATTTTCAAAGATGCAAAGAAATTTGTCCAAGCTTGTGACATTTGCCAGAGAGCAGGACGCCCTGGTCAGTCCGATGAGATGCCCTTGAACCCACAGTTAGTCATTGAACCATTCAAATGATGGGCCCTTGATTTCGTCGGACCAATTAACCCACCCTCAAACCAGAAAACATATATTCTGGTGGCAACAGAATATGTCACCAAATGGGTTGAGGCAGAGGCGTTACCGAGAGCTACAAAAGATTTTGTCATACAGTTCTTGTTCCATATATTTCTGCGTTATGGCCTTCCAAGAGATATAATTACAGACGGTGGACCATAGTTTGCTGGGAACAAAATAGCTGCAACACTCAAAAACTATCATGTCCAGCATAAAATCACTACTCCATACCACCCACAGGCAAATGGTCAGGTAGAAAGCAGCAATAAAATAATAGAAGCAATCCTAACAAAAACAATTGTGTCACATAGACATGATTGGGCTGCCAGACTACCAGAGGCATTGTGGGCTTACAGAACAACATGGAGAAGTACCACTGGTTACTCACCTTATCAATTAGTGTTTGGCAAGCAACCCATTTTTCCCATAGAATTCGAAATCCAAACACTGCGAACAACACAGGAAGTTGGCTTAGATTTAACTGAGGCACAGATTAATCGATTACAGCAGATCAATGAGCTCGATGAAATTAGGCTCTCTGCACTCCAAAATACTGCACTTATCCAACAATAGCGAGCTAAATGGCATGATGCTCTCATTAAAAATAAAGTCTTCCACGAAGGAGACTGGGCACTTTTGTACGATTCCAGGTTTCAGGACTTTCCCGAGAAACTCCAGACTCATTGGTTGGGACCATACGAAATCCAGAAGGTACATGACAATGGTACTCTTACTCTAATCACTATTGACGGTTCTAGATATGCCTTCAAGGCAAATGGCCACCGAGTTTGCCTTTATCGCAAACCACTCACTCGGGAGTCCTTCTGCCAGTAGCTACGCCAAGACTCTGATATGGAAATTTTGGGGGAGGGAGAGAAGTCTTCCTCACCTGTGATTCATTAAGTAATTTATCTCTTTTCATAGTTTGTACATAATTTCTTTTGTTTTGGTTTTGTACATATTTTTGAATCAAATGCTTTGCCGTTACTTTTTGAAGCAGCAGTAATGTTATTATTTTTGCTATTCCTTTTCTCAAAGGGACAGCATTTTCGTTCTATTGTTCCTTTTTCAAAAGAACAGCACCTATTGGATCAACCATCATTTTGCTTTAATTTTGTTCTTTTTCTTTATTTTTGCTTTCTGTTGTTCCTTTTCCAAAGGAACAGCACTTTTGCCTTTTGCTGTTCCTTTTCCAAAGGAACGACATTTGGGTGTTTTGCTGTTCCTTTTCCAAAGGAACAACATTTTCAATTTTTGTTGTTCCTTTTCCAAAGGAACGACACTTGGGTGTCTTGCTGTTCCTTTTCCAAAGGAACAACATTTTTTATTTTTGTTGTTCCTTTTCCAAAGGAACGACATTTCTGCGTTCTGCTGTTCCTTTTCCAAAGGAACAACATTTTCGATTTTTGCTGTTCCTTTTCCAAAGGAACAACATTTTCGATTTTTGCTGTTCCTTTTCCAAAGGAACAGCATTTCTGCATTCTGCTGTTCCTTTTCCAAAGGAACAACATTTTCGATTTTTGCTGTTCTTTTTCCATAGGAACGACATTTGTGTGTTTTGTTGTTCCTTTTCCAAAGGAACAACATTTTCGATTTTTTTTATTCCTTTTCCAAAGGAACGACATTTGTGTGTTTTGTTGTTCCTTTTCCAAAGGAACAACATTTTCGATTTTTGCTGTTCCTTTTCCAAAGGAACGACATTTGTGTGTTTTGTTGTTCCTTTTCCAAAGGAACAACGTTTTTGATCTTTGCTGTTCCTTTTTCCAAAAGGAACACCACTTGTATTCTTTTGCTCTTCCTCTTTGAAACAGCAACAGTCTCATATTCCTTTTACTTATGCTTACTTCCCTTGCTGTTTTAAATTAAGGATGCTTACTTTTCATGTTCTTTCAAGTCTTTTGGAATACAGTTATGAACTTATGCAATGGATACAAAATCACAACATACTGAAATCAGGTGAATTATAAAATCGTTTTTTTTATAAGAAACTGCTCTGAAGTGGTAAAAGGACAAAGGGAAGGACACACTTACCCATTATCTTTCGCTGTCATTGTTTCACTAACTCTGCTCTGATTGGTTATCTTTATCATGTTGGTTCTTTTTAAATCCTCTTTGATTATTATTCAGGAATAGGAGCAAAGGGTTTATATCTTTCTATTGAGATGTTAAGACTTCTTCCACCATGCCTACTCTTAAGGAGTGTTGAACCACCCTTTGTGTATAAATGGGAAAGTACTTTATGAAAAAGAAAGAAAAAGAGCAAACTGACTTGTTTATATAAAGAGGTCAAATTCAGGATTGGGGGTCTCATCAAGAGCCAGCCTACCATGATCATGAGGAAGAAAGTGAAGTGGCATTCCCACTATGGCCACCACACCAAGGATATGGTCCAAAAGGTATATCAAATAAAGAACTCTTGGAATAGGAGCTCTCATCATGAGCCGGCCTGCCCACCTTTCGCTCCTTCCTCGTGAATGGCATTATGTCTAACTAGTCACCAAGCCAGCATAATGGCCTACATTTTGACATCACACAACACTTCCTAAGCATACACAAAGGATCATGGTTCCATGGGTGAAATAAACAACTCTGCCAAGGTTATGGACACCTGTCGGCAGCAGAGCACTATTAATGGTATTGAAGTCACATTATTTACACCAATAGGTAGTTATTAGCACCCTTCTATTTCTTATACCTTAGTAATCAATCACATAAGACGGATGTATATTATTTTCCAAACCATACAATGCATGTAAATCTATTATCACCAATCATGACAGAACAATTGACAATGACCGAAAGAGACTTGGTATGTACGACAGATGTCCTATCCTCCCATTCTTGCATCATATCACAGCAGTCTCTTACGTATTAAGCGATCCAACTTGACACCTCGATTTCGGTAATCTGCTACTTTTGTAAACATGGCATATTGCCATACGTTGTTCCTTTATGACTCTGCTTCAGAACAGAATGGCACGTCGCTCCTTTATTTGACGGCCAGGACGGCCTATCACATTGCGGGGGGGGAGGTTAACCTCATCATTCCTTGGATGACGTGTCAGACCGCTATTCGGGAAACTGCGTACTTGGGAATAGCATGGCTCAATGGTATACTATTTTTTTATTTTTTGCATGACTTGCTGTTCCTAAGCCATTTCCATTGTATACTCTGCAGCATTAGATTTTGAATGAGTCTTGCATCTATCAGCCTCTCTGTGTTTTAACAGCATGAACAGCTGCTGTTCCTGTCAAAATTCTGAGATTTTATAGCAAAACCATAAACATGAGAGGAAGACCAATTTGGAGAGAACCGCAGGTGTTAACAGTCTCTGATGCTGCACGGGAAATCCTGGCAAGAGCCGGGTGGCTAACTTATCTCAATCGCTTACAGGAATCCAACGAGACTGTAGCAATTGAATTCTTGCAGAACTTGCAAGAGGATCACTCCATAGTGAGGGGGAGACACATAGCAGTCACCGATGACATAATCGCAGAGGTCTCGGGACTGCCAGCCACTGGACCTGTATGGACGCTAAAGAAGGAGAGATTGTAGAAGATTATAGAAACCTTCCAGGAGGAAGGCCAGAGCCTGACAATTAGAGGAAAGGGGGTTCTGCCAGCAGCATTAGGAGAACCGTGGGTAGAATTGGCAAAGACCATTCAAATCTACATCACCTGTGAAGGAAGAAAAGACGTGGTAAGACCACGGCACTTTAAACTTTTAGCTGTGTTAAAGAAAAAATGCTTTGTAAATTTACCTACATTTTTGAATTCATTACTGCATGATGTTGCACGGAGCATGAAAAAGGCACAGCATGTAGAATCAATTGTTAGCCATCATGGGTTGATATGGTCAATAGTCAACCATAGCCTTACCCAGCAGCAGAGCAGCTGGGAAGAGCTAATTGCCCTGATAGATGGAGGATTGCCCACACCATCCCCAAAACATAAACATGCCACCAGTACACCTGAGCATCCAGAAAAACGAAGGAAATCGGTCCGACTAGCACGACTACGAGGAAGGCTGGAGAAGCCCCAAGGAAATACCAGCCAACTGGTAGAGATAGAAGATACAGGGGATAAGCAACCCCCACAATTAGAAGGAGAAGACAATGAGAAAGTAATGCAGGAAAACGAGGAAGGAGAAATGGAGGAAGAAACCAAGCAATCTGAGCAGGAGGAGGAAACGGAATAGCAGGAAGGCAACCCAGTGCAGGATCCATTGAGAGAAGATGAATTGGCCAAAGTTTTGGCCAATATGGGTGAATATGGCCAATCTTCCAGCCCATCAGATTTCCATGCTGAAGAGGAACGAAAAGAACACTCTGCTCAGTAGGGAAATGCACCTGAAGAATCACATGCAGAGGAGGTAGAAGAGGAGAGTCAGCTTGTTCATGATGAAAACATGAGAAGAGATGAAAAACATGAACAATCCGTTCCTAGCCAGATGGCACCAAAAGAAACTCCGGAAGAAGGGGGGGGGCAGAAAAGGAAGTCACCCAAGAAATAACAGAACCAGCGAGGGTTCTTGCCCTGGAGCAACCAGAGCAGAGCAACAAAGAAGCACCCCAAAGAGAAAATCAAGGAACTGATCATAGTCCAGGCCGCAGTGAACAATTTGCTGTTCCTTCTATGGAAATTGAGGAAATTAAGAAATTACAGAAAGAACAGCAAAGACTACTGAATGTAATAGTTCAACTTCGACAACAGATTAGGATTTTGAAAGCAAGGAAAAGGGTAAAAAGGACTTCGAGAAGGAAACATGCAATTACTCCAGCAAAACCCCTCAAGACAAAGGATCCGAGGACCAGAGTCCATCCTGCTATTCAAAACCCTATCGAAAAGCGGGCTGCTCTTCCAAATGTTGTTGAGAAGCAGACTGCTATTCAAATTCAAAAGGAACAGCATTTGACTATTACCCACGTTGAGATACAAACGGATGATATATTGACCTGCGATAAGGAAATTCAGACAGAGGCACCACCCTCAGGAGTGATAAGGGCCATGAACGCAAGACAACGCAATAGGAAAATTTAGGTAAAACTCCCGGTCTCCACCGCCGCATGGGAAAGAGATCCGAGAACGGTAACCCTACAGGAGGGTTTGACGCAAGCTCAGTAAGCAGCAAAAAAGCTTATAGAGAAAATGGTCCCTCGAGAAAGGTATGAAGAGCTAAAGCAATAGCTTAGGAACGTCAATCTATCCGAAAGCCAGGCCTTTGAAGGGTGGCGAAGGGAAGAAGAAAAAGTCGCGAAGGTAACTCATAGGTTAGATATAGTTATCAAGCAGATGGATACCTTATGTTCTTTATACAATGACGTCCTAGAATGTAGAGCCCTTGCTAAGAATTATGCCTTGTTTTTAATGGAACGATATTTGCAATTGAAAATAAAGGCTGTTAAAGTAGGTGCTCCCATACAAATTAACACCATTGATGATTTTATAAACTGCTGTAAGCACTACGGGGTAAAAGTTCAAAGACTACTGTGTGAGTTTTATTTGCATAACCTTGTATTAGATCAGGAGACTGAGCTAAAACCTGGCCCTTTTGTTGGGGATATCCAATTGCAGGCATTTATTTCATTTGGGGTTAATCAAATTAAATGGCTTAAAGCCTATAATGCTTTCCAAAGGCAAGAAAACGGATTAGATTTGTGGGTGAGAGCTGAGCCTAGGAATCTAGTACAGTTGTGGAGAGAACATAGGAACCTCATGAAGACTCCAGGTGTAATTGAAGCATTAGGACCCATTCACACAGTAATCAATCAGCAAGGAATATAATACTTTTTCACTATTAAAGACCTTGCCATTGATGTGGCTAAATTTTGATATCAGATCTCTAATCTGAATATCCAACTTAGGGAGCCATTTAAGTATGAAAATTTTAAGTTAGCCACCAACCGCTTGCACCTCTATGGCGAAGTCATTTTGAGGGCAGGGCCATCCTGGGTAGGATATAGATTCTGGAGTCCAATTATTTGGCACCCTGCACCTGGGTACCAAGCCCTGTATGAGATGCCTGAGGGTCAGACAGGCCATTTCTTTGAACACCTAGTTATGCATCATGGCTTTAGACCTCCACATGAGATTCTGTCTCCAACCTACTCCCTCACTGCCTTACATGTCAACTACAATGTTTTCATGAGGGCATGAAAAAGGGTAAGCAGGGGGGTGTGTGGAGTACTAAAGAAGGTATGTTTTTGGTAATTATTTCAGCATCTTTTCATTATAGCTTACAAACCTTTTGCATCATGAACTAGGAAAATGATAAGGGATTGTAATAAAACTTGTGAGATTAATGTGCAAAACGAAAACACTAACAATTGTCATTTTCTTATGCAGGAAGAAGGAAAAATGAAAAAGCTGCCATTCCAAAGGAGAGGACAAGGACAGGTTAACCGCTGTGCCTTTGACGGGGAACCATATGCAAACAAGGAAAAACAAATCAAAGTGAATCAACCATGGAAAGGAAGTGGAGATATCGGCTCGGCGCAAGAAAGAAGAGAGATAACTAAGGACTAACGGTTCGGCGAATCCCTCAGGATCCCTTGATCCTGAGGGATCACTGCTTTAACTATTTTTTGCACCTAGACATCTCTGCCTTCACCATTATAAAAGGGGCAACACTGTTAGCTCGAGGGGTCTGTCGAGTCCTTATGTTTTATGTAATTTCTTTGAAGATTGAAACTTTGATCATCGAGTCTCATTGAGAACTGATCTACTGTAATTCCATCTTATGCATTAATACAAACTTGGTTGCTATTTCATCTCTGAGTCTAGAATAACTTCAAGTGATGTACCCCTCGAGGCTAAGGGCTTGGCCCTGGAGGACACTTGCTCCTGTACTATTACGTTTGGTTTATGCGTGGTTTGCTTATCAGCGTTATTTGGTAATCTGATATGTTTTGTTAGTTTACATCACATGCTCTGTTATGTTTGATTTGTTAAAGTTTTTGAAGACAGAACCATTGTATTAACTTTGCAATGTATTACTGCTCTTTTAAGCACTATATAGTATCGCCGATCGTTATAGAATATTGTTGCTGTTCAATTACAGAGCCTCTGTGTTGTGCACTTATTCATTGATATTACAGAATTCATCTTAGCGATTATGTTCTTTGCGATTGTTGGATCTATAGACATTGTTGTTCCATTCTGAAACACAGTCGTAATCTCTTATAACTGAGATTGATAACTAGTTTACCAAGATCAGGTTACTATTAAGGTGTGTCGTGTGCATATATGGTTTTCAAGCACTGTTCTATAATTCATCATTAATCAGTGCTGTTCCATTTTGGTGTGTTGTTCAATTCATCCTTAAGAGTGAAGGATTTCCATTTGATTCTTGTAGGTCACGATTAGTGCATTTGATCTTGTAGATTAAGGTGTTCCTGCTTGTTAGACTTAATTGCTGTTATAGTTTCCTGTTTGTTGTTCCATTTCAGGTTTGCTGTTCTATTCCTTATTTGCTGTCCCATTTCTTATCTGCCGTTCCATTTCCTATCATTTGTTATTTTGGTGTGAAGAATGATCCAAGGCTGTAGTGAGCACTGACATTTATTGTCCAGCTCCCAGATCCATGATCTGTTCTCTAATTTACTTTAGTTCCATCAGTTTACAAAGGGATGAGTTACTGCTACTGAACCCTTGACTGATAAATTGCTTAGTTTTCTGAATGTGTGGTTTAATCTTTTGAAGTAGTTTGCTGTAACAAGCATCCGTTTACTCTTGTATTTTTAAGCACTATACTACTAGCATTACTCTGGCAAATGATAGCCTGAGACTGAGACACTCTTTGAAATAACAAAATGTTCCTAGATTGACAAACTAATGTGAGGTAATTAGAGTTGAAGGAGACCCTTTTTATAGCTCGACAGCATAGAGTAGATGTGTAGGTGTAATGTAAGTATGTAAACAATTCTAAATATGGGCTTAGTTAAATAATAATATTAATAATAATAATAAAAGTCAAAAGTATGGAGATGAGTGTAATCTAAATGTTAGCTCAATTAATACTAAAAATAATCAAATTCAATTTGTTATATTTTGATTTTGTTATTAACTTGTGAATAGGTTTTGTTACAATACCATGAGCCAATACCATGGCTTATCAATACCTCAAGCCCAAAAAACATAACTTATTTCACAACCAAAATATTTTATAACAATATGACAATATTCTTAACCATGGACATTCACCCCCCACTTTATAGTGGATATTATTAACTTGTAAAAAAATGGTTTTGTTATAATACCATGGGCCAATACTATGGCTTATCAATACCACATGCTCTAAAAACATAACTTATTTCACAATCAAAATATTTTATAACAATATGAAAATATTCTTAACCATGTATATTCATTCTCACTTTACCATGGATATTATTAACTTGGAAATAGACTTTGTTACAATACCATGGGCCAATACCATGGCTTATCAATATCATGTGCCCAAAAGACATAACTTATTTCAAAATAAAAATATTTTATAAGAATATGACAGGATTCTTAATCATGGATATTCACCCCCGCTTTGTCATTGATATTATGAACTTGTGAATAGGCTTTGTTACAATAGCATGGGCTAATACCATGACTTATCAATACCACATGCCAACAAATCATATCTTATTTCATAATCTAAATATTTTATAGCAATATGACAAGATTCTTAACCATGGATATTCACCCCCACTTTACCATGGATATTATTAGCTTGTAAATAGGCTTTGTTACAATACCATGGGCCAATACCATGGGTTATCAATATCACATGCCCAAAAACCATAACTTATTTCACAATAAAAATATTTTAATTTTATTTTATTTTATAACATTTTTTATTTGAAGCTAATAGGAAAAGGGTTGTAATTAGTTCTGAGATATATATGAACCCTCTATCTGCACGACTACTAAAATTATTCTCATATAAATTAAATTAAGGTTTTAATAAAATTAAAAATGAGAATACTTTTGTATTTAAAGATGTGAAATTTATATAATACAAATATTGGTAAGAACCAACATAGATCTTTCTTAACTAAGAATCCAAGTGATGATAGCAAGCAAAGTGAAGGGAAGAGAGGGGGAGGGATATAGTGACAAATATGGAGGGTGGAGAGAGAGAGATAGAGAGGGAGTGACAAGGGATAGATGGATAGAGAGAGAAGAGGGAAGAGAGAAATAGGTGGGGATAAAGATAGGAAGAGAAGGGAAAGAGAGAGAGAGGGAGGCACAAAGATGGGGGGGGGGGGAGAGAGAGAGAGGGTGATGGGGGGGGGGGGACAGAGGGAGGTAAGAGAGAAAGAGAGGGTGATGGGGGGGGACAGAGGGAGGTGAGAGAGAAAGAGAGAGAGAGGACTAAGAGAGGGGAGAGAGAGATGAAGTTGGAGGGGGAGAGAGAGGGAAGGAAGAAGAAAGACATAGAGGTAGAAAGGTAGAGAGAGAGAGAGAGGGAGTGACAAGGGAGTGATGGAGAGAGGAGAGATAGAGGGAAAAGAGAGAGGCAGAGAGGGATAGGGAGGGAGAGACAGATAGATATGGAGAGAGAGTGTGTATGTTTGGGGGATGAGATAGAGAAAGGGAATAAGAAAGAGACACATAGATACAAATATAGATATTATATAGTATTATATAACCAGCCTAGATCCATCTTAACCTGGATCTATCAAGTGCCAAAAAATAGGTTTGCACATCGATAGATTGGATACCTCTTGGCGCTTGATAGATCCAGGTTAAGATGGATCTAGGCTGCCTTAATAAGTTTGTAGTTGTATTTGATAAACTAACACTTTTTTTATGGTTGTGTTTGAAAATATTTTTTCCATATTTGGTATATTTATCATAATAACAATAATCTAATTTTAAGCTTACCTTTTTTATGCAATGATTTTGTTGTTCATTTATAGAGATAGGCATGTTATACTTTTGGAATTTGAAAAGGAAACACATGCTCTTAACTTGGTTGTATTAAAAACATAAGTGTTCTTGTATACTAGGTGGGTGCAAACAAGAGAGAGTATATGGTAAGTGGATTAAATAGTTAAAGACAAATGTTAGTTAAGGAGAAAGTTACAAAAATCTAACAAATAGGCTAGGGTTAGGATATTACTGTTTTGGGACATCTAAAGTTGAAGGTACCTTTTATGGAGGTGTAGTCTGAGCTCTTGGGTGTAGGGCACATATTGTGGGTATCTTGGACTTTTGGTGTGTGTTAGTGGTGTCAACTAGTGGTGGAGAGTCCAACCAATGAGTAGACAATTTTTTTCATTTAAAAGGTTGGCATCAATCAAGTATTCTCCCTCTCTTCCAAACTCTAAGATGATAAGTGTGCATAATGGACTTACTATTGTAACAAATTGCAAATATTCGATTATTTTTAAGTTCAAGGGCTTGAAGTGGCTGCCTAAACCTACAAATATTTAAAGGAACTATGTGTTTTTCAATTAAACCCTTATGGTCAAGGAGCTAAAAAAGAGGAAGGCCTTATGGCTATTTTTAAGGGGTTGTAATGACCCTTGTCTTGTGATAAATATGTAAATATGATGCTAATGGTCCTAATCTTAGTACATTCATGTATATAATGTAAATATTTTCCTATCACCTTGCATTGTATAAATATGATAAATATTTTGTGGTTACCCTGATGTACATGTTGGAGTTCCACTTGCATGATTATGGGAAACATGATGATGATGATGATGGTGGTGGTTAACGTCCACTGAGACCAAATTGGTCTATCGGACCTATAATTTTCTTAGTTTCTAATTATCTGGCTCCTCGTCTTTCTTGGCGAGGTTGGTGCTGTAGCTTTCTTTTTTTTTCTATGGTCAGTTATCCTTGTGTACATGGGGAAGATCATAATTACTCTATGCCCGCAAATATAATAGTGAATAGTGTCTAACTGAATCAAAACCCTAACCATCAAACCAATTTCCATTGTTGAGGCTTCAACAAATGGTCCTCCTTAAGGTAACCACTTATAATTATTGATGACACATTTTTCTAACTCAATGAACCTTGTATTAACTAGGGAGAGTTAGATGGAACCTCAATGACTTCAAGGTGAGGGTAATAACCAAAGTTCAACATATACCATAATAACCTATACATATGTCTTTATACGAGGGGCACGATACAAGTATAAGGAACTCTATTAATGGTGGGGTTAAAGAGCATATAGCTCGACTCATATAGTTGAAAGAGAAAAGATAATTTGACCCAAGACCTAAGAAGGGACTCACAGAAACTCAAGGGCATAATATTTACAGGCCTTGATGCAGTCAATGAGCATGGGGAGATATTTTGCAACCTATTAGCACACATGAATGGATTTTTCTTGTCCTCACACCTTGTCGATTCTAGAATAGACCTAGGAAGAGGGAAAATGACAGATGGGGAGAAAATGGGAGGCCAAATGGTAGGAAAGGGAAAATTCAGTTAGCCAAGCCCTAACTAACTAGAAGGATGAAGTGAGAAGTAGAAAGAGAAGAGAAATTGGGATAAGGAGAATAGGAAGCAAAAGAGCACAGTGAGAGGAGAGTAAGGGAGAAGGAATTGAGAGTGAACAAGATGAGGAGAGGGAAATCAAAGGCAAGGAAGTCACTGGGTAACTACTCAAAGGGTGTTGTTGCAAGGAGGGTGTCACACTTGGACATCATGGGGTTTGCACCATGAAGATAAAAAACTGAATTTTGATGTCAGAGGTAAGCCTCCATCATGTTGTTGAACTGTACATTTGACATTTACGGCATCAAACTACCACTTCTCTGCATCTAATTAACAATCGAGTTCTTAGGTCTAGTGTAATGGGAAAATCACTACCATGAATCTCTTTAGAGAACTACAATTTCCCAAAGATCTTATAGTCATATATTTGTTGGTTAGTTTTACAATCCAAGATTCAGGAACCTTACCGTCATGCTTGTGTCTTAGCCACCTTCCAACTAATGCAATAAAAACACCTAATAATATTTTCACATTGAACACTATACAATAAACTTAACCCTAATATCTTAGTGAAGAACAAGTAACAAGCTAGACTCTCGAAGGGTTTTTGGATTGTCTGTTAGTGAAACTCATTGCAGCTACGTGTGCCAATGTGTGCTGAGTGTTAGCGAGTGCCAGGGAAACACAAGGGAGCACTAGGTCAAAATTCATGGAAATGAATGAATAAGAGTGTGTGACAGGGAGCATTAGTGAGTTCTAGGTGTGGTAAGAGGGGAGTGACATGGTATGCTAAGCAACTCTAAGTCATTCTATCATGCCAGAACAACATGTAGCCAATATGTGATAGGTTACAAGGTGTGTCAAATAGTGCTAGGAAGTGTTAAGGAGTGTTAGGGAAACACAAGGGAGCACTAGGTGAAAATAATGCATGCAAATGAATGATTAAGAGTTCGTGATAGGAAGTGTCAGTGATTTCAGGGTGTGCTAAGGAGGGAGTGACAAGGTATGCTAGGTAGTGCTAAGGCATTCTAGAGGCTAGGGATGTTGAAAATAGCAACAAGAAATGCTAAAAATGGAAGTGCTAAAAATAGCATTCTATTTTTAGCAGTTTAGGATGGATTCCTATTTTAGTCAGTCCCTGGACTAAAATAGGAAGTAAAATTCGAATTTGAACTTAAGAGTTGTTTGAAAATAAATTAATTAATTCACCATGAGTTAATTAGTTGTGAAAAATCAAACATGAAGTCTATGTGAGGACATGCAACAGTTTCTCTATTAATTGAGGAATTTATTCATCAGTTAAAGAGATAAGGATGAGTTCTAATTTAAGTTGTAATTAGTTGGCTCAGTTAACTAAGTCAAGTCCAGTTAGATTGATTAACAGTTTGCTTAAATTAATGTGAGTTTAGTTAGTTAATGCATGCTTGCATATAATTGTTGCACTTCAAATAACTGAATATTCTCTCATGAATAACTCATGCATGTCAGTTCAGAAAGAGACCCAATTGAGATCAAAGGAGGGATAGTGTACTATCAGTTGGGTGGATTTTTTCTATAAAGGAAGCTCATGCATGGAGAGGGATTTATCTCCTTTAGGATTGTGCACTTAGATAAGAGGTTAGTGAGTGTGTGAAGAGGCAAATTCACACAAGTGACAGCACTGGACCCCAAGGAAAATTGCGCAAAGAAATAGGAGGCTTGGAGGGTAGAGGAGAAGGTTTGAGAGAGGCCTTTGACTGTCTATGAGTAGTAGAGGGATTGAAGAGAGAGCAGGATAGCTTGTGAGCTAATTCTTTTTGTAATCCGAACTATATTTCCACTTGTATGATAATACAAAGTTGGGGTTTTAGGCTGAGGCTTTCCCTAGGTTATTTCTTTTGTGTTATGTGTGATTGATTTCTTCTTATCAGTTATATGTGTTCAATTGATCTTGCTCAATTCGATTAAGCTTCCGCATAATTGTTTGTAGAAGTGGATCAAGTATTTTGCTTTAGTATATTGCATTATCAGGTGATCTACAAGTGGGAATTTCTACATGGTATCAGAGCAAAGGTGATCAAGGAAGAACAGTATACAAGAAGGGAGAAGTTTGAAGTTTTTGATTCCTAAATATAGAAGTCGAGTTATTATCACATCTCTATTTCACCTATGGTGTTCAATGGTTTAAGACTCGAATATGCCCTTGATGGTAGTTCAAATTATATAGCTTGGAAGGATCACATGGAAGAAATACTAGAGGATAACGGTCTAAAGAACTTCATTGATCAAGAAGTCCCCAAGCTGATTGGTGCTGTTGAATTGGCTGAATGGAAGAAATGTGTGGCTAGAGCAAGGAGAATCCTTCTGGAGGGAGTTCGAGATCACATAATCTCAAGTCTCCATGGGAAGGGGACACCATTTTCAATGTGGAAAACATTGAAAGATCTATATCAAAATAGTAGTGATCAGAGGAAGCTGGCACTGAAAGACAAGCTTCAGAAGATCAAGTGTGAAAAGGGAAACATGATCTATACATATCTGAACAAGCTCACCACATGCAGGGATGAGCTTGGAAGTGTAGGGATCGCGACAACTGATGATGATATGGTGAGTCTTGCACTCCTCGGTCTTCCTAAGAGCTAGCATAGCTACCAAGACTTGGTTAATGGAAGAGAGAAACTACCAGATTGGGAACGACTTTGGTCAAATCTAATGCAGGAGGAGATAAGAAGAAGCACCAAATATGGTTCTTCATCCATTGAGGATGAAGAAAACTGTGCCTTAGTGAGTAAGGTGAAGAAGGGGAAGGAGAAGGTTTCTCATTCCGAATCCAGTTCTTCCCAAGGTGGGAAGAAGTTTGACAAATCGAAAGTGCAATGCTTTTGTTGTCATGAGGTGGGCCATTTTGCTACAATTGTCCACTGAGGAAAACCAAGAAGGGATCCGTGGAAGGATCAGAAGGTGAGGCACTGGCCTCACAGTTCGAGTTGGATTTCACACTGTTCACATGCATGGTTTCATCCATGGTGGGAAGTGGTTGGTTTCTTGACAGTGGAGCTTCTTTCCACATGACCGGTGACAAGAGTTTGTTCAGTACTTTGGAGGAGAAAGATCTCTAGATACTCATAGTGATGGGTAATGATGAAAAGTATAGTGTCTCAAGTGTAGGCATGGTTTTTTTTTAGAGGGAGCATGGAGCTAACATTACCTTGACGGATGTCAAGTATCTACTAGGACTGAAGAGAAATTTGGTGTCGATCGTGATGCTGGAAGATAGAGGCTATGATGTAGTCTTCAGTAAGGGAAAGGATTTCTTTCGACATATCACCACTAGACAGGTGAAGCAGATTGGTTCATGGGTCAAGAATTTGTATGCTCTTGAGGTTCAATATGCATGCAAAGCCTTGAGGAGCAAGGAAACTGATGGAGACTTGGTGGTTGAGAGGGAGAGTACATTACCTCTCAACGTGCAGCACCAGAAGAAGTCTCAGACAGTTGTGGAGGAGCCACGATTTGTGAAGTAGCTTTAGGAGGTTGTGGAGCAGCCACAACTGGGGAAGATGAGAGGAGATCGAGTAGAGACATCTACTCATGTAGAGACCTCTAGTAGGGGGAAATTTCGAACTAGGTGGGCAGAGGGATCACATGCATCCATACCTCTAGGTAGGAGGTGGGGTGATGTGGAGTGATCATCCCAAGACGACTGGAATAGGGGTAGGATCCTTGAGGTACCCAACCTCTTTGATTCAACTTTGCGATAGGAGCCCTCGCGAGGAGTAGCAGGACCGGCTGATTGGGTAGAGAGAGATGCAGATGGAGCGGAAAAGAGAGCTACAGTGCATGAGTCCCAGGACTTTGTAGAGATAGTAGGATGCAACAATGCGAGAGGCACAGGAGTGTTGCACTAGTGCAAGATGGCATAGAGAGGTGTGCAACGATGTGAGATGCATGGAGTGTTGCAGCAGCTCAGAGGTCAGATAGGGAGCACTTGTCAGCAACAGGTAGAGCTTCAACATCATAGTATGTTTCTAGCCCAACAGAGAGGTCAGTGGGGAGTTGTTTTTTGTTTCTAGAGTTGCTGAAGCAACCACACTTGGTAGAAGTGTTGCATGCAGAAAATTCCAAAGGTACAGGATTAGGTTCGAGTTGAATGCCTTTCTTGTTGACAGGGAGTGTTGAAAATAGCAACAAGAAATGCTAAAAATAGCACTGCTATAAATAGCAGTTTGGGCACCAGTGCTGGATTGCGCAATAGGGAATGAAAAATGGAAGTGCTAAAAATAACATTCTATTTTTAGCAGTTCAGAATGGATTCCTATTTTAGTCAGTCCTTGGACTAAAGATAGGAAGTAAAATTCGAATTTGAACTTAACAGCTATTTGAAAATAAATTAATTAATTCGCCATGAGTTAATTAGTTGTGAAAAATCAAACATGAAGTCTATGTGAGGACATGCAACAATTTCTCTATTAATTGAGGAATTTGTTCATCAGTTAAAGAGATAAGGATGAGTTCCAATTTGAGTTGTAATTATTTCGCTCAGTTAACTGAGTCAAGTCTAGTTAGATTGATTTAAACATTTTGTTTAAATTAATGTGAGTTCAGTTAGGTAATGCATGCTTGTATATAACTGCTGCACTTCAGATAACTAAATATTTTCTCATGAATAACTCATGCATGTCAGTTCAGACAGAGACCCAGTTGAGATCAAAGGAGAGACAGTGTAATATCAGTTAGATGGATTTTTCTTATAAAGGAAGCTCATCCATGGAGAAGGATTTATCTCCTTTAGGATTGCGTAGTTAGAGCAGAGGTTAGTGAGTGTGTGAAGAGGCCAATTCACACAAGTGATAGCATTGGACCCCAAGGAAAATTGCACAAAGAAATAGGAGGCTTGGAGGGTAGAGGAGAAGGTTTGAGAGAGGCCTTTAACTGTCTATGAGTAGCAGAGGGATTGCAGAGAGAGCAGGATAGCTTGTGAGCTGATTCTTTTTGTAATCTAGACTATATTTCCACTTGTATGATAATACAAAGTTGGGGTTTTAGGTTGAGGCTTTTCCCAGGTTATTTCTTCTTATCAGTCATATGTGTTCAATTGATCTTGCTTAATTCAATTAAGCTTCTGCATAATTGTTTGTAGAAGTTGATAAAGTATTTTTCTTTAGTATATTGCACTATCAGGTGATCTATAGGTGGGAATTTCTACAAGGGAAACATGCCAAGATGTGCTAGGTGCTAAGGTGTGCCAATGCATGCCAGGGAGAGTTATGGAGTGTCAAGGAAAAAAAATGGAGCACTAGTTTCAAATGCATGGAAATGAATGAATAAGAGTGTGTGATAGGGATTTTCAGTGAATTCTAGGTGTACTAAGGAGGGAGTGACAATGTATGCTAGGTATTTCCAAGGAATGCTAGAGTGCCAGGGTGACATGCCAAGATGTGCCAACTCCTAGGGTGTGCCGATGTGTGTCAGGGAGTGCCACGAGAACACAAGGGAGAACTAGTTCAAATTTCATGGAAATGAATGGATAAGAGTGTGTGATAGGGAGTGTCAGCACGTTCCAATTCTGTTAAGGAGGGAGTGACAAGGGTATATGCTAGGCAGTGCCAAGGTATGATAGATTGTTAGGGCATGTGAGGGAGTGGTAGGGTCTGTTAGGGAGTGGAAAATCATGCCAAGGAATGAAGGGGATGATAATGTGTGCCATGTAGTGCCAATGGATTGTTATACGTACCAGATATTATGGCATGTGAAGATGAAACTATGTTGCTTAGTTGTTTTATGGGCACGGTTGGATGTGAGACTTGACTTGGTAACTTGTTAATTGGGATGAGTTAAGATTGGACATGAGAAGCGTAATATGATTTATAGGCCATTAGGGGAACAAAGCATAGTCTAGTTGTAGTAAATGTAACTTGGTAAAGTTGTTGTAGTTGAGGTAGGACTTGGTTGGGTTCCTAAGTCTAAAAGAAAATAAAGGTAGTTATGAGGGCATAATAATTAAGGAGTACCATGGTGTGCCAAGGAATGAAAAGGTGTGTTGACATATGCTAGATAGTGTGAATGCATGTCAAGGAGTGTTTGGGAGTATCAAGGAATCACAAGGGAGAACTATGTCAAAGTGCATGGAAATGAATGAATAATAGATTATGCCAGGGAGTGTCAGTGAATTCTAGGTGTCCCATGGATGAAGTTTGTTAGGAGAACTTCATATTAGGACTTTTAGGAGGAAAGCCTACGATTGTGATAAGAGGATGGAAAAATAAGTTTGAGACAAAGGGAGACTTTGGTCTAGGCACAACACTATTTTTTCAATGACTTGGTTGGGTTCCCAAGTCACAAAAAAAGTAAGGTTATCTATGAGGGCATGAAAACTAGGGAGTGCCAAGGTGTGTGGGGAATTTCAAGAAGTGCTAACACATGTTAGAAAGTTCCAAGGAATGTTACGCATGTCAACACATGCCAAGTGCTAAGCTATGCTAGGTTATAGGATATGGCACCAACACATGCTAGGGATTGCCAAGGAAACACAAGGGAGGACTCGTTTCAATTACATGTAAATGAATGAATGTGTGTGTGTGATAGGGAGTGTTAACAAGTTATAGGTGTGCTAAGGAGGGAGTGAAAATGTATGATAAGTAGTGCCAATAGACGATAGAGTGCTAGGAAAGCCTACTAAGATGTGACAAGTGCCATGGTGTGCCAATGTGTGCCAAGGAGTGTTAGGGAGTGCTAGGGAAACACAAGGGAGCACTAGGTCATAATGCATGGAAATGAAGGAATAAGAGTGTGTGGCATGGAGTGTCAGTGAGTTCCAAGTGTGTTAAGGAGGAGTTACAAGGCATGCTTGGAAATGCTAAGGAATGCTAGAGTTCTAGGGCGACATGCGGTCAAGATGTGCCAACGCATGCAAGGAAGTGTTAGTTGGGAGTGCCAGGGAAACACAAGGGAGAACTATGTCAAAATGAATGGAAATGAACAAATAAGAGTTTGTGATTATAATATTTAGTGAGTTCCAGGTGTGCTAACGACAAATTCACAAGGTATGCCAGGTAGTGTTAAGGCATGCTAGAGGCTAGGGAAACATGCCAAGATGTCATAGGTGCTAGGGTGTAACAACATGTGTCAAGGAGTGATAAGGAGTGCTAGGGAAACATAAGGGATCACTAGGTAAAAATGCATGGAAATTAATGAATAAGAGTTTGTGACCAAGAGTTTCAGCAATCTCTAGGTGTGCTAAGGAGAGAGTAACAAGGTATACTATGTAGTGCCAAGGAATGTTATCGTGTTAAGGTCGTAGGCCAAGATATCTCGGGAGCTAGGGTGAGCTAGGGAGTGTTAGGGGGTGTCAGGGAAACATAAGGAATCACTAGGTCAGAATGCATGGAAATGAACGAATAAGAGTGTGTAAGAGGGAGTTTCAATGAGTTCTAGGTGTGTTAAGGAGGGAGTGACAATGTTATATGTTAGGCACTGCCAAGATATGTTAAACTACCAAGGCATGTCAGGAAGTGACACGGTGTGCTAGGGAGTGTTAAAGCATGACAAGGAATGTAGGGGATGTTAACGCGTCCACATAGTGCCAAGGCATTCTAAGACATGTCAGGTGCTATGGCATGTCAAGATGTAAATTGTGTTGCTTAATTGTTTTAGACCAAGGTTGGATGTGATGATCCTTGTCTTGGTAACTTGTTAAGTGGGATGAGTTGAGATTGTACATGAGTACCCTAAGATGAGTTACAAGTAGTTCTTAGGTGAACAAGGCATATGTTGAATTTCCATGACACATAAGAATCCGGGTTTGGCCTTAGAATTTTGGATGCGAACACACTCAATTGCCACAACACATCTACTATGCAAAACGAAATCTGCCATGAAAGAAAAATTAATGGATTGAATGCACATAGTTTAGGGTCTACCACATCTTCATATGTTAATTCTTAGTATTATGATGTACAATAGCCATTTATATGTTTGGTGTATGACTCCTCTACAGATTTATATGCAACAACAACATCTTTGTGGTAAAAGGTGTACTGTCACAGGTTGCTCCATCAAAAATAGTAACCAAAATGGACCTTACTGTGCACACAGATAAAGAATTGAGAAGATTTTTATATACGAGTGTTGATGTGGAGGTATGGGACAAAATTACACAGGAAGCGAATCTTTTGTTCAACCAATTAAGATCTAAAAAGGAAAATGTGTGATTATATATACATGTGTGATAGTATTTGGAGAAATGCCAACCTAACCCACAAATTTGTTGACATTTTTATGGAGCTAACCTATAATTGATCCTAAAGTTAATAAACAAGTAAAATAGGACTGACTTTTTAATACAAAATACAAATTGATAGGAACATGGCCAAATTGTGAAATTGTAAAAATTGGTATGGTTTAAAGGGACCGATCCCTTTGAAAAGTCTTAAATGTGGCAATGAAGGTTGAGCCTCGTTCTAGAACCCCTTTGGGCATACATCTTAGGAATTGGTGTAGGATGCAACACTTTAGAATAATTTTTGTAGCAGTGATGTCAACACTTGTATGGTGACATGGGGTTGGGGTTGGCCTATCAAAGCTCATTGGTATACTTTGGAGCTTGTCTAGGGTGATGACTTAGATGCTTTGGAGTATGAGGGCATGATTTGATATTTAGTTTGCATTGAAGAAGCTTTGGAGGCTAGATATTGCAGAAAAACCCCTTGTTCTAAACAAGGAAGCACATGCCACTGAAGAAAGTAACAATAAGTACACAGATTTGAAACTCAAATCACATCACTATTTATTACTCTTTGAAACAAGAAATAACTAAAAATTTCAAACACTACTATTCACTTTTCCTTTAGTCTAGAAGGTACAATGAATCTAGAAACATGTACAACAATGTCTCAACTTTATTAACTCCTAATCCTAATGCACCTTCCTTTCATGGATAGACAAGACAATTAAATTATTCCTCTACTGAATATGATATGAGATATGCAAACATGTAGGCTGAGAATTAATAACTAGGGAAGTGATCCTTTTAATTGTGCATGCAAAAACTAAATAAAGAAAAGAGTTTCGCTACTCCAGGTGCCAGAAACGAATCCACTGCCTAAGGTAAGTGATTTTCCCAGAACAAGATATTAAGGACTCAAAAACTTTGTTCCTTCCTTCAAGAGAGGTGTATGCCAAATAGAACTAAGCTATCTTGCACTATCCTCCAAATTCATTAACCTTTAACAGAAATCTTGTGCCCGTAAAAAGACAAGAGACCAATATCCAATAGAATTTGTTGACCAGTGAGAGACCCTTGTGCCCAAATAGAAAGATAATAAGGGAATGTCAACTAGGGTGGAATATTTCAACACCGAAATTGACGAGAGATAGAAAGGGTAAAAAACTATCAGACCTAATTCTCAAGTACTAATGAATTAATCCACACTTGGTGATCCAAAATGAATTCAATCCTTCTTTATTTATAGATTTTCTATATGGGTTTCATATTCTTAATTGATTGAGTAAGCCTTACTCCAAACCCCAAATTTGGGTCTTTTAAGCCCAATTTCCCCAAAACTTGCCCAACAATGGGTATTGTGGGGTTTTTTCCCCTTTATGGAGGACTATAGCCTACGGGGATGGATAGGATATTATGTCCCATTCGTCCTCAATTTGTAGAGGACATTACATGGCACCTAATAAAAGAAACAATGCTTTATTTTAGGTGGTAATAACTAAATGCTTATTTATTTCCACACAAGACATACATCTTGCAAAAAATGATCATGGGGTACAAATACTACAAAGGCCTAAATCTTACTAGCATTATCATAGTCGAAGAATAAAAACCCTTTCACGTGAAACAAGGTCAGTAACACATACTACAAGCACAAATGACAAATTCAAAAACAATATACTTATTCAATGAAAGAATGATGAATCTTATTAGTGCACTTTAAATTGAATAGCTCTTGAGTTGCAGTTTCAATCAAAATTTCTCAAATTGGATCATAATTAAGTACTCAATGTTGTTTTGGGTCCAATTTGGGGAAAAGGAGGAGCTCTTGGTGACAATGTGATGATCAGGCTTTTCAGAAGGGATCTCTACTATACTTTCAACATACAATCCATTCATTCTAGTGGAGGAGATATAGAGAAGCCTTTAATAAGGACCTTTCCAAGAAAAATTTGGAGGAAAATCCATTTTCAAAGCTTAAACATAGTTCTAGATTCAAACAAGAGTAGTCATTTTTCCGAACAATTATTAATTCCCAAGAAATTGGAGCCAAGCTGACATGTTGACCATTTATTCTTCTACTGGACAAGGAAGCATTTATGAAAAGTCCTGGCCCTTTGATCCAGTATTTGATGTAAATCTCTTGATTAGAAATGTAATAAGAGATGTAGTTTATATTAAGAAAAAGGGAAAAGTAGAGGACCAGTTAATAATTATCTCTAAAAAAATCTCAAAAGAATGCTAAAATATTTGAAATGGAAAAGGTTAAATCCAAGGTTATTTTTTGGTTTAGAAAATTTGCTAATTTCCATGATTGAAGCATGTATTCATACCTTGAAAGAATCTCACAAATGCTTTTGATATTTGTAGAATCAAAGAAAATGTGCAAAGTTACACTCACATAGAGGTATGGAAAAAAAGTATGTGGAGATTTTTGTCCCAGACTCCACACAAAGAATGGACAAAAGGTGAAAAAACCAAGTCAAGTATGTATAGCTTTTTTCATGCAGAGGTAGGTGTTAACTCCACACTCTACAATGAAGGATTTGTGGTGCAAGTGACACAAAGGTTTGCATGCAGAAATTTGGATTAAAAGGAGTGGAGCTTGATGCTACATGTCCACTACTACCCCACTTTTTATATGAGTTATAGGAGATAAAAATAATGAGATAAGGGAGATACAAAGTAGATACTATTGTTGTTCAAATTTAATAAAAAATATTACTATGTCTTCCGCGACATAAAATAAACATCTTCCATAAAATAGTTTCTCCATGAACCTGATTTAAAATGAATCTTTTCCATTGACGCGCCCAGCCGCAAATAGAAACCATGTTGATGGGCCAATTTTAGTTTAGAAAATTCGCAATTAGTTTCAATTGTAATATCTCCTATTTTTAGTTCAGAATTTAGTGACAAGGAGTGAAAGAGACTCGTCGATCAATCATGATTAATCACGAGTCAGAATCTGCCTGCTCTCCAAACGATTTGATCCAAATATTTGCGAGTCAAACTCACATTGACCAAATTGAACTCGTGGTCAACGCAATTTTGACTTGCGACTTACCGATTAAAGCAGATTCATGCGATTGATTCTGATTTATTCGATTTTCATCCTCGACTTGACGAGCACAAGTTTTTCAAGTTTAGGTATGTCGCATTGTTAAAAACTAAACGTCGGTCGTTCCAAAATTTATTTCTCATTTCTCGAGCCCGCAACTCATACGTCGATACCTTCAGTAATCAATCACTACTCACTATTATACAGTCCAAAATCCATATTGGGGAACCACCAGTGTTAGCCTAAGTCTAGACTCCATATTGGGCAGTTGCCAGCGTGTTCTCTATCCATACTCCATATCGACCCTCGGGCAGTCGCGCGTCACCTTCAGCATGTGTTACCTTCAAGCTTAGCCACTTCACTATTCAACAATTGAGGTACATTGGCACTTGGCTTAAATAATAGGTATATTACTATATTGAAGTTTCAATGGAAAGTTTCAAGTTTCACTGTTCAGCAAACAAATTTTTGGCATATTCCTTTGGTTATGAATTTTCAACCCTATAAATGGGGCTTAAATAGATTTTAAAAATGCACTAAGAAATGGTTTCATACCAACCACCGGCCAAGTCATCAAGCATTCCTTCCTTGGTCAATGTCTTGCCGACTCCAAAGGATTTAACCATGCATTCACAACTTTGGGTATTTTTGTTCTTCCAGAATCTGTTATTGATGTATTGGTTCAGTTGTCTTATGCTAAACAAACTTGTAAATTCAATATTACAATGAAATATATGTTGATAATATTTCCTTTAGGTAGCATTTACTCATATATACCTAATTTTGTTTCAAGGTCATAATGATATATTAGGTCGAAATGTGCTTGTGTTGCTACACAGACTCCTCTTTGATCCTTAAAAAAACCTCATATCCTTTAAAACCAACCCTCTTTTTTGTGAAGTTATATATGGCATTTTTAATTTTAATTTTTTATTTTCTTTTATAGGAGCCAAATTAAATAGAAGGCACATATCCAAATCTAAACAGAAGCCACAATTTAAACACAAGTCCAAAACAACAACAATGCCGAGGGAGAAGGACATTGCTTGGGCTTATTGTGACAAGATTCTTGGAGACCCCAAGCTCCTTTATAAATTTTGCAAAACAAAATGTAGTGGAGGAATTTATATATTCAAGTACCACCTTGCACAAATACCTAGCCATGATATAGGTCTCTGCAAAAACATTGACGAAAATGTCAAACACCAAGCAACTTTCGCCATCGATATGTTGAGTCAGCATAATGCCAATAAAGAAAATAAAAAAAAAGAAACAGTAACTCCTGGAGTTGATAATTTTTCTTCCACTACCCCATTGTACCCTCCCTCTATTGAATCCTCAATGTAGTTCCCAAGTTTCCCACACATTCCTCCAAGTCCAAGTCAAACTCAAGGCCAAATGAATCCTCCTACATTCAACATTGGGGGTGGAAACATAAACACATTTTTTTCTCCTTGCACAAAATCCAGTTCCCGACCTACCTTGGATACCATTGGTTGGAAAAAAAATATCCATAGTCAGGCAAGGAAGGCCATTGTTAACTTTTGGTACTATTCTGACATACCTTTCCATTGTGCCATAAGTCCTTATTGGCAAGCTATGGTTGATGCAGTTGTTATTGCAGTCTAGGGTTCAAAGCCCCTTCATCAGAGAGCATTAGGACACATTTTCTATTAGAAAGTTTTGAAGATGTCACGCTTGTGCTATCTGAGTTTCGTTCATCATGGGTAGAAACAGGGTGCACCATCATGAGTGATGGATGGACAGATCAAAGGAATATAACTTTAATAAATCTCCTTGTATCTTGTCCAACAAGTACAATGTTTCTCAAATCAATGGATGCCTCAGATAAGGTTAAGGTTGCACAACTTATTTGTGAAATGATGGAGGAAGTCATTCAAGAAGTGGGAGAAGAACATGTTGTACAAATTGTCACCAACAATGCATCTAATTATATGGTTTCTGGTAGAACTTTTGAGATTAGGCACCCCTCTATTTTTTAGACCTATTGTGTCACCCATTACATAGATTTAATGCTTGAGGACATTGGTAAGATTCATTGGATACATGAGGTTGTGGAGAAGGAAAAATCCATAACCAAATCCCTATACAACCACACTATTTTCCTAAATACCATGAGAAAATACATTGAAGGTAAAGAAATTGTTTGACCTGCAATGACTAGATTTGCAACAAATTTCATAACTTTGCAATTTGTGGTTGAGCAAAAGATAAATTTGAAGAGGATATTCTTAGGACCTAAGTGGATGACATCTAAAGATTCCAAAACCCTTGAAGGCATTGAATTTTTTGCACTTGTGTTTAATGACGATTTCTGGAAAGATGCCGAAGAGATTATTGCTGTGATGGAGTCCCTTATTAAAGTTCTCAGATACTTCAAGTCTTTTAACTTTTTCATGTTTTAAATTTCATTTCAAGCTTATTTTTATTTTCAATGTTTCATATTTATTTAAATTTGAAAGCTTGAACTTTCACGATGGTTGATGGTGACAAACCCGTTATCGGTTACATTTATTAGGCAATGGATCTCACAAAGGAGGCCATAAAAAGAAGATATGGGGATGAGGAGGCAAAGCATATGCTTCTTTGGGACATTATTGATGCATGTTGGGATAGGCAATTGCATTCCCCCTTACATGCTGCTAGGTACTTCTTAAACCCATCGTATTTTTATGATAAGAGAAAATTTAATGAGGATGGGGAGTGTTAAGCGGAAAGAGTTAATTTTGCGGACAAAACCGACCTCCCTAGAAACTAAGGATTTTCTAGTGACAAACAAAACAATCAAGCACTATCTTTCCCTAAATATGCATTTAAAATAAAAGCAACCAGGTGTTTAAGGCTTACCTTTAGTCCAACGCTGTTTGTAGCGGCCAAGCCTCTTGGATCCAGATGAGCTCCTCTCCTTCAAGCCTGCATACACAAACAAGAAAACGATTACATAGCACCTGAATAACTCATATAATAAAACATATTCATCATAAAGACCAAGGAGTTTATGAAACAAATTATATATAACAA
Source organism: Pinus tabuliformis (assembly GCA_031772625.1). NCBI lineage: Eukaryota > Viridiplantae > Streptophyta > Pinopsida > Pinales > Pinaceae > Pinus > Pinus tabuliformis. Next base: position 171,629,401 of record CM062817.1, on the reverse strand, counting down.
CTTGTTGAGAAAAATGAACTTAATTGTATTAATTGGAAACAAAAGAAACCTTACAACCAACGCCTTGGTGTTGTGCAGGTCCCTCCCAGGGTCCAGCAAGAGTTCTCCTCTACTTTGATCAGCTCACCCACTTCCAAATGAAGCTAAGAAAGGAATGTGATCTCTCCTCTCAAGCTCTATAAGGGAGTCCTAATTTCAGCAGCATCTACCCTTAGGAATGTTCAGCTTTCAACCTCCCTTGCCTCTGGTCCAATTCCTGTATTTATAATGCTTTGGAGGAAGTTAAATAGGTCCACCATCAATGGGATAAGCCTCTCTTTCAAAGGGATGGCTCCCCTCTTCATGGGATAAGTTCCTCTTTCATTGGGATGCATGAACCATCTGGAGGCGCTCAATACACGTCAAACCATCTTCTAGAATGCTCTAGAATCGACCGCAAGTAAGTTTTTTGAAGTGAAACTTGTGCCTTTTGACTTTTACAGGGGTACGCACCCACCCCTTTACAGACAGAGCGTACAAGTACGCAGGTATTATGTACTTGAGGTGCGGGCACACAGGTAAGAGTAAGAGAAAGTGCAGAACCAGAGTCATATTGATTTTTCAAAGGCTTTCTCTCTTTTTTGGAGTTTGACATGAGGAGCAGAGGTATAAGACTTGCCAAGGAGGACAGTATGGTTATTGATGGAGCCATACTGACTGCAAATAGTCATGGTGACAAATTTTATTGTAACAGATTGCCCCCTAAAGTGCGAGGTCTGTAGTAGATTAGGGTTTTATATCATCTAGGAAGGGTGAAGCACTTTATCATTTCGAGGATTATCTTGTGGAGAGCCCGGTCGAAACCTGCAAATATTCAACACAAAATACATATATGAGATCATATCATCGCTGAGGTAGGCATTCCCATACTCAGATGAAAAACTTAACTAACAAACTAACTACTGCTCTGATATAGGAATGATTTCGCAATACATCATAATCATAGACACATGTTGACACAGTATGGACGCAGCCATCTGTTTATAATTAGTCTACTGTATAATGAATACAAAACTCCTCGCAGCCTGGATGGCGGAAACTAGATCCAGGGTCTTCATTTCTGCTTCCCGAAATAGTACGATTCTATCCATGCAAATAAATGAGTTGATGTCGAACATGGTAGAAACCACTTGATTACCAGTCAATGATGTAAACTGTTAACAAGTGTAAGAGAGACCACCAGTGATGTCAATGGTTCTCAAAGTACCCAGTACAATCCATGAGATGTGAATGAATGTGTTGATGTCGAACATGTCACAGAATCCCTTGATTGAAGGTCATTGATGTAACCTGTCGTCAAAGGCAAGAAACCTGCCATTGAGGCATGCAGATTTCAAGGTACTGATGATTCCTAGATCATCTTTCTAGATAATGTGCTAATGTCGATAGAAAGCGATCCGTCGTAGGGGAGCCCACAACACGAAATCATAGATCAAGTTGAAGAAATGTAGCTGTAAGGACTGACTCAGGGATGGTCAAGATGGATGACAGATATTTTGCAGATGAATGGTTTATTTGCAAGACTCCTCTTGAATACATAACGACACTATAGATGGTTTGGTGACAATTGTCCCAAAGTTAATACCTGGAAACCGGCTGAAGACTTTCAATGTGGCTTCATCAACTGTTAGGCAAAGGATTTCCCAACCTAGGTGGATAAAAGTGTCGTGCTCAAGAGTGGTTACAAAGTATGACAAACAGACTCATTTTCCTCTCTTTTCCCCCACCATTTCTGACAAGTACCTCTTTATTTTTGACAAGCTTAAGGAGGATAACATTTGCTTGATTATAAGCTCATCCTTCGGATGAGTCCAACTTAGTTTAGATTCGAACCCTAAGAATGAGTGGTCCGTTCCTGTTTGTAATCGAACAGGTCCTTTACTGTGAAATTTTAATGAGTCCAGTATAGGAGAAACTCGGCGTTTTTCAATTTTAGAGAGTCTGAAAAACTTAAGAAGACTCCAGGGTTGACCTTTTTCGTAAATATGTGTCTCCCAAGCCCGAAAAGGTATAAAATAATACTTGAGAGAACCGCTTGATCTTTTACGACCAAGGAGTACTTTTCGTTATTAGTGTCACTGATCCGTAAAAGTAAAAAAGCGATCAACGACACGTCGTTTTATAACCAATATCAAATTCGAAACGACAAAAATCCGGCAATCTTTTCATGTTTTTATGGTCGGAAAAGAGCTGTAAGTGGACCGTCTTTTAATTCCGTTTTAACGAGTGTAAAAGAAACGCTCGGCAATCTTTTCATTTTTTAGGAGTCAGAAAAGGGCTTAAAGATGACTCTAAGGTTTCACTTTTTCGTAAGTTTTAACGAGTTCGAAAAAATGATAAAAATGTACTCATGGTTTTCATTTTCTCGTAAGTTTTAATGAGTTCGAAAAAATGATAAAAATGTACTCATATGGCCGACTTTCAATTTAATTTACGAGCAGGAAAAGACGGAAAGAACTCAGCATTTTCATTTGTTTTACAAGAATGAAAGATAGCAAAATAATCTCGGGATTTTCATGAGTTTAACGAGTCTTGAAAATAACTGAAATTGACTCGAGATAGGTTTCATTTTTACAAAAGCTTGAAACAGAGAAAAACTATGCTTCAGAGTAGTTTCATTTTTACACAAGCTTGAAACAGAGAGAAAACTGTGCTTGATGCCCCCTAAGCGTAACTGCTAGAGCGCATGCCCCCCAGAAAATGCACGCAGGTAAGAGTAAGAGAAAGTGCGGAACCAGAGTCATATTGATTTTTCAAAGGCTTTCTCTCTTTTTTGGAGTTTGACATGAGGAGCAGAGGTATAAGACTTGCCAAGGAGGACAATATGGTTATTGATGGAGCCATACTAACTGCAAATAGTCATGGTGACAAATTTTAGTGTAACAGATTGCCCCCTAAAGTGCGAGGTCTGTAGTAGATTAGGGTTTTATATCATCTAGGAAGGGTGAAGCACTTTATCATTTCGAGGATTATCTTGTGGAGAGCCCAGCCGGAACCAGCAAATATTCAACAAAAAATACATATATGAGATCATATCATCGCTGAGGTAGGCATTCCCATACTCAGATCAAAAACTTAACTAACAAACTAACTACTGCTCTGATATAGGAATGATTTCGCAATACATCATAATCATAGACACATGTAGACACAGTATGAACGCAACCATCTGTTTATAATTAGTCTACTGTATAATGAATACAAAACTCCTCGCAGCCTGGATGGCGGAAACTAGATCCAGGGTCTTCATTTCTGCTTCCCGAAATAGTACGATTCTATCCATGCGAATAAATGAGTTGATGTCGAACATGGTAGAAACCACTTGATTACCAGTCAATGATGTAAACTATTAACAAGTGTAAGAGAGACCACCAGTGATGTCAATGGTTCTCAAAGTACCCATTACAATCCATGAGATGTGAATGAATGTGTTGACGTCGAACATGTCACAAAATCCCTTGATCGAAGGTCATTGATGTAACCTGTCGTCAAAGGCGAGAAACCTGCCATTGAGGCATGCAAATTTCAAGGTACTGATGATTCCTAGATCATCTTTCTAGATAATGTGCTGATGTCGATAGAAAGCGATCCGTCGTAGGGGAGCCCACAACACGAAATCATAGATCAAGTTGAAGAAATGTAGCTATAAGGACTGACTCAGGGATGGTCAAGATGGATGACAGATATTTTGCAGATGAATGGTTTATTTGCAAGACTCCTCTTGAACACATAACGACACTACAGATGGTTTGGTGACAATTGTCCCAAAGTTAATACCCGGAAACCGGCTGAAGACTTTCAATGTGGTTTGATCAACTGTTAGGCAAAGGATTTCCCAACCCATGTGGATAAAAGTGTCGTGCTCAAGAGTGGTTACAAAGTATGACAAATAGACTCATTTTCCTCTCTTTTCCCCCACCATTTCTGGCAAGTACCTCTTTATTTTTGACAAGCTTGAGGAGGATAACATTTGCTTGATTATAAGCTCATCCTTCGAATGAGTCCAACTTAGTTTAGATTCGAACCCTAAGAAGGAGTGGTCCGTTCCTGTTTGTAATCGAACAAGTCCTTTACTGTGAAATTTTAACGAGTCCAGTATAGGAGAAACTCGGCGTTTTTCAATTTTAGAGAGTCTGAAAAACTTAAGAAGACTCTAGGGTTGACCTTTTCCGTAAATTTGTGTCTCCCAAGCCCGAAAAAGTATAAAATAATACTTGAGAGAACCGCTTGATCTTTTACGACCAAGGATTACTTTTCGTTATTAGTGTCACTGATCCGAAAAAGTAAAAAAGCGATCAATGACACGTCATTTTATAACCAATATCGAATTCGAAACGACAAAAATCCGGCAATCTTTTCATGTTTTTACGATCGGAAAAGAGCTGTAAGTGGACTGTCTTTTAATTCCATTTTAACGAGTGTAAAAGAAACGCTTAGCAATCTTTTCATTTTTTAGGAGTCAGAAAAGGGCTTAAAGATGACTCTAAGGTTTCAGTTTTTCGTAAGTTTTAACAAGTTCGAAAAAATGATAAAAATGTACTCATGGTTTTCATTTTCTCGTAAGTTTTAATGAGGTCGAAAAAATGATAAAAATGTACTCATATGGCCGACTTTCAATTTAATTTACGAGCAGGAAAAGACGGAAAGAACTCGGCATTTTCATTTGTTTTACGAGAATGAAAGATAGCAAAATAATCTCGGGATTTTCATGAGTTTAACGAGTCTTGAAAATAACTGAAATTGACTCGAGATAGGTTTCATTTTTACAAAATCTTGAAACAGAGAAAAACTATGCTTCAGAGTAGTTTCATTTTTACACAAGCTTGAAACAGAGAGAAAACTGTGCTTGATGCCCCCTAAGCGTAACTGCTAGAGCGCATGCCCCCCAGCTTCATTTCATTCAACTAAGTACAAGCTGGATGGAATGAAGGTTCATGTACGAGATCATTTGAAAGACTCGACCTAAAACTGTAAGAAAATTATGCAAAAACTAAAATAACTAACCTAAATATACAACTTAACATTTATGAGATCTAGTCAAACTCTCGACTCAATTAGAGGAGGATTTGTTTCATTTTTTAACGAGCTTGACACAGGAAAAGAACTATGCTCGGATTCAGTTTCATGTTTACGCAAGCTTGAAATGAAAAACTATGCTTGTTATAAGTTCGCATGCCCCCAGCATAATGATGCAAATCAAGGTACATGCCCCCCAAGCTTCATTTCATTCAACCAGGTGGATGAAATGAAGGTTTACTTTCGAAATCTTGGAAAGACTCGTGGGAGTTGTTTCATTTTTTAGTGAGGTTGACACAGGAAAAGGAACTATCTTCGCGACAGCCTATTTCATTTTTTAACGAGGTTGATACAGGAAAAAACTATCCTCGCGCTCACTGATCATGGCTTCCAACTGGAAGAAAGACATGTCAATGGACACACCTTGATCATGGCCTCCAAGAGGTCTTCATCAGAAGGAAGAATAATTCTCTGGAAGGAACTCATGTCAAGGGACTCAAAAGGGATAAGAACATCGCGTTCAAGTAATCCCATAGAGTTTTCCATGTCAATTACTGGATCTAAATCAAAGGAAGATGAGAAAACAGTGGGAGGCTCACGTACATTGGTAACTGAAAACATGGAACCAGTTGCCACATAATTAACCAATGGCGGGGTAGATACCACCTTAGAATCAGGAATATTTAGGGGTGTTATATTATTGGTAGTTGAAACAAGACTAGGGAACGAAAGCTGGTCTATAGTCACAATATTTCCATTGTGAGGGAAAGACATCACGCGAAAGAGTGTCGATACGACAACTTTCATTGCATAAACATAGTCTCGCCCAAGGAGTAAATTGAAATCCAAGGGACCTTGAACTACCATAAGATCAATACAGATAGTTTTACCTTCCAAGGTAATAGAAAACTTAGGAAGGATCCCTAAAGGTTCACTAATGGTTCTGTTAAAAGCTTTCAGATTCTGCGTAATAGGCACAAGCTGAGGGGAACCCAAAGCTTTCCAAGCGGTTGAGGATAAAATACTAACAGAAGCACCTTCATCTACCTGTGTGCGGCGTATGTCCCTACCACCAACCTTGACAATGATTTGGAAAGGGATGGAGGAAGGAAGACGAGGTTCTGTCAGTCTATTCCAATCAAAGGAAAAGACATCAGTGCTTGGAGGGGGTTCTGTAGAAACAGGTGAAATGCCCCCCGGCATAGAAGAATCTGATGTAACAAGAAGAACCTGAGCAGTATGAAGTTCACTCTCTAAAGGGAAAGTGGGATCGACTGAATGTGAAATTGAATTGACCACTTGATCAACTAACGGGTCATCAACCTGAGTGACATGAGTTTCACTCTCCAATGGAAGAGTGTGATTGACTGTGCTTGAAATTAGATCAATCACTCCGTCAGTTGACGGTAGGTTGGGAGAAAGTTTACGGTAACCAGTTGGAAATTCTTGCTGTGGAACAGTAAGGTTTTCCAACAATGTTGAGGCTTCATCCTTGTGAGGGAAAATGTGAGTTTGATGATTCCCTTTGCATAACTTACAAGGAAACCTAACTTTACCCTTTTTCCTAGGAACCTGACTATCACTGGTTGATGGATCAATGGAAAGTTGATGAGATTTTTCTGACCATACTTCCAGGACTTTTGGAATACCAGGACAATTGATAAGGAAGTGGTCACCCTTACAAAGCCTGCAAGGGTATTTGGGTTTACGATGCATGTCGGAGTTTTCCTCACTGACAGCCACGGTTGGTTGGTTGACTTCTTTCTTATCTTGCTTCTTCTTCTTCTTCTTCTTCTTCCCTTTCTTCTTCTTCTTAGACACCTAGTTACTAGCATCAAGGCTTTTACCAAGCGAAGAGGAAGAAATGGAGGAAGAAAAATTAGGCGAAGAAGGTAAAGGGTCAACAGAAAGTTGGTGATGTTGAGATGGTGAACTCTGTTGAGTTGAAACATTCGATTCAGGTGGAACATTTGGAGTATTTGGGGCCAATGAAGTTGAAAATAACCATATAGGTAAACCTATAGTAAATACAGGTAATGACAAAGTAGCCATATAAGGAGGACCAACATTTCCAATGTAAGGAAAAGTACTAGGATTCTCGTTAAGAGGGGTTCCTTGGTTGGTAAATTCTGGAACAATTGCCATTATATTCAACTTCAGTGAATTTTATTAACAATTTAAAACTAAAATTAATAATTCACAATTCACACCTATGTTCTCTAAAAGTAAAAACAAACAAATTAACACGCACTATCAAATCTAGAAGTCAAACCACACACAAACAGTAACTTTCCGTATCGAAAATACTAGTTGGTGATGAAATCCAACGTCGCAGAGTTCAGTACAGAAATGGCGGTTGGAACAGTTACCTCGGTAACCTACTTAATGAATAGACTGGACCAAGTTCCTCCACTTTAACCGTCTCGAGTGAAGTGAACCCCCCAGAAAATCCAAGTGAGTCTAGCCGACGTCTCCTCCAGGTACAGTGGGATCTTCCCACCACTATCACCTTAGGAAGAATCCTAAAGAATATGGTCACTAAGGCTACCAACTAAGACAAATACACCTGGGGGAACAGTCTACGATCCGATACGCACGCAAGGGCAGAGTAGCAAGCTCAATCCCCTTGAAGGCTCCTTGACATAATCCAAGGTTTACCAACAAGTGACCCCAGGCTCCTCGACAATGGTTAATCCGAGGTTTACCATTTTTAATACGTGAATATCTGGCGTCATTCCCAATGAGGAAGGATTGATTCCCACATTGGTTCGGACACGATCTCGTGCTTCTCCTTTAAGAGGATCTTTCCCAGAGCATAAATGCAACAATTGGATTTCTTCCTACCACAAGATACAGCTGCTTGTTTGTTTTACTGTCTTGGAGAGTTAACTAAAACCTATTCCAAGACACTAGCCTAAGCTAGATTGGTGGAAAGAGCCCTAAAAATGTAAAAATTACTAGATAAATTTTAATTAAGCACTGTGTTATTAAGGCTGTTATTACTCAAATGGGTAAATGGATATGAAACCAATGGTGTTATAACCCGACCCAAAACTGAATGCAATCGAATATGATAATGTAATCTTTTCAATTCGATGAATCCTAACTAAGGTAAGGAGAGAGTTTCCATTCACTTCCAACAATGCAAGAAATTGATCACTAAGAGAAAATATAACAAATTCTCTAATGCACTAATTTCATCAAGAAAAACTAATGCAAATCAATTCCAAAATAGTTTATTTTTATTTTTATTTTTGTGTAAATTCAAATCAAAGAGAACTGATCTAAATCTACGATTGATTTTTCAGAATGCAAACTATGCAATTGTCATCTATGCACAATTCACTTGAAAAGTATGCAAATGTAATCTATGCACATTTTTCATTCATATTCTGAACCTGAGAATTCTAATTATGCAAATGTGATCTATGCAAGAGAATTCTCAAACACAAGATGATTCTAATGTAATCTAAGAACCAATCAAGTGCAATTCGAGAAAATTGGGCGAGAGTTCCAAAGATCAAAAATAAAAACACTCAAAGGCGATTAACACTCATACACAATTTAGCCCCCCCCGGCGAATGAGGGGGAATTTTTTTTGCAAAAACAAAATAAAAAAGATGCAAAATTGTGAAAAGACTGAGACAAACCTCCAAGTAATGACCAAAGGAAATCAAATTAAGAATTTCTCAAAAAAGAGACTCAAAACACCCAATTGATAAAAGCTTAAAGTAGGAATGCCAATGAAATTAACAAGGAAAGTTTTTTGACAGGGAACAAGCAGGTCTGGGCAATGGCTAAAACCTATAAACAAATTCTAAACTGATAAAAAAGAGAAAAATTTAAAATTTTCAAATTTTTGACAGGGTACGCAGGCAACCTGTTTACACAGGTGCGTCCACGCTCTGTGCACAAAGCAAAAATGCGTACAGGTACGCACTGTGCTTAACTTAGAGGTTGCGTACCTCTCCCAAAACTATGAAAAATAAAAACTAACTCAAAATTAACTAAATTCAGCCAATCCCACAATCATCAAGTCAAAAACACAAACAGAAAATACAGTTTCTCTGGTCAAAGTATCAATCAAAAGAGAAATCAATCAAATCCATGGATTCCCCAGTGGAGTCGCCATTTTGTCAAGCGGAAAGAGTCAATTTTGAGGACAAAACCGACCTCCGTAGAAACTAAGGCTTTCCTAGTGACAAACAAAACAATCAAGCACTATCTTTCCCTAAAATATGCATTTAAAATAAAAGCAACCAGGTGTTTAAGGCTTACCTTTAGTCCAGCGCTGTTTGTAGCGGCCAAGCCTCTTGGATCCAGATGAGCTCCTCTCCTTCAAGCCTGCATACACAAACAAGCAAACGATTACATAGCACCTAAATAAATCATATAATAAAACATATTCATCATAAAGACCAAGGAGTTTATGAAACAAATTATATATAACAACTTGTTGAGAAAAATGAACTTAATTGTATTAATTGGAAACAAAAGAAACCTTACAACCAACACCTTGGTGTTGTTCAGGTCCCTCCCAGGGTCCAGCAAGAGTTCTCCTCTACTTTGATCAGCTCACCCACTTCCAAATGAAGCTAAGAAAGGAATGTGATCTCTCCTCTCAAGCTCTATAAGGGAGTCCTAATTTCAGCAGCATCTACCCTTAGGAATGTTCAGCTTTCAACCTCCCTTGCCTCTGGTCCAATGCCTATATTTATAATTCTTTGGAGGAAGTTAAACAGGTCCACCATCAATGGGATAAGCCCCTCTTTCAAAGGGATGGCTCCCCTCTTCATGGGATAAGTTCCTCTTTCATTGGGATGCATGAACCATCTGGAGGCGCTCAATACATGTCAAACCATCTTCTAGAATGCTCTAGAATCGACCGCAAGTAAGTTTTTTGGAGTAAAACTTGCGCCTTTTGACTTTTGCAGGGGTACGCACCCACCCCTTTACAGACAGAGCGTACAAGTACGCAGGTATTATATACTTGAGGTGCGGGCACGCAGGTAAGAGTAAGAGAAAGTGCAGAACCAGAGTCATATTGATTTTTCAAAGGCTTTCTCTCTTTTTTGGAGTTTGACATGAGGAGCAGAGGTATAAGACTTGCCAAGGAGGATAGTATGGTTATTGATGGAGCCATACTGACTGCAAATAGTCATGGTGACAAATTTTAGTGTAACAGGGAGGTTCACAGAGGACTTATGACATGCATGGAAAGGTGCTTCGCTGATCTAGAATTTCAAAGTCGTGTCTTTTCCCAACTATAGGATTATAGAGCATCGGCTAAATTATTTTCATATACCAGTGTTATACGAGAAATGTCTAAGATGTTTCCAGGTACCCTTTAAGGCTTGAAGGCTTCATCAATTCATTAAATTTGTTTAAACTTTATTTTGTATGTTAAATGTTTTATTAAATTTTGTTGTCTTTTTAAGTTTTTACTATTTAGTATTTATTACATCTACTCATGAACCCTTGCCACTTGCTAGTATTTGGTGGCAAAAAATTTGTAGTGATATGCCAAATTTGAAGAGATTCATCATTTGAATGTTAAACCAAGCATGTAGTGCTTCAGGTTGTGAGTGCAACTGGAGCATGTTTGAGAAAATACATTCTAAGAAGCACAACTGATTGATACAAAAGCGCTTACATGACCTTGTATTTTTCCATTACAATCTATGACTTTGCAATAAGAAAATATTAGGTGAGAGCTTGAATTTGAAGGTTTCATAATCTGATTTGCAATTTAAAGTTTAAAATTTAAAGTCCAAAGTCAAACTTAAATTCAAATTTCAATGTCTCTTGATAATGATAGGTTTGGATCATTCACCAATAGACCTTGAAGAGATAGATTTGTAAACTACAAATGCAGCAGATTGGGTCCAATTAGAGGAGGCTCCTATTTTAAGCCTACATGACTTGAAGAACTTTCAGAGTCAAGCAAGCGAAGGAATGGGAGGAATCGCTTCTAGTTCTCACTCTTATGAGTCTTAGACTCATAGTTACTGATTTTTTTTCTAATTAGTATGTAGTTGTTTGTAAACGTTTAGAAGCAGTTGCTTCTAGTTCTATGTAGTCACTAGTTAGGAGTCATGACTTAGTACTTTGGATCATGTTTGGACTCATAACATATATGAGATGCTTATTCATTCATGATATTTTGGTCATATATTGATATTATGTATTGTTTGGACATGGCTTTACTGAATATCAATGAAAAATGTTTTTTTTTTTAATTCAATATATGTGTATATTTTTATTTATTGAATTCATTGATTTTTTCCCGATTTTTCCCCAATCTGATTAAAACTCTTCGCTCTTTTGCCTCGCCAATTTATTGCCTATTTTGAGTCTTGTAACATTGGTTACAAGTTTCATTCTTCACTTATGAGTGCTAAGGTGTGCTAGAGAGTGTCAATGCATGTAGAGGAGTGTTAGGGAGTACTAGGACAACACAAGGGAGCACTAGGTCAAAATGCATGGAAGTGAATGAATATGTAGGTGTGTCAGGGAGTGTCAATCAGTGTTAGTTATCATGCCAAGGAGGGAGTGACAAGGTATGCTAAGCATGAGTAAGGCATGCCAGGGAATATCATGGAATTTCAAGAAGTTCTAGAGTGTGCTAGGTAGTTTCGGGGTGTGCTAACACATGCCAAATAGTGCCAAGGCACGCCAGGTGCTAAGACATGCTAGGATGTGCAGGGTGCCAGAGTATGCCAATATGCGTCAAGGAGTTTCAAGGCAACAAAAGGAATAACCAAACTAAAATGCAAGGAAATGAACACATAGGAGGGTTAATAAGTCGCAACTTTATCTTTTTCAAAAGGGGCATGCCAGGCACACTAATAATATGTTGCAATACATGCCAAGTGCCAATGTGTGCCAAGTGCTAATGTTTATCAACAAAATATTATTCCAAGGAGTTCCAAGACATGCTAGGGACTACAGGAAATGCCAACACATGATAGGGGAGTGCTATGTTATGCTATGGCATGCCAACATGTGCTTGGGCATCCTACTCATGGAAAGATGTTCTAGGTACAGAGATGTTCTAGGTACGAATATGTTCCAAGACATGTGAGGTGCCAAGGAATGTTAGTGTACTGTTCCAAAGCATGTTAAGGTGTGCCATGAGTGTTGAGGAGTTTTAGGTGTCTCTCATTAATAGAATTGATAGAGATTGATTATGTATTAAATAATATAGTTCCTAAGCACACTAGTGGAACTTTATTTAAAGGAAATTTTCTAGATAATAAACCTAATAGAGATGAATCATGTGTTGACTCATAGGAAGACTATATTCTTATGACTTGATGGAAATGATACACACTAATTACTTCTTAACAAATTGACTGACTATCATAACCACTATGACCTTGGACACATAATGAAAAAGACTCCACAATGGTCTTAAATCGTTATATTTTGATAAAAAAAAATATAGTAACAGGTACATAGCATCATCAAAAACTCATTGGAATGATCAATGATGACGAACATTTTTTTGACCATCACCAAAAGTAACCAGACATAGCATTGGTGAGGGTCAATAAAATATCATCACTAGAAGTGTCACCAAAGAGATAATTAGTGATGAGCCTTTAACGACCCTCACCAAAAGTGTCACCAAAGAGAGAATTAGTGATAGGCCATTAACGACCCTCACCAAAACTATCATTCAAAATGGCTTTGGTGACAAACCTTAAAGGACCATCACTATATATACTTACAACAACGATTTTTTAAAGACTGTGACCATATGTGAGATTGGTGATGGACCTTAAAGGTTCGTCACAAGAATGAAGTGTCGTAAAAATCTCATTGGAATGATCAATGATGACGAACATTTATTGATTGTCACCAAAAGTAACAAAAAAGATCATTGGTGACGATCAATAAAAGATCATCACTAGAATTGTCACCAAATAGAGAATTAGTGATGGGCCTTTAATGACCCTCACCAAAAGTGTCACCAAAGAGAGAATTAGTGACGGGCCTTTAACGACCCTCACCAAAAGTGTCATTGAAAACAGATTTGGTGACAAACCTTAAAGGACCATCACTATATACACTTACAATAACGTTTTTTTAAAAACTGTTACCATATGTGACATTGGGGACGGACCTTAAAGGTCCGTCACAGGCATGACCCTCACCAATGCCATTTTTTATTATAGTGACTGGTGAATTAGAATCCCAATGCAACTCTCTCCGTGCAATACTTTGTGTTGATTGACCTAGTACAAGCGTTGAGATTTTTTAGTCCGTGCAATGGTTAAAATTTTGGCTGGAGAATGTGTTGTTTTATTGCAAATTGAATGTGTTTCATGAGTCAAAATCTGTATATATTCTCTTTGATGCTTTCTATGAGCATATATGTGTATGTATTGGTTTCAAACACCACTATAGCAAGTTGAATCATATATTTGAGCGTTGTACTGACATATATATTGGTTGATTGCGCCACTTAATGAGATGAATTCTGCGGTATGTAATGGTGCTTGATTAAGGATCATATAAGTTATATATGCGAATTGGTTTGGTTTATTGGGTGTCACATAAAAGGAAGAGAGTAAGGTTTTTATTTCTTTGCAAATTGAAACTTCTTATGAACCATTTCCATTATCAGCAGAGAGTTACTTTTACATGGATTGAATTGATAATTTTTTAGAGTTAATGAAAACTATAACAATATATACTACTAAAAGCATAGTTCAAATCAACAAGGACACTCTTGCTGATATTAAATTATGTCTACAAAATGCACATGACAAGGTTTAATTTTTACAACTTGAATCACAACTTCAGCAAGATGAGTTACAATAGCATAAGCATCATGACACCCATCAGCAACCATCAAGTGGTCAAATCAGTAACATTCAGACAGACTCCCATCATCAAAAAGAAATGACAGATGTAGTGCCCATTTCAGGAGCAGATGTGCAGAAATATGTAGAGGTTCAGCGTGCACTTCCCAAACCTATCATTAGACCTTAGGAAGAGCTTGTCCATAACAAGCGCACAACATGTTTTGGATATGACAAGGATGTGTCCTTTCATATTCCAGATTAATCAAAGCCCATCCAGTTTCAAAGTGTTAGATTCCTTCATGATAGTTCACCTTCAATTTCTCTGGATTTTGCTCCTCTTCCACAACAACTACAACAAAATGTTAAATTCCAACACTGTGACTGAGTTGGCCATATGAAAGAACATTGTTTTAATCTTCATCTGTGTAATAATTATGGTCAGCAAACTCATTCTTCACATAGATGCTTTAAAAACAAGCCTCCTGCAAGAACAAAGATTCATCTTGGATTGATCACTTCTTAGTAATGGGTTTCAACAGCCAAGAAGATATTTCTCTCATACAACAGGATTTTTTCTCAAGTATTGAAAAGTCTTGCAGTTGATTTTTTGCCATCTTCTCACCTTGTATCTGATAGGGGGGGGGAATGATAGTCATATACAAGATTCAAAGCAACATCAAGCCTAAGCCACAACCTTCCATACTGGATTCAGAGTTGTAGCCAGAGATAGAGATTCCACTGAGCATGCCTTCGGTTGATGGTTAGCATTAAACCATCTATGCTTGGTTAACACTTCCCTTAAAAGAATTGGAGACACTTCCTCTAGTAGAAGTCAGCTTCTTGCCAGTTCTGGAAGAGTTTCAGGAATTGGATTAAGCATTCCAGAGTTAGTGGTCATCCTTAAACCACCACAGGTTGTAGACCTCCCTTTTTCAAGTTGAAGATCTCCCTCTCCAAAGCATTAGAGACACTTCCTCTGGCTGAATATTTCAGCTTCTTGCTAGACTTGGAAGAGTTTTGAGAACTTCACTAAGCATTCCAATGTTGGTGGTCATCCTTAAACTACCCCCCTTATACAAACATTTCAGAGAGCACATTGAGCCTAGTGCTTCCATGCATGTTTTTACACATTTTGTATTACAACTCTCTTCTTGGACTCATACATAACCCTTCGGATTAAGGGGGGGAATGTTCGACACCTAATCCTCTATGGGTTGGTGTGGAATGTGAACAGCCACCAGAGTCCAAGAGACCACTTGGAATATGAGTCCAGGGGTCACACCATGTACTATAAATGTATATCATGTCAAAAATATATGCAATCTAATGCTTATCTTTCACATTCATTGTTTACATTCCATGTGAGTTTAACAAAGTTAGCCAATGAAGATGTGGAAGAAAAAAGGAGGTTAATCTATTCAGGGGGAATAGATCCTCTATTTCTCTTCATTAAAAATAAGAGAATGGCTTCAAATGAAGCAAAAAGAAGTCAAATGCAAGCATCAAGAATGAATAGAAAGAGAAGTGCACTCGAATAATGGAGGTAATACAAAGTCCCCTTGTTGATTAGAATGATTAATTTATTTGCTTCAAATGTATCATTATTGTAGGAGTAAGTAGGAGGAAAATGCAGCCAACATGATTCCAAGGAGGATCATGCAATAACTTTATATGTTGTCTCTTTAAGATTGTCACACGGAAAGAGTTGATAGTGCGGACACAACCAACCTCGCTAGAAGCCTAAGACTTTCTAGTGACAAACAAGACAAATAGGAGCAATCCTTCTCTAAATATGCATTTATACTATGAGAAATCAAGTGTTTTAGATCTTACCTATAACCCAACGCTGTTGTAGTAGTCCAGCTTCGTTGATCCGGATGAGCTCCTCCTTCTCTTCGAAACCTGCATTCACTAGCAATCAAACGATTAAATAGCACCTGAATATCTCATAAAATAAAACATATTTAACATATAGACCAAGGAGTATATGAAACAACTCATAAATAACAAATTGTTGAGAAGAATGGACTTATTTGTATTAATAGGAAACAAAAGAAACCATTACAACCTGAGCCTTGGTGTTGTGCAAGTTCCTCCTAGGGTCCAGCAAGAGTTTTCCTTTACTTTCATCAGCTCACCCACTTCCAAATGAAACAAGAAGGATGACAATCTCTCCTCACAAGCTTCTACAAGGAAGTCCTAATCTCAGCAGCATCTACCCTTAGGAATGTTCAGCTTTCAACCTCCCCTCCTTCTGGCCCAATGCCTGTATTTATAGTGCTCAAGAGAAAGTTAATCAGGTCCACCATCAATGGGATAATCCCATCTTTGGATGGGATAGCTCCTCTCTTGATGGGATAAGTTCCTCTTTCATAGGGGTACATGAACCATCTGGAGGCATTCAATACACGTCGAACAACCTTCTAGAATGCTCTAGAAATGACCACAAGTAACTTTTTAAAGATGAAACTCGTGCCTTTTGACCTTTACAGGGATACGCACCTGCCCCTTTACATGCAGAGCGTACAAGTACGCAGCTTTTGTGAACATTAGGTGCGTACACACAGGTAAGGCCGAGAGAATCTGTGCACCCAGAGATAAACACATTTACAAAGACTTTCTCTCTTTTTGGAGTTTGACATGGAGAGCAGAGGCATAAGACTTGCCCAGGAGGATAGCATGACTATTGATAGAGCCATACTATCTGTAAATAGCCATGGTGACATTTTTTAGTGTAACAAAGATTGGTTGCAGAATAATGTGGAGTAATACGAGGCTTAGCATCTAAATAGGTCCAAAGGATCAGTATTTGAGGAGAAGCAAAGAGATCATAGAGTATTGGATTGGGGGGGTTGTTATAGTATAAGTAGCAAGAAACAATATTTATTCTTAGAAAGAATGGTTGTTTAGGAAATGAAAAGTTTGCATCTTGTATGAAATACTCTTATTTCAATTTATATATATATATATATATATATATATATATATATATATATATATAGATATATATATAAGTTACATTTTTTATTATGCCTATAAATCTTGTGTTCATGAACATAATTGGTACAAGATTTGCACGTTCCTTAAATTTCAATTGGAATTACTATCTAAAAAAGAAGTCTTTGGTTCAGGTGGAGTAACCTTTTATAGAAACAAGCATCTTTCTTTGAGAAGTCATGGGAGTTTGTCTGGTGCTTTGTCTAATCGTTATCATGAAGTTCTTGGTACAATTGGTACTATTTAAACAACCACCCCTATTTGTATAAGCATGATCTCAAGGGCAGAAGAGTTTAATATTCTCAATTGAACTAAGCACAAACTTTGAAGCAACAACAAAAGTGAACAACCAACCAAAATTCATCACTAACAATTGGTATTTGAAACAATAGTAGTACCACTTCTAGTATGGATTAGTACAAAGATGCATTGGAAAAAAGACAAAGCCAAAAACCATGAGGCATTCATAATTGGATGAACATTCAAATAAGAGTTGGTATATATTCAGGGGAAGCATATCATAAATGCATAGTTCCTAAAGCAACAACAACTACAAGAAGACATAAGGACATGTTTTGCTAATGCTTCGTTTTGTAGGTGTATTTTCCCATGATGGTTTTGTTGAGTTTAGATGGGATAATTCAAGTGCCTCATCAAAGAGATATGATCCCTTGAGAAGAGAAGTCTACAGAGAATAATTCCCATTAGAAACCTCACCCTTAAACATTATTTAAAAGGGGAAGAAAAAGTAGTCTATAACTCTTTTTGCATTGATTTCAAAGGGGGAGAGAAAGCTATTGGTAGATCATGCAGGGAAGAAAAAGTTCAATGACAACCATTCATTTTATGACTTTGTGTTTACTAGATGTATACCCATTACTTGAAGACATTTGATCTCACAGTGAGATGATGTATACCACTAAAAATATTCAATGGATTTTATATGATTATGAAATCCAGACCATCAATATTTTTTATTTTGTGAAAGAATTGAAATGCATGATAGTGTATACAACTAAAAATATATAGTGTATGGTGTATACCACTCAAAATATTCTATGATTATGAAATTCAATCCATCATTATTTTTATTTTGTGAAAGAATCAAATTTCATAATGGTGTTTTCCACTAAAAATATTCTATGATTATGAAATCTATAACATCAATATTTTTTATTTTATTTTGTGAAAGAACTGAAATTCATGAAGGCTTGGAGCACACCTATCGGCTTAAATATGATCGTGATTTCCATTGGGTAGCAATTTGTAGCATATCTTCTATTTCTTTTGTTTTTTGTAAATTTCAAGACTTTATATTAATCATAGAAACAAAATAGATAGTGATGAGCCTCAGTATTGTAACAAGAATGATGCAACTCCCAAGGCTACCAACTTTAATTATCAACCCAGGGTTCGTACAAACTTAAGAGGTATCGACACTATATGTGTAGCATACAATGTGTCCTTCTTTCGATGTCATGATGTAATGGAGTGAATGTAATGAAATCAAATCCTAAACTAATTGAACAAATGGAAATGTTACTTTGAAAAATAATTAATCATAGGCAAGAGCAACGATTTGTAATTTAAATCCTATGAGTATGAATTCAAATAAGTAGGCCTAATCTACTTTTTAAAAAAGGCATGTCCTAATTGGTGTTTATTCTTCCTCAACCATTGATTTAGAGCCTGGGGGTTATGATTAAACCTTGAGAGACAAAAACCAAGCTTATTGAGAAAATATTGGCAAGTATATATATGCTAGAAGAGTGCTACGCGAAGTGATAGGTGCTGCTACAGGAAGTTATAGGTAGCTACAAGAAGTTATGGGATTTGATACAGGAAGATATAATTCACCGAATGAGCAAGAAAATAAAATCCAAATTGGATGGGACAATTTTTTTTATTTAATAGGATGTCTTAGGTATCTTTTCCAAGTGGAATCACTAAAAATGCCCATGTTAACACGTGCTAAAAAATAACAGAAAATTACTTGTCTAAAATATAGAAATTCGAGAACTAGTGAGCTATTTAATTTATCAAATGCATAATCTAATCAAGTGAAAATTAAATGGGGTAAATTTTGTTATTAAATTGAAATTTTTTATGATCTGATGCAAGTGGAATCATCTCAATTGAAACTCATTAGCGTGTTCTAATAAATAGTAGAAAATTACTACTATTTGCTACAAGGGACTTCCAGAAATGTAGATTTGTGAATAATAAAACTAATCCAAGTAGCTCAATGATTACTATGAACTTCTAAAGTTATTCCAAGGATGAAATCATGCTTTTGATCCTACAAAATAACTTACTTCAACCATTTAACCCAATGCTACAACAAGAAATCATCAATACTAAATGTAAAAATAGAAAAAAACAAGAACAAGAGATGCTTGTGAATAAAAAGTGAAAAGAAGAAAAGTAAATTATACAAAAGGGATCTGAGGCTTCTGGGATGATCAATCCCAAGGAAACTTAGAGTCCTATGAAGGATACCAAGATTTAGAACCTAAAAATGGCACCCATATTCATTATTTGAATCATTCCAATTACATTCGTGCTAGAAATGAAAGTGGAGAAGTAAAAATACAAGTTTTCTCCACAAGAAGACTAAGAAAAACCAACCCCTAGAGGCAAATTCGAATTGGTACTTATAAAAAATTATGAGGAAACATTCTCCTTGAAAGGAGGAAGCTTTCCCCTCCAAAATCCCTCAAATAGTGGATCTGGTTCCCAACACCAGGAATCTTCATTAAATGACGGGGAACACATTCCTAGATTTTCTCAATCATTGGAGCTCTAGAATTTGTGCATGATTTCATGATATATTATTGATTTATTATCCAATATTGATCCTCCTATAGTAGGGAGAAAATCCCTAAATTATCTCATCCTCCAAATCTTTATAATCTGCCCAATATTCTCACAATATGATACAAAAATAAATAATATTAGGCACAAATATGCAATTATCCATAAACCATCTTAATGAACATATTAAAGCTAAAAACAAATATTAAGTGTAGAAGGAGAGGTTTAATATAGCCTTCATGTGCCTAAGAAAGGTTAGATGGGACTTAATTTTTGTCTAATTTGGAGGTCCTACCCTCGTACTGAAATTGTTGCTCATCCTCTTAGCAACCTGTCCATCCTTCTTGCCCTAAAGTTCTTCATGTATGCTAACATGTTTCATGTTTTGTTTGCTAACCTATTTGATGCTCTTTCTGCTGCTCTTCTTGCTACTGCAATTTTTTCCTATCTCAGATTCCCAAGGAAGCCCTAATGTAGGTTGAGGTTGCTTCTTTCTCTCAGGTGATTCTTCAACTGTAATGAGTTTTATTTTTTAGGGTAGCACCTTGCTTTTGGTTCATCTTCTTGGCCACTTGGATCTTGTAAATTTAATGCAAACTCAAGTGCAATCCCATCATCATACCCTCTTACCTTTTATTTGCACCCTTGTCATTTCCTCTTAATATTTCCTTACTTCCCAAGGCTCTAGTGGCTGTTCTGGGCAAAATTTTCCTTCATGTAGTAGTTTCTCGGCCTTCATGTAGTACTACAGGATCTTCCTATAGAAATTACAGTCTTCCAGTAGAAATCCAGAGAGGGGCTGAAATTTGATTTGAGAGCTACTGGGATGATGGGGAGTGGTGAGTACATGAGATGCACACAACCTAAATCCTATAGAAACTAAATTTTGCATGCCAAGAGGTGGTGGGTCCACCTTATATTTCTTTTATTTTTTTATTTTTTATTTTTTTCCCTTTTTCTGTTGATTTTTCCATTATTTTTTCTTCTTCTTCTTTTCAACTTTTCTTTCTTTTTTTCATTGCATGCAAAATAAACTCAAAGTACTTTGAGTTAACTAAGTTGGCCCTCACCTACCCCTTCGCACTCCTTGTATTCCATCATGACTAAATGATTACATCCCACTTTCTCAAGTCCTCTTCACTTTTGTCTTGTCCTCTCCCCCATGTGCGGGTGTCTTGGTGGAAAAGTGAAGTTAATTGCAAGATAAGGCCAAGTCTTCTCTGTTATTAAGTTTTTCTATAAAAAAAAACATTTTCTTTCATACACTTACAACATTTTTTGAGCTAAAATAAGTTTGTAGGAGAGGTTTTGAGGATTCCATGCCTGGGTCTTACCTTTGATGTATTTTTGCAAGTGACATTGAGGTTGTTGATATGATTGTTGAAGTTGCCTTTGGTGGTTCTAAAGCTGCTAGTGATGATCCTTTGGCAGTTGCATGCTACAAAGGTAATGGCTGATACGTTGGATTCTTGACGTGTCATATTCTTATGCTTTCTTCTCCATGAATTGGATTTTCTCTAAAAAAATTCTCTTGAAATGTGCTTGGTTGATCAAAGTTGTCATTGTAGGTCTTCTTGATGATGGATCAAACTACTATTGTTTAAGATGATCAGTGACCATGTGGTAGCCCTACAAAATTTTTATGGCTGCCCAATATCGAGGCAATGCTCCCTCAATGCTTCATGTTGATCAATTCTTCATTCTGGGGGTTCCAAGTGGCTTTGATTATGGTTCTAGAGGCCTTGTGCAAACTGCTACAAGACTATGTGTCTTCCAGCAATAGTCAAATAAACCCTCCTAGGATCATTATTTCCTTCAAATGATACCTTTAAAAATACTAATACTTCATGAGTAATATTTTGACAAGGATCAAAGGCCTTCTTTGTGGTGGAAGGGATGTAAGAATGGGTGAAAATGAAGATTGTTCATGGACAAGGGTGAAAATGAGAGTGGAGAAAAGGTCAAGTGGTGTGGAAAAAGAATAATGAGAGTATGGTGGACCTGTATCAACCTTCCTTAAATAAAATATGACCTTTTGACCCCTTTCTCCAATTGGATTGCCTCTTGTAGCTTCTTCTCGGCCATCATGTAGCAATTCAGAACTTCATATGGCATTTTAGGATAACCTCCTGTAGCAAAATTATTTTATGAATATCTCACAAATGGTAGACAAGATTGACCTAAAATTTGGTGATCATGTTTCCATCATCCCTATGCATCTTCCCATTAAAAATATTCAAAAATGGATGCACTAATCGTGAGAAAATTTAAAAAATGGTTGTAGGTGATGGAGGTCGATTTCTAGAAAAGTGTGCACTAGAATTTGCTTAAATTGCTTGGGCATGTTACCATCATCCATATGCATATCCCCTTGAAACTACTTGGAAAATGGATGCACAATTTTCAAGATATGACAAAAATAGTTTGTTCTTTGTGTATTTTGGCTTCCTGTAGCAAAACAGAGCCCTCCTGTAGCATTTTAGGAAAGCGAGGAAAATGAATGGGAAAAGCTTGGGAATGATGGGTGGATGGTGGAAATAGATGAGGGTGATGGATTGGCATGGCATTGGTCCTTCTGGAGCATCTGAGCAAAGGAGGAGAAAGTCCAAGTTTGACTTCCTTTGACTAGAATTTTGACCTTCTTTTTCTTTTGGTGCTAAAGTGTTCTTATTGCTTACAAAGGTTGGAGAGAACCTACATTCATGAGAGAGAGATACATGGAGAAAATATTTTTTTATTTTTCATTTTTATTAGGCCTACTAGTTTCCTCAATGAGGTTTTCAACTAGTAGATCTGCCTAGGCACCTCAAAGGAGGTTTTAACCTAGGATCTTTTCTTTTTTCTCTATTTTCCAACCCATTGACTTCCTCATGGAGGTCCATGAGCCAATCTCAGATGCCTCAAATGATATTTTCATATGAGATTTTATTTTTCTCTATTTTTTTTATTTGTTTTTCATTTTCTATCCTACTTCTTGGCTTAGGGGGTCCTGACCCAGGTTCGAAGTTAGTTGTGCCAACCAACAAAACCCTACACTACTGGCCCTTTCAGCAGCAACCTGCGTAGCGCAGGTTGCAGTCTCACCCGAAGCAGTATGGGAGGATGCAAGAACCAAGTTTCTACATCCAGAGACTAGTGTGATGTCTTCCAGCGCCTTAGATCTGCCTCCGTGCAGATCGATAGACTTCCAAGGCTCATTACTATAAATGTGTTAAAATGACCTTCATACCTTTGCAAAGGTCTAAGATCAGTCCTTCTTGACCTTTAACAGTTGATTTACCTACTTTCGCGCATCAGAAAGCAATCCTAAATAGGCATTCACACAGATCTACTAAATTCTTCAGAAAACATAAGAGAAACCACCAGAAACTTCGCGGAAATGTTTAAACATTCATTGCATACATTATTAAGACTGGTTCAAGATAATTGCGTAGCATTCAATCAGTATTTCATAAAACAAGTCATTTATTAGCATCATATAACATAAACAGATATGAACAGAAATACTCGATAATTCTTCAGAAAACCATCTTTATTGATCTTCAATTCATGAATTATAGACTCAAACTACCCTATGCACACAGTTGTAGGGGTCCATGAACTTAGCTGCGGACTCTACCTAGACCTCTGCCCACTTAGCTGTGGAGCCTCCCTTTCTCTACCTAAGCGCAGGAAGCAAAGCCTTCCTACCTTAGCTCTTTCCCAAGACTCTTCTATGAACCCAATTCTCTATATTTTTTCTAGTTACCTCTTCCTTTCGCTAAGAATCAACTCTTTATAGACTTTTTCATATAATGCCATGGTCTGCGGACTGTGGGTGAATCTCAAAACCGAGTCAAAAACTTTACTTAAAACAAGGGGCTAAGCCCCTTTGACTTTTATTCATCTACATTCTTCACATCCACAAATCATGGAGACTTTACATATTTTACAAAATTTGTTACAAAAAACTATTAATCAATTCCGTTATGCCCTTGGGGGTCCCATCCTAATAGGCCCCCAACATAAAGATTGTTACTCGCCCTCGAGTCACTCAGCTGGTTGTTCTACTTTCTGGTGGAGTTCATTGAATTCTTTAGTCAATGCTTGTAGCTTTGATGTACTTTGTTCTACTGCCTGCTGCACCTCCTGGACCAGCTTCTCAGTGGTTGGACCCTCTACTTCCAGTTGCGTAGTCCTCTGCATCTGTTGCATAGCCTTTAAATTCTCAATAATGGTATGTGAGAGCTGGCTGGCTTCCTCTGTCCAAGGCTCAAGTCGTGCGCTAAGCACAAACTTCTTCTTCTGCAATACCTGCATCTGCAGTAATTTTGCTTTACCTTCCTATTGGCATGCAACGCATTGGACTGGTGCCAACGTCCACGATGTTGTGTTGATTTCGTTGTATTGTTGTTGTGCATCATGAAGTCCTGTGCTCAACTGTTGTAGCATAGGATCCTCCTTTAATGTCTCTTAGAGGCCTAGTTCCTGAGTGAAAATCTTGTCGCACCCTTGAATAGTGACATCTAGTTGGGCCATGGATTCTTTAATCGCCGAGTTCCTTTGTTCCCACACCTCTGGCAGTGTGGTCAGCTGCAACTTCAACTGCGACTCAGCTATCTTAATCCTGAGGTCAAAAGCCACCTTGTCAACCTTCTCCTTCGAAGTGTGCACTGCAGTAGCCAATTTTCTTACCTTGGCTGAAGGCTCTGCATCATCACTTATACCCAAATCAGGTATAGATTTGCAGGCTTGCTCAATTTCTGCAATCAAATTTTGTCATTGTGTGCGCAACTCCTCCTACTCCTTCAGGGCCTGAGTCTTTTCCATGAAAAGTTATTGATTGTTAACTTTGAACTCACTGACGGTAGTGAGTGTGCATTGTTCTCTAATTTTGATCTCTTCCACGACTCCCTGATGTAGTGCATGCAGAGACTCAAGCAGTAGCATGGCAAGGTTCAGCCCCATGTCTTTGACTATGTGAAGCACCACACACTATTCCTCTGTCTCCGCGCGGACTGACCCTTCAGGCAAAGGAAAGACTCTGACATCCTAAGGCCAGTCTATCTTTGATACTACACTCCTTCCCTGTGTCAAGCTAGCTTGCGCACCGCTCGCCTTTCCTACATCTACCTAAATTTTTCTCGCATGGATCTACAGCTCGAACAGATCCTTCTGGATGCCCCCAAGTGTCTACATGTATTTTTTCTCAAATTGCTACAACAATTCTGTCATGATGTTCTTAATTTTGTAGGTGATCTCATCGAGATCACCCTCTGTTAGTACCATGGGATCCACATGTGTTTGTTTGTCATACTTTTGTTTCTTTCATTGCCCACTCTGCTGCTCCTACGTGCATTTATTCAAGATGAAGGGAGTGGTTTTCTCTTCATCCCCGCCTCCTCCTTGCCCTGATAGCTCTTGCTCATCCATGTGGTGGGAAGCAGAATGTCCGTTTTCCTCTGCACCCTTCTACTCATGATCTGCTTGTGCCTTGGCAGCGAGCTCCTTTTCCAAACGTGCCTTCTCTGCAACTATCATAGCAGCCTCCTTCTTCTTTTGCGCAGCCAAGGTGGGCGCAGCCTGCTAAGCGGCGTCCTTCCACTTCTGTGTAACCGAGCTCTCTATGCCTGTGATTGTTCTGGCATCTAACTCTGTAGGCATGCACCATTCCCATGGTCAAAGTCCCATAACTTCCTGAATATATGTTTCTATCACCATATAAGGTAACGCGTGCCATTTCTGCTCAGGCTCTTTGCGCACTTTTATCGAGACCCTATGAAAATTAGTTTTGAATTCTACATAAGTCAATCGTTGCACGTAAAAGGTAGGGGACAACCTTGGCTGTTGGTTAATTTACATGTGCATATCCATTTCCATCAACACCCAAAAGATCTTCGTATCCTTAACCCAATCCAAATCTTTTGAGTCCCATAGCGAGGCAAACTGCACTACCTCGGGCAATTCTTCTTTGTGTGGAGAAAATTGGCTATCCTCCGGTAACCTCCAAGCAACCAAAATAATTAATAACAACAACCAGGCATAGTGAAATGGCTTGCTCTCCTCCTGGGCCTCACGATAGTTCGCGAGGAACTCCTGACATAGATACTTGGCCTAGTTGTACTGAACCCCCTTCACGCACTGCGATGTGAGTGAAATGACTGGCACCGAAACTTCATTCGCGTGACATTTTCTCATTACTTTTCCTGCTAGGATCTAGGTGACCAAATTCACTGTTGGGTCTGATATAGATGTGATAGAATACCCTCGCAACTTTTTTATTAGCCCAAACTCCTTCTTCATCTTATCTGCCAATTCTTTCTCTCCAGTTTTTCCTTCGAACTCCTTTGCAGGGTTAGCACCCTTGTAAGGTAACTTAGTGATCCTGTGGATCAACATGTTAATGATAGGGATAGGCTCTCCTAGCCACAAGTAGCCATCATGCACCAGTGCGACGAGTTGGCGCACAGACCGTATTAATAGGGGTGCGGTGATAATGTGGCACCAACAACAGATTGAGCAATCCTGACTACTCAACATTGCGCACCCACTTCATGGGTTCCCAAATTGTAACCCCTATGTCATCATAGTAGGTCTTCTGCATATACTTGTGGGTTTCCAAGTATGGAAACTTTGTGTGGTCCGCAAGGTCCTAATCTTCCATTTTATGCAATGGAATGCACACCAACCTAGGACCCTCAAACACCACTTTCTCAGGCAGCAAAGGTTTTGACGTTGTAAATTTCCCTGTATTAGGGTCCTTTGTGACCTTAGCTTTCCCCTTTCACGGAGGGGTATACTCAGATAGTCTCGTGATAGGGTCCACTCCTTCAACATCAATATCCTCAATTCCCTAGAATTCTTCCTCCTCTAGGTCCACTACCTTCTTTAGCTACTTATCCTTTTCCTGCTTCGCTTGTGTCTCAGTATGCATCCTCGGTGATGCACACACCTGCATTGGATTCTTCTGCTTTTCCTTCGTGGCTAGTTGCTTTTATTTCATTGCAAGCTATTTTTCTTTCGACATAGTCTGTTTCGGCCTATGCGACCTAGGCACGGTTGGCATAGCAGGGGTAGCCTCCATACTAGATATTTCTGGTCTTGGCGTGTCGGATACAGTTTCTTTCAAACTCATGGCTTCGTCAGGGTTAGTGGAAGTCATATTTTCAATGAATAACTCCTCATCTTCTATAGAATAGTTCACAAATGGAGGGCATGACAAAAATTCCTCCCAAAATGCTTGGCTCATGTGCGATAGACAACAAAATTCACCAACAAGTCTTAGAGGGGAAAGTTTTCTTTGTTGGACCGGCATGCATAATTTATAGGGGTTTTTGAATTCAAATCTGATCATTCCCCCAAATTATGATAATAAATGTTGTTTTGGCAGCAGGTCTTCAAATATGTTTTCCTTAATTGCTGTCACCCTACTCCACTTAATCGTTTTTGTAGGTTTTAACCCCGTAAAAAAATTACTTGCATACAAATTTTAAAACACAGAAAATAAACAATGCGAGAGCATAACACATAAAACACATATACATAGAGATTTTCCCCTGGATCCCAAAACCGGGACTACCAGCTTGATTTTTCATTATGTTCCTTTCAATGTTATAATACATATTTATACATGCCGAAGCATCCAATACCATGGACTGAAAACCATCGTGTCCAAAAAAAATATGCGAAAATCATGCACAAAACCATAGGTGGGTCTGCCCAACCTAACATAAGTTCGAAAACCAAAATTTTCCAGGGCGCTGCCCTGGACCCCATAAAGTGGGGTTACTTGCACCCCTCAAACCCCTTGTGACCCCCTCACTACGCAATCGGCGCAACGAAGGGGGCCTCCGCCCCCCCTCTAACCCCATGGTTAACTACGTGGGCTAGTCATGGAAAGAATAAACAACCCAACATTCTCCCACTTGTTGTTTTCTTTCCACATGGGGCCACAAGAAAGCTTAGTCATTTATCCAGCCCTGCAACACCCATTGTTTCTCTACACCAAGAGAACTTCTCAGAGCTCACATATTTTGTCAATGCATCTACAGTATTCTTCAAAGTGTCCACATTTACCAGCAACACCTTTTTGTCTTCTATCATATCCCTCACAAAGTGATACTGAACATTAATGTGCTTTGTCTTTGAATGATATGCAGGGTTCTTTGCCAAGAAAATTTCACTTTGGCTGTCACAGTCTATCCTTATAGCTCCCTGTACTAACCCCATACTTGAACACAATCTTTGTAACCAAACTACTTCCTTGCTTGCATGAGTGGCTGCCATGTATTCTGCCTCTGTAGTTGATAGTGCAACTATAGATTGTTTCTTACTCATCCAACTGACTGCACCTCCAAATAGGTTAAACACATACCCACTTGTAGATCTTCTCTGATCCAGATGTCGAGCCCAGTCTGCATTAACAAAGCCACAAATATCCAACACTCTTTCCAATCCTCGTCTTCCTTGGTAGCACAAACCATAATCACTAGTGCCATGCAAATCCCTGAAAACTCGCTTCACTGCTGTCCAATGCTCCTTTCCTAGTTTTGACATAAACTTGCTCAATAATCCCACTACATGTGCAATGTCTGGTCTAGTACATACCATTGCATACATCAGGCTACCGACTACACTTGCATATGGAACACGGGACATGTCCTCTTCCTCTTCTTGTTTCTTGGGACACTATTTAGCAGATAACTTTACACCTACAGGAATAGGAACCTTCACCGGTTTACTATCCTACATATTAAATCTCTGCAATATTGTCTCGACATACTTCCTCTAGTTTAACTAGAGCTTCCTCTTTGCCCAATCTCTTTTAATTTCCATGCCCAAAATATAGTTTGCAGCACCAAGATTTTTCATGTCGAATTTGGAGGACAATTGGCTCTTCAAATCCTGGATAATTTCTTTGTCATTTCCAACCAACAACATGTCATCCACATAAAAGACCAAATAAATAACACGATCACCAATTAATTTAAATTACACACAGTGATCTTCTTTGCTTCTGGTGAAGCCAAGTCCCCGTATAAATGTATCAAATTTCTGATACCACATCCTTGGTGACTATTTTAACCCATACAGATACTTCTTTAATTTGCATACCAGTTCTTTCTCACCCTTCACCGCAAAGCCTTCAGGTTGCTTCATGTAGATTTCCTCTTCTAGATCCCTGTGAAGAAATGTTGTCTTCACATCCATATGTTCTACCTCAAAATCAAAAGTAGGAGCAACAGATAAAAGTAATCTAATAGAGGTTACCTTGGAAACAGGAGAAAAAATATCACCAAAATCAATTCCCGACACCTGGGAATAACCTTTTGTTACTAATCGAGCTTTATATTTCTCCACTTTTCCTTCTGCATTTGTCTTCTTCTTGAACACCAATTTGCTGCCAATGAGTTTCCTTCCAGCTGGCAACTCCACTAGATCCCAAGCCTCATTTTAGTGCAAAGATGCCATTTCATCAACCATGGCCTCTTTCCAAAGTTTTCCATCCTCTGAATCTACTGCTTCCTTCACAATTCTAGGATCATCATCAGTAATAAATAAAGCAAAATTTGAACAGAAAGTAGATGGACTATACCTTTTTGGCTGCCTTCTTTCTCAAACTGATCTTCTCACACTCGGAGTTTGTGGCTCTTCATTTTCTGATTCCTCCTCTGATGTAGAGTCTCATTCTTCCTCCTTTAGCTCAAACTCTATCTTCTCAGGTTCCTTTGGTTGAACTTCATGTTTAATAACATCTTTCACCTCTCTAAACACCACATCTCGGCTGTACACAACCTTCCTTGTTACTGGGTTCCAAATCTTATAACCCTTTAAACCATCCTTATACCCAATAAAGATGCACTTTTCAGATTTACTATCCAACTTGGTATGTTTCTCCATTAGAACATGTACATATGCATCACATGCAAATACCCTCAGATGTGAAAGAGAGGGTTTCTTACCAGTCCATACCTCTTGTGGATTTTTATCCTCCAATGCTAATGAAGGTGATCCGTTGACCAAGTAACATGCTATCTCCACCACCTCTGCCCAGAATTCCTATCCTAACCTGGCACCACTGAGCATGCTTCTTGCCCTTTCCATCAATGTCTTGTTCATTCTTTCTGCAACTCCAATTTGCTGAGTTGTATATGGAGTAGTCTTCTGCCATGCTATACCACACTTCTTACAGAATTCTTCAAATTCCTTACTGTAAAGCTCTCCACCGTTATCTGTCCTCAGCACCTTTATCTTCTTCTCTGTCTGTTTTTCCACTAGAGCCTTGAATTCTTTAAACCTGTCAAAGATTTTAGATTTCTTCTTAAGGAAATATATCCATGTATTCCTTGAGAAGTCATCTATAAATGATACATAGTACACAGACTTACCCAGTGATGGAACCTTTACAGGTCCAAACACATCACTATGCACAAGCTCTAATATATGTTTTGCCCTCTTACCGCTAGAGGGGAAACTCACCCGATTCTGCTTCCCATATACACAATTTTCATAGAAATAAAAATCTAGAGAGCTATTACTCATACCTTCTACCATACCTTTACCATGAAGTATTCGAAATCCTTTCTCTCCATTATGTCGAAGCCTTTGATGCCACAGCATGATCTTCTCTCTAGAGACCACTAGATTTTCTGCTCCACTTTCAGGAACCACAGAACTGTTGCACCCATCAACAACCATGCTACCTTGCACCTTGTACAGAGTTCCAATCCGAAATCCCCACATCAATACCAGTGCTCCCCGAACCATCTTGCAGGTATCCTTCTCGAACACTGTTTTTACACCTACATCATCCAACTTGCTTACAGAAATCAGATTTCTGGCCAATGCAGGAATATTCAGAACACTTGGAAGTGTTCTAACCCTTCCACCTTGCAACTTCAACTTTACTTTTCCACGACCAACGATTCTAGCCTTCCTATCATCTCCTAAGAAGACATCACCACCATCATATTTATCATCCTCGAAAAACCACTCTCTATAGGGAGTGAAGTGAAAGGATGCACCTGAGTCAATCAACCATGCCTCATGATCTACATGTGTACTTAAAGAAGCCAAGTACACATTCCCACCTTCATCTGAGGTGGTTTTCACCTCTGCAGAAGGAGCATCATCAGATTCCTTTCCTTTATTAGGAGCTTTAGATTTACAGTCCCTTTTGTAGTGCCCTTCCTTTCCGCATTTCCAGCACACCACCTTTACAGGTTTTCCTGGAGATCTAGATCTCCCTCTAGATTTAGATCTCCCACTCGATGACTTATTTTTTTTTTCTGTTCTGGGATCGTCCTCATACAGACAAGGCATCACCATTTTGGCTCTCCATATTTTTTCGTCTCATCTCGTCCATCAGCAAGGATGAGACTATTTCATCAAACTGCAAGGTAGTTGCATTGCTACCTATTGCAATAACCAGACTATCCCATGAATCTGGTAGAGAAAACAACAAACTAATGCACTTATCTTCATATGAAATTTTAATATCAACAGATGCTAACTGACTTACCACAATATTAAATGCGTTCAGATGCTCTGTGAGCAAGAACAATTTATTCACCAGAGACTTAGATTGGTACAAAGTGCCTAACTTGTCCCACAAAGCCTTCGCCATAGCTTCCCCTAATACATTCAGCAATACTAAATCTGAGACACACAATCATATTATGCTCTTTGCCTTCTGATCCAACTTCTTCCATTCTTTATTGGACACTCTCGTTGGTTTAGTACCTGGATCTACCACGATCCACTGATCTTTATCCACAAACAGATCCTCCATCTTGAGTTTCCACAACTCAAAACTCTGACCATTAAATTTCTCGATCTCTAACTTTCCACTGCTTGCCATCTTCTTTCACCACCAGAATCGATCTCGTAGATCTCCCACTGATCAAGTTCTACCACAGGCCCGAGCGAAACTCCTCAGCAACAAAGGCATCCCCTTGAAGCCAAAATAGCTTCGATACCAAATGTAGGTTTTAACCCCGTACAAAAATTACCTGCATACGAATTCTAAAACATAGAAAATAAATAATGCGAGAGCATAACACATAAAACACATATACACAGAGATTTTCCCCTGGATCCCAAAACTGGGACTACCAGCTTGATCTTTCATTATGTTCCTTTCAATGTTATAATACATATTTATACATGCCAGAGCATCCAATACCATGGAGCGAAAACCATCGCATCCAATACCATGGACCGAAAACCATCGCGTCCAAAAAACATGTGCGAAAATCATGCACAAAACCATAGGTGGGTCCGCCCAACCTAACATAGGTTCCAAAACCAAAATTTTTCGGGGCGCTACCCTGGACCCCATAAAGTGGGGTTACCTGCACCCCACAAACCCCGTGTGACCCCCCCGCTATGTAATCAACGCAACAAAGGGGGGGCTTTGCCCCCCTCTAACCCCCCGTTTAACTACGTGGGCTAGTTGTGGAACGAATATAACACAACCCAACAATTTTCTGGTCGTCAAGTCATGAATAGTAACTATAATGGTCATGTTCCTACTGGGCTGTGCAATACCTTCCCCCATGGTGCAGCTTCCTGAGTGCAACTTCATTTTTTGCATCTTCGTCTCTCTCCGCACAACCTGGTCACTACCTTGTCCTTCAACACGAGTAGTGTAGTTTATAGTCTCGCACTCCTTTGCAATTGTCTGGAGCACTAACACTATCCTGCTGTCATATATTCATTGTGCAGGATCCCCTGTATACAATTTCAATATGCTCCCATTCACTTTTCCTGGGAAGGGTTCCCCATTCAGCTTCACGAGCTGAACTGTGCCACCATTTGTAATTTCTTTGAAAATATAGGGCCCTAACCAATGCATCTAGAATTTACCCAAAAATTTAGTGAATTTACTATCATATAACAAGACAAGATCATTTACCTTGAATGTGCGAAGCATGATATGGCGATCATGCCATGCTTTTTCACATTCCTTCTGTACTTGTTGATGGAATCCTGCCAAAAATCAGTCTTCTTCGAGCTCCATCAGTTGCGTGAGCCATTCTTGCAAGGCCTTGCGATTTGCCATATCCGTCAAAGCTGCTATACGCAAGCTAGGAAAAATATATTCCATCGGCATCACAACTTTGACCCCATATACTAATTTGAACAACATTTTCCCTGTCAGCTTCTTACAAGTAGTCTTATACGCCCATAGTACTGCAGGTACGCACACATCCTAGTCATTCCGCTGCACGTTATAGATCTTCATCAGTGTGTTCTCCAAAATATTGTTAAAGGATTCAACAGTTTCGTTTGTCTACAGGTGATATGGTCTACTCTTCTGATGGTAGACTTGGAATTTCTTAGTCAACGCGTTGATCGTTTCATTCAGAAAATGCATACCCCGGTCACTCATTAACACTTTTGGGCATCTAAATCTTGTTAAGACATATGCAAAGAAGAATTTTGCAGTCGTAGCCCCTATACAATGCTTGACGGGCTATGCTTCCCTCCATCTAGTTAGATATTTCGTCACAGTGATAATATAGCGCGTGCGCATTTTCTTTCCAGGGGGTTAAATTGGCCCAAAAAAATCAATCGCCCACTTCTCAAATGCATGCAAAGACACCTGAGGATGTAGTGGTAACTCATCCCTTCGCGATGGTCTACCAGTTCTTTGATATGCATCGCACGCCTTATAGTATGCCTTGGAATCCTTGTACAAAGTTAGCCACCATAGTCCGAACCGCAAAATCTTCTACACAGTTGCTTTGCTTGCATAATGGTCTCTTGCAGCTCCCCCATGAGGTTTGGCGAGAATGCTATCATGCTCAAATTCCGGCACATATCTTCACAATATTTCATCTGCACCCATTTTATACAAATGTCCCGCAATGACTGAAAAGTCGGCTGCGTGCACTACTAATTCCTTCTTCTACTAACTTGTATATCCTTCTGGCATGATCCCCATAGTTACGAAGTGAATAATGTCTGCAAAATGGTCATCCGCTACACAAACTACAAAGAGATGCGCATCTGACAACCCTTCCTCCAAACTACTAGGTCCTTCACCTATTTCAATTCGCGACAAATGATCAGGGCTCATGTTCAACATGTCTCGCTTCACAATGACTTCAAAGTCATACTCCTGAAATAGTAACAGTCATCTGCAAATTCCCCCCCCCCCCAACACAGGCTTGTTGACCAGGTATTTTAAGGCAGAATTATCTATATACATCTTGAAATGTCCCCCTAACAGATAATGCCAGAATTTTTGCAGCACGTACACCATGGCCAACCCTTCGCTTTAGATCATTGAATAGTTTTTCTTGGCCTTTGATATCTTCCTACTTACGAAGGTGATAGGATGGTCCACTTCGCCTTTACCGGCCTGAGTTAACACTGCACCCAGTCCAATGCAAGAAGCATCCACATGTACATGAAACTCCTTTTTCCAATCATGGAATATCAAGATTGGCACGGGTACCATATTTTCCTTCAACACATCTAAGTTGCACTGGAATTCTTCATCCCAACAGAATGTCACATTCTTCTTTAGCAGTTTCTCCATGGGCGTGGTAATTTGAACATAAACTTTGATAAATTTTCTATATTATCCCGTATGTCCCAATGTTGTGTGCAACTACTTAACGTTCCTAGGGGCCTCCAATGATCCAGGTCCAGGTGTGACAAAGGACCCTTCCAAGACCTTTTACTTTCGTGTTGTATTAAGTTGCATTTTTAAAAGAACATTAATGAATACATCTACACGTTGTAAAGATGAGGAACATGACAATCGTTAGCACATGAAATAACATGGCATTGATAACGGAGTTCGTCTAGGAGGGACTACGTCTTCAGGCCCCGTTGTCAAGATGGTGTAGGCCGCTGCATTAAGTGCTGTCAATAGTGATGATGTACATAAGTGGTGTCGTTATCATACAAGGAAAATCCCCTCATGTAGGGGTGGCTCCAAGAGATGTTTCCCTACAGGAACTCTCAATCAAAATACTCCTATCAGTATGACACAAACTCATGCATGATGAGCATCCCGCCAACATGGCATGAAATGGCAGGAAAGGGATCTCAATGCAAACATACATGATGACAACCTGAGTATCCCATCAACATACAACAAAGGGATCTCAAAACATAACATGATGAATCATGATAACAAGTACATCACATAGGCAACTCTGTGTCACATCAAGCAGCAATCATTAAAACAAGTAATAAACAAGATCCCCCATCAACATAAAACAGGGATCTGTGCAGCACAATGCATAGCAAAAGAAGTACATGAACACACTGAATATACCTCACAACCAGGGGCCATTTGAAGAAGCAAATGTCAAACTACTGACGTTGTTTGGACCATCAATCTCACGACATTAATTGCATGAAAATGATTGCTCGAACATGAACGCTGACACTTGTATTCCACTTAGAAAATTAGCTGGAAAATGAAATGAGCGAATGAAAAAAATGAACACACCATTAGATTTGTGGCCTCGAATAGTGCAAAATCGACTGTCAAATTTCTAAATTCTGAGAAATTGAGAATCTCGGGCTCAAGGAATCTTTTAGATTCCCCCCAGATTCCTCAAAGATTCTGCACCATTGAGAAGCGTTGAAACCATATAAAATTTGTCAAAATCTGACAAAGTGAAATTTCACCCCTCCTACAAAATGTTGCTTCGAACTATGTGCCAAGATTTTGCCTCCTCTATCTTGAAATTCGTGCCTGTTCCTAGTTCCTCCATCTGCCTGTGCACTGAGAAAATTGAGTTTATATAAGTTTTCTCCGACGGATTAACCAATATAGGTAGTTGTGGCACAATGGTAAGATTTGGTATTAGTTGAGGATGGGTCGGGTGGTCAAACCCCGCCCCTCCCTTTATTTACACATTATAGTTTATTTTTTTTTTAACGAAATGAATTTTTAAAAGGGGGGTCAAGTCCGCATTGGGTGGCCCGCTCCATACCTCCCGCACTGACATATTTAATTGAGGTTTGCATGGTTTGGTCGCATTAAGGTATGTACTGTTTGGGTACCATTTAGTGGTTGGCGCATTATATGATACACTCCACATATGGGACCGCCCGATAGGAGCCGCCCCACGTGGGCTGGGCGGGTTCAATCCCCACCGGCCTCACTTAAATATGGTATGTGGTTTATGTATAATGGAGATGTGTGGGGTGGTGGGGGTGGTGGCCGACCACCTCCCTTATATTATATATATATTTTTTTAATTTTTAACAATAAGAAGTCCTTTTTGAAAATTTAGATTTTTAGCCGAAGGAGTCATTCTAACAAAGCCACAATTTCACCTGGAATCTAGCCAGAGTTAGCTGGATTCTGTCTGCGGGAAAAGTTCAAATTGTGCCCTCCTTAAGCCTGCCCAGTCACTAAATGTCAACCCAACTTTTACTGCTTCTAACTTTCGCATACGGACTCAATTTGACGAACCGTTTTCACCACCGTGATTAGGATGACGAGATCTATGCTCTGGCCCTAGTTTAAGCATAATACAAACAATTTGATTTTTTAGCTTTCCTGAGTCCTCTTTGTCCTGTGTGTGTCCTTGGAGACACCTGGATCAATCCTCCCCACTGAGGAGCTTTTGGTCCTCCAAAAGCATGAGAAATAATCTACAACTTCTATGTACCTTGTCCGCTTCACAAACGTCCTGAAAAGGTCTCACTTCCATCTCCTTCACCTTTGTTTATTAGAGCTTTAAGCGATGAGCCAACTCCTGTAACCTCTGCAACCTGTAGTACATTGTTTCGCAAATTACATGCTTGAATTTCATGACCCAAACAACCCACACTTGCCACGATTTTATAACACATACTCAGTGGTCAAGTTTACAACAAGATGGACGCAATACCCCAGCTACGAAAACAAGACCAACATATCATTGTCGCTTCAAAAAATGATGAAAAACACATCATCACTGCAACACATGATTTACAAAGATAAGGCCAAACACTATTGTTTTTCTTTGACAAGTGATGGAAACACGACATCACTTTCACATTGCAACATGCAACACCAAATAATACTAGACATCATTGTTGCTGAACAAGTGATGGAAAACACATCATCACTTTTACATTTTAAAAGTGCAGCAAATGATTTACAAAAGCATGACCATGAAATGACAACATGTCTAGAAACCATTTTTCACTTATCAAGGTGAATGGATCACCTCCTTGTGGTGGTTTTGCTTGTCGAACAACTACTTCACCTAGTTCATACACTGACGCTTTGTCTTTAAGGCACTACTCTGGATGGAGCCTCCAACATGTGGCTCTTTTATGGCCACTTCTATCGCAATGACTGCAATAGGTTTTCTTCCTCCATATATGATTAACATGTTTCTTTACTTGCTGTTTAGAGGGTCTTTCACACCTCATCCTTTTGTGTGCTGCCATTCTTTTCCAACACTTCAAAAATGTATGGTTATGTAATCCACAAAAGGTACATGTCTTTTGATGCCATGTTTTACATTCATCATTAACAACATAATCATAATTGAAACAAACATTCGAATGTCGAAAGTGGTTATACCTTTCCTTGTCATCTCTGGTGCAAATATGGTGATGAGATCTTGCCTCAGCTCTTTCCTTGCAATGGAAACTTCCATGGGATGATGGGGATGGGTTCCCATCATTCTCTTTCCTCGACGATTTCGACGATGTCTCAGAAGCATATGACACCTTTGAGAATTCTCCTTTGGTGTATCTCAAGCCTGCAAATTGAGGTCTCTGCATAACCTCCAATGGTTGAGTTATGCCTTGGTTATTAACACCAAGTTTTTCTTCTTCCTTATGCCTTATCCTTGTAAGGAGCCTCATGTTTTCCCTGTAATTGGGATCTCCAATAGAAATCATACTATGTGACGATGAAACTGAAAGGAAATCAACATCTTTTACCTTCTTTGTCAATTTGGAAAGAACTGATGAGGGTTGCTCATCATCTGTTGTTGGTGGTTCGCTAGCTGTCGCGGCACATTCCCCAACTTCCTTTCTGACATACCCCATTCCTGTCTGACGGGGTAATTCTTCTACTTTGATGGGGTTGACAATGCCTTGGCCATTAACACCCAAGCCTTTTCCTTGATACCCCATTCTCTTCAACAGTTTGGAGCCAATTCCTGTGGTGTGATTTTCAAAAACAGCGAAATCATCATCAGGACACATACATGAATTCGAAGAATTACATTTTACCTCACATGGGTCACGTTGTAGCTTTTCCAAGGCCTTGTTCTTTTCTTGCAGCTGTCGTAGCAAACTATGTTTTTCCTCCTTCACTTCATGTAGACGCATCTTCAATTCAACGTTATCTATTTCAAGACTTTTCTTGTTGTGTTTCAGTTCTTCCAGGGCCTCTTCTGTGGCTTGCAACTGAAGGTGCAATCACTCCTTTTCCTCTGTTTCTTTCTGTAGAGTTTCATACATTATTTGTACCCTTTTGGAAATGTTGAGCATGGTCTCGTACATCACTTTTTCATCCGCTATCGCTGCATGTTCCATTGTTCATGCTACAATTCACATCAACGCAAAGTCCGCTCTGATACCACTTGATCTAGGTCTGGGTGTGACAAAGGACCCTTCCAAGACCTTTTACTTTCGTGATGTGTTAAATTGCATTTTTAAAATAACATTAATGAATACATCTACATGCTATAAAGAACAGGAACATGACAATCATTGGCACATGAAATAACAATACATTGATAACGGAGTTCGTCCAGGAGGGACTACGTCTCTGGGCCCCAGTGTCAAGATGGTGTAGGCTGCTACATTAAGTGTTGTCAATAGTGATGATGTACATAAGTGGTGTCGTTATCATACAAGGAAAATGCTCTCACACAGGGGTGGCTCCAAGAGATGTTCCCCTATAGGAACTCTCAATGAAAAGACTCCTATCAGTATGACACAAACCCATGCATGATGAGCATCCCGCCAACATGGCATGATAGGGATCTCGATGCAAACATACATGACGACAACCTAAGTATCCCATCAAACATACAACAAAGGGATCTCAAAACATAACATGACGAATCATGACAACAAGTAAATCACATAGACGATTCTGCATCACATCAAGCAAGAATCATGAAAACAAGTAATAAACAAGATCCCTCATCAACATCAAACAGGGATCTGTGCAGCACAATGCATAGCAAAAGAAGTACATGAACACACTGCATATACCTCACAACCAGTGGCCATTTGAAGAAGCGGATGTCTAACTGCTGAAGCTGTTCGAACCATCAATCTCACGGCATCAATCGCATGAAAATGATTGCTCACACATGAATGATGACACCTGCATTCCACTTAGAAAAGTGGCTGGGAAATGAAATGAGTGAATGAAAAAACTGAATGCGCCATCATATTTGTGGCGTCGAATAGTGCAAAATCGACTGTCAAGTTTATGAATTCTGAGAAATTGAGAATCTCAGGCTCAAGGAATCTTTTAGATTTGCCCTAGATTCCTCAAAAATTCTGCTTCATGGGTGGACTGGAAATTTGCAACTCAAAAGGCGGTTCTGACCTCGCCATTGTGATCCGTGCGAAAAACCATGAAAAACGACTGTAAACTTGACTATATTCCGACATGGAGAAAAATTACCTCCTTGGGGAAATTTCATGGATCATGGTTCCACTCCCTATTTCTACAGGTTCATGGTTCCACCCTCATACTGAAAATGACTGAAAAATGCAGAACTCGGATGGAGACACAGACAGCACCACTGCGTTCATGGCATCAAGAAGTGCTGAAACCATATAAAATTTTTCAAAATCTGACAAAGTGAAATTTCACCCCTCTTGCAAAATGCTACCTCGAACTACGTGCCAAGATTTTGCCTCCTTTGTCTCGAAATCTGTGCTCACTCCTAGTTCCTCTATCTACTTGTGCATTGAGAAAATTTAGTTTATATAGTTTTTCTCCGGCGGATTAACCAATGTAAGCAGTTGTGGCACATTGGTAAGATTGGGTATTAGTTGAGGAGGGGTCAGGTGGTCAAACCCTACCCCTCCCTTTTTTTACACATTATAATTTTTTTTTTAACGAAATGAATTTTTAAAAGGGGGGTTGGGTCCGCATTGGGCGGCCCTCCCCATATCTCTCGTACTGACATATTTATTTGAGGTTTGCGTGGTTTGGTCGCATTAAGGTACGTACCGTTTGGGTACCGTTTAGTGGTTGGAGCATTATATGATACATTCCACATATGGGGTTGCCTGGTGGGGTCCAGCCCACGTGGGCCAGGCGGGTTCAATCCCCACCAGCCTCACTTAAATATGGTATGTGGTTTATGTATAATGGAGATGTGTGGGGTGGTGGGGGTGGTGGCTCACCACCTCCCTTATATTAATTTTTTTTTTAATTTTTAACAATAAGAAGTCCTTTTCGAAAATTTAGATTTTTGGTCGAAGGAGTCATTCTAACGAAGCCACAATCTTGCCCGGAATCGGGCTGAAGTTGGCCAGACTCCGTTCGCCGGAAAAGTTCAAATTGTGGCCTCCTTAGGCCTGCCTAGTCACCAAAAGTCAACCCAACTTTGAATGCTTCTAACTTTCGCATACGAACTCGGTTTGACGAACCATTTGCACCACCGTGATCAGGATGACGAGATCTATGCTTTGGCCCTAGTTTGAGCATAATCCAAACACTTTTATTTTTGAGCTTTCCTGAGTCCTCTTTGTTTTGTATGTGTCTCCAGAGCCACCTAGATCATCCATGTTCACAATTACCACAATCTTTGTAGGGTCCACAATCAATCCTTGCTTGCACACTACATGGCCCAACAAGATCCCAAAAGGAACACAAAATATGCATTTTTTCAAATTTAGCACGATCTGGTATCTTCAACATGTATCCAACATAGGGCACAGGCTCACTACATGGAAATTCACTAATCCAAACATTTTTCAGTCATCAAAGTACACTTCCAAAAACTTATGAATGAATTCCATGAACATTGTTATGACTATGCAGGAAAATATCATAGGTGAATTCTTTAATCCAAAAGGCATAACAGTGTACTGAAAACAACCCCACTCCATCGCGAAGGTCTTTTGCTTCTATCCTCTGGTGTGATCTTGATTTTATGATACCCCAAAAACCCATGAGTAAAGGAATAGGCCTTCGGCCCTCCCACATTGTCTAACACTTCATCTATAAACGACATTGGAAATGGATCGTGAACACATGCATCGTTAAGCTTCCGCAGATCTGCGCAAATCCTTATTTTGCCTTTTTCTTTCTTCTCTTGGACCACCATCGAGC
Organism: Pinus tabuliformis; assembly: GCA_031772625.1. Classification (NCBI taxonomy): domain Eukaryota; kingdom Viridiplantae; phylum Streptophyta; class Pinopsida; order Pinales; family Pinaceae; genus Pinus; species Pinus tabuliformis. The sequence goes on along the minus strand of CM062817.1, from coordinate 171,588,457 downwards.
TCACCTAATCGAATTCTTCAACAGGTTCTATGATGCATGCCTCTAGCATTTTATCGAGCTCTTAGCGAACCTTTTCCTTATACTTAGGATCAAGGCGATAAGGCCTCTGTTTAATGGGCTTCGCGTCTGGTTTCAATGTGATCTTCATAACACCCAAATATCGATTATGCCCTATAGATATGAAAACATAGTGGGAAAGAGATCCTGGTATTCGTGAAGTAATTCAGAAACTTTATCCACTATAGCGTTATCCCAATAATCTCCAATTTTCGCAAACTTTTGTTCTTCTTGAGTGTCAATGCTTACTTTCTTTGTCTTCAAAGGTGCAGAGATGTCTGGGTTTTCTATTTGTGGGCCTTCAACTTTGCGATGCCCTTCTACCTCTAGAATATTGATGTTCCTTGGGTCTTATTCTTCTTCTTCAATGGTCACATTATAGCATTCCAGTGCATGGCGCAGTGCGGTGCTCCAATCTAGTTGGGTCCATTCCATAGGTTCCTTGGGTGTTTTGGAGATAACCACCTTAATCTCTTGCAGTGCTTCATCGATGCTTGCAAAGGCATATTCAAAGCTAAATGTCAATAAGAAACCTTCCTTCAATACATCCCACTCCGTAGTGTCATGGCAGAGCTCCTTTTCCATATACCAGTTCATGGGAATTGTATCCAAGGTATGAAAAAATATGTGCACCCATTTTGCCTGTGGTTCTGTCCCCCATGCCTTAGTCCACTTCGCCAGGTGATCATGTAGATCATCCTTCCCATTATACTTCTCATTCATTCTGGTATTAGCATGCCCAAACTTTAGCTTCATCATTCTTCTATAATCTCGCCATCCAGCAAGTATATCCTTATGCATACCCCACCATCGTGCAGTCGTAGCACGCAACACCAACTCCAATGCTTGAAAGTAGTGGTCCTCAGGGACTTCGTGCTCAAAGTCATCCAAAAAAAGATCTACGTCAGTTAAACCATCATAATAAGGTAATTTTCTTACCTCCAACAAAACACATCATAGTGCCTTTGTCATCATATTGCATCACAATGTAGAGACTTCATGTAAGCAATTTTGCCAATGCTCTAATTCCTCATCTGAATTAGAGGTAGGGGAACTCTTCCAGTCCCATTTAATCCATCCATCTGTCATTGGATTGATCTAGTCTTGATCTAGTGTTGTTATCTTATAAATTTGATCCAGTTCATCATCACTTTCTTCGTAATCGCACACTGGTTCAGTATAGCGCGCCCCTTCTGCAGGGTCTAGTGGCACTATAACCCTAAGCGACTTCCTTTCAAATGACATTGTCCTCTTCTTCAAATTGATGACCCCATTCATATCAATAGCCTAGTCAATTCCTAGGAGTGCGGGGTAGGGATTACTGTCGTCAACAATTTCTATAACTTCAAATTATGCCACCGCACTTGCACCTTCAATATCAACTGTTACTCCATATAATTGTCCCATGGGATGATTTTCTATTGGTTCACCATCCTGAGTTGAATTAGAGACCACTGCAACACAGGTCTCCCCATCCTTTCCCATGTCTGTTTTGGTAAAACATTTGCATTGGACCCTAGATCCAAGATGACCTAGTCCATTTCATAATCACCTATCTACGTGGTTAGCTTCATCTCTCACCCTGTTCGTGCCTTATGCTTGCCAATATTTCTAACCAAACGGTGTCCATCAGGGGATTTTTCTTTACTAGTGCATTTATTTATTAATTCCTGCAGGCCTTCCACAGCCTTGCTATTGCGCAGCAACTTCATGCATGTCTCCAAAAATGTAGTGAGTACAAAAGGATCAACCTTTGCAGGTGCGCTGATTTCTTGCATCTTGTCCTGGCTTCTTGAGGTGGAGGCCTCAACGAAGCTCTTCTTGGCTTCCATAAATGTTTCCTTAGCGCGATCCAGATCAAAGTCGGTTTCCTTCTCTGGAGCTTTACAGACCCATCCATCTTCTTCAGGTTGTTTACCTTTATTAGCACTAGTCGTCATTCCACTTCTCAGCACAATATTAACGCTTTGATCTTCTTTGTGGGGCTCAGCGCTCATGATCAGCAAATTTTGTGTAGGTTGATGAGGATGTGTTTTCTTCTCTTGCATCTTAGCTATTAATATCGGGCATTCTTCTATAGTGTGGTCAAACTGTCTGCAATATTGGCATGATGGGTGTGTCGGATTCTGGCATTCACGTGCATAGTGCCCCATCTATCTGCAGTTGTAGCAGATAATCTAACCACGACCCCTACCAGGTCCTCCTCCTCCTCCGCACTGTCCTCGACCCTAATAACCTCTGCATTCACCTCTGGCACCTTGATCTAGAGACCGAGTCTCTGCTTGCATACGGTATGTATGGATTCTTTCCATCATCAGCTCATAACTTTGAAAGTGGCACTCATCGTGGCCCACTAATTTGTAGAAATTACAAAACAACTGCTAGGGTATCTAAACGAACTTCTGAAGTAAATGGAAATTATCCGTCGCATGTTTCCAAGTAACTTGACAAATGGCACACCATAGCGCAGCCCCCATGCTCGGCCCTACTAGGGCTTCTGGCTTTAGGGGAATTGGCCCCCCTCCTGTAATATAATTTGCATACACATAACAATGATCCTTATCGTGCCTATGGCCCTTGCATTTCAAACACCAGACTTCTATGTGCATTTTTGGTTTAACCTTCTTATCTTTCTTCAAACTCTATGATTCCAAGTGTAAGATTGCTAGCTGTGAAAGGATTTGTTGCACCCCTAGATTCGTATCCTGAATAGGTGATGCATGCAACCTCATCACGATCTCCAAGGTTTCTTCCTGCGTGTCTATCTTCTGCTGTGACAAAGCAATTCTCAAATGGGGCAAAAGTGATGCAATAAACCAGTTGCGATGTTAGCTATCTGTGATCTGCATGTTAGCTTTTCTGATCTAACACTTTAAATTCTTATCAAAGTCCCAAGGAATCTCCTCAACCTTCATCATGATCTCTTTAAAATCGATTACTGATCGAGAGTCAGATTTAGGCTTACTAAACTCTTTGTTCAAAGTCATCTTAGTCTCTGCTAGTGTTGCCATAGGATTATCAGCACAATACTTAATGTACCAAGTTAGTGCGCGATCCTGCAAAGTGGCAACCAACTATGCCTTATTTATATTATCATCAGTGATCTATTGCACTGTCCATATAGAATTTGCAACAAACCAGAACTGCTTTGGATCTTCACTTCCTATGCCCTTGAAGATCAGCATCTTCATTGCGTTCGCCATGTTGAATGGTGGTGGTGGAGGTGGAGGTGGAGTGGAAGGATGATTTGTTCTAGGAATCCCCTGAGTGATTAGTTGAACAGCGCTTCGCGGCGTAGTCTGCCCCGCCCCTTCATCGTCGCTTGAAGGAGGTCCAATCAATGGACTATACTTTGGTCCTGATCCTTCACGATTTCTAAAGAATCTTCCACTTCACGTAGCTCTGAACATCAAGGTAATGGCATCACCTATTTTTCACATAATAGCATTTTAATCCAAGTATTCAATGATCTTAAATACTTACCTCGCGGTCCTTTGAAAAATCGTTGCTCTGCTTCACTATAGTTGACTAAGGTATCAATTGCAAATTCTGTAACAAATCCTCCTAGAATTCAATCAAGCCAATGATCGACAGCTTGCGCAATCTTATTGTCATAATCTTCTAGTCACAGCACTAATTTTGGAGTCCACACTATAGGACTATTGAGCTTCCACCTTCATTGATTTTCTGTCAATTTAGCTAACCACTCATACAAGTCAATGGGAAACGTGCAGAAGAAGATCTCGTGTATCTCTGTATACAGATATATATTCAACCAATCTTTCTTTGACAAGCATGGATTCCTATTTTCTTACACCGGGAACTCGTGAATTTTTCGATCCAACCACTTTTCAATTTCTTTCTTAGTCGGATTCCAATGATGCAATATCACGCATCTCTTTAAGTAGATCTCGGTCCCGGTAATGGAACCATTTATTGGCTTAGGGGCTTTTTACCCAGGTTCGGAGTTAGTTGAGCCAACCAACAAAACCTTACACTACGGGCCCTTTTAGCAACAACCCATGTAGCGCAGGCTGTAGTCTCACCTGAAGCAATATGGGGGGATGTAAGAACCAAGTTTCTGCATCCAGAGAGTAGTGTGATGTCTTCCAGCACCTTAGATCTGTCTCCGCACAGATCGATAGAATTCCAAGACTAGTTACTATAACTATGTTAAAACATCCTTCAGACCTTTGTTAAGGTCTACGATCAATCCTTATGGACCTTTAACAGTCGATTTACCTACTTTCACGCATCATAAATCAATCCTAAATAGGCATTCGCACAGATCTACTAAATCCAACAGAAAAGGTAAGAGAAACCACCATAAACTTCATGGAAGTGTTTAAACATTAATTTTGTACATTATTAAGACTGGTTCAAGATAATCGCATAGCATTCAATCAGTATTTCACAAAACATGTCATTTATCAGCAGCACATAACATAAACAGATATGAACAAAAATACTCAATAATTCTTCGGAAAATTCTCTTTATTGATATTCAATTCACGGATTACAGACTCAAATTACCCTACACACATAGTTGCAGGGGTCCGTGCACTCAGCTACGGACTCTACCTAGGCCTTCACGCACTCAGCTGTGGAGCATCCCTTTCTCTACCTAAGCGCAGGAAGCAGAGCCTTCCTGCCTTAGCTCTTGCCCAAGACTCTTCTATGAACCTAATTCTCTATCTTTTTTCTAGTTACCTCTTCCTTTCGCTAAGACTCAACTTGATCCAAAATGGATCCAAAACACCCTCTAAGTCTTCAAATATTCAAAACTATCGCATGAGAAGAATTTTTGGAAAAGTCGGATAACACTATCAGGAGGCAAAAACATAGAGAAAACATTGAAAAACAGAGTATCGGTGGTTTAAAACTATTTTGCATGAGAGCCGTCAGATCTGGTCGATCAACGGTCTAGATCCAATCGGCATACCGCAATCGGCAAAGGCAAGCAAAGCTTATTGAAGGTGGCTATATGGGAAGTGCAACAGCAATCAGCATGACTAAACAAGAGCCGTTGATCTATGCGCGCAGATCAACGATCCAGATTTAATCGCGCTATCACATCGCTGATATATATATATGGACTTAACCACGGCCCGGAGGATTGGCGACATGCAATTGCGATGAACTGGACCCGATAAAATTATAAACGATATTTGATATATTTTCAAGTCCAGAAAAAGGGCTTTTTCAATGTAAATCGCATTTTCGTTAAATAAATGAAAACAAAATAAAATACATTGATGTAATGAACCGGACCCAAAAGGGTTTGTTAATGCAAATATATATTAATTCAAGTGTGATATGAGTGAGATTTTCATGTTTTAATTTATTTTTAAATATAAAGGGAAACCGCGAAACAAGCGGGATTTCGGGAGGACTGAAGGCGGTAAGAGGTTTTGGCTGGGCTCTTCCAGAGCCCATACATTGGCTGCCACATGTCTAGGCCCTGGAGAGAGAAAACCACTCTTTTCAGGGATTTAACTCTCGTATGCATGGGCCACACGAAATGAACCACAACTGTTGGATCTAGATCTTCCATATCAATGGTGGAGATGCGATAAGCAACATAAAGACGGACCCGATAGGAGTTATAAGGGGAGTTTATAGTATTTCAAATCCGATAAACAACAGTTTGGTGAATTTCCTGTGCTTTTAGTGTATTTCTTTATGAACATAGAGAACGTTGTTTCTAGGGATTTCAAAGGCCCGATGACCAATTTTGTTATAGAACAGGTGGCCACCATCCCTGAAGGTGTTTAGCAATGATTGCTAATACTCAGAGGGGGATCTGAGTAGACAAAGGCTAGGAAGCGAGAGAGCCCGAGAAGAAGAAATGAACAAATAGCACCGATTGGATTTCAAGCCACAGACTGACAGAAATAGAGACAAGTAGTGCTGAGACAGAGAACAAACAGAGACAGAGAGTCAGTGAGGAAAGTCTGTGTACTCATAAAGACTTGGGGGATCCAAGTAAAGCCTTGTTGTTTTGTATCTGTTGTGTGAGACTCAAATTGAGCTCACTTTTGTAAAAACTGTCTTTTTGAAGACATAATAGAGAGGTCACCACTGAAGGTTGGACCAGGAGATGTAGCCTAGGTGTTTTGGGTGAACTCCTTATTAAACTTGCTGTGTTTATGTGTGTTTGTATATTATGTTCTTTTACTGCTTCATTGTCTATGTAATTCACAATCTTCTTGATCCATTGCACAAAGTAACATATGCAAATCCACACACATGAGTTTGTAATACCTTAATAATTGTCTAAGAACTCATTATCAGATCAAGTGGTATCAGAGCTTTTGGTTTTTTTTTTATTTGTTAAGGCTAGACAAGCTTGTGCTAGACTTTTTTTTGAATGCTAACGAGGTCAAAGATCAAACTAGGAAAAGGGAAACTTGTTGAGGCCAACCCAGAAATTGGAAGAGTCTATCTAAGGAGAAGCATGGCAGAAGAGACTCACATGGAATCAAAATCTCAATTCATGGATAGCTTCATGACCATGAGATCCATGGTAGAAGAGATGTATCGAGAATTCAAGAAAGGTCGAGGTGAAAGTATTTCAACCTCCAAACAAGATAAAGGAGTTGAATAACCTTCTCTAGATGCCCTAGAGGGAAAAGGGAAAGGGAAAAAGCCTCCTCCATCATCTCCTCCATCATCCCCACCTTCTAGCCCTGATAAGAAGAAGAAGAAAACCTCTGTGATTAAATTAGATGTAAAATTTGATTTTCCAGAATATGATGGAGAATTAAATATAGAAAAGCTAGATAAATGGATTAGACAGATTGATGTATATTGCAGGGTGTAGAACATCGATTCAGAAAGGAGAAAGATTCAGTTGGGCAACCTTCGCCTTGGAGGAACTGCCCTAGTGTGGTGGGAAGGCAAGACCCAAGCTTATTTGAAGAACCATGGTAAAATTCTTTCTACCTGGAGTGAATTTGTTTCTACCATTAGAAAAAAATTCTATCCACTAGCTTATATGTAGCAAGCCATGATGAGTTGGCAAACTCTTCACTAATTAAAGGCACAAAGTGTACAAATCTATACCCATGAATTTAGAAAAAGAGCTTTAATTCTAGGCATTTCTTTAGACTCACCTGAAACTTTGTTGAAGTATATAGGTGGTCCACATAGCTATTTGAGGCACACCATTCTCATGTTTAACCCTACTAGCATAGATGAGGTATCCATTCAGGCTACACATCTAGAGGCTAGAGGCAAGAATGTGAACCCAGAGATTGGGGGATCATCAAAACCCACTGCAAGCAAGAACAAGGAAAAGAAGACGCAGAAATGGAAAGAGTGGAAGGCAAACACTATACATAAAAACAAACCTTCATGCACTCACTACAAGAAGGATGGACATGATGATGAACATTGCTGGTCTTTGCATCCAGAGCTGAAACCCAAGAAGTTCAAGGGCAAGAAGAAGAAGACTGTTGCTGCTATTTAGAAGGATTTGGGGTCAGACTCAGGTGATGAAACAACAGTCACAGCCATAGTTATAAAAGGTAAAAATTCTGAAGCATCTACTAGTAATTCTGCACAAACTATTGATAATGAAGAAAATGACAGGAAAAGACATGAGCATTTTGATATTAGAGTTATTTCCAAGCATCAAAAGATTGATACTTTATTTGATAGTGGCTCACAAGTAAACTTGATTTATGAAGCAATTGTAAAGAAGTTGGGATTACTAACCACATCTCACAAGAAGCCATATCCATTAGGTTGGGTATGTGATAAAGCAAAGCTACAAGTGACTACAAAATGTAAACTTAGGTTTGCTATTGGGTCAGCATTTGTAGATGAGGTTGATTTAGATATAATTCCCTTGGATATATGTGGTATTTTTTTAGGAAGTCCTTACTTGTATGATAGAAAAGAAATTTTCTATAGAGCTGAAAATAAGTATCAACTCACCAAAGATGGAATAAAATATATTGTAAGAGCTCATCAACTCAAAAGTAATTATACTCTCATAAACTCATTGCAAATGAAAAGAATTGTAAATTCATGCAAGCAATTTTTACTAATGGTTGTAAAGGAAAAGAAACCTGATAAAACCAATGTATTTGAGGGTTGTGACGCTAAACAGAAAGCTGATTTAGAAAAAGTTGTTTCAGAATATGATATCCTATTTCAAGAACCTAAGGGTCTGCCACCCAAAAGGGAAATTGTACATGATATTCATTTGCAGCAAGATGCTCCATTGCCTAACATCGGAATGTACATGTTATCCGCTTTAAAGAATGCAAAGAAGCAGGTACAGGAGCTGTTCGAGAAAGGGTTCATAAGACCAAGCACATCACCATGCAAATCTCCAATTGTGTTGGTGAGAAAGCAAGATGGTTCGTGGAGGATGTGCATTGATTACAGAGCACTGAATAAAATAACGATCAAGAATTGTTATCCCCTTCCTCGCATTGATGATCTATTTGATCAGCTGAAAGAAGCAGTCTACTTTTCCAAGTTGGACTTGCGTAGTGGCTATCATCAGGTCAGAGTAGCAGAACAAGATGCATGGAAGACTGCTTTCAAAACAAAGCAAGAGTTGTATGAATGGCTGGTTATGCCTTTTGGCTTAACTAATGCTCCTTCCACTTTCATGAGAGTTATGAATGATGCACTTAGGCCTTTTATTGATGATTTTGTAATTGTATATTTAGATGACATTCTTGTTTTCAATAAAACATGGGAAGAACATTTCAAACATGTAAAGCAGACTCTAGATGTTTTGAAAAAAGAAAATATCTATGTGAAGTTATCAAAATGTGAATTTGGAAAAACATCTTTAAATTATTTGGGTCATATTGTAGGGGGTGGTGAATTGAAGATAGATCCCTCTAAGGTCGAAGTCATTGTGAACTGGCCTAAACCCAAATTTGCTATAGAAGTTAGGAGCTTCCTAGGAGCAGCACAATATTGGAGAAAGTTTATTTCTAACTTTTTCGTGATTGCAACTCCCTTACATGTTTTAACAGGATTGAACAAGTTGTTTTAGTGGGGAGGCAAACAGCAAAAAGCCTTCGACACCTTGAAAGAAAAAATTAGTACAGCACCAGTACTAGCACTTCCAGATCTTCAACGACCATTTGAGATTGAAACAGATGCCAGTGACTATGCCATGGGAGCAGTGTTGATGCAACATGGTAAACCCATATGCTACCATTCTGAGACATTTAATTCTACAGTAGTTAATTATCCCACATATGATAAAGAATTGTATGCATTAGTACAGAGTGTGAAAAAGTGGAAACATTACTTAATGGGCAAAGAAACAATTATACATACTGATCATCAACCACTTCAGTATTTACACTCACAAACTAAATTGCAGCAATCAAGACACTATAGGTGGATGGGTTTCCTACAACAGTTTCATCTAGTCATCATATATAAGAAGGGCATACACAATAAAGTTGCAGATATGTTGTCCAAACCAATCATAAATGCATCTACTATACTTAAGCATAACTCAGTAATGCATGAAAGCTACATTGAACAATATGCTCAAGATATAGATTTTAAAGATGTATATGCAACTTTAAGTCATGGAAAACAAGTAGAAGAATTGGATTATTATGTTAAGGACCAACTCTTGTATCATTTGGGAAAGCTATGCATTCCACAAACTAAAAGAGTTAACATAATTCGGGAAGCACATACTTCTCTAGTATCAAGTCATTTTGGTGTAAGTAAAATAGTTGCACAACTGCAAAGATTCTGCTATTGGCTAAAAATTCATGAAACAGTTTATAGATATATTAAAGGGTGTACCATGTGTGCTAAAAGCAAGCCCAGCAATAGAAAATTAGGCTTGTACACTCCACTTCCAGTTCCTTCTCGTCCTTGGGAAAGTGTTTCCATGGACTTTGTTGGGGGATTGCCAAAATATAGAAAAGGTCAGGACTGTTTATATGTTATTCTAGGCAGGTTCAGCAAAATGTGTATTTTAATACCTTGTAACAAGCAGATTACAACTGAACAAACAAAAAAGTTGTTCTTTCAGCATGTATGGGTTCATTTTGGGTTACCCACTTTTATTGTCTCTGATCGAAATTCCCGATTTGTTGGGAAGTTTTGGTCAAGCCTATGGGAGTTGATGGACACTAGACTGAAGAAGAGCACAACCTTTCATCCACAAATAGATGGACAAATAGAGGTAGTCAACAGGATAGTGATCCAGTTGCTTATGGGTTATTGCAGCAAGCATCCCAAGCCTTGGGATGAACATTTATGTTATGTGCAACATTCTTACAACCATGCCAAGCATTCTTCTACATAGATATCTCCTTTTGAGACTTGTTTTGGTTTTACACCAAGGTCTCCCTTGGATTTTGTCTTTGGAAAAGACATAGCAGTTGATGGACATAGTGATGTGGACAAAGCAACCAAGTTCATTGAACAGATCCAAGAAATTCACCAGGCAGTGTAGGAACAATTGGAAAGAAGCCAGGCCAAGTACAAGGAAAGGCATGATAAGCATCGAATGGAGCATAGCTTCCAAGTTGGTGATCAAGTCTAGCTGTACATCAGCAAAGACAGAATGCAAGGTGAAGGAAAATAGCTAAAGCCAATAAGGTATGGGCCTTTCAAGATACTTGAGAAAATTGGTGAGAACGCTTTTCGCCTTGATTTTCTAGCTTACATGCACATCAATTCAGTGGTTAATGCAAAAAATTTAAGATTGTTTGAACTTTAATTAATTGAAGATCCTGAAGAGTAAAGTCATTTGCCTTCTATTGATGATCTATTGCCTAAATATCTCAATGAGTTGTAGGAAGATATAGTTCTAGACAGGAAGGTGAGAACTACGTGCAGAGGGGATATTGAGTACCTCAGAATTGGACTCAAAGGTTCAAAACCTAGCAGTGCACGATGGATGGAAATTGGACAAGTGGGGAAGCTATATCCTCACTTGATCGATGGTTGAAAACCAACTTTTGGTAGTCCAAAATCCTTTTCAGTGGGAAGGCGTGATCCAAAATGGATCCAAAACACCCTCTAAGTCTTCAAATATTCAAAACTATCGCATGAGAATAATTTTTGGAAAAGTTGGATAACACTATTGGGAGGCAAAAACTTAGAGAAAACATTGAAAAACAGAGTATCGGTGGTTTAAAACTATTTTGAATGAGAGTCGTTGGATCTAGCTAATCAACGGTCTAGATCTGATCGGCATATCACAATCAGCGAAGGCAGGCAAAGCTTATCGGAGGAAGCTATATGGGAAGCACGATAGCAATCAGTGCGACTAAACGCGAGTCGTTGATCTATGTGTGTAGACCAATGGTCCAACTTTAATCGCGTTATCGCATCGCTGATATATATATATATATATATATATATATATATATATATATATATATATATATATATATATATATATATATATATATATATATATATATATATATATATATATATATATATCTATATATATATATGTATGTATATATATGGACTTAACCACGGTCTAGAGGATCAGCAACATGCGATTGCGATATCGCAATATCACATCGGAGCAATGCAAGGGAGAAGGGCCGATAACAAATGCGATTGCGATGAACCAGACCCGATAAAATTATAAACAATATTTGATATATTTTCAAGTCCGGAAAAAGGGATTTTTCAATGTAAATTGCATTTTCATTAAATAAACAAAAAACAAAAGAAAATATGCCGATGCAATGAATCGGACCCGAAAGGGTTTGTTAATGCAAATATATATTATTTCAAGTCCGATATGAGCAAGATTTTCATGTTTTAATGTATTTTTAAATATAAATAGAAACCACGAAACAAGCGGGATTTTAGGAGCACCGAAGGCGGTAAGAGGTTTTGGTTGGGCTTCGTCTGAGCCCATACATTGGCTACCACGTGTCCAAGCCCTGGAGAGAGAAAACCACTCTTTTCGGGTGGTTAACTCCCATACACATGGGCCGCCTGAAATGAACCACAACCGTTGGATCTAGATCTTCCAGATCAACGGTGGAGATACGATAAGCGACATAAGGTAGCCCTAATAGGAGTTATAAGGGGAATTTATAGTATTTCAAAAACGATAAACGACAGTTTGTCGAATTTCCTGTGTTTTTAGTGTATTTCTCTTTGAACAGAGAGAACGTTGTTTCTGGGGATTTCAAAGGCTCGATGACCCATTCCATTACAGAACAGGTGGCAACCATCCTTGAAGGTGTTTAGCAATGATTGCTAATGCTCAGAGGGGGGTCTGAGCGGACAAAGGCCGAGAAGCTAGAGAGCCTGAGAAGAAGAAACGAACAGACAACGCCGATTGGCTTTAAAGCCATAGACTGATAGAAGCAAAGACAAGCAGTGCTAAGACAAAGAACAAACAGAGACAGAGAGTCAGTGAGGAGACTTTGTCTACTCAGAAAGACTTGGGGGATCCACGTAAAGCCTTGTCGTTTTGTATCTGTTGTGTGAGACTCAAATTGAGCTCACTTTTGTAAAAACTCTACTTCTGAAGACATAATAAAGAGGTCACCACTGAAGGCTGAACCAGGAGATGTAGCGTAGGAGTGTTGGGTGAAATCCTTATTAAAATTATTGTGTTTATGTGTGTTTGTCTATTATGTTCTTTTACTACTTCATTATCTATGTATTTCGCAATCTTATCGATCCATTGCACAAAGTAACATAGGAAAATCCACGCACATGAGTCTGTAATACCTTAATAATTGTCTAAGAACTCATTATTAGATCACAACTCTTTATAGACTTTTTCATACAATTCCATGGTCCACGGACCATGGGTGAATCTCAAAACTGACTCAAAAACTTTACTTAAAACAAGGGGCTAAGCCCCTATGAATTTTATTCATCTACATGCTCTGCATCCATAAATCATGGATACTTTACATCTTTTACAAAATTTGTTACAAAAAACTATTAATTAATTCCATTTTGCCCTTAGGGGGCCCATCCCAACACTACTCTACTTGAAAAACAAAATATATTTCATGTATAGGAATACTTCCAATGGAGCCATGTGCACATCAAGATGACAAATAAACTGATGTGTAGGCTTGAAATATATGCTTTGACATGTACCTAAATTTTAGAGACCAAATTCTTTGACATTGACAACATCAAGCATAGTTGGAGAAGAGTGTGTTGTTGCAACTTAGTGATTGTCTGAAACAATATTTCAATATAGTTGTGATTCTGGTAGTCCACTTGTTGATTTGGATCATCTTGTATGTCTTCTTCTTCCATGAAATTCAGATCTCCTTCTTTTTGTTGATTATTCTTTTGACTACATAGAGGATCTAATTGTGAACATGTTGTAATTTCCTCAATCCTTGATTTTGATTTCTTCTCGCCATCAAGTGTGACCCATGATTCTTTGGTCTTCTCATTTGAATCTTCTTTTTCTAAATGTTTTCCTTCAATGACATCAAGAGAATATCATTTTTGCTATATTCCTCATGAGTTAAGATTAGTACCATTGAGATAAAGAGGAGATGTTAGTAAGTGTTGTACCTCAGTGTTGTAATTGGGCCGAGCTACTTCCTTGTGTGGGTTTGGAAATGGTGGTATAGGTAGTTGAGTGGGAGTGGATCTTTGAGATGGATGTGATTGGGGTTGCGGTTGTGGTGGAGGTGGATGGTAGGAATAACATGGAGTTGGGTATTGAGGACATTGAGGAAAATATTGAGAATATTATGAATTTCTCTCATATGTTCCTTGCCAACCTTGCTGCCAAGATTGGTTTTGGGGTTGAGATGACCAAGGTTGCCAAGGAAAGGATGTGTTCTTATTACTTTGAGTTGGATTTTCATAATCTTGAAATTGTGACTTGGGATCTTGCATCATACTAGGTTGACTAGGTTGTCATGGTCTTCTTGGAGCTATATAACATAGATTCTTTGGTGATTGACTTGCTCCATTGTCCTCTTGGTAAAATTCCTTCAACCTTGGTAATGATGGGAAATATTTAACAACATGTGATTATGCATGGACAACACAAATATCAACATCTTATTTTTCCTCATCTTGCATTCTTAATATTTCTACTTGTTTGCTTAGATTGCTACAAATTTATGTTTTAAAGTCATCAAACAAATTTCCAAGTTTAGCTTGACTTACTGATCTTGATGTTGATTTACTTACTCTTTCCCTTCCTCTTGATATGTGTTTGCATATTTCACAAATTTCTTCAAATGATAATTGGTATACATCACCTCTATTCATCAGATCAAGGAGAGAAATCCACTCATCTCTAATTGTTCTAAGTAAGAGGGTTTTTAGTGTGTCAGATCCTAAATGATGTAATTTTTCCCTCTTAACATTACATGAACCTCTCTATTAGATCCTCAAGGCTCTCATCTTTTTCTTTTATTCATTCTAAAGATTTATTCCTTATGATCATGGTCTTTATATTTTTCTAAAAATATCCTTTGCATATCATTCCATGATCTGATTGAATTAGTCCCTAAACTCATGAACCATTTAAGAGCTATATCCTTCAATGTTGTCGGAAACAATCTCAACTTTTTAGTGTTTAGTAAGTAACCATAAGATGTATAAAGGATTTAAAATTCAAAGAAAAAGGTTTATGGATCCTTTGACCTTAGACCATGAAAGTTTGGAAGAAAAGATGGAGGGATGTTCTTCATGTGGACACTAACATCAGTATCTTGAATGGGAAATCCAAGAGGATCTTCCTCATTGTCATCATCTCCATCCATTTCTCCTACCTTCTCTGTCACCTATTCTTCTTCTACCTGCAAAAATGAATGGTGATGTGGCTCTTACTGCACCACGTGATCAAATGGGGGGTTGGTGTTGGAGATTTTTTTGAATAAGAATGCTAATGCAATGCAATTTTCTGTTCTTGAAATGAAATATGCCTAATGCAATTTTTTAGTTTCTGAAAATAATAATAATAATAATAAATAAATAAATAACCAATTAGGGAAGAAAACAATGCATACTTTGACACCTCCCCAGCGATAGCACAAAAAAACGATGAACCTCATTATTACAACAACAATGCTACAACTCCTAAGCCTACCAAATTTAATTGTCAACCCGGGGTTTGTACAAACATAAGGGGTATCGACACTATATGTGCAGCATACAATGTGTCCTTTCGTTGTCCTAATTCCATGAAATGGAAATGTTACTAATGAAATCAAATCCTAAACTAATTGCATAAATGGAAATATCACTTTGAAAAGAAATTAATCCTAGGCAAGGACAACAATTTGTAATTGAAATCCTAAGAGCATGAATTCAAATAAATAGGCCTTATCTACTTTTTCAAAAAGGCATGTCCTAATTGGTGTTTATTCTTAACTATTGATTTACAAACTAGAGGTTATGATTCAATCCGTAGAGACAAAAATCAAGTTTCTTAAGCAAATCTAGGCAAGTATATACGTTCTAGAAGAGTTTTATAGGATGTTACAGGTGCTACTACAGGAAGTTACAGGCGCTACTACAGGAAGTTACAGGCTGCTATAGGAAGTTATGGGATTTGCTATAGGAAGATATCATCCATCGAATGACCAATAAAATAAAATAAAATTTGGATGGGAAAAATTAGGATGTATTAGGTCTCCATTCCAAGTGGAATTACTCAAAAACACACCTGTTAACACAAGCTAAAAAATAGTAGAAAATTACTAGTCTAAAATCTAGAAATTCGAGAACTAGTGAGCTAGTTAATATATCAAATGCCTAACCTAATCAAGTGAAAATTCAAAAGGGCAACTTTTGTTACTAACTTGAATGCTTTTATGATCTAATGCAAGTGGAATCAACTCAATTGAATTTCATTAGTATGTTCTAAAAAATAGCAAAAAATCACTAATATTTGCTACAAGGGACTTCTAGAAATTTAGATTTCTGAATAAGCAAAATAATCCAAGTAGCTCAATGACTACTATGAACTTACAAAGTTATTCCAATGATGAAATCATGCTTGTGATCTTTCAAAATAACTTATTTCAACCGTTTAACCCAATCCTACAACAAGAAATCATCAATACTAAATGTAGAAATAGAAAAAAACAAGAACAAGAGATGTATGTGAATAAAACGTGAAAAGAAAAAAAGTAAATTATACAAAAGGGATCTAAGGATCCTAGGATGGCCAAGCCCAAGGAAACTCAGGTCGTATGAAGGAGACCAAGCTTTAGAAGCTAAAAATGGCACCAATATTCATTATTTGAATCAGTGCAATTACATCCCTGCTAGAAATGAAAGTGGAGAAATAAAAATACAAGTTTTCTCCAAAAGAAGATTAAGAAAAACCAAACCCTAGAGGAAAATTCGAATTGGTAATTATACAAAATGATGAAGAAACATTCTCCTTGAAAGGAGGAATATTTCCCCTCCAAAATTCCTCAAATAGTGGATCTGGTTCCCAACACTAGGAATCTACATTAAATGACAAGGAACACATTCCTAGATTTTCTCAATCATTGGAGCTCCAGAATTTGTGTATACTTCATGATATCTTGTTGATATATTATATAATATTGATCCTCTTGTAGTAGGGATCAAGTCCCTAAATTATCTCCTCCTCCAAATCTTCATAATCTGCCTAATATTATCACAATATTCTACAAAAATAAATAATATTAGGCACAAATATGAAATTATCCATAAACCTTCCTAATGAACATATTAAAGCTAAAAAGCATTATTAAGTGTAGAAGAAGATGTTTAATATGGTATTCATGTTCCTAAGAAAGGTTAGATGGGCCTTAATTTTTGTCTAATTTGGAGGCCCATCAAATAGATTGATGCTCATAGAGGGAATTCCAACTAGACAACTTCACCTTTGTTGCATATACCCTACTGAATCTAGCTACATGCATACTGAGATTTACAAAAAAAATGACCTTTTGGGTTTTCAGACTTTCCAACCAGACATCACCAAAAACCCAAGAGGCAATACATTCCAAAGACCCATTGATGAGTAGCCTCTGCAAGCTCCAAAAAACCAACACTATGAGAGGCAATGGAACAAACCAAATCCGTCAAAACCGTAAACTTCACGAGCTGGGGGAAACATGACCACCATCAAAACTGGGGTGCGACACCATATGTCGACATAATCCCAATATAGTGGCACCCATATAGGGCCAAACTAGAACAAGAAGTCCGCCTTCAAGGGATTCGACCAAAACCATCCTCCTCTTGCCCTCTTTCACTAGTCTCCATCCGACGAGGATACATTAGTCGGGGCATGAGCACTTGAACCAAGTGGATCACCAAGGTCACCTCCTTCTAATTCACAAGGGACATGGCTCTCAACATGCCTTAGGTGGGCATCAATTCCATCAACACAAAAGCACAGATTCCTCAACATTCTCTTGACATCTTCCAGGGATGCAAAGATGTTGTACTTTTCAACTTGTTTGTCTTTGAGAACTAAGCCAAATAGTGTCTTTATTTTCCAATGAAGGGCCATTGAGTTCAGGAATTGTTTCTTTCTACCTCTTGAGTGTCAAGGATCTAAAAACCACCCACCCAAATCCTTGAGCAATTTTGAATCAAACAATGACTTCCTTTCTTCTCCCACCTTTGACTCTAATTCTCTTATCTCCATACACACTTCAGGAAGAACAACATTGAAATAGGATGTCACTGACTCATGAGAAAACAACCTCACGCTACTTTGACCAGGCCAAGTAGCACTCCCTCCACCCTTTCTTCTTCTTTGGCATTTTCTTCGAGGCATTCCAGAGTCTTCAAGGGGTTGACTTGAATCTCTATAGGGATTACTCTTACCGCCAAAGGGATAGACAGACCAAACTCTTCCCCTATCAACCATGCCAAAACATAAACACACCGAATTGTCACAATAGCCCGAGATGAAATGACGAAATTTGGAAAGAAAACTATTTGAGCAGGAAGGGGGTGACACAAACTCCACAACATGCTTTAATTCCTCAACCATTTTACTAAGACAACACCACCTCACAACACCAGACTAGTAGCAATGCATAAACCAAAGGACCATGATATAATCCCTTTTCCCAAGCTTGGCATCATAGGAAGCTAGCGCAACCCTTAAAAAAACATGCCTACACCCAACATTATCAATACCAAAGAAGCCACACAAAGAATGTAGACTTACAAACTCCCATACCCAACGCACCCTTGAAAACAAATTCACCAAAAATTCGAGATCAACAACAAACCTAGCTTGACAAAAGGATAGAACAGAAGAAGAGAACTTACAAGCCCCATTCTTTAGCTCGCAAAGATGAGCCTACCACCCCATCAACTAGCAAAAATACACGAGCCCAGAGCACCACCTTCATGAACTAGCAGGAGGCTAACCTCAACTCCTCTTTCCTCCTCAAACAAAACTTCAGAGAAATCCAAGTCAGCAGGGTTCCCTCAATCCCTTGTTCAGATAATATGTTCCACGAGGCTGAGGAATAAACCTCGGCTGATACAATCTCCTCAACAATACACGCCATGGCTCAATACCCACTCCTCAATTTTAATTGTATGTTCGTGCATGCGAATGAAATGTCACATACTTCCTACATTAATTGCGAGCATGAATGCGAGAGAGTGGTAAGCACAGTAAACCAGGCCCATCCTTTCTACATTAGCACCCCATCAGGAAGATATCTTCCATTTCAAGCTTCTACATTAGCAACCCATGAGAAACATATCTTCCATTTCAAACTTCAATAAAATTTCAATTTGTATTATGCTTTTTGAAATAAAGGGTTGACTTTTTCAATATCAAGCACATTAAAGTAAAAATTCTCCACACGCCATTGGCTAAAATTTTCTAATTCATTCACGTGTATCAAAGTAAATATTCCCCACATGCGACTAGACTTTAAAATTGACACCCGTTTACACGTTTTCTGCCTTTTTACTTGTCAAATATGGTTTAATCCAAAATTTTCCTGTTGTTGTTAACTTGCTAGTAATTTAGAAAAGTGTCATGGTGATGGGCATTCTGGAAAATCATAAGTTTTAATATATATATATATCTATATATATATATATATATATATATATATATATATATATATATATATATATATACATACGATTAAAATAATTGATATACACACTGATAGTATCGAGGAATAATGGAAATACATATCACAACTAGTTGTTTGTTCACGAAGCTAGAATCATATTTAAGCATGATGTGATGGGTAAAGCTCTTGGAATTGAAAATTTGCAAAGTTCTAGCCTCCAGTGGCATAAAGGCTATACAAATCGACTAATAGTTGAAGTGCTTCCTTCTTCATGCTTACAGGGTTAAATGGTTGAAGAAATTGAAGTGTGAGACAAAGCCCTGGAGCATGAAAAATGGTGTCAGTGGGTTTAATGGTTTGTAACACCCTGTAAGCATGAAGAAGGGATGTTCTTCTCATGACTATGATCAATGAATGGATTTGATTTTGTGGGCATTGATATTTTAGATAGAGCGATTGGTGTTTGTAAATTGTGAGCACTTGTTAGTGTCAAGTTTGTATGTTGTTGCTATGGAATCCCCAAAATTCATTGGTTTGTTTCAAGCTCTTCTGATTTTGATGGAGGTTGTAAAATGCAGATGTCTCAAGACTACAAGGGGCACTCTACTTGGTTTCATCATTTAACTTCTCAACACGCCCAGCATTTGCGCCGATCGCACCGATGAAAAAATGGTGCGACTTTGATGTACGAGGCAGAGACAAGGCTTCCTTACCGAGTCAAGCTCTGTTTGACAGAAAATTATGTGATAAAGTAATAGTCCATGAATGTCTTTGGTGATTAATTGGCCGTAACATTAATAAATTTAGAAAATTCAACTGTTCGTGGAAGAAGAAGTCGGTTGATTACAACATAATATTCAAAACTATGTAAGTAAATCGGCACAGTAGATTTAGTACAATATTGTTGGTGTCACGAATGAAGAAAAACTAAGAATATATGATTTTGAATGATCCTCTGTTAAGCTCCATTAAGTTTTTCCCAACCGCTGCCTACAATTACGGAAGTGAACTGCAACCATTTCCTTAATTTCTGGAAACCAACTGCAGTAATTTCCTTAAATTACAGAAATCAACTGCAGTTAATTAATTTCTTGCTGGGAGCTTCTGAAGTGGTCCTTTACTACATTTGGAGTTCTCTAACATGATATGTGGAACACCTGACACATAGCCAACAGAAGCTTGATGGAAGCTTGGCTATATATTTTTCTGTTTGGTCCCCAAGCTTGCATCTCAATCCCCTTCAGTTTTACACCATCAAGTTGAGAGAGAAAAGCTTGGAAGTGCCCAGATTTTAGAATTCCTTTCTCTCATTTTCGTGCTGCCATGAGCCTATGAATTACAAGTTAATTTCAGGATCCCGCTGGTGCTTGTACGTTTACGTAGACAGATAATGTGCTTATAAAGCTCACGGTACCATCGTTCCAATACGCTGTTGTTTGTTGTGTTCCAATACGTTGTTGTTTGTTGCATTGAGGAGTGTGCCTATGCATTGGAAGCATGGAGCATTACTTCGCATGGTGAAAATTTCCTTCAAATTGCAATTCGATTTGCGAGAGGCCAATAGACCAGACTAGCGATTGTGAAAGAGGCATAACTGTGCAGGTTTTGGTTCCCCGTAAGAACATATGAAGGTCAACGTTTGTGGAGAAAGCAGCAAGAAAACATAAGAGCTGGACTGAGTTGCTGCGCGTGGGTTTTGTGGAAAATAACAGAAGAGACTCCCTCAAAGCTTAGCAGAAAGTTTGTTTTCTGAAGTGTATTTAGCATCAATGGCTGGAGGTAAGTATTCTTGGGCATCCAGTTTTTATGGTTCTCTTTAAAGTATTTAATTCCGCAAATTAAGAATCGTTGTTTATGATTTACATTTGGTATCAGAGCCTTAATTTATCTCTGCCTTGATGTGTGCAAATTTACAACAGTGCTTTAATTTTATTTTATCTTGTGAGGAATTATTGCCGTAATTTACAGTAATACTGATATTTATTGGAGTTTTTACTCATACTATATCACTTGTAGTTCTGGTTATATTAGTATGAAGTAATATGGAGTTTATTTAAAATATCATTTTGACTTATTCCTTTCACGAAACATTATTTTTACTCTGGTTAAGATTTGTTTATAATTTTATAAGTAATTTTTTAAGTGTTTCGTCAGTGCGGTAATTGTTTCCGCTTTTCATATTTTTTAAATTGCTTCATATTAAACTATGTATACGCCATTTCACTTAGCATGAAA